>BJKM01000097.1:799724-1464449 GCA_015082035.1 Chaenogobius annularis | reverse complement strand
GCGCAAACTGGTTAAAGTCCTATCTGGGAAAACAGGAGTTCTTTGTCGAAATTGGTAATGTGTCTCAGACGATGCCCTTGACCTGTGGGGGGGTGCCTGGACCCTTCTGTCAACTCTCTGCCCTAGAGTTGATACGCACGAGAATGGTCCTATCACAATTATGCAGACGAACTCAAATCATGTTTCACTGACGGCAGGTGAATTTGGAACCAGTGGATTCACTCTGTCACTGCATCCAACAGATCAGTGTGTGGATGCAAAACAACTTTCTCCAGCTGAACTCAGACAAGACTGAAATCATCTTTTGGCCACAGAAACAAAGACAGAAAAAAGTGTTAACAGTCACCTCCAGAGTCTCGCTCTAAACCTACAAATCAAGTTAGAATCTGGGGGTAATAATGGACTCAGACTTGAATTTAACATCAATAACATCAGCAGCTTTTTACCATCTAAAAAACATTGCAAAAAAAAGTATAGTGTCTAAACCAGACCTGGAGAGACTTATCCATGCGTTTGTCTCTAGTAGATTAGAATACTGTAACGGCCTGCTCACTGGCCTCTCCAAACGAGCTATAAAACACTGCAGTACATCCAGAACGCTGCTGCTCGGGTCCTGACCAGAACCAGGAAGTATGATCACATTAGTCCTGTGCTCAGGTCTCTGCACTGGCTCCCTGTGGCTCAGAGAATAGACTTCAAAGCAGCTCTGCTTGTATACAAGTCTCTCCATGGCCTAGCACCAAAGTACATCTCGGACATGTTAGTGCCATATGAACCATCTCGGACTCTGAGGACCTCAGGGACCGGCCTCCTGCTGGTGCCCAGAGTCAGGACTAAACATGGGGAATCTGCGTTTCAGTTTTATGTCTTCCTGAGGATGTGAGACAGGCCGCTACTCTGGCAATGTTCAAATCTAAGCTAAAAACTGTTTTGTTTGGCTGTGCATATGACTGAAATGCTTTTCTTTGCACTCTTCTCTTTTATGTCTTGAACTATTTGATGGATAGCCTGAAAATGGTACTTTTAAATTAAGATTTTGTGATTTCTGCCATGTCTTTGTGATTTAAATGCGTTTTTTTCCTGTTGTGTAAAGCACTTTGAATTGCCTTGTGTACGAATTGTGCTCTACAAATAAACTTGCCTTGCCTTGCCTTTTATAAGGGTTCGAGAGTGCAAGTTCCTTTTTTTTCATAGAGACACTTTTTTCAGTTTTTAAATATATAAAACATAACAGAAAATCTTAATAAAACGGAACATGACCAGCGAGAGAACAACAAAAACATTCAAAGAAACATAGGCAAACATTGTCCAACATTGTTAACGCCCCATTTGATCCAAAATCCGTCAAATTTGTCCCTTTTCAAATTAAGATTATTTTTTTTTCCATTTTACAAATGTCAATTCTGATGTCAAACCAGTCCCGACCAGCAAAAGTATGCTCTAAAGGGATCTAATTATTGTTGTCCACGGCAGGAGTTTTGAAGTTCAAAATACATACAAGTGAAATGGCAATGTCAAAAACTGTCCGCAGTGCTTTGTTCATCTCAGTTCAGTATTTAGGACTGTCCCAAAGCACATTTCAGATTTCAGAACTATGAACTATGTCTCCTTCTAGTCAATTAATCGATGTACAGCCCTAAAGACAAGCAGGACATAAACTGTCAACCAGTAAAGTTACAGTGCAGCCTTAATGTATCACAAAAATCACAAAAAATCACCCAAAAAAAAAAAAGTGTGAAATTTGTTGTGTTTGAGGCTCGATGGTAAAAGTATTTACTTTGGAACTAATGTTTAAGTGAGATTTCAGAGTTCAAATATGAATGGGTAATAAAAAACTGAAAACCAGTGTTTAATGTGTTGGTTGTGTTGTTTTGCTCATATTATTAAACATGAGCAATAGGTGAAGAGTCCCAAGGGCACAACAGCACTGGTATAATATGTCTGCATACTTACTTTATTTCCTTCACCATTGTCACAGATTGGAAAAGGAAAATAGAAACGATCAGTATACGCTACATATTGTATAGCTTTTTTCCAATAAACTCATACAATGTTTTATTTTTTCATGCTAGACTTTAGAGTGCACCATAATTGCTTGTTTATTCCTGCTTTTGTCCGTACCTTCCATTATCTCTATTTTTATCTCTAGTGGTCTCATCTGCGCGGGCCGGCTTTTAATTGCTGTTGCCATCTTATTACTGTTTTGATGGCTAATGAAAATGTATGAGTGTAAATGTTACTTCTTAAGACCAAGGCCCCAAATCATTTGTGCTGTTTTTCTCATTTCTCTTTCACCAAGACTCACCCGAATCCACCGAGGTTACGATCTCAATCTTGGCACAGTTTGCTGCTATTTGTGAGGGTCCGTAAAAGGTCAAAGCGCTTAGAGAAGTGAAATAATTTCCGATAAAACAAAGTACATTAATGAATAAAACAAGTCTGGTAATTGCATTCTGGCTTGCTTGGAGTGAAAGTTAGAAGTCTTTTGAGCACATTGTTGCCCTTTGCCAAATGTGGGCCTTGAAGTAGCAGACAAATAAGTCCTAACCTCTATGAATATCAATCGCACTCGGGGGGAGAGTTGAGATACAAAATAAAACCGCTATTTTTGATTTCGTGGTCAAGGTGGAGCGGATTAGAGCGGCACAGGCTTTAATCAAGAACACATTTTTGAGTAAATGGTCCCCCGTGGAGTAGCTCTTTGTGGGTCTTGAGGGTCATTTATTGTACTTGATGACAGGTGGAGTCACACTTACGCACTCTACCATTCGATGTTAATGTCCGCTGGTTGTCTGCAGGACACAATTAAGTTGCTGGGAGGTTATTAATTTTGTCGTCACTCACCTCTGTCATAAGTGTCTTGAGTACATTCTACTGCACAGTATTTTTACATGTGTTTTCACGCTGTCAAACTGCTCCTGGCAAGACTGAAGTGGGCAGACAAATGACTGAAAGGAAATGTTTATTGAATGGATACACTTTGGAGCTTAGAGTCGGCTGATAGATACATCAGATATGAAAGGAGATGGATGTGTTTTTGTAACCATTTGTAACTGAGAAAAGAGAAAAAATGTTTTGTTTTTTGAATGCTAACTGAAAAGCTTAAATTCAATAATATGTTAAATATGTTACGCGCTGACCAGTGTATGATAAGAAGTTTGTAATAAAATCATTTCAAATAAACTTCACTATAGATATGAAGAAAGCATAATAAAATACATTTATAATATTGATTTATCACAATTTATCAGCTTTATATTTATTTTGTGATTAATCATATAAATTGATGCTTTAATTATGAACTGACGAAGATTATTCACAAGATCTGTTTTGACCAACCACGCCCTTTTAGATTACACAAAGAGGCTTTACCTGAAGGAGGAAGGTTTAGGAGCAGCTATCACGGAGTTAAATTTACACATCGCTCGCCAGTTGATGTTTACGAGCGCTGAGTGGTAGAACAAACCAAAGACGCTCTGGAGATCTTGTGCTGAACAGCGCGCACTGTGAGCAAAATAAAGGTCACATGTGAGCGCGAAAACGAATGGTACGGGTTTCTCCAAACCAAACAGAACACTGGTAAAACGCAGGCCAAACCGAGCAGCTATCTGTTGCTGTAAGACATCAAGCGGCAGTGAAAGCTTGAACTCACTAAACCTGTTGTTTGGCAATATGAATTTACTTGCAACTTGTGACCACACAGATTTATTATGAAACAAACTTAAATGATAGCCAATAGAGCTTGCACATTTATTTAGATGAGTGAAATAATTAAACTATGAAACAAATCTTAAAAACATGCAAAAAATACTCGCTATGCGCTTAAACATGTTTCAAAAGTGTGATTAAGCTGTGATTAACGTGAATGAGTATCATCCTTTGGGTTTTCAGACTATAGCTCGGAGGGAAAAGTGTTTTTCTTCTCTTCACACATACAACATACACTACATTTATCACTATGTTATTTCAATTCTGAATAAGCTTTAATGTCAGATGTAATGAGCCTATTTCATTCAATTCATTGCATATTAATTTGCCCCCGCACAGAAAACTATTGTCGTTTTGATATACAAATTAAATATTAATCATCATCCTTGTCGGAAACTAAGGTGTGAAAAAGACCACATCATGTACGCACGCACACACACACACACACGCACACACACTAGCAATGCACACAATCACAAGCTGTGCAATCTCCAATGACAAACACATCTTATAAAATAGATTTCCTGTAATTACAGCTGCCACTGCATATTCCCGGTGCCTGTATTTTCTCCTGGCTGTTGTAGGTTTAAGTGGCTGCTCCCTGGAACAAGACAAGCAGCGCACTGTAATGAAGTGTTTAATATTTGATGCCATTGGATTTCACAGCTAATAAAAGCCGCGTGTGTGCTCGCATTAGCGCTGTGTCCAGGCAAGAGAACAGCGCCGTGATTCCTGCCCCATGTAAATCAAAATGTGCCCACTGAAAGCTAATGGGGCAACCCCCGAATCTGTCTTGATGGGAAGTAGCTCTACATGGAGTTTTAGTACAATCACAGGTTATGAATTTTTAACTATGCTGCTTTATGGTTCTTTTGGCGCTGTTTTGTTCTAAGTGACCTGGAGAAAGTTTGTTGGAGCTGGGAGTGGCAGAAAACATTTGATTGTGCTTGAACGGAAACAAAAGCTATTATAGTTATTAGAAGTAGAGTGAGTTTACAGGGTTTTTCCCAATTAATAGAAGTGAGACCTCTACAGGAGATGTTATGTCATTGCTTTGCTTGGAATGCTTTTATTTTTATTTTTTAATATATATTCAAGCAGTACAATCAAAATATGATTCCATGCCAATCCCCTGTTACTATACTGTTAATAAGAATATGTAGAAGAAAAAAACCCAAACAAAATGATGTTATCTGTTTTTGTAAAGTTTGGCTTACTCTAAATGTATAAAATGTGAATAACTGTAAATGTAAATTTTAATGACCCCAGTGTTCTCTTTTTCTCTCTTCCATGTGTTTCCTCTCTGGTCACTGTCTTCTCTTCGATCAGGTAAGACTTTCACTCTAATAATCCTGCCCATTATTTCTCTCCTTTCCCTCCTGTGTCACGTTTCCCTAAACTCCCTCTGGATTATCACTGAGGAAGAAGGGACCAGCCAACGAGTGCGCTCAGCCCAGTGCACGAGACGTCACGCCAGCCACTGACTATATGATTATATGAGCTGAATGAATCTTGGCTTAGGGCGAGACACTGCAGGTGAATAGGGAAAAAAACTTAAATTTGAAGATAGAGAAAAAAAATTTATTACAAGTTTTTCATCATATAATATTTTCATATAGAAATAAGGCATTTCATGTGTGAAAACGGCTCGAATTGCAAACATTTTGGACATTTAATTGGAAATGGTTTTAACAAATCAAGCTTATATTTATATATCAGCAAATCTTTCTGTACGTTCCGTCTCAATCTTGTACAAGAGTGTGTGTGTGTAGGTGCTACTTTAAGGGATCTTTATGTGATCTTTATGTCCCTCCTTGAGAAAAATGCAATTTAAGAAAACTGCCTTTGAAGTTACAATGTCCCGGAGAAATCTATGGATACAAGTGGATTCAATAGAGAATTCTTCAAGAGCAGATTGGACAATGTTGTTGTTTTCACATGAAAGCCTGTTGAGCGCGCGAACGGCCAAAAAAAGTTTCATTTTTAATTTGGTTACTTACTACAGTCTTCTATTAGAATTTCATGTTCGTGTTTGATCGCACACTGTGTTGAAACTATTAGTGAGTGTGTTATTCATTTATTTTTTCTAATGTTTTGTTTCTGTTTTCGGGATTTGTTTAGTCGTAATAGTTTAGCCTACTTTGTTTTGTTTGTTTGCAACAGTGCTGTAATTGTTTATGTGATGGACACCCTTTTTCTTTTACCGCGTGCAATGCCCCTTTTTGGGCCCAGAAAGAGACAGTTTCTTTGGTATAATATTTAGGGTGAAACCATTAGGGGTAGAGGGAAACTACTCCACTCAAGCTTTTCACTAAAAAGAATAAGTTTGTTTGGTTTTTATTTATTTGGATTCTCATTAGCCATTGTCTTGGAAACACATACATACAGATGAAACAATACATAGGATAAAAAAAATTAAAAATATTACTGTATAAGCTTAAAATACACCCTCAAATAATTGAAATACAATGTTCAAATAAAATAAACTATAAAAACATAATTGTCTTCATACGTCTGAACTTAACCGTAGTTACCTTATACTTACATCTCTGAGTAAAATATGACAAATATGAGACCACGCTTACACTTTCCTAGTGCCACCCGATTATCTCCATGTCGATATCACTTTTTGATTTTGAGTTCTTCCTTCAAATTTTGAACTGCAATGCGTTTTAACATTGGAATTGGAATTGATTTTTTTTTCAAATTTTTTTTCAATGGACGTTTATAATAGTTACTTTTCCTTCTTCAAAATGATTGCGCATACACTATGCCTTTGCCTGTAATGAGTGAATCGCAGCAGAAGAATTGACTTGTGCTAAGTGTATTAGAGCAGATCTCGTGATGCTATCAGTGTTTCTCTTCACTTACATTACAGCAGGGACAGTTTAATTTGAGGATCACACTAAGATTCATATTCCTGTTATATAAGTGCAGAGGCAGCACTCCAATTATGTTCACATTACAGAGCTGGAAGTGTTACAGCTATTATTTAGGGGGTGGAAAGGTTAGCGGCGATCCCTGGAGTGTTAGCGCTCACTATAAGCATTAGTTAGAGAATTGAGGCCATGAGAATGTTGTAGTTATCGCTCCCAATCTAGCTTGTTCCACTGGCATAGCTGTGATCATTGTGAAATCAGCCGAACGATTGTGTTCTCAAACTATTTTTGATTTAGTCTGAGAATGTTGAATAATCAGGATGGGTTAATAGGACACCACTTAAAAAAACCACTGTTTCGATTCAGGCTGATGTTGCTGGGAAATGGAGCTCAAAATAGATAGAAGAAGCATATAGGTACAAATTAAATTAGTTTTATTTTAAATCTTGACTTATTGATTATAGGTGTTTTTTTTTTACATTAAGGTGACTCCAGCAATGCACAGTTAAAAAAGAATAGACTTTAATAATACTACTGCTAATACTGATACTGATGATGAAGGCCTGAGTCTTATGGCTCTTTTCTAGTCACTAAAACTTTCTGCACAATGTGTTGCATTATTCATTCATTTCGGCGTCATAGATCTTACAGAGGTCCCATCTGCCGGGCAGTGACAGACGTGTGGCTGCCATTCTGCACCCACGGGCCCTCCATGCAGCGCAATCACCTATATTAAGGAGAGGTAATCGGTACTGAGAAAAAGAATAAACAGGAGACCATTTTCCCTTTCCTGAATCATTTTAAAATACTTTCTATAAATAGCAGAAGAGTAGTGTCAGACACAAATTAGACATAGGACAGCATTTACATTAAAGGCTTAATTATATTAACAATAATATCATGATCATTATTAAGAAGTTTCCCTGCACAATTGTAAAATGGTGAGTATCTTTGTAGGTGATACAAAATGTAGAACAAACGATTATCATCTACCCTTTTTATTGCGACTATTTTATCTACCTATAATTGTGGTATCAAAATAGGCCTATTAAGTATTTTCTTTACTGTCGATATATAGTATACTTGGGTGGTTTTAGTGGCTTGCCAGCGACTCAATGACTGTAAATGCGTTTGAATGATCTTGGCAAACTCCACTGTATCAATGTCACACTGGGTATTTAATATTTTAGTTTTGAGTGAACATTTTCTTCACTTCTTCAGCGCCCAAGATCACAGTGACCTCACAACACTCCTGTCTTCATCGAAACAGGCTCATTGTTGTCCCAGGCTGACATTAGCAGTTTGGACAGACTCCACATCAGCTGATGGACTCCCCTGATGAATGAGATCTGTCATGTGCATAAGATGTGATTTATGACCGTGATTTAATCCTCGCTCAGCATCCAAACACACAAAAAAGCACCAATCTTCTCTCCTGTATCTACACTTTGAAAAAATATGACATAGTTTTTCTCCTTTGTGCGTAAGTTTAATATTTAATACTACCAAACTTACTCAGGCATAGCAAAGAAGGTGCGCCGGCAATTGCATATGCTAATTTGGAAACAGCTATTTCCACAGAGGAAGAAAACAATAGCAATGTGTCTAGTGAAATTAAAAGCAGCATAATATTTCTGCTGTTTATAATTTGTTAGATATAATTTCGCCAAAAGTAAAAGATATGAGTCTAAGATGCTGAAATTGACTTGCATGGAATGGGTTGTTTTTACACATATGCAGCCACCATAACAAGAGTGAATTAGCTGCAGCAAAAGAGCATGACAGAGGCCCTTTGGCAACACATTTGTCACTGCCACATCTTTGCGCTGCATAAATTATACCAAATCGTCTAAATGTACAACCCACAAAAGCACTTCCTCAATTACATAGTAGTGCCACACGGGACGGGAAAGAGAAGGAAAGAGATTCAGCGCACTTTGTAATGGAAGTATTAAGAAGTCAGTCAAGGGCAAAATGAGTCTAATTATAATAATCGTCTGCTCTACTGACAACAACTATTGATTGGTAGTCTCTATGCTAATTTAAAATGTGAATAAACTAGTTGTTTATAAATATCAATGTGATCCAAAGAACACAAAAACAAACTTGTATTAATGCAGTGGTTCATTTTCATATGAATTCTTCCCAAAGTAATTAGGACACTTAAAGTTGCACTATGTAACTTGTCTGGTTGGGGGTCCACCACCTGCTTGTCTCCATGGAATTGATATTTATTTGCCTGAAATTTTCCACAGTATAGTATCCACAACTGTGCCATTTGTTATTGCTATATTGGAACAATATATGGAACATTCCAAGATATATGAAAATCAATTATTATGAATTTCAATTTAAAAACAATGAATTCAATTTTGTTCATAATGGTGGTGGTTTTGTGTGCTCGTTCTGACTCCCACTTTTTTAATCCACATTGGCTTTTAAAAGAAAAGTGTCACAAAATATGACTATGAAATGTATTAAGTCAATAGCTTTTCTACAGGTTAATCTTGAGGTTTAAGATAAGCGTGATTTAATTTGAACCAATCATGAGCCACATAATCCTGATTATGATTTCTGCCATAATCCAGTGGGCCTACATCTCCATGGAGACAAGTTACATAGGGTACCTTTATTCAATATAAGCCCTCATTCACTTAAATGCGTCCCATCTTAAGTAGGTTTTCTGCACAAAGTTAAATCAGTTTCACCTCTCGTACAGGATGCTTCTGTCATGTTAGGCATTCTTCGTATCCACTGTTTGTCTGTGTTTGTGGTCCTTCAACATTCCTGCTCTTGTATCATTTACAAAGACTTGTCCAAATAAGCTCCTGGATCAGAGCTGGAGCAGAGCTGTAAATCTGTCACTTTACATGCTCTGTTGTTAATTAAGGCAATCCCAGTGTTTACTGAAAGGCAAGTGCACAGGCTCTGCGACTGAAATATTGTCAGCTGGAAGTATATTTCAGGATACTTTGTTCTGTTTGAAGATGGGGGTGGATAAATCATGATAATGGTGCAAGAGAAAGGTCAAGGAGAAATGAGTTTTGTGCTTGGAGTAGAGTGCAAAAGATCACGATCATAGTTACTTTAAACGATGTAGATTTATTATATGACTATGTGTTTAAGATAAGAAAATATTGCAGGTTTGCTCCAGGAAACAACCATATATATTATATAAACATTTGATGTATGTAATAAAAACCACCATGGAAATGAAACTTTTAAAAAATACATGTACAGTTTTTTTTATATATAATTTGTGTTGTTTGTTCTTTTGACCGCGGCAGAGCATAATAATTAACAAACAGTGTGCTAGATTAAAGCAAACATGCACACTTCCCTCATGCCTCTGTGAGTGGGCCACCTCTCCACTGATCTGACTTGTAAACTTGGCCCATCACATGCTTGTTACTAGTATGGACACAGATAAATTGAATGCCATGCCATGGAACATTCCAGTAAGCAATATTATCTCTGTGGAAACAAGCAGATGGCAGACCCTACCCCAGGAAAGTTACTTAGTGAACATTTAAACTGATCCTATAAAGTAAATCTAAAGTTGAGAAAACAATAAGATGTAAAATACTTTAAAGGCACTGAATTCTTCAACATACGTTTGCATTTAGCTTTAGTGGACATCATTTTACACACCTTAACTTGTTGTTTAAGTCTTGTCACACAGGAGTAAATAGTTGAGGAGAAAGTATGTTCCATGCGCAGAACAGGCTAAAGGTGTTAGTGTTGCAGCGCTGGCAGCTGGAGCAGGGCTGAGGAGGAGATGAGGAGGAGAGGAGGAGGAGGAGATGAGCTGTGGAGGCCAGAGACTGTCACAACACTGAGCATCACTCCATTAATCTCACATTTGCTTGCGATGGAAAATATCTGAGAGGAGAACATGCCACTGGACTCAGTTAATGATGGAGCTCAACACAAAATAAAAACACGTTCTTATGATATAGTGGCTGGTTATTGTTGTGGAGATTTAAGGCAATATGATGCTGCTAACCCCATGGACAGAAATGTTTGGTTTAGTCGGTGCATAATAAAAAATAATACACTTTGTCCCAAATCTCATAAACAAAACATATTTGGATGAAAATGGATGGTGGTCGGGTTAAGGCGGCAGCACACATGCCAGGCTCCATGTTCAGCCGGCTGAAGTGTCGTGAGTTTGGACAATTGCGTGTCCTCCCTTTTCTCTCATCCCTTGTTTAATAAAGCCTACGGGCCCAAAAAATATTAAAACATTATAATAAAAATAAATAGAAATATGTGTGTGGATGGATTGTCAATTTACCTCAATTTAGCTCTTGGACTAAACGTTTCTACATTTCAGGGTTTTCTGTGAGTTGTTCATTTCATAAGAGCAACAGATTTGAGCAAGAAATGAACTTCATGTTTACATTAATTACTGATGTGATGTTAGGTACTGTTAAAGTAAATATAGTTGAATGTTTTTCAAAATAAATGAAGTTCAGCTTTTGAGGAGGCCAATAAGAACAAATCTTACTGTCATCGTTATTAAACAGTTTTAAAGAGTGGGCTCCTTTGTCCTTGGTGACATCAAAATCCAGACTTTCCAGGGTAAAGCACAAGAATGCAAAAAAGTCAAAGCACAGACTTCCCATCGATCACCTCAGGAGCACGTGACTCCAGCATTCAAACTAAACATTGTAAAATTCTCCATGGCGCTAAATTGCTCTTATGCCAATCTGTGGAATGTTCCAAGCAAAGTAAAAATACCTCTATTCAGACAAGGTTGTTTGCTATTCTCAAGAAAAGGTCCACTACAGGTCTGTGGAGAGACAAGCCCCCTCAAAGTACAGCTGTGTGTTTTTCAAGGTAGTTTAGTGCTTTTTAAGCTTTGTTTCAGGCTATTCTTTGACTGGAATCTTACACACGCTGGGGCTTTAATTATTCTACTTCTCTTTTCTAACTCTCACCTCCACATCGCTACATACGATCTCAGGTGTGCAGCGTCGCCATGGCAGCCGTGTGATGGCTCTTTACTTCCCTCTAAATGACCTTCGAGAGGAAAGTTCTGCTTGCGCTTACTCAGAGAAAGACTGCATTAGACTGTGAATAGACTTTACTTCTCTAATTAGTCCGTAATTATAGAATTTAAATTTGCATTATCAAACATGTACCCGACTCGCATCACTACCTCCTGAATTAATCTTCTGCTGTTTAGCGAGCGAGCAAAATGAGATCCCAGGCAACAGTCGAGGCAACAGTCAATAATAGGAAAAACTCAATGTAATGCAAGCTGCATTTTATAGTTATTGAAGTGTTATTGAGTGGTTGTCATTTAAGTGAGGGGGTTGACACATTCGGTAAGCAAAGACATGAATACTGGCTGGTTAAGTTCGATAATTATTGCCCTACAGGGAAGAGTCTGTGTAAAAGCACCATCGTGGCAGTGACATCTTCATTGATTTGTGCGGATCAGGCTGATGTGCTTATGGAGCTCAGACCATGCAAATGTAGTCTCCCTAGTCTTTTCAGTGTCCTTATACGGGCTCACTCCAGGCTGTGAACACTGCTTTAATGTGCACACTTACGTCGCCATTTCCATAAAGCTGGACGAACTGTATTTTAAATCTTGAATACAAAATTGATCCATATTACAATAAAATAATATAAATGCCCCCAGTGTAATAATGCTCGGGTATTTCTAAGCCACCAATCAGAGTAGGCGTGCGTGATATGCCACCATGACTCTTGTATCTTCATATTGGCTTTAAGTGGTAACTAAAGTGAGCTGTTCACTTCATTGTGATTAGATCAATCACTGTCACTCTCATATTGCCCACACCTCAATTTGGAGTGGCCTGTATTTGAGCTTTGAGTTTGTGTAGTTTTGTGTAAAGGCCAGTATTGAAGTGAAATGAAAAGAAAGACTGATCTAGTTGAGGTTATGGAGGTGACATCACAGTATTCTGAATTTTAGCATTGAGTGGCAAAAATGTCATTGTGAGTAATTACATTTCCTTCTGTAAGAGCTCAACACTCAAGTAAAATTTAAAAGAGTCGCTACAATCAAGTGAACAGTAGTTAGGTGTTAGGGTTAAACAACAGGAACACTAGAGTTACGCTCGCATTTATAACTGATTGCACATAGTTGAACTGATTACCTTGCACTGCTTCAATAAGATGTTCTTGAGTCCATGTGTTGAGGAAAAGAAATGTTGCAGTTGCACAGTCAGAGCGACAACGGAGAAACTTTCAGTTTCCATTTTGCCGTAAAAAGTTCATTTGAGTAAAACAGCAGCTCCATGGACAAAAAGTAAGGCTGACAAACAGTGAAACACATTTGATCAGTTGTGCTGCCCATAATTCTCCAGTCAGAAGGTTGAGGTGCATTTTTTGGATGAAATAATGTAAGTGGAGTGCTTTTCCTCTGTTCTGTTGGATAGGCTTTGGCCCAGTATTGACCTGCACCTAAAGTTTTGCCTCTACTTCACTCTACTTCAACTTCTTTAAAGTTTTTGTTGCAGTTATTTATTTATTTTTTAACAACTATATCTGAAATTGTATTGGTTTTGGTTGAATCCTATGTACTTAAACATTGCGCTAGTATTCATACTACTCCTACTTCTAATACTACTCTGCTGTGTCATTGGAACTAAGAACACGTCCTTAATATCTTATGTATGAGTATATGGGTGTATTGAATCGAATGCAATTGAATCACTCTGAAAAGTTGCAGACTTCTTTTTTGCTTTTTACATTTATGCAGTTTAATTATCAACACAACCCATATGTCGACTCTACATAATTGGTAACGCTGTGTAAAAAATGATTCTAAAGATGAATATAAGTGATCGTTCATTTAAAAACACATTGAAATCCATAACGTGCTCAAGTCCAGCCTAAACAGTTGTGTCTGCAGTGCTTTGCTGTTTCCTGCCTCGCGGTTCTTTGTCTCATGTGCTGTGCTTGTGGTTTTCTGCAGTTTGACATTCAAACAGTATCCATAAAATATGCCTCCGCATCACTTGCTTTGCCATTACCCAGGAATGCTGTTTTGAATTTGAACATGTCAGCAGAAAGAGGTTAAAAACATCAATACCCATAAATCCCTAATATTTGAATATAGATCCCACTACAAAGGATTGACCACAGTAATAACAGCGGCAAGACCAAACTGTGCGCCCAAGCAGAAATCCCCTCTCAACATCGCATGCTATTATGTGTTTCAAAACGTGCTGCATACGACTTAAAGGGTTTATATTATGGATAAATGGCTTCCTAAGCAAGATCCAATCCACAGCAAACCACTGTAAAATTCACTGTTAAAATATATATTCAGAGATTGTCAAATTCATTTCCTGTCAATCATGGAGCAACTCCCCCATGAAAAGCATTGCAAATTGGGTTAGGAGCTGTGACCACAAGGGGGTTGGGGAATAAATCTGAGTGAAAAGGGTGGATACAGTGTTCCACCTCTGTTATAATGATGGTTACTATATGATGTATTATGACAATCGAATATGCTGCACCAGGTTATGTGTGTCTTGACTCCATTATGTCTATGCATTTGACCACACTGCCGCAGGTTTACCTCTGTTCCAACTAGGGATGTCAAAATGATTAGGTTAATCATTCAGGTCACAATCAAATCGTAAGAACCAAAAAATAAATGTAAAGAACTGTCTTTCAGAAAGTAAAATGTTGTAAAGCCGGTCACAAACATGAGGAATAGTAACATGTTAGACAACGGGATTGAAAGAAAATGAAAGATTTTCATTGTGGTTTGTCTCGATAATTATGAATAATCGTTAATGATTTTTGTAACTGTAATCCTAACACTAACATGCTATATCGGGACATTCCTAGTTCCAACCTTAGACCAATTTGGATAGACATTAACGTTTGCTGACAAAGTTTATTTTTTATTTTTTTCACGATTTAGCCTTTGTCAAATGCTCAACCCAAATCCTTAAAGCACGTATGACTGGTTAGACGACACATTTCACAAAAACATAGTGATGATTTTATGTAAGATTTGAATACATATTTTGCCTATTTTTCCCTAGTTTGACAATTTCGGTGACATTTATAATTTTACTTTTAGGTTGAACATGAGCATTTTAAAGGGGTACTTCATTACTTTTACGAGGTAGATGTTTTTATGTCACTTTTTCTTTCACTTGAGTAATTTTTTCATTCGTTTCAAATTACAAAAAGAGTATTTCTTCCACCAGTGTATAACTGAATTAAAACTGAATTTAAGTTTGAGTGTGGTTGAATTGAAATGACTAATATTATTACTGTTGTTATATCTTTTTTGTATGATTTATATTGTGAAATAAATAATCACAATTATACATTAAAAGTATGATATTGACATTCTTAATACCTTATTTTCCGCACTTCTTTGTTGTTCATTTCAGCTGTCAGTGCCCGCAACGCTATGCCTGATTTCTATACATCGAAGAATGAAAAAGCTTGAAATATATTTGATACCCTGACACAAAGTGAAACAGTGTGTTGCAAACCCCAGTCCCAAAAGCTGATGTTTAAATGTGCTGCTTTTCTCTCTACTAGTTTGTTTCCCACTTGGCCTTTTGTCTTTATGGCTACTTCACAGGCGCGGCAGGGGGACTATTTGTTTGTGTGAGTGGCTTGGCTGCTCACAGTGGGCATCTGAAGGAACAGAAATCCAGTGACAGAATGAGTGCACCGTGGAGCAGGCACAGAGCCGCACCCCAATACATTCACAGGCGACCAATAAACAATACAGCAAAGAGATTCACGCGCAAAATCCTCTTCCTCCATTTTAAAAGTCTAATTCCTTCCAAAGTGTTTGATATTTTAAGCACAGAAAAGTACATGAATTTAGAACGGTTTGCAAAATTGGTCGCATTCATGAATGGCAGTGGATTTCAGGAGAGCAGTGGATGAATGTTGATTTGGCTTGACAGGTTTTCTTTGATAAATGTTGGCAGAAATAGTCTTTTTTGGAGCCATTTTAACTGCTCATTTTTAATATTGTTTGTCACTCATTTTTTTGAGACTAACATTTTTGAGCTGGTCCAGTCTTCTAGCTTCAGAGCTGAAATGTATCTTGGAGAAATCCTGAAATGATTAGAATAACTCTATTGAAGGTTCATGGATTTTAAAGGAGATGTATTATGCAACACCGACTTTTATGAGCTGTTACAATGTGTTTTTTCTCCCTCAACATAAACACACTCAGAATTGTTTCATGCATATTTTAGTAACTCATCCTCTCAGAATTTTGTTTTGTTTACACCAACCCCCATCTCCGCCTGTTGCACTGTATTTATTATTCAAATTATTTAGACTCCATGTCATGCAAGTAGGTTTAAAGGAGACCAATTAGGCAAAATTTGAGCTTTTAAGATCGCTTCCCCTTCTCATTTAACCACTGTAAGGTGTATTTAGAGTGATTCGTGCATAGATGAGTAATTTTTATTCCCCTGCATACAAGAAGCCATTGCTCTGTAAGTCACCGTGTTCACCGCTCCCCGTGTCACGCCCACTGTTCTGTTTGGTTTTATTTTCTTTAAAGGTGACACACGTAGGACTTGGCTGCGTAGCCCTTTTGCCATTTTTTGATGATTCAAAATGTCCAAAATACACTGTAACATTATGATCCACGGGTGTTGTAGATTAGAACTATATAGCATAATAAACACAATAGGTAAAATATTATTATTATTTTCTGAATTGCCACTATGAAGATCTGCAGTTTTGAACAGGAAATCAATGCTTCAATTTCTATTATTAAGATGCATATTAATATTGAGGTTTACAATGAACATGGAGCATTTCCTTTGCATGTGAATGAAACATTAAATTATACATAATTCTATTTAGTATAGAACAATTCTTGTTAATTTGAGTTAACATTATTTTGAAACCTTTTCTTCTTAGTTGAAATTGCATGGCTGCTTCTGCTTGCGTATCTTAACCAATCGCAGCCCACATAATAAAATTGCATTTTTATGATGCCTTCAAGCACATGTCTCTGCTTGTGTTTACCCTTTATAGTCAGATATTTACAGTAATCCAGCTAATGGCATTTTTATTCACATTAATGCACTGATATAATAAAAATATGTATTTCTAGGGTGTGAATTCTCTGTATAAACATTTAATGTACATATAGAGTGAGATCAAAGCTGTGTCTTGATCTCCTCGGGGTATAGGCTCAGTGTGTTGACCCAGTGTGCAGCATGAGGCTCAAAAGAACTTAGCTCTGCCGCGAAGATAGTCATATGCGTTTCTTCATATTGGCAGGGTTGCCTCAGCTCAGTTTAAACACTACCCCCGAGTGCCATGACTGTATAAAAGCCAGGAGTGATAGAAAATGAGGCCCAGCGTGTGCTCCTCTCGCTTTATCAGGCCTGAAGAAGAGGGATAGTTTCAACCCACAGCGTCCTGGGAGTTTTGTGAAAGCCCTCACCGCGCATACTGTAATCCAGCGTGTTTTTCAGTGACGCACGTCCTTTGAAGTGGCAGTAGGTGGCTTTTTTTTGTCTTTTTCTTTTTTTACAGAGGTGTGGAAAATTGTTTTTAAATAAGTATTGATTTTTTTCTCTTGGAATTTTTCAGATGTTCTCCTGAATAAGACATAATTATTTATTTATTTATTTATTATTTATATAGTAACAGTATGTTCAAAATAATATGTTGATAAAAATAAGAAAATGCGTTCTGAGTTCTGAAAAAAGACCACCGTGATAAAGGGCTGGGTGATATGGCAAAAAAGAATGAGTGAGTTTCAGTTACGTTTCTTTTAAAAAACAACATAAAAATGGCTCTCAGTATTGATTTCATGAACATAAACAAGACAATATTTTAACCGTTGCTATTTACCACAAAAAATGTGTTCCTACAAATTCTGAACTCTGCTCCAAACCACATGCTTTTACTAACAGAAGATGTAAACCTGTCGATTAAAACCCCCTTACCATACCATGTGACACAATCTCAATCTCACTTTAAATTAAATGACTTGCTCAGCCTCAGTAAAGAAAACTAGTTGGTGCTTGTTAATGACTCTGACCTGCTTTGGTGTCCACTTAAGAATGACCAAAATGTTCATAAATAAACGCATAAATGCATAAATGGACATTATTTGGAATTTATGAGGGCCCACAGTGAACAGTGCATGTTAGAGCACAAACCAAGCCATGGAGCCCAAACAGAAGCTAGAGTTCCTTGAGCCCGGCCAAACTGAGCAATCAGGGGAGAAGGGCCTTAGTCAGGGAGGTGACCAAGAACCCGATGGCCACTCCGACAGATCTCCAGCGTGTCTCTGTGGAGAGACGAACCCTCCAGAAGAACAACCATCTCTACAGCACTCCACCAGACAGGTAGTAGTGAGTAGAGTAGCCAGAGCCACTCCTCAGTAAAAGGTACACCTAGAGCATACGATCGTGGGAGTTTTGCAGATAACAGACACGATGGAAGAAAGGGAGCACTACGGAACCGCAAGTAGAGCGGAGGAAATTACCACAGAGCTCATCTTGAGATATGAAAAATGGAGAACAAAAGGAAACATGATCGTCCTGGAATGTACGTGCTACTTGGTGACGCGTGGAGTGTGGAGGGTAGAAACCTTCACGGCATCTCGAGGAATTATGAGTCTGAAAGAACTTCAAGCGGGTAAATGTCTGATTATCGCGTCGGGCCAAGGTCGATTTCGCTTCGAAGGTGGACTGGCACATGAGAAGCGTTAATGCAGGGCCCGCATTGCAATGTGGGATTTCTGGACTTATTGGAACTTGGTGACAGGGATTAGTCAGAGGATCCGCACACATAGAAATGATATGAAGGGCAGTGGTCCAGAGCGGTACAACAATTGTGGTTCGAGTACAATCCTATGTCGTTGTGGGTTTTTGTTGGTATTGTGGTTTTTGGGGTTTTTTTTTAACTCAGTTTTTTGAGAGTGCTCTTATAAGTGAATACTTATCAGGATTACAGAGGTAGCTTATATTGTAAAGTTATTAGGTTGAGCTAATTGATGGACCATTAGCTATATAAGAGCTGGTGTTGGAATGTGTGTGTGTGGGTGAGTGTATCTTTTTTTTTGTTTCTATAATGTGTATATAATACTGTTTTGTATGATTATGTTTATAATATGAATAGTTTCATATCTTAGAAATGCGTTACCCCTCACATAAAGGTCTCAACCTTTTATATAGTGCAGATTGATTGATATTTAATAATTATCATAATATATCTCAATCTATGATTTACCTCATCTATCCTTACTTAGTGAAAATATTCTGTTTTATATATATATTGTAAGTATTGTCATTATGTTATAATAGGCACATATACATTACATGGATGACGCAGCCGTCTTTATTTTTTGTATATTTTATGTTCTTTAGTATTAGTAAGGATAAATAATATGGTTATTAATATAATAGTTCAGCGTAAGTGCAGTAATTTGTATACAATTATATATATAGTCGTCGAGATTATATCAATAATAAGTATGAGTAATCATTATATATATATGTTAATTAGTACTCAGTCATAGTAATGTCTATGCATAAGTTCTAATAAAGTGTTTTTCAAATGGAGGAAGGACAGCTGATTGCATGGCCAGTTCAGTTGTCGTATGGTGGTTAGCATTCGTTGTTCCTCGTGGCGGTACAAGATAAGATTGTTATAGTTTCGTACTGCCGCTGGGCTGGCTCATGACAGTCTGTGAAAAGTGCTATTGAGACTCGTAGCTCGTGAACGATGTAAAGAGTTGAAAAAAACGAGTTTAAAATGATTTGTTCTTTCCTCACGGTTTTTTTAAGGCCGTATAAAGTCACGGAAGTGCGACCTTTGAATGTTTTTTTGTCTTTTTAACAAGTGTCTGAAGCATGAGAATAACAGAAAATGTCATGTTGGTCAATAACAGGTAGCTAAGATAAGAACAATAGACGTTATTTCAAATTAAGTGTGATTGAAGAAATTTACGTAGGTTTTTAATTATAATATATATATTTTATGGTTGGATTTCCCCCAATGGCTCTCACTGGGGTTTTAAGACTGAATCTTGTGTATATTCTGTGAGAGACAACTGACTTTTTCCACTCGTTGACTCAGCTCTGAGTTCAAATCAGATCTATATCTTAAAAGCTAATATATATGCTATGTTTGCCAAAATCAGGGGAACTAACAAACATGTAATAAGCCAGATATATGTCGTACTGTGACAAGGTCACTGATGGAATAGTAGCGAATACTAACCATAATCCTTGGTATTAGTATAAGTAAACTATAAGGAGGATCTCACTATTCATCATGTATGATTGCCCAAAGGACGAAGCAGAATTGGCAAAATATATTGCAAACACTAAAGTTTGCGGTTCTGCTCGAGAACACTTAGATCTTGATTTTTAGGCACTATAAATATAGAGGTCGTCAGGACTGAATCAATATATACCTTACAGGATCATTTTACATTTTTGCACATGAATAACTACATAGTTAGCACCAAATAACTGCTTAGATCGGCGCATACTGTACGCCTGGTTGTTTTTGGATTAACAGTCTCACATTGACACGATTTGTATAGCAGAGCAAGCTTTCTGGAGAAATTTTGAGGGTGCGATTTACAGCAGGAGCACTGAGGGGTCAACGCAATAGAACCTCATCGATATCTGAAGTGTATTTTGTCTGACCTACTAAATTTGGCTCGAGGAGGACGGCAGGGGGAGCTGTTGGATTCAATTCTATCAGACATTTAATACTGATTTCTGTTTCGTACCCCACAGTAGCGCAACTCAGATGTATAATCATTCACCTATTGAGACTTCGTTTTTCTATGTAACCATTAGATTTTTATATGGATTGCGGGGTGTTTTTAGACTCGTAAACTAGATTTCCAATAAGCGAAGAAAATAGAGGAGGGTATCATCGCAAGTGCTCAAACATAGGTGGATAGATTCAGAATTAAAGTCAGTAAGTATTGTAGGCTCTAAGTCTCTCTAGTGGAACTGTTAGTCAGATGACATTGTGTTTAGTCTTTATAGGTGTGAGGAGACACGAAGCTTAGAATTAACGTCTATATCATATCAAATCTGCCATGGTGATACGTGTAATATACAGTATCAACGACATTTGTAATTACGATGCGTAGAGTGTGGTTAGGTCTATTAGCTGTAGACAAGCGACTTGAAAGATGCCTACGAACGTCGGATTTGTTTAACAACGATATATATTCCTTCAGTCTTGATCTGGCTTCCTTAGTAAATAACTTATACAAAGAGACACACATTCAAAACCTGGTGAGACGTTACTCTTGTCTATTCTTCTCCCACGTTTAACGACTCGACCTTTGCACCGCCTCGTCTAAGTATTAAGAATCCTCTTTCGCGTTTGGGCACTAATAGTCTGGCTTGGCCTCCAGTATAGGGGGATTACTACAAATAGCAGGATGCTTCACACCATCTGGGCACTCAGCACGATAGATTGCGAACACGTTTGCCTCGCCTCACACATTGGTACACATTCCTTTAAGTATCTGATATCACTAAGATTCAATGACAGTTTTGTGTACCGGTGTCAGGTGAGAAGATGTGTTTAGGAGAGTAATATGGGAAATCAGCATTATAAGAAGGGTTATGAGAATACGAGTGACGCGTCGATGGGGCATGGTTAATTGAGTTCAATGGTGTTGCCTATATAAGTATATATTGATTTAATAAGAAAGACATAAATTTTAAAATCGTAAGGTCATTGTCAACAAGGATTATATCTATTTGTAAAAATTAATTCAAATGATAAATGGAGCAACGTTTAAAGCAGTGTTTTTAAACTTTTTTTTAATTGTAAGATGCTCCGTAGCACACTATATTCCGGTAAAACACTGTATAAATGAACTCATAGATTATGAATATAGAGGTGGTAACATAATGCCTGTGGGTATGTACATTGGGTGCTGGGTGCTCTTTAGGCTTTGTGAAAAGGTGGTTGTTTTGTTGGGTGGATTGTGTGTATGTTGTTGGTAATACGACTAAAGACTGAAATATGATATGGCATAGATCTTATTTGATTTTAATATGTAGCGCACTGCGTTATCAGAGACACTGCTGAGTCAAGGTTTAAACTACAGGTATCAACCGGTTCTGGTTTCACGCACGGCGCACTGAGAGGAACTTTCTTACGTGGAATACATATCACAGCCAGACAAACGATTGTGGTGTTAGCCGTCTGACGAAACGTATCTAGAGGTGTTTGAATCTCAGGCGGCTCTCTAAAGTTGAGGATCAAGCTTGTCTATCTCGGTCAGATTAATGAGCGAATTATTTTTCTCGTTAATGCATGATCAAGGTACGCGGAACTCTAGAAGCAATGAGAGAAATCGTCATAGACATATGAGCAGAGAAATAAAAGAAGCGACTTAACAATCAATAGTACATCTCACGCGGAGGTAGCTCTTAGAGGCAAAATCTTCTAGAGGTGTAAAACAGTTGTCGGATTAATGAACACTACCTGGTTTAATACCAGGATCGCACACAAGGTAAGTACAGAAGCATAAAACCACCATAAAACCTATATAGAGGTGGTAAAGGGTGCTAATTTATCTGGGGAAAAAAAAATATAGCAGATATAATAGTGCTTAACACTATTAGCGTGGGGATTTCATCAAGGATGAGTAGAGAGTAATCCAAGTTGAAACGGGGGGTAATGGTGTGGCGAAATATATCAGGGAAGTGTACATAGAGATAAACAATAGTGTTTATGGGATGTGACGGGCGGTATGGTGGCACTCCAAAGATGAAATTCGTGTATATAGTAATAATCGAGTATATCCCTATTGATGAACATGTTTCCCTACGCTGTCTATCATAAATAGACTTTAATATCACCATCTCTATGAGCACAAATTTATTTAATTCCCACTTACAAGTTTTCTAGAGGTGAATTGGCAACAATCCGGATCCATTACGAAAGACCACAGGATTTTGCAAGTGTCACATTTTTACTATGATAATCTAGTAATGGCTTTTTTGTGCTAGAATTTATATGTAACTTGTGTTTCTGTAATAATGCTGACCTCATTCATTTTTGTTGAATAGTTATCGTGACACTTCACAGTCTTAATGCGATAAATTATTCTTGGTTGGATTCGGTATATTACTTTGAACTCTTTGCTTTTGTTCTCTTTTAGGTAGCTGTGTAATAGACTTGCGATCATTTCACAGGTTTATGTGCATGGCATTATTATGAAATTAGAGTTTGATTAACTGTGGAAAGAGTGTGTTATATCGTGAGTCGACAATTTCAATTATCTGATCTTATACTGTGTAGTTTATCACTTACCATTATTAAGAGAAATAGAATCATATGAGGGTGCTAAGATCCACATGGTTAAATACGGTCGTTGGTACAAATGTGTTCGGTTGTAAGTGTGAACAATAGAACGTAAAACTTTAACATCCGGTTTTTATTAGTATATAAAGACACACTCACGTGTTTTTTGTCAGCTGTGGTTTTTGCTTGTGCTTTTCTGCATGTCTCGGCCTGAGTTTTAAAGTAGACATAAAGCTTACCATTTTTCACGTTCCCTTGGACGTTTTTGTAAGCCTTCTGGTTTGAAATTTATTTTGGGCAATTTGATGTGTTCCGATGCCTCGCCCAGCCTACTGAATACATTTGCTCTCACGGACAATCGATCCGAATTTGTACTGGGGCTGAAAAGAACCGAATATTCTTTTTTTGTGTAGAAGCAATTCTCTGTGGGTAGGAGCAAGTGTCAGTTCCTGGGTATATATGTTGAGTGGTGATTATTCACGAGTTTATAAATCGTTCTATTACTGATTTAGAAGAGAGAGAGTAAAGAGACAAACTTGCACTGTATATAGAGATAAAATAGTATAGCAGACTCAGGTTCTTTTCGACTCATTTTTGGAGACCACACATCTTCTTCTATTTAAGATCACTAACGGGAAATCTGAGAAGGACGAGGACCTGCATTACATCAGGCCCTCATCGATGAGTGTACGAGACATTTTCTGCAAACTTCTCGAAATCATAACAACAATATGTGTCACTCGTACAGCACTTGGGTCCCAGAACAAAGGAGCGTGTATAAGCAATATGTTACAGAGAAGGCAATAGTAGACATACTATAAGAAGTTATATATAATTGCAGCGCGCTCGTTAAAATCCCTGTTGACATCTTTGTGTCCCAATTATGGGAGAGGCGATGGAGAGGCAGGGAATACTAAGGGGGGGACGCTTAAGTTTGATGAAACACTTCCTGGGCCCTCTGGCTGGTGTGTAGAACGATTATTTTAAGCCACAGTAGTAGACCGCCAGGGTGGTTCTCTAAACCTGGGGACAACTCCGGACATAGTGGCTAGAGTTCTGGAGCACAGATCTAGCGATCATCGTTGTAGCGAGACTACGAGGTCAGGGTTCTGTTGTTCACGGCGGATACGTCAAAGCTCTAGTAGTGAGAATGCTCTATTACGTCTGTGCGACTCGCAAAAATAGAGGCTGCTATCCAGATAGCAGAGTACTAAGATGGGCAGTTTGTGTGGAAGTCAACGTGCGAATGTGTTATATTATCAGCATAGGATAAGTTATGCTTACACGTGCATGTCTAAATGCTCTCGCAACCTGAGCTCCATACACATGAAACTTCATTTCAGGCAGTCAGATAATGTATGAAGATTGTTGAGGAGTGGTATTGCGCTAGTCTGGGTTATAACTTCTGCGTACATTTTCAGCGCTGGTCGATACAAATATCCATACTGTGCAGACACTCAGTATGGTGGATATATCGATGTGTAAGCTATATTTCATAATATGATAAGTAGAGAATCCTGCTCTCCCTAGATTGTAACATAGAGTATAATAAGTCTGCATAACAAACATTTCGTAAATAGTGTAATATATACATCAAAAGGCCATGTCACTTCAAAAACCTATGGGGGTAAATTTGTGAGAAAGTACTCTAGATGGGTATGGGAAAGTGAATTGATCCAGGTGGTATGAGTTTAGGGCGAAATAATACTCAAATAATACTTTATGTGTGTAACTTTCTCTATTGATTGTAGACGCGACCACTGTTCGTACTTTTTTGAGACATGTAACGCGATTTTAAAATGAAGGTGATCATGCACTGCAGCGAGCTATTATTGAAGTGGAGATCTGAGATGTATTGTTGTAAAAGAAAAAAAAAAGAGGCACAGACACGAGGCATGTACTCTCGCACTAGAGGGTTAAATGTACTGAAATATGGGCTCTCTTATAGGTAATCGGCCTGGTAGGGTACAGAGTAAGATGTATGAAGTTTTTTAAGCGGTAGTGGATCTGCATTGTTTCTGGGCCAGACGTTATATAGCGGCAGATCCTCAGCCTCAATCATGATGCTGTTGGCTGCACAGGCACGTTGTAGTGTTCTTGGTTAATTGAGTTGTATAACTGCTTGGCTAGGGACAAAACTAGCTAATACTGATCATACATAGGTCTAGCTCTGATTGTGATTTATTACTTTGCACATAGTATGCTCTTTGTGGCTCTGTGTTGTTCACTACAATAGATTAGTCGACTGACAATGCTATCAACGTTCTCGCTCGATTTGTGTTACTAAGAATTTATGTTTGGCGCATTCATGATACTATAGCTTTTTGTCATCTGTTCATCTTGTCTATATTTTTTTTGTATACGGTTGTTGCCTAGGACATATGCAGACCAACATAACATAGAGGATAAATTAAGCCTTGGCTCCCACTGTCTGGTCGTAAGTATATTGTTGATTAAGCACATACTATTCTGACGTGCTGATTATATCCATCTGTATTAGCTACGCATCAACCAAAGGAACAGTGACATCATATCATTTTGATCACTAGAGTAGTTGGAGTTGTGTAGGAGATCTTTACCATGCTCTCCACACCACTGTCGCGGCTATATCCTCACAGAGAATGGACGCTTTTCTAGATTTGAACACATCTAACAGTAAGTTATTTCGAAATAGATTAGTACGGGCGACACACACAAAGTCTGTGAGGGCTATGTACAGCCTACCTTTTTGCTGATACATTTTTTATCTAATAGGACATCATTCTAACTTACCACCGGTGAGGCCATAAAAGTATACTTGATTCGCAGACACTACCTGAGCTATATACATCTCTGTGGCTCAACGTCGCCCCTGTGAGCGGCCTGGGCATGGGCACGTTTCAGATTATTGGTTCACTTCCATTAGCGGTGAGTGCAGATCTGAGTAATGACGCAAAGCTGGTCGTTGACTTTCTGGCGGTGCTGGTGTAGTCAGCAGGGGCTGATATCGTAAGTAGCTATGCAATGGGTTCTGTATCTTGATCTAGAGGTCTGTCTCCTAGATTTCTAAATATAAGAGCGCACTTAAGGGACGTGAATAGGCCTTGGTAGGCTGGTTGATTTGGCAGAAGGAGGAGGACATTGCTTAGACGCACGTGAGACAGCCGGATGCGTCGTAAGCCGACCGTCTCAATCCGTCAAAGAGAATTTATGTAGTACAGCTTGCTCGAGGATACAAATCGAGTGTCTCCGATACGAGACGCATGAACTTGTCCACCGTGTCGTGCGTTACCATATGTTTATTGTACAACCCATTCTATTTGTCCTCTATACACACGCTACACAGAGTCCAAAAGATCCGACGATAGCACAAAAAGACACTTGGATTTGATCGATCATTTGCAGGGACGTGAAAGGTGGGAAAGCATAAGATTCCTAACGAGGGAATCAGCCGTTTGTAATTTATTGTGATTGACACATAGCAGTTATACGATCTAATTTCTATGTGATCACATTTCAACGGAAACTATTGGATACAGTCATAGCTCAAAACTCATCCATTTCTACAGATATAAAAATACATATTATTATAATTGGCAAATATACGTGGCACACTCAAAATAATGATGATGTTAAATCTGCAGTAGACTGGCATTGAATGAGATTGAGTGAGAGATAAATATATTATAGTTAGATTAAAATTAGGGAAAATTGACTTAAAAGACCTTAAAAGCTTTATTTTAACATGCTTACACTATATTTGTTGAATAGATAGGGGCACTGCCACAAAATGTAATATTATAACTGTTTCTCATTTGGGTTAGTTGCAAAAAGGGTGCACATGCTGAATCATTTTTATCTATATAGACATATGACATTTAATCATGATATTTTATAATAACTGATAGATGAACTAGTAGCACTATATGTATAATATAGAACAAGCATAATAGTATAGGAAGATTTATAAGAAATGTCACATTTATAATACAGGAACTAATTATTATTTTTGGTGATAAAATTAATACGACAATATGTTTATATATTTTAGGCATTTTATCCATGTAACTAGCTCTGAAAGTATAGTTACTATATAAATTAATCAGTGAATTACAGTAGATGTTAAATAAGTCCTCACAAAGAAAATTAAAACATCAGTCGACTCCTCTTTAAGTAAAGAACATAGTACGCAGATCATTGGCTGTGTGGTAGTGTTCGGATGTCGAGAGACTATAAGTGTGTCTGAATTAGGATGCATAGTGTCAATTCTTTATTATACACTGTCTACACACAGAGGTACACTGACACTCGTTTAGTTCAGGTCACGAAAATTTATGTAGGACAGAGGTCTTATGGACCAATTCTTAACAATTCTTAAGTCTTGCAAGTTATAACTTGTGTTCTAATCAGAGGACTTTTATCTACATAATGAGCTTCTAATTATACAGAAGACGAGAAAAGATGAAGAGAATGTATTGAACACGTGCTAGACGAACGCAAGCATAATGTGATTAAGTCCTCATATGCTAATGATACGGATTTTCGTGTCTGTATGTAGCGAGACTTCAGCATGATTACCTACAAGAAGACGATCTGGACCTATCTCGATTAGAAAGAGCGATATGCTTACTCCATACTCACTCACTTTAATCTCTCTAATTGTTAGTTTGATCTTTGATAGATTATGGATCATATATATAATACAGAATGGCTGATATTACCTAGCGGTGTTAATACATAATTGTTAGTTGGTCTCATTGCTAATAAGATAAAAACACATAGACAGGTATAACAACTAACAGTAGTCTCGTAAGCTCTCTTTAGTCTCGTGCTGGGATCTCACTTGCGGGCTACGGAGCATATGAAATAATTGATCGCTCGTCGAATCAGATGGGTCTCGGGATGTGAATCACAAGATTAGCAATGAGCGTCATTTTGTTACTTATGTAACAATGTTTATTCTTGCTTAGTGGATAGCTTTGTGTAGTTTTTTTGGTGGCAAGATGATGAGATAGTTGGGTTGCTTTGGAAACTTAGTGGTTGCGAGCATATGTCTTGGTGGCTATGAAGTTTATGGACGGAGAGGAACCATTAGTAGACGATGTGATCGTGGGGCTGGAAAGAATTGGATCGTGGCCTTTTGCAGTAGGCTAAATGAGATTGAATTAGATTAGATGCTCTTCTTAGCCATGGGGTTAACATTTTCGAGTAGGGTCTGGGGGTTTAGAGAATTGAAGAGGTTCAGAAGGTCCCGCACATTTACAAGTGTCATCCAAGCTTTAGTCCTCTTCTCCTCAGTCTCTCTATTTCTAAGTGTTTTGCCCAGTGCAGATAGAAAGATATTCTATTTAAAGGTGCACTGTGTAACTTTCTCACAGTATGACATTCAACTCATCTGTTATGCATTTATTCAGTGTGTTTTTGAATTGTCAACAAATATATGCACTCTCACTAAACTTACCAGTCTCCATGGAGGTACATTTGATTCCATACTGCAGAAACTTCCTATCTAGGCATAGCAACCACATCTCCTGAGACAAGCATGTGGCAGGCCCTCCATCAGAAGAGTTACACAGTGTGTCTTTAATAACCATACATCTCATACGCTTTTGAGTACAGTTTATATGTGCTTGGCTTTCTCGTCCTGGTCTATTATGTCCTTAGCTCATTTTGGATTGGTGTCATGGCCCCTAATCCCACCACCACATCAAAACTCAACCCCCTGCTTCCCCTTTACCCTGCAATTTCCACTCTGGATACTGTTCCCTTTTGTGAACCAGTCAAGCCTTAACTTACCTCAAACGCTTTTCATCCCTCTGAAAATAAGTTGGCTCAGACAATTGGTGCTTGTTTTTTGTAATAATACTTCCTTTCCTTCCTTGATATTTTGGCTGGAATGTAAAGAAGTTAAGGATGAATTAACATGGCACGCATAATAGTTCACTTAATTTAAACAGGATTTACTGGGTGCAAAAACCACAAAAACGAATTACATAAGACTATTGAATGCAACTTTACTATTGAAAACATTATGGTTGTTTTTTTTATGTGGCAACCAGGGCAGCAAAATGTATTGCAAAAGTGTTGATATCGCAATATTGGTTGACGCATAATCACACACAAATAGTGAAAAAGGCATCTATTATGTTCATTTCCGTCTAAATTAGGCCCTAATTCTTGGATTTGTCTCTGTTATTTATATTTTGACAGAATTTCCACCAATACATAAAGGTGTTTGTGGTGTTTTAGATTTATTACGTCGGAGGAAATGAATATAGGCCTCGCGCTGATGCTTTGCTCACATTAGTGGATAGTGCTGTGATCTTGGTTGTCGTGGACGGAGAAATGCCGGCTAGATGCGTTCAGGCATATTCTTTCGATGTGTACAGTGCTAGACAAGACATGCACCAACGATGCCATATCTATGTTATAGATTTATCCATATAAGTTATGGGTGGGCGTTCATTCTGACTCGAGCCATTGGCACTTGCAACAGAAGATTAGCAGGGTCAGGGCGTAGGTACGTAATTTGTACGTGTGGTTAATTCGTTAGTTTTAAGTGAATAATAGATTGTCTACTCATTATACGCACTGAGATAATTGTATTTTATGGGTACCAACACTTGCACTGCCGGCTAAAAACATGCACCGGCGTTAGACAGGTCTGAGACCTCAGGGCTGAACATAGAATAAAGGTACAACGACAACAATAAGCGAATATCACGCACAGCTGATGATAGCTATTTCTGTAAAATCTGTTCTCAGTGGTTTTGCCTATCACCGTACTCTCGAACTTAGATGTACGTGGCCTTGTCACAGTTCACAGAATATATCTAGTTAATGGATTATATTATAATCCGTTCAAAGCTAACAAATAAGCTTGAAATAATACTTTGAAATGATTCACAGAATAGTTCTTATATTTTAGGGGCATTTACCATAAGAGCAGCATTTAAAAAATATTGCTAGAATTCAACATAAGGACGGATTATCACCATTCATGAACCCTCGAGGGGGCTTATTCACATAATCGCACTTACAAAGGATGAGACCTTGAATTATCCGCACAGTGCTGACTTCTTGACATTGGGTCGCTGATGATACTCAAACATGTGAAATAGCCAACCAGGTATATGTATATATAAGATGTGACTGTAGACTGTATCTACAGAAAAAAATCTTCGAAATATGTCCATATGGGCGGATTACCTTTTTGTTGAATTGTTTAAAGCGAGTAAACACCCAAAATGGATTAATGACTAATACGCATAGTGTTTGTGACATGCGTGAAAAGAGGAGAGCTCAGGCATTGAAATTACGGAATTAAGTAAAGCAGAATAACCAAACATAGTTCAGTTCTCACAAGACCTTGATCTCCTTCTGCGGATTATGCTGAGAGACCTCGTCCGATTTGCTAGAGTCTTGATTGCTCTGTACAGATATCTTCTTCGGTGCAGTGTGACGTCTATGAACTCCTCGTGGTATCTGAGTAGATCTCCCCTCTTCTCTTTGGCCACGCACGAGATATGCTTAACATAGCCTAACACTCACTTTTGGTTGAAACAATAAGGATCTTACACGCTATAGCAGGAGTAGTTTTATCGTCAACCGAATGTTGGGATGTGTGTGTGGCAGATAGCATCACGCATTTCTAGGTATACGGGGCTGGAAGATTATTGGCGCGGCGAATTTGGTCTGCTAGACATAATGATCGGATCGAGCTTGGGAAGGGACGCTACGTCGAGTCACTGGTAGGGATAAAACTAATTTTGGCGCGTCATTAGTCATGAAAGGACCGCTTATCTTCACTACATGGGAGTGTCAAGATGAGATCGTTTCTCTCTGTCGACTTGAAGCTATCAGTTCGTTCCGTGAGAGGTGCCATGGCCTCCAACTACCCAGAGGCCCGGGAGACGCGGATAGTGTATGGATGTTAGAGCAATACGGTCTCGCAATGTGGAATATTAAATATCTGATTATAGGCTTTTGGTCGCCTAGATATAGAATAAGATCAAGTAGATGTGTTAGAGAATTGTGTTAGTACGGCTCATTTCCAAGTCTTGCACAGCAGTTTCGTGCGTATGATCCATCCATTAGGATTGCTAACGTATGGGTACTGAGGAGGCAGATTATTTTAGATTCGTCGGACCTGTGTGTTTTGAAAACGATGGTTATATACGCAGCTGAGACTTACACTGTGTGAGACTGTTGTGGCATTTCTTGGAGCAAAGGAGACACGGTGGATAGCTCTGTCTGACAGTCTAATGCGTATATGCACGGTAGACTTGGATATCATACAGCTGAGTAAACCGTCCGATCTTGGTACTTTCTGCTAGACTGCTCATTCGGTGATATCGATACCAATATATGCACATCGCATGTTTGAGAGCGAGAGTTGCTTCAGTTGTTTGAGTTATATAAGGTTATGCTTCAGAACATGCCAGTAATCGCTCCGTAGCTCGTGGGAAGTATAGAGTGAGTCACACTCGCAGAGACTCTAGTAGGTGTTAGACCAGAGATGCACACGCCGTCCATGGCGTATGTCAAATTATATATCAGATTGTAGGGCACTAGTAGTTCGTAAGAGTCATAGGAAGGTATTTGTAGTAGTTGAAGATAAATAGCCGGAATAAATATCCCTGTAATTGGCAATAATATAAGAATAGTCATGTTTGGATATGTGATCGATCTGTGTCTGATATAGAATTAGGTTTAAACTTGTCTTGCTTAGGTAGGCTTTGTGTCAGATAAGAAGAGAGTAGTATTATTTAGATTGTTTAGTAACTCACAATAATACGATGTGGGATCCATCTGGAATATCATTAGGGTCTCGAGAGTGTTAGATTTGATTCTAGTTGTAGTATATGCTGCCTGGGAATACTGTATAAAAGGCGGGGCATTCGTTTGTTTTAATAGCTTGCCACGCAGGGAAAATGACTAGATTGCTATGACTTACGCCAGCCTTTGGTCGATGCGTCGGCGTGCAGAGAATTTGCGCGCAGAGAGGTCATCAAGGTGTTTCAAGGATTAAATTGTGCCTGAGATGCAATCGTGGTAGGCTCGCCCTCAACATCTCTACTCCGACTATCATCCAGCATGTATGTGATCGGACTTTCGCAGCTTTGATCTGATGCGCTGACAGTGTAACTCTTCCCAGTGGCACGGGGAGTTAGGATTCCGAGTTCGCAAGCTGTGGACGGTGTTCAGAGCCAGGAAGACGCGCCCCAGGTGAGGGTTGCATCGCGAACTCATGTCTGAGAGGATCGTTAAGGCGCCTGGTTGTCAGCTGCTTTCGCGGACAGTAATAACTAACATACACATTATACGAAATAAAGGCTAGTACATTGTTATGTAACGAAGTTATTCGACGCGGGTAAAGCGTGTACAGGTACATAATGTATCACTAAACAATTCGCTATAACGATATCGTTATCATGTTTATAATGGTGAGAGAGTTATATTAATATATATATAAATAATTAGTGTTAGGATCAAGTATCGCATCTGCATACTAGTATATACGTACTGACAATCATAGAGATTTACTATCTTTTCAGCTATGAGTGGTTATGTGCTCGCACTGTTTACAGATCACAACTCGTATACAATCACTCAGCGACGGATCTAAGTCAGGGATGTCTATGGGGTCACCGATGTTACTCGCTGGAAGTAGATAGAGCTGACAGATGCATGGAACACATTACGAGCTTGGGATAATACTCACGCGTCTTGAGCGAGTGCATATGAGTATGCTAGCAATAAAGACTCGCAACTCAGAGTCGATAAAGGCACTGACAGTCGGTGCGCTAAAAGAAGAGAATAGCTTCGCTAGAGCAAGGCATGACTACTAGCACGCTCCGCAATGAGAGGCTATCGCTGACTTGTCGCGCGCTCAGTTTCTCATGCCAGATATTACTGAAGCTGACTCGCATAGGATGGGACCGGGACTTAGCTATGTTCTGTTTGTGCGCACTTAGCCTTCGATCGCTTCAACCACTAGAAGTACATTAGGTGCAGGGTTCGCAAGCTCTGCGGTAGATTCGGCATGGTGGCTCTGTCATCACACACGCGATGGTGTGGATGGCTAATTTCTCAATGGACGCCGAAATCGCTAAAACTAGTGCATTTAGGTTTATTAGCATCTAGTGTATTAGCTCGTTATTGTTAGTTGCGCATAGTGTCAGGGCGAGAAGCTCGCTCGAGTCTGTGCTTGAACCACTGGGTGAGCTAGCGCATGTTGGGTGTAGTGTGCACAATATGTTCTACCAGACGGCTCGTTGCGTTTATTGCACGCTATATAGTGAGACTGAGACGTTCGTCATGGCATATGAAACGACATCCGCCTGCGCAGTCCTTCATTTAACTCGATCAAGGCGACATGTCTAAACACTATGAGATAGGTGGCATAAGTCAAGTGTTCTCGGTCTGTACGCTATGTAATACTTACCTCGTGACTGTTCTGCAAACCTATTTTTTTTTTTTATCAAAAAGTGCTGGGAATTACACAGATCAAATTTGGCAGCACTGAGATAATAGGTTGTAGGGTTAATTTGTTGGTGATAGATGTTTTCAATGTAGACATTGGTGTTGGTGATAAAGAGGAGTTTTATATTTGGTTATATTAGGGATGTCAAGGTATCAAATTTTAGAGTCACAGTTATCGTGAGGAGAAATATCGCAATTTTACAATTAATCACGATTATCAGCAACTTTAAAATATACGTCGGTGTAATCCCTCATTCGTCCAGGAGTGTTCCATTGTAGAAAAAGATTCAGTTGTAGTCATCTGGACTCTGTTTTAGAAAAAACAAAACGTTTCAAACTCTCAAATCCAGAGTCATTCGTTTTTTCTCAATCAGGAGAAACAAGTCTGAGAACTCTTGTTTATATCCTACTCTGTGAGAGCCCTGCCACAAGGGCGGGGACCTCCTGCTAATGGCCCATTGAAACTGGGATGGCCTATTTTTCTGGGATGGGCCTATTGTTCTATTGTTCCTGCCTCACCCATGCATAATAGGCACTCAAGGTGAGGCAGGGAACAATAGAACAATAGGCCCATCCCAGTTTCAATGGGCCATTAGCAGGAGGTCCCGCCCTGTGGGCAGGGCTCTCACAGAGTAGTATATAAACAAGAGTTCTCAGACTTGTTTCTCTGATTGAGAATGACTCTTGGATGAGAGTCGAAACGTTTTGTTTTTTCTAAAACAGAGTCCAGATGACTACAACTGAATCTTTTTCGACAATTTAAAATATACATTTATATTGTTCTTTGTCATGTTTAAACTTGCAAATATTCCTGTGAGAGGAAAATGAGTTTTTACCAAAAATAACCTGCCTACCATTTAATATAACAGATTTAAAATAGCCACACATGGATTACACATAAATTCAATCTATTGGCCCATCATTGTAGCTATTTTCAGTATTATATCAGTTTTAAGTGGGATGAGCGCCATGGTAACGCTCAGGGGCAGGGCTTGAGACTTTGTGAAAGTCACTTTCCTTTGGCTCATGTCAACAACAAACAGCTTTGTGAAGAATAGAACAGCTTTCACAGGTAAGATTACTCTCTGGCACTTCCTGTCTCCTCCTTTTCTCCCTCGCCCGCTCTCTTCTTCTTCTTCATGTGTGTTCACTTTTGGCTCGCGCTGAGCCGTCAGCGGTGGAGTACCACTGTCTTATTAGAAGAAAAGTGAAACTTAGGAGAGGAAGAGGCTGAGGTGGCTGATGGTTCTGCTGCTGTGGTGGTTGTGGTGGTGGTGATGTGGTATGGAACGCAACAGGATTGGAAATATAATCTTGAATTTCAAATACCTCATCACAGCACATCGCAAATGGTCAGAAGATCACAGAGAATACTTTGTGAAATGTCTTAAATGGGTGTTTTGTTTTTTCTACAGCACAATATGAATAAGTCATAAGTTATAACCAGAACTAAAAAGCACCAGAACATTTTAAAACAAAGATTGTTGTCTTTTTATAATCAAGTTCATGTTTTTTTGTTTTTTTTTGTCTAGCAAAGGTCAATATGGTCTATGATAACCCATTTATGCATTATTGATTTGCTATTGAGTTTGATTGTGGCCAGACGGCGCCCAGCAGGTGGCCTTGAGGCATAATCAATTTATCAGCAACTTGAATCGACAAGGACCTCTGCAATAAAGACAGACAGAGTGTCCTCCGCTAATCCAATACAGCCATAGACACACACACTATCTCTCTTTGTTTGTGAGTCAGAAACAACGGGTAAAGCTCTTTTCAGTGTAGACATTTTGGGCATGTTCTCCTTAAGACATACTATGCTTTTTTTAGTGATAAACTGTTACATAATGTAAGTCATTATTTAACATTTTGTTTAAAGTAAGCTGACATTTTGATCTAAAACAACTTCCCGTTCTAAAAAGCAGAACTGATTATCTGCTACTGCTTCTTCTTAACATTTCACCTTAACAAGCAGCGGATTTACAATAGCAACATTTGTGTATGACCCAGAATCTGAAATAGATGAAGGCTCATACAGGATTACTCGACGACAACAATAATGAGGGGAAACCATGTTAAAGGACACATATCATGCAAAATATGAGCTTTTAAGCACGTTATGTCATTGTTTCTCATCAAAAACACGCCTGCAGTTGCAGTTAGCTTCGTTCACACTAGTTTGATGCTTCCTGTTTAGAAAGTTCTTTCCCCTATAAGAGTCAAAAACACTCCATTCTTAATTCCCTGATCGGTGATGTCATAGGTTGAGTTCTGAGATCTTCTGCAATGTTTTTGAGTCAATAAATCATCTCCAGAATCATTCTGAACTTTTCTGCCGTTTAATCACGATCATTACAACAATTTGTCTGAATTAGCATGTCGGGGGAAAGCTAGCGTCGGTTTATCTCACAATGTAATTCTCTCTGCAGCCAGTAGATGGAGCCAAAGTAAATTCACGTCGAGGGAAAAGTCAAAGTGACATTAAACTTTTATTTTTCTAAAACATGAGATGTCGAAGTAAAGGTACTCTCGAGCATGATTTAAGGACAATAACAATACAAATAGCAATGCATAATATGTGATACGTGTTCTTTAACATAAAAGCTCATCATCTCAAATCTTACTAGTATTTATTGGGTGTCAGTTACTACAGCTAAACTGAAGCTGAGTGATTTGGCCCTTGCAACAGGCAGTGTTGTTAGTTCAGCCTTTTTTCTTTTGTGAATGTGTGATTGTACAATGAGGTTAATGTTTCCATCGGTAAGAAAACTACCAATTTGTAATTCAACAAAACACACAGTTAAAGCTGCTTGCACCAATTTTGTTGTGAAAAAGTGCATAGACATGTTCAAATGTAGTAAATTAATGTTATCTAAAGCCTCTATATGGACATACCTCTCTGCCTCCTCCTCTCCCTCTCTGTATCTGGAGGTGTAGGTGAAGATGAGTTATAGTGGGCGCCCTTACGTGTCTGATAGATGAAGGTGAACTCTGCTTTGGCCTGTACAGGAGACTTTAGAGGACATAGAGGCTACCATCCATCCTCTTAGCCGCCTACATAACAGTTCCCTACACACTTAACCAAGCCACACAATACCACCAGTGCTGGCCATTCATTGTTTTTCATAACTCAGATTTTTGGCACAACATGTTGTATTGTAAACTTATTTTTTATTGCTGGAGATATATCTTAGCAATACATTGGGGAAAGTTTTGGAAATGGATGTTAGTTTGACTTTTGTTCGAGGGAAGCACTTAAGGTGACAAACAGTCCAAAAAGTAAGAGCAAAACTGTTAAAGTACAAGAAGATTATTGCCACCCATGCGCAATAGTTTGTTGTTTCTGAAAAAGACTCAATATAAGTATCTGGTGTCCGTATTGAGAATTGCACACTTGTATTCTCCAACATTGTACAAAGACAATGGACACCATGCGATTAATTACACTCTTAATTATGTTTCGTTTTGTGTTTGCTTAAATTTTCAAGCATCCAGTTAGGCTTTTGTTTGGCATAATATATATAGTGGATTTCTTGATGTTATTGCTTTCCTAGAAGTTTCCATAGCATGGCATTAAATGTAGCTATTTCCAAGGGGACAATCAGAACCAGAATCAGAATGAGAAAAGGTTTATTGCCATTGTCATTGAAAACAGTTTGCAGACTTGTCTCAGCATTAAGGTGCAACATAAAACATTGAATAATAAAATAATAATAATAATAGGAACGTTTAAAGCAGGGGTGTCTAAACTTTTTTCACCGAGGGCCGCATTTTGAAACTTATACGGAGCAGAGGGCCACTGACAACTCAACACTTAAGTGAATTGTTTGGCATTTGACATAGTTTTGATGCCTTTAATAAGACTTGGAACATTAATATTACTTTGGAATGACATCAAAATGCTTGAATTTTCCCAATTTTACAGTAAGAAGTACTACTTTTTGCTGTTTGGACCAACTTATTAGGAAGCTGGAGGGCCAACAAAAATTGGTCTGAGGGCCACATTTGGCCCCCGGGCCGTAGTTTGGGCATGCCTGGTCTAAAGAATCAAGTATGGCATGCACAAACAGGTGATGCGGCCGTGCTCATAGTAATAATGCATGCTTTTCTTGCATTACAAAGTGTGTAATTTCTTAAATGCAAGATAGATCATTTTCATATCATGTTGTGGAACATTCCAGGCAAAGATCTCCATAAAGACAAGCAGGTGATGGACCTTCCACCAGAAAAGTTACATTGTGCACCTTCAAGCACTTAAACTGTTTTTGTTGAATGGTTTAATGAGTTAAACTAGTGGCATTTTCCTCTGCAGCCTTATCCAACCTTATGAGTACAATCAAAAGTGAAAGCCAAGTTACAATTTTATGACTGCTATTAAAGCAGTTATTAACATTTAAAAGTACACGCTGGAGGGGATTGTTGCCAGATAAGTGGGCTGATTACAAAGGAGAGACAGTACCTTCAACATGCTGAACAAAGGAGACCATTAGTTTTATAAAAGCGAGAGTTTTAGTTTTAAATCATTTGAAATGTACCTTTATGTATATATCGCTAGTTTCTGCTTCCATGGAGTCATTGAAAAAATAATACCATAACACATCACAAACAAGTTACTGATCATCCACTCTAACCAACCACTCTACTGTCCTGCGCCACTGTTTCAAATTTATTAGACATTGATGTTCTGCAAAGCGCTCCGTTTTTTCCAGGCTAGTGACTTGTACAAGAGAAATACAGTACTGTGTTATATAGTATTCTAGCAAGTGACAACAGTATATTTATCATGCAGCTTCAATCCTTTTACAGGAACATACTTGGGACAGTTAAAAATGTCTCCTGGTTTCCTTATGCACCACATGCTCATGCACACGTTTTATACCTCGGAGGGCTGCTGTGTACTCTTCTGCTCTGGCTCTAATCAGCACAGTGACTGCTAACTGCACATAGCCTCTATAGTGTGGCGCATGCCTGCTAATCTTGTCATGCGTTTGGTATTATCACTTTTCCCACTTCACTGGCACATCTGCTCCTTTATCAGGTGAGAGATAGCAGGGACCCAGCTCGGTCGTGCCTTCAGGATAGCCCCCAAAGTACCAGTACCTTATCCAGCTTGCAGGTGTGTGTGTGCCCCCCCCCTTACACATCCAGATATCAGCAGAAAATGACACACACCTTGAGTCCATTACCACTTCAAAAGGACAGACAGGACGAAGAGTGGAGGACTCCCAGTTAGTGCCCTTAGCATCAATTGCAATAATTAATGCAATTTAAATAGCATTTACAGCATGAGTAATGATAAATTCGGTCTAAATCAGGCATGTCCAAACTACGGCAAAACAACAAAAAGTAGTACTTTTTACTGTAAAATTGGAAAAATTCAAGCATTTTGATGTTATACCAAACTAATATTAATGTTCCTAGTCTCATTAAAGGTGTGGAGGCTCATCAAAACAAACTTCAATCAAAACAAGGTCAAAAATGCAAAATGATCAAAATGAAATTCACTTCATTATTCAGGTTGTCAGTGGCCCTCTGCTCCATATAAGTTTCAAAATGCAGCCCCTCTGCTGAAAAAAGTTTGGACACCCCTGCGTCTAAACTGTTGGATAGGTTGCGCTCAGGTCAGTGCATTGCTGAATGAATGCTAACATTTACCAGGGGGCCAAATAAGTATTGGGCAACTTTAAAAAAATGTGCCAGTTCACCCATTTAAAAAGATAAGAGAGGTTTGTCATTTTCATCATAGTCACACAATCAAGCGTTTCACAAATAAATTGTTTCAAATTCATGCAAAGTGATTTTCTGGATTTTTTTTTTAACCTTCTGTCTCTTCATGCTTGATGTGCACCTATGATGAAAATGACAAACCTCTCTTATCTTTTTAAAATGGGTGAACTGGCACATTTTTAAGTTGTAAACTGTATCTAGTTGTTCATGTCCTAATTTGAATTTTAGATGCGTTATTGGTTGGCTTTGAAAGGGTCTAATATTGGCATGGATGAGTATTACTAATAAATTTATCAAGGGGAATTTTATCGCAAATATATGGAAACACTTTCCAAAATTAAAATTCTGTAATAATTATCCAAATGTGCCTAAAAATTGCATGTGTAATGTGGTTTGATGTTCAGTTATCACACAAAATGGATCATGGTTATGGCTTCTCAAAAATGACTACAAAACAACTACAAACGTAGTTGAAAGATTACTTGCAGCCTATTGACCTTTTCTGCCCCGCCCACTTTTCCCTCCTTTCCCGACGTAATCGCCACCTTCGTTGTAATCGAACTTCCGGAAGGAAAAGTTCCCAGCGCTGAAATATCCTCTAAAGTAGATTGATTTGTGTAAAAACTATTCAATGTTCATAGTGACCAACAAGTAAAAAGATTGTGTTGTAGCTTCTGAACCAAACAGACCAACCAAGCCGTCTTCAGAGCCAGCGGATTTTGCAAAATACGTGAAAGTATCTCTGGACTCAACAAGGAGAAAGATATCACCGCCGTCAGAGGAGGTTGATTCTGCGTGTCATCGCGTCCGCTATGCGAGTTTCCAATCCATCAGCGCAGGAGTAATGTTTCTGTCACATCGCTATGGAAACAGCATCAGGAATTAACCGACAGTGCTCTCCCAAATGATTTAGAGTGTTGCGATGGTATAAGTGCGCACCATTTAAACTTGAAATTCTCTTTCCAAGTTGCGGGGAGAAATGGTGAAAAGGAGATGGCCGGATAATATTGCATAGGTTGGACAGGCAATGCAATTGCTTGAGATGAGGAAGATTAAATTGTTAACTGGCGGTCTGCAGTGTGGATCGCTGTGTGCTGCATTATATTTGGTGAATGGTCTAGTCCCTGGGAACATGAGAGAATCGATCAGTTCATGTCAATCAAACATTAGAGAATCTGCTATTTATCCGCCTCTCTCTCTCTGTGTCCCTGATAGTCACTTCTTCGGGGGTCACTATTAAAATGACTGCACTGTCAGACCTAGCCTACTGTTAGTGTGAGGTCTACCAGAGCAACAGATCTGATCAAAACTCTGCACTCGGAGTCAATCCAGCATTACATAATGAATGAATTGAGCGAGATGTAATTATTTTATGCAGCTACAGGAATATTCAGCGCTGGAACTCTCTGGCTTTGGGATTGCTTAAAACTCCTGTGGTGCTTTTTAATGTTTAATTTCTCCAAGGGGGGGGGGGAAAATCGGTGGCATCATCAAAGCATTTTTTCACCACCCATCTGTCACTCGCGGATGTTTCTCTCTTTCTTGGTTGCACTCTCTAAAAAAAAAACCTATTATTCTGTGTGTAAAACAACAGATAGGTCGGCTAATTTTCCAAAGCACTCAAGCAGGTTCATGTCAGTTTAATGCCACCTAAATCCTCATTTATTCAATTCTGTTGCTCCATTTGAGCTTCAAAACAGGAGTTAGTTCAACATAATTCTGACATTTCACCCTCATGTCCTTGACAAAACATTAAACATGACAATTCATTACTACTTTAAATTATCGAAGTTGTTTTGGCAGCGATACATTGTCCAAACAAGCCTTGCAAGTAAAATAAATTGCTAAGGAAAGAAAAATCCCCCAAAATAAAATCACAAAATTCAGCAAAATCATTTTTGTTGAAATAATAAAATGTGCATTACTGAGTTGCCAGTATGGGGATAATAATGATGGGGGTTTTTTTTTAAGTATGATTAAGTTTGCGTTATTTTTATCAGTAACTAATTCATCTTTTCTCTGCCATCACATGACATTATAGTTACTGTCAATGTAACGTGGCTTGTTATTTTACTATGAGTCACAGCTGGTGATTGAAAAACACCACGCCTTTGCACAATCTTTTTTTTCCGAAAACGTGCCATTTCTTGATATTTATCATTATTTTTGCGACTCTTTGTGATGGAAGTAAAAACCCAACGACAACAGCAAGCGTGCCATGTGCGTTTGCAGTTACAGATCGCTAAAGAGACTGTATCGTAAGTACAGCTATTTTAAAAACTCTTGGCTTTTCACCTCTGGTTATTCATTCATTCATTCATTCATTTTCTACCGCTTGTTCCCGTTAGGGGTCGCGGGTGACTGGAGCCTATCCCAGTGCCTTTGGGCCTTAGGCGGGGTACACACCCTGGACAGTGGCCAACTCGTCGCAGGGTTCGCAGGGTAACCTCTGGTTATCAAAAAGTGCAAAAGCATTGTCATGTAGTGTGCATAAGTTTGTAATCTTCTGATATCAGCATGCATTTAGTAAATGTGCTGTTTAGACAGTGTCTGCTGCGTTGTGTGTTCTGCGTGATTGGGACTAAACAGATTGTGTCTGGAGCAGAATCACTGATAACTAAATGCTGGTTGTGGCGGCATTTTGGAGATTTTGCAGGGTAAATAAGGCAGAAATTAGCAAATGTTTTACTTTAATAAGGTGGGTGTTTTTTTTGGAGATTTATTGTAATTTAATTGTTACATTATCTTGTAACTAGTTACTTTTCACCATTCAATAACAAAGTACTAAGTTACTTTTGAGGAGAAAGTGACGGGTATCTAATTACTTTTTTGAAGGAACTTGGCCCAACACTGTGAGTAGCTGGACTATTCTTGTTCAGTTAAATAAAACACATCTGTAAGCATTAGAAATTGGTCACTGACCATGAATCCCACATAATAGTCTTTGTTCTGTTTCAGTAACTAGACTTATAGAGTCTTTGTGTTAAAGTGTTTTTCTTCTCTCGCCCATCTCTCCATGGTAGTAGCAGCAGTCCTGTGGCAAGGGCTTTGGTGGCAGATGTTTGATAAAGAGTGCCCCTCCTGGAGAGTAAGTGATGTTTGAGGAGAGAAGAGAGGCTGGGTGTTTGGGCCTCAAACAGCGCCCACAGTGGCTCCTCTCTGCTGGCTCGCAGTGGGAGTGAAAGAGTGATGGATTTCACTTGCCATTAAACGACACTGTCCCTGGTTTAATGGCAAGACTATGCAGCCTGAGGAGATGGTTTTTAATCATATTTGCCTCCTCATTACCCTCCCGTCTGCTGCGTAAGAGCTACTCTGGGAGAACAGGCCAGCCAAGCACACCACACACCTCGAACAAATGTACAGGAAAAGTGCAAGAGGACTGGTGAAAACTTGCATACAGCATAGATGAGACTGTTATATTTAACCTAATATATGTGGTTTGTCACAATGCAGTCTGACCTTGACGACAGTAAGACACAGGCAGACGGCTGGGCCTTTCTCCAGAGCTGGAATTGTGGAATGTGGAATGGGTTCAGTATGCCATTTATTTTGTATTAAACTCTTTTTAATGTTTGTATTTTGTAATTTACAAGAGAAAAGGTTTTGCTAAATACAAAGTAGCCGCCTAAAATGTGTGTTTTTGATGACCCCCAGGTCATAGTATAAGATCTTCGCAAATTCACCAAAAATAATACATTATTTTGTATTCCTTTTTTAATCACCCATCTAGTGACCATCATTTTCAGCATGCATTGTGGGAAATGTTGAATTTTGTGAAGAATAGTGTGGACATTCCAGGATCTTGGCCGTAGTATTAGTTGGATAACACGTTTCCATGTGAGGACAATGAAAAATTTAAATACAAGACATTTTAGTTTGTTTGAGGAAACAAGCTTCAGATACGGTGAGAGAACACAAACTCCAAAGTTCCCTTCATGTTTTGATTTGTGAATAATATGCATTTCTACAACTATATATCCTGAAACCCCATCTTGACCTAATAATTGACCGACATTTACGTATTTTTAGGCTGTGCAATTTAAAGTACCAGCAGGGCGCTTTCCGACTCTTTCGTCATTTACGCTTCCTCAGCCTGTTGTCGTGAGTGAGCGATGTGAGAGGGCTAATTTGATTTCCAGAAATTGTTTAATGAACAGTGTTGTAATGGCTCTCAGCAATTATTGAACTGACTTTGCACCGCCATGTTAGTTTACACAAAAATATAATTTGCTTAAAAGCCTCTGTACTTTGGTGTCGTATTAATACAAAAAAACAAGTGGTTTTCGCAAGACACTGTGGGGGCACTTTGAAGTATTTTTCTGGATTTAATAAAGTGTAATAAGTGTTTTCAGTGTGCAGCTGTTGCTATTGTGTGCCATTGGAAGTGGAAAAAGAATTGTTGAATATTTATTTGCACAACATCCATTAAATGTTTTTTGTTTATAATAGAAAATATAGTAAACTGCTCTTTGTTTTCCCTCCACTTGATTTCTTCTAGAGTAAAATCTAATTATTATTTTTCCTTACTAATAAAAAAAATTGAATGGGCCAAATACAAGTAAATAAATGATACCAGAAAAAAAAAAAAAAAGCCAAGAATTTTCCGAATGTCTCTCCCAACTCTTCACTCCCACTTCACTTTTGGAACTGACCTGTCAAAGGATATGTATCATGACTTAATTGTTGCTTTACTTTTGTAAGCTTGACAAATCATTAGAATATATTATTTATCATAAAACCTATAAGTCAATAAAACATTAAATCTTTTGAAAAAAAAAAAAAATAATAATGTTTCTGGGTATTTAGGAATATTATTTATGTATATGACTATGCATGAGATGAGGCACAGAAACATTTAACTTTTGCTAGTTTTTAGGTCAAATTTGTTTTTTTTTTAATCCGTCTTAAAAACGAACTAACAACTAACGAAAGTATTTAAAAAGAAAACGAGATGAATTTCATTAATGGGGTAAAAGTTTCTTATATCAATATATCGATGAACATTATATTTGGGAGCTCAATATTTATTGTGTATTTCTTTTTTTTTTCTATTTTTGCAGCTCAATAAGATTTTAGCTTTAGTACGTTGATTAAATAACTTCTATAGGCCTATTTGCACGGGACTATTTTATCTTGGGGCCGCGGGCAAATTGTAATAATTACAAAAATCGACTGTATTTCATCTTCCAAATGTCTGTGAAATTATCTGTGAAAATTACTCAAAATTTTACCGAGTGTAATTCACCAAACCTTAGCGCTCCGCAGGTCAAATCTGGTACTGTGTAATTTGGGCTGTTTTTAGTCCCTGCATTGAAGCTAATATAGCTTCAGTGTTTCTTAAATCCATTTAAGGGCAAAGTAAATTAATATTAAGAATTCACCACAGACTATTCTCTAATCCATTTAATGCTTTTTCTACAATTTTTTTAATTAAAAAACACTTAAAAACTGCGGTAAAAAGGTGACCCTGGAAGTATAACCTTATTGTCGTGGTAGTGGAAGAACAAGCAACATTGAGAGAAAGTTTGGGTCGGGCCTGTGACGGCGTGAATGGATTAAAACATGATTGTTTCATAAGAAATCTGGTCACATGCTGTATTATGTCACTCAGATCGCTGATTGTAACAACGTGGTAAAGAACAACGTTTGACACAGGACAGGTACCAAAAATAGTTATAATAGATGAAACTATTAAGGTTTCAGTCTGTTTATCAGTCCGCCATTTCTGGATTTAAGTCTGTACAAACTAGTGAATTACTGACATTTCCGTCGTCATGGGGTAATTTCATTCTAACAGACGTCCCTCAACGACCCTGAATTTGTGCTAATAGGGCTTATGGCTAGTTATTGCTTCATTCTTCTATTTATTTGTTACATCTCATGCCTTTTAATTATACTTTGCATAAAAAAAAAAGGTTTACTGGATTTGTACTACTTTAGGGTTAGTGTTGTGTCAGTGGCATTAAGTAGTTTCAGTATTGTCGGTGTAATCCCTCATTCGTCCAGGCTTGTTCCATTGTAGAAAAAGATTCAGCTGTATTCATCTGGACTCTGTTTGAAGGGGGTTAAGGAGGCAATCTTAGTTAAAAAAAGAGCCCTAAGCATTCTGATGCTAAACAGGTACTCTATGAGGAGGGAGCCAAAGCCAGGTCACAATAGGAAGTAGATGGCTTATCTCAGTTAAGTTTCAATGGGTCATTATCAGGAGATTTTTTTTCCAAAAGTAAAAGTCCAGATGACTACAACTGAATCTTTTTCTACAATAGTTTCAGTATTATATTGTCTCGCGATATTTTCCGTAGTGATATGTCATGCTTCAAACTGCACAGGTTGTTAATATTTGGTGTCCTTCCACATCTCCACATTAAACTGTGTAAGCGCTGGTTAGTCTACAGGGAAAACCTACATGTGCTAAAGTAGTCAGGGATGTGGATCCCTCTATCTCCAGCGAGAGGAGCTGTCCTGAGTGCTGAATCAGACATTCAGGCACAGCAGCCACTGGAGCTCTGTCACAGCCTCGGGGCACTTCTCTGGGTGTGACAAGGGAGCTGAACTCTCTCAAAACTTCCCATTTGAGTGAAAGATTGTAAAATGAGCAATCCCTCCATTGTTTTGAATAATACTGCTTTTCTCAGGTGTGTAAGTTGATGGTTGAACTATCGAAGGAATTTATGCTTTTTGGGCTATTGGCTAGACTTTTAACTGTGCCATTTATATAATGCTATTGTCGCTCAGTGCCTTTTAATATTAGCATTTTATTATTCAGAAGTAAAATATGTTTTACCCTGCTTAATGTGTTCTCACTGTGCTGATGGCTTGTGCTATAAAGACGATGGAGAAGTAATCAGACAAAAACACTATGTAATGATGTGCTCATTAACATAACAGCGTTTGAAGGGTTAAAAAGAAGCATTTTTTTCCAAAAAGTTATTGAATGAATACTATTCCCACTTATGATATGTACAATAGTGGAGGTTGAACGAGATACAAATCCCACAAATCAATAAACAAGCTTGAGTTGATGAGATTGATATATGATTTGGCCATTTTTCTTTACTTGTTTCTGTACTACTGTGCAAAAATATGATACCAAATTAAACACAGGAAATTTGATGATGATGATGATGAAGACGATGATGATGGCGAGAATATTGACTTCACCTTTTTTCCTGCTTTGTTGGATCTTTTGATGGCAGCCTTGATGGAGCCGTCCTAAGTGAAGGTCATTTCAGAGTCCTGTCATGTTGGAGGAGGACAGTTGTCATGTGTATTCGCCTCACTTCTTCTCAGGCAGACAGACCAGAGACAGTGAAGAAAAGACAGACATGATCCATTCTGATGTTTGGACATTTATTGAACATGCCGAAATTGAATTTTAGGTACATTTTAAAGCATTGTTCTTATCGTTGCATCAGTCTCAATGGTCAGTCTGGTGAAAACAAAAGAAGCTCTTATTGTTGCTTTACTTTTGTTTGTTATTCTTAAATCCTATCGGTCATTTGATTAAATTTAAATGTTGTGTTTTGTAAGCATTTATCTTTATTCAAGGTAAGGCTGCAATTCTGTGCACGATCGCTTACCCTTTTTTTCCCTTGTCTCCTGTGCTCTCTAAACGCTGTCCCATATAAAGCTGATGGTTAAATAGGTCTGCTGTCCCTATGGCCACACATGAAGCCAGATGACCTCACTTTCCAAACTTTAATATCCGATTAAGAACCACGAGCTGAGGCCAGACCACTGCACCAGGCTGGAGCTCTCCAAGGACTCCAGCATTTAACTTCCCATGGCGCTTCAGTAATTTCCAATGAGACTTAACAAAGAACATGCTTCTACAACATTCAAGTAAATCAAATGAATACTCATCATTTACACATCCCTTAAGTTCAAGGAAGATACCAATAGCATAACAAGAGAATGCTATTGAAAAGGGTATTTAAAAAAAAAAAAACATTTTAAGATGAGAATTCGAAGATGCCAGCCACATTTTCTCCAAACTTGCTATTTCCATGTAGAACTGTTGCGGTAACCGCATTATTGCAATATCACTTAAACCGCATAAGGGCTCAAGTGACCGCGGTAACCGCATTTTACATTTTAATGAAGTTTCGCGCACATGCCCGGTGTAATTTTACTGTTTATTTGTGAACTATGTTTTCACACCATCTGCCTTTTAAGAAAACTTTCCCCGTGTTCTGCCATCAGACTCGGCTCGAGTCTCGAGCAGACGGGAGGTTTGGGTGCCAACTTTCGACGCCTTGGCTTTAAATGAATCTCGTCAATCAGTCAATAAATACACAGCACAGATTTATCAGCGCAGGTGTGCACGACCGCGCATTCTGCACAAACGGGATCATGTTTTAACATAAGCCTACATTGACCCTACATTGACCCAAACAAATCACAGTGTGTCAGTTTACAGATAAAAAAGAACTGAAGGCCTAGAGTTGCCCTTATATCCACCCAAAAACACAGTCTGCGCGCTGTGCGTAAATCCACGTCACAGTCTGCTGCCCTCGTTGAAGACATGATCAAAATTTGGCTCTAATCCTCCTCCTCCTCGGTCCAGGTAAACACGTTAACCCCAAGTAAATGTGGCGTGGTTAAAATCCAGAGAGAAAAGATGCAGCTAAAACGAAAATACTATCCAACCTGCTCTAATCCTCCTCCTCCCATAAAAGTATAGTAAAAGCATAAACGCGTGCTGTGCATTGGGCCTGTATGTGCAGAAAACAAAAGTGAAACTTAACATGAGAATCAGCGGTGAGCTGACCCCAGGCTGATTTGTTTGCTTATTTGTTTTGAGTTATAATAAGAAATAATCATGTTGGCGCTTTTCATGAATATAATGAACTATAATGAACGCATGCATACTGTCACTTATGCCTGCTGTTATTTTTTGTTGCTGTTATTCAAGTACAGCCTTGAATTACATGCATTATTACTGGATAAACAGCAAACCGCAGTGCTGAGGCACGCAAAGTTACCGCAAGGGAAATAGTTTCACTGCCATTTACATATATATGTAATACTTCCTGCTTCCGAAGAGTGCAGACGCTTCCCTGCTTGCTCCTGCCTGCTTCAGCTGCTTTCCTTATTTTATTTTGCTTTTAAATCAGTTTTTTGTCTTCCAAACATTTTTTGTTATGACTTTTTTAAGTCAACCAAGGATTTTAAGAACATTTTTAGAGTTTTAATCAACAAATCTGACGAACCAGCGACATGTCCGTGAGAAGAGAAACAAACTCCTGTAAACGCTGTTGGAAATTTCAACAAGAAATTCATGAGCTACAAGCACGGATATTTGCTTTGGAATCTGAAAAAGGACTGCACGATACAATCCCTGTGTCATCCAGTGGTAAGAAGTCCACATTTTTTACAAGAAAAACAGCAACTTTCAATTTAAACCGGAGTGACTCTGTTTCGTTTCCAAAACTGTCTAAAGGCTGTTCGAAGCCTAAGCAATACAAAGATAATGTAACGCCACCTGAAATACAGCTTACAAACAGATTTTTACCACTTTCAAAGACTGAAATAAATGAACAAAGGAAAAAATGTGAGACATGACGTGGCGAAAAGGCAGACAGAGACAGAGAGAGAATCTGTGCCTAACGTCAAGGTCGTCTTGATTGGGGATGGTGCGATAAGTCACGTGATGCATGAAAAAATCAAAACACATTCTTTTCCCAGCGCCACAGTCACTGAGATTACGTCACGTATTTCTAATGTTTTGGCCAAACATAAAGGAGTTAAACAGCTGATTGTGCACGTGGGCGCAGTGGACACACGACGCGAAGAGACTGAAGTTTTGAAAAAGAGACTTCTTGGAGTTATTCGGCGTGCTTGATGATAAAATGAAAATAAAAACATTCATAAGTGGACCTCTTCCAAACATTGACAGGAAGATAAACAAGTTTAGCCGGCTGCTTCAGCTGAACACATGGCTGTCTAAAGAGTGTGCAACAAGAGAATTGCACTACATTGAGAACTTCTATCTATTCTGGAAACGGGAGGACCTGTTTAAGAGAAATGGCCCACACCTATGCAGAGGTGGAGTGAGGGTGCTGACAGAGAACCTGCTCCACGCTCTGAGGCATTGGACTGGGCCTGGACAGACTGGGCCTGGACAGACTGGGGCCTGGACAGGGTCCTGAGCAGATAGTTAGAGAAGAGAGGAATGAGAGAAAAATTCCTGCTATAGTTAGAGAAGAGAGGAATGAGAGAAAAATTCCTGCTATAGTTAGAGAAGAGAGGAATGAGAGAAAAATTCCTGCTCCATCAACCAGAGACCGAGCCAAAGTTTCAGCATCAGCAGCACCGCAACCACAGCCTCCACCAAAGGATTTATTAGCAGCCGCTCCACCACCTGCAGCAAAGAATTCAACAACTCCAACTGCTCCACGATCACCTCCACTACCTCCAGCAAAGGACTCATCTGCAGCAGCACCACAACAATCTTCACCACGGCTAGCGCAGGAGTCATTTCAGTTCTTTCCTGCACGGTCCTCATCAAAGGCCTTGGACCCATCTGTGGCGGGCCTGGCAGTATCCCCGCCATCGCCCCTGCCCTCAGAGCAGCCCTGGATCCCCCCTGCAACATCTACTCCCACTACAGATTCCTCACTCTCCTTTCCATCTCCACTCTCACCCAGGGGTCTTCCCAGCCATCTTGAACATCTGATCAAATCAGGCATTAAGATGGCTCCACTCACGCCTAATTTAGCAAGAGTTCTGATATCAACGATGATGAACTCTCCCCTGACTGTTGCTACAGAGACAAAAATCACCCCACCAAAACCCACCCGCCTTTCACCTGGTCCCAAACGCTCACCGGCTCCCACTACACCAACAAAAGTCCCCCCACCTATCCCCCCTCGCCTTTCACCTGGTATCTCCCATAGCTAGGATGCACTGGGTCTCAGCGTTGCCGGGACTTATAGTCATATTAAAAATCAAACCAACCCGGGGCCCTGTGTAAAAACAGCCTCCCCTAGTGCTATTTCTGTAGTAACATCACACAGATGGGAAAAACAAAATGCGAGTCAGACTTCCCAATCTGAGAAATTTGATTCATATTCCCTGTAAAAAGATAACGCCCAGTCTCACTGAAACTAGTCTGAAACTTGCTGTACTAAATGTCAGATCCTTATGTAACAAATCATTCTTAATTAATAATTTTATTTCTTCTTATAATCTTGATTTTATGTTTTTAACTGAAACATGGCTTGACAAAAAACACAGGAAATTTAGTTCTAATAGAGTCTGCTCCACCCAACTTTATGTTTGAATCTGAAACACGAGAAAACAAAAAGGGAGGAGGTGTGTGTGCTTTTGTTAGAGATGAAATAGTTACCCACAGGTTGTCCTTTGGGGTGTTTTCAACATTTGAGTATGTAGCCTTTAAAATTGAGCTAAAACAGTCTCCATCCATTCTCTTCATTGTTTTATACAAGCCTCCTCAGCACTGCAAAAGTTTTATTGATGATTTTACTGAGATGCTTTCAGTCGTATGCACAGACTTTGATGGTTTGGTTATAACAGGTGATTTCAATGTTCATGTTGATAATATTTGTGACAGAAACGCTAAAGAGCTTCATGCTGTCCTTGAAACTTTCGGTCTCTTACTCAGCGCGTGAGTGGCCCCACCCACAGCAGAGGGCACACTCTAGATCTTCTAATTACAAAAGGGGTTAATATTTCAAACGTCAATGTGGTCGATGTTGTTGCTCTGTCTGATCATTTCTGTGTCTTCTTTGACCTGTCTGTTTTTCCCAAACCACCAGCTGGTCCTGCAATTGTCCGGAGGAGACACATAAATGACAGCACGGGAAAACTGTTTATGGAAATGATAAACTTTGAAAATGTCTCATGTTCTAATGTAAATGATTTGTTGAACTCTGTTACATCTAGTGTTTTGAATGTTCTCGACACCATTGCCCCTATGAAGGCTAAAATTGTTAAAAATAAGCAGAAGGCGCCATGGAGAAATGATGATTCGGTCAGGGCACAGAAAAGGGAGTGCCGTCGGGCCGAACGAAAATGGCGCAAGTCGAAGCTCCAGGTTCAGAAAGAGATTTACAGAGAGAAGTTGTACATGTACAACCTCATTTTATGTAGAACTAGGGAAGGATATTTTTCTGAAATAATTGGAAGCTGCAGTAACAACTCGCGTGTCCTGTTTGCCACAGTAAACAGATTAACAAACCCTCCAGCTCAGCTGCCGTTAGAACTCATTTCCACATCCAAGTGTAATGAGTTTGCATTATTCTTTAATGACAAAGTTCAGGGCATTAAAAATGCTATCAATTCTACAATGCAAAAAATAACCCTCAAACCACCTACACACTTAGAGCTGACTCACTTTGCACCTGTAACTGACAAAACTGTCCAGGAGATCATCACCAGCCTGAGTTCATCTACATGCTGCCTCGATGTGTTACCCACCAGATTTCTAAAGTCTGTGCTGAACAGTTTGTTAGCACCACTCACTCAAATAGTTAACATGTCGCTTCAATCTGGAACATTCCCAATGTCTTTGAAAACTGCGGTCATAAAGCCTCTCCTAAAGAAGAGCAGTCTTGATGCCGCAGTACTGAGTAATTACCGGCCCATCTCTAATCTGCCATTTTGGGGCAAAGTCCTTGAAAAGGTTGTTTACCAACAGCTCACTGATTTCCTCTTAATAAACAACTCATTTGATGTTTTCCAGTCAGGTTTTAGACCTCATCACAGCACTGAGACCGCTCTTGTCAAGGTGACAAATGACATCCACCTGAACACTGACGCGGGCAAAGCCTCAGTCTTAATTCTGTTAGATCTGAGTGCTGCTTTTGACACTGTCGATCATGGGATCCTCTTACAGAGACTAGAGGACTGGGTGGGCATCACTGGCACTGCTCTAAACTGGTTAAAGTCCTATCTGGAAGACAGGAAATTCTTTATCGAAATTGGTAACTGTGTCTCAGACCAGATGCCCCTGACCTGTGGGGTGCCCCAAGGGTCAATCCTGGGACCCCTTCTGTTCAACCTCTACATGCTGCCGTTAGGTCAGTTGATACGCAGCGAGAATGTGTCCTATCACAATTACGCAGACGACACTCAGATCTATGTTTCACTGACGGCAGGTGAATATGGACCAGTGGATTCACTCTGTCACTGCATTCAACAGATCAGTGTGTGGATGCAAAACAACTTTCTCCAGCTGAACTCAGACAAGACTGAAATCATCGTCTTTGGCCCACAGAAACAAAGAGAAATTGTTAACTGTCACCTCCAGAGTCTCGCTCTAAAACCTACACATCAAGTTAGAAATCTGGGGGTAATAATGGACTCAGATTTGAATTTTAACAGCCACGTCAGATCAATCACATCAGCAGCTTTTTACCATCTAAAAAACATTGCCAAAATCAAAAGTATAGTGTCTAAACCAGACCTGGAGAGACTTATCCATGCGTTTGTCTCTAGTAGATTAGACTACTGTAACGGCCTGCTCACTGGCCTCTCCAAACGAGCTGTAAAACAGCTGCAGTACATCCAGAACGCCGCTGCTCGGGTCCTGACTAGAACCAGGAAGTACGATCACATTAGTCCTGTGCTCAGGTCTCTGCACTGGCTCCCTGTGGCTCAGAGAATAGACTTCAAAGCAGCTCTGCTTGTATACAAGTCTCTCCATGGCCTAGCACCAAAAGTACATCTCGGACATGTTAGTGCCATATGAACCATCTCGGACTCTGAGGACCTCAGGGACCGGCCTCCTGCTGGTGCCCAGAGTCAGGACTAAACATGGGGAATCTCTGCATTTCAGTTTTATGCAGCTAAAATCTGGAACAGTCTTCCTGAGGATGTGAGACAGGCCGCTACTCTGGCAATGTTCAAATCTAAACTAAAAACTGTTTTGTTTGGCTGTGCATATGACTGAAATGCTTTTCTTTGCACTCTTCTCTTTTATGTCTTGAACTAAGATTGTGATTTCTGCCATGTCTTTGTGATTTTAATGCATTTTTTCCTGTTGTGTGAAGCACTTTGAATTGCCTTGTGTACGAATTGTGCTCTACAAATAAACTTGCCTTGCCTATATATTTATAAGTAGTTGTGGCCAGAGATGCTGATGCAAATTATTTAGAATCCAGAGTAGCTGATGGTCGATAAGCTCTTTGATCTTTTTCCCCAAATGATATAATTTAAATTTGCTACAAACTCATCTACAAACCTTTAATACAATTTGGTTGAGAGCAGTGTAGTCACATTTTGGGCACTACACTCTTTGCACTAAAGTGTTAAACTGATATTCATACATATTCTTCAGGCTGCTGAATGCTGGCTCAAATAAGATATCGACCTCTGAGGCCGACGTGTTAAAAAAGTGCAAATATTGGCCCTATATATTGCTCAACCGATGTGTCAGTCTAGCTGTGGCTGAACTTTCAGAAGGAGCAGATAGCTGAAGCTTTGTACATGACCGTGATCAAAACAACATGGCCACACAGCTCGAAGAAAGTCATGACATAACATTTTTTCTCCATTTGAACTATTCATTCATTTTCTACCGCTTGTTCCCGTTCGGGTCGCGGGTGACTGGAGCCTGTCCCAGTGACTTTGGGCGGGGTACACCCTGGACAGGAGCCAACTCGTCGCAGGGTAACGAGGTCCATTTGAATTACCCCTTGTTAAATACATTATACTTCAAAGTCTTCCGCTCATCTTAAGACTTGACTGTGTAGTTGCAGTTGCATCCAGCAGTCCCTGATAACAGTTGGTTCATGGCTAATGTGCCACACAGGAGTGATGCTGCACTTTCTGTTTTCATTTTGTTGCTGTAGTGCAGTAATTAATCCAGCTGAACCCTTTGTGCTTGCAGAATAAATGCTTTCCATTTTCATTAATAGACAACTCATTAGTACATAATGAGCAGGCAGGCAGCCCTCCTCACGCTGGTGAGAGCACGTGAGCCCGCGCCAGGCTCAGCTAATTCAAACGCTGCACTGTTCTCGTTCCACTGACAGCATGAGCTTGTGCTTTTAAAGTAACAGTCTCAATTCATTAGCACAAGACTTTCACCCCCATCTGAGTTAGATGATGTTGATGAGATGTCCTTGATTAGTGTGTTGTTTTTAATAGAAAACATTTTATTTGAACAATTAAGACAAATCAATATGTTTTCATCTCTCTCGCTCTCTTTTTTTTTTTTTTTTTTTTTTTTAAATAAACCGTTATGGCATTATTGTTGCTTTGTTATTGAGCAATGTATGGATGTATGGTGCACAGTTGATTATGTGTGCTTGAAAATATACCGTATTTTGCGGACCATTAGCCGCTACTTTTGTCAGATGTTTTGAGCCATGCGGCTTATTTAGAGGCTGCGGCTTTTCTGTGGTTTTTTTCTTTCACCGCTAGGGGCGAACTAACCGGAATTAGAATCAAAACTACAGAAAAGTTAAGCAAAGAAGCAGATGTTGCTTTTTTATTCAGCTAGCAAATAGAACACGGACGACAAATTACCAACTATAAATTATTTTCAAATTCTTGCCCCATCATTATGGAACCCAAACGAAGAAGTTCGTATGAAGCAAGTTTTAAGCTGAAGGCCATCGATCTTGCTAGGAAACCGCGCGGCTGCACGCAAGCTTAACATCAATGAATGTACGGTGAGACGCTGGAGGGGACGGAGGGGACAGCGAGAAGCGCTCATGCGATGCCAAAAGTCAAGGAAAGAGTTCTGCGGCTTATACAAAAGGTGCGGCCTATGTATTGTTTTATTATCGTTTTTTTAAAAATAGAGCAAATGCGGCTTATATAGGGGAGCGGCTAAAAGTCCGGAAAATACGGTATTTGCATTACTAAAGAGACATTTCAAATCCGAGCCATTTCATGTCACTCATTTTTTACAACACGGTTTGACTGGATTATGCTAAAATTTAACAATCAATTGGGTTTGCCATATTTTCAGAGTAATGTACACTTACATTTCAGGGGGCAAATGGATTTTATTATGTTATTTTTGTTCTGCAAAGTTTTTAAATGTTATTATTAAGACACTTCCTTGTTCCTGGTCCACAAACAAGGAATTTCTCCATTGACCCATTACTGACTTCCATATTTGATTACTATTGTAAAACTTTTTTTTAATGTAGCCTACCTAGATTTACTTAAATTAAAAACATGCAAATCCATTACACATGACTGCATATTATTACAGATCTGGCATTTACGGCAAAGTGAGCACCCACAAAAATACTTAATTTTGTCTGATTTATGTCGCTGTTGTTGAGAACGGTCAGCTCTGTCATCAGAACTGGCTGGTTCTCGCTTCATCGCAGTGTCTTTTCTCCCAGGAGTTCATAAATATAAGTGATGAGCTGTCAATGTCCACCAATGGGAGTGATTTAGTGACGAACAGCTCGAGTGTGCGGATTCATCCTAATTACATTACTGAGATGCGATATCAATAGTGATTAATGGTGTGCAACAGCTGCATTTGGCTCAACGTACATGTAAACTGGTGCGTTTTGATGCTTCGCGTGCGCCCAATCGTGGCTCTCCTCTGTAATGATATGCTTTTCATTTATCTTGATGAAGCGATGATTAGCTGTAAGGATTCTTTGCACTTCATGATGGGGATAAAAATCGAAGACAATTTCTGCCTGTAATTAAAAACGTTCCCAGAAGACGAGCGCTGCGAGGCCACAACTTTAAAAGGCCAGAGTGAGACAGGTTTCCAATAGCCGTCTGATTCAATCACGTCGTGATGTATAATGTAGCAAGAAGTTCAGAAGGGGGTTTTCCCTCATAGATGCATGGGTCATTTGTACCGATTAGAGCAAAACATGGGCCAAGAACTTTTGATGCAAGTATGCCCAAAAATCACTCCTATTTGCTGATTGTTTATCACTGTTCGTTGGTGTCAGTGGTTCTTCTCAGAATCAGAATTAGAAAAAGGTTTATGTGAACAAAATTCACAGACATAGGAACTTTTTCGGCATTAAGGTGCAACATACAACAATAATTAATAATAATTACAAAGTATATCAAATCAAATAAGGCATGTATAAAATAAGGAGACATTATGCTTTTTCCTGCTACATTATGTTTTTCAGGTACTTCGTTTTAAACCATAACATAAGTAGATCATAATTTTACCGACCGCCATTAAAAGTAACAACAACAATAATTATCTTCCTTAAGTACTACTATCTGATGTTTCACTGCAGGTGCTGCACTACAGCTCCTCAATGTGAGAAATACATGTGATATTTTATAGCAATGTACATGCTGAATGTATTTAAGTATGCTTTTAAACACTGTAAATGCCTTTGAATATGCACCATCATCTGCTTTTCTCCATGTACGATACATGTTATTGCTTTGCCTTAAATATTTCACAGTAGGCCATTAAAAGTACCAATTTAATCATTTCAGCTCTGGACTTCAGAACTATGTATCTGGGCCTGAAAACTCCCGCCACGGACTCTTTGGAACATACTTCTGGTGGCAGGAAAAAAGGACATTACAAAGAAATGGTTGACACAAACTGAACCAGCAATTAAGGACTGGAAGGAAAGGATAGCTGACATTCGAAAAATTCTAAAAATACCTTAATTTTGTGCTCCGGAATAAAAGCTGCACCAATAAGCCAATACGGTAGTGAATTCTCATTTCAGTGCGGGGCGGGTTATAAAATGCAGTCCGCTGTATCGTATGTCTGCACGTCCAAGAGAACACAACGTGTCTCCTGTGACCACTGTCCACTGACGTCAAACGCTTGGGCGTCATGCTAGAGTGCCCCCCGGTGGCCGTTATCCAATAAAACTCTATAAATTAGACGCACTGTTGTATGGGCCGCAGGGTTCAAAGCATGGGAAAAAAGTAGCAGCTTAAAGTCCGAAAATTACGGTACTTTTGGTTTTACTTTGAAAATGAACTTACTTGCACTTGTCATGTGTATTGATTATTTTATGTAATCACATATCTGACTTTTATTGCTGCTACTGCAGCTGTACTAAAACAAGTTCATTTAAAAGGGTTCTTCCTCTTAATAAATAGATGTTAATGACTTATTTGACAAAATGGGACTTTTATGTCAGATGAAATGTGCCGTAATTTTATTTCAGTGAATGTTCTATACTTTTTATTTGCTCGCTGTGTCTGTTTTTTGTATGTTTGCTATATATATATATATATATATATATATATATATATATATATATATATATATATATACATACACACACACACACATATATATATATATATATATATATATATATATATATACACACACACACACACACACACACATATATACACACACATATATACACACACACACACACACACACATATATATATATATATAGCAAGAAGGTCCTGGGATCGATCTCATATGGGTCCTGTGTGGAGTTTACATGTTCTTCCAATGTCTGCGGTTTCCTCCAGGTACGATAGGCTCCTCCCCTCCCCAGGACTCCCCTGGAAGAGATTATTAATCACAGTGGGACATTCCTGGTTAATTATAGGTCAATAATAATGTTGCCGCTCGCTCTATGGAGCTCTATATATTTTTTCGTATTTAAATCTATTTTACTCAATACAAGCTAACACTTCTTGAATACCTTATTGCATTATTGTTTATATTTTTTACTATTGCAAGTTGTTCTTAGTGTGAATTTTGTTAGGGAATAAAACAAATGGTGAGTACTTCTAGCGTGCTGCAAAAATAGCAAACAAGTGCTTTTTGTGGATGAGGCCAAGCAACATAGAAGAAAAAAATACTTGCAAAGGGAATTAAAAAAATGTAGAAAGCAGTCAAAACAAAAGCATCCGAGGCACTCTGTAGATCTTTGTTTTACTTTGCAAGTCATTGTTTCCTCTATTCATAGTGAATTTTGTTCACTGACAATGGCAATAACGGATTCTCATTCTAATTTACTGGGCAAATCACTTACAAAAACAAAACCAAGACCAAAACAAGGAGGACTTTTTTTTTTTTTTACATATTACAAATTCAGTTGAAGGTGTTTTGGGATGTGATTTGAATCTTTTGATATTCATATATATTTTGCAGTTCTGTAAGTGCAACAAGGAATGAACTGAAACTCAACATAAGATCAAGCATTCCACATCCACGGTTTCATTACCAACAGGCTAAAGCTATTAGTCATTGTTTAATCTGCTAATGCTTCCTATAGATATTCATTATCTCTGGAGAGCAGCTCGTTGGTCATTACAAGGATGTTCAATCAAACTGGGACTTGGCTCACATTTACTGTCCTATATTTTAAAGCTCACACATGAGGCAGATGGGCCGGATTTGCCAAACTATATGCACACAAGTTTTGATAAATAAGGAAGTGACAGTCATGATACTAAATGTTTGTCAATTTATGCAACGCAGCAGATTCCTCTGTTTGGGACCTATTTTGTAATTTGTCATACAAGAGCATTAGAGTGAAACCAATCTTCAGCTTGAGCCTCATTTTTCTCGTTGTCTGTGAGTGTGTGCTTTCAATATTTTACACACGACAAACGCTCAAGTGCAAGTGAGGACAGAAGGCATTGTTTGGTCTGATTGACGATGACACTAAATAATTAAGTAAACTTGGTTAAGAAAATACATCACTTATCTGTGGAGGACAGTTTATCAACATAAATCCATCTTTACCTTGGCCAAAGTGAGTATAAGTATTAGGCGTATAAGTATGAGTATGATGAGGAGCTTGCTGTTTTAGGAACTGTCACAACTTTTCGTTTTGGCTCTGAAAATATATGAAATAAATGATAAAATTTTGTGAATTTGGTGTCCATACTTTGCAGGCTCCACATGATTTATTTAACAAACACTCCAGAGTTTTGAAAGTTAACTGACTTTTTAAGGTTACCCTTCCTCCCCAATTAAATCTCCTTCTGCACAAAGAGTACATAAATGACCACAATCAAACGTAAAGAGTGTGCAGAAAGTACAATAGAATATCCAAGAGCATTAAATAAATTATTTGTGCAAAGCATGTCATTATAATTATGAAACTCTTCTTAACTGTGTTCTTTATCTACAAAAACAATGTGCCCTTTATTCATTAGTTGTAATTGTACCATCACTGAGCTTGGGTAGAATAGTTATCCACTGTGTTAAACTATTTAAACTTTTTAATCAAAATGCAGCAACTTTGAGGAGCAGTGGGTGGCAGCGTTAGCAGTAACTGCCCGCTGCGAGCAAGCTCCAGTAATGATTACTTCTTATAAATGGTGCCTCTTGGATCTAGAGGTGTGGTTGTTCAAGTCTGTCCAATTGGTACACCATTTAAACACACGCAATCAAAGTTATACTTCAATGTACTGTACCTGGTATTTTCAAAGCCATTTTTTTTTTTTTGCTGTTCCTTTGTATTTATAAAGTTTACAGCTTTAAAAGTTATTTGATTTTTAGTCACAGCTTTACCTGGATGTAATGTTTGTCCCGGATGGATAATATTGAGGCTTTAAAAGACCATAAGAAAGAGAATTTATTATAAATATTCCACATTAAAATATGATCAATTTCTAATGATTTCACACAAGTTAAATCTAAATGAACCATTCTGTAAAAGCAAAGTTGTTCATTAGAAAATGTGTGATTAACATAAATACTAATATTATTTCAGACTTGAGTGATTGTGACCATATGCAGAACCGAAAAAAGTAACACAAAGTGGAATGTACGTTTCTGTTACTGTGCCCCGGGGCAGCTGTGGCAGCAGATGTAACTGACCAACATCAATGAGGCGTGAATCATCTCATTGTAAACCTGTTTTGAGTGCCTGAAATAGCGTTATTTGTCATTACAGTTAATTGTGCATTTAAAGTATTTTTGATGCAAAATAATGTACTGCAGTGTTAACCGAGTATGAGCTCTACTGCATCAGTAGCCGTGACATGCTCCTTAATACTTCCTCATTCCCCTGGCTATCCTTCTATCCCGTAATAATAAAGGACCACTGTAAGCCTTTTGGGGTGAAAAGGAAGTGGACCATGGATTATTCTGAGCGATAAGGCCGACTGCGCTGAGCTGTGAGAGTGCTTCTTTAGCTAATTATTTGAAGCCTCGACTCGACTCAGATTAAGACCATGTAATAAGCAGACAACCAATATTTGCTTAACCTCATGGAAACACCTCACAAAACAAAAAGTCATTCTTGGCCCAATCCCCCACGGTAAACTCCTGCTCCTTGATAAATGCCTGCACCTCCACACACAATGGGCGCCATCTTTCCTCTGGCAATTAGGCAAAGCTTTGGATTATCACTTCCACTGGCCAGCTCACCACAAATCCACCCGGATTCAATTATTCCCCTCCGCTGTCAGTGGACATTTGGGCGTCTCAGGCAAACGGCCATTCCAGACAGGATTTGGACTATACGCCAAAGAACAAAGCAAGAGGAAGTTTGACAAGTCTGTTTAATAAAATGTAATATTTGGGAGCTAGGGAATGAGGGGCTGGCGAATAAGAGGACAATTAGATGAAATCGCAGTGTTACTTTGTTTGGTGTTCAATGTTGGGCAAGTACCTTGAAATAAATTACTTTTGCTTTCAATTGTTTGACAATGGTTTCAGTAGAATATTTTTTTGACATCTCAGCAAAGAAAATCTTTTTGACTGAAATGCTTTTCTTTGCACTCTTCTTTTTTATGTCTTGAACTATTATTTTGTGCCATGTCTTTGTGATTTTAATGCATTTTTTCCTGTTGTGTGAAGCACTTTGAATTGCCTTGTGTACGAATTGTGCTCTACAAATAAACTTGCCTTGCCTTTTTCATGTGCATTAACATCTAGGTAGAGACCTATCCCTTTTCGTGGTTTTTTTATGATTAGAGCAGTTCTCAATCTTTAAATACCTTTGCTTTGCCAGAGCAAAGCAAATGTTTGACTACCAGACTGCAATCAAAACCAGGCCTATAACAGGACTTTACCAGGTCTAAACAAGTAAAGCAGGCCTAAAATATGATTACTATGATTACGTCTGAATTACGAATAACCCAAAAAAGAAGTGCAGAGGACCCAGAGTACCACCAGCAGCACCGTTACCACAGTTTTAGAACCACTAGGTAACTAAAACACAGCTTTTGTTGTACTAGCTCAGAGGCTTTAGTCTCAAAATCGGAATGTTATACACAAGTTCAGATTTGACACAAAAACATTGAACGCTAAATGATAGTTGTATGTCTAGTCAGCACAGGCGTATTCTTTGTTCAGAATCCTGACTTGTGTACTGTTACAAGTGACATGACAGACCCCCTGGTCTTGTACAACCCCCTCCTGTCTGCTCATCCTCCTGGGTGATGCTTCCTCACAGTGAACCACTGCTGTCAACTCCCACAATTTTGTTATGTCTTGTGTTCAACCTGTCAGCTTTTAACAATGTTCTTTCTCTTTTATTCACAGATTCCATGTTGACAACACACAAAGGTAAGACGCCTCTCAATCAGTCACCCGCTGATACCCCAGGCTTCCTTGTGTCGCGTGCGTGGCTGTGAATGTTTGCCGTTTTGGCTAATGAGATAAGAATTATTCCATGGCGTTGTTGATGTTGATTTGAAATTGAGCCATTCTGTTTTTCTACCACACAACAATCTGTCTGATTACAAAGTCAATCACTCACACCCACTGACACCTCGGTTAAATTACTGTTCAGTACCGGGATGATCGACAGCCAGCCGCCTATGATGTTATGCACAGGGTAATGGCACACGCGTTTATGTTAATATGAGGAGGTGGAGGAGGCCATTGTTTTGCATAGTGGGTCTTAGGGGAGAGATCTTGTTAAGGGGATGTGTAGTGTCTTACTGAGTGCTGTTTTCGTGTTAGAAGGTAATAGGGCCAGACAGACAACACACTAACCAGATGTAAGGAGGCTGTTCTGGGTTGTACCAGTGGAGCATTCCTCTCTCCCAAGTCAGTGTTTGCTCATCACATGCTCCTGCGTGCGTGCTGTTGTGCATTTACTTACTCTAGCTACATTGTACACCCTAAAGAACTGTCTCCTGGGGGGGCTTGTAAAACTATTGACATTAGCATATGAATCCACTTGAAAAGAAGGATATTTGTTCATTTATTTATGTTTTTTAACACAACAACGCTCAATCAAAGATGTTTGTGGGTGATACTTCTTCTTTGAGCTATGTTTGGTGCCCCACACGCTCAAATCCTGCTGCACCCTAAGTGTTGTGGGTGCTCTGTGATGGCCGGGTGCTGTACAATGCTGTCAGATGGTCTTATAAAGGTAAGTGATGTACTCCTCTCCCCTCACACTCTGATGAATGTGTGGAAGGAGCACAGGCTGGCACAGCGTACATCATCCCTCCGGCAGCCGCGCACGCATATGTTTCTCAATGAGGCCCACATAAATAAGGCCATGTTGTTGCTGACAGTGAAGGAGCGATCGCTACAGAGGACCACTGTGTGTCCATGTCCCCTACGCACTTTGGAGGTCTTTCTTTTGGATTGCATAGTTTTTCTTCTCAACAAAATCATTGATTGTCTTCGGTGATGTAGGCTGGCAATCAGGAGAGAAAACTGTCCTGTCCCTGTTGTCTGAGTTGTGGATGGCTTTGGTCCAGGACATAAACTTCCGTAGATTTGTAAAGAAATTGGAGCTAACATGTCAAGATTTTGAAGATATTTATAGTCAGGGCTGTGCAATTCAACAAATGTGAATCGAGATCCAATCATTTCATTCTCGTCAATTGGGGCTTTTTAATTGATGGGTCCACAGCCAATCCTCTGTCACTAAAAGCATGTGGTTTGGCGCAGAATCCAGACTGGAGGAACACATTTGATTATTTTGTGTTATATGGCATTGATTATCTTGTTTATTACTCAGGAAATTGGTATTGAAGGCAATTTGTATTTGTTTTTTTAATACACAATACTATTCAGTCAACAGTCCTGATCAATCAAACTTATTCTAATCATATAGTTCAGTAGAGTGGTGACTCAGTGAAAGTTTATTAGTGACCCCTGGTATAAGGTGATATTTCTGCACTTCTGGAATCAACAGAAATGTCATATTTGTCTGATAATTAACCCTCAACTAATACGTTTAATGACTTGTCGAGATCTTTATCGTCCAGCGATTGAATACATTATGAATCATTTCTGTGTGTATATTTATGTTAATTTGAAGATTATCACACAAGTACAACGAAAGGCGCCATGTCAACCAATTAGTGCAGTATATGGTTAATGCTTTTGGGTCGAGACATCATGGATAACCTTTCCTGTTCCTCTCTGTCATGATTAAGGCCCTCATTAAGACGTGACCTTATTCTGTGGTTCAGTAGTTGTGAGGAACATCCTCATGTGCCCCTGCTCTCACATTCTTTACCCACACCTCCACATCGCTGCTACTCCTCCTCTCCTCTGCCAAATGAACTATATTTATGGGACCTGCGCTGGAAAAACAGTGTCCAGAAGACGTCCCTCTAATTTCATTTTCAAAATGCCGGCAATAAATTTATCAAATGGGCTGAATCAAATCAGAGTCGCATGCCGTCCCATCAGTCACAAGCTGTCCCTGCAGGGCTTGTGGGCGGACTGGAACTAAAAGCACCGTGGCACCAGCGAGAGACAGGAGGGGTCTGAGAGGAGGTGCTCAGGGGAAGTGTGTCTGCATAGGTGCTAGGTGCTTAAACCTTAAAACGTGGGAACATAAATTTGGAGGAATAGTAATACAAACAGGACTGTGTGAAAGGCTGTAAATTCAAGCAGTAAAATTAAAAGAATCTCTACCAAGGCATCGGCTGTCTCTCGCAATGTCTTATATAAGTCTGAGATCTAGTTTAGAGTCTAGTTTGCAGAGGTGTGGACTTGCAAGACGCGATTAGGACTACTTGAATGCCAGTGACTTGGGACTTGACTTGAAGCCCTTGAGACGACTTGATTTTTTTCTTCAAAGAACTACTATTAAGAAAACACTCTTCTCTGCGCAGGTGATGATTGTACTTTTAGAGGAACACACTCCCCAAATCTCTGTGTGACTTTTTTTTTTACTTGAGTTTAGGGCTTAGGACTTGACTTGACTCGGTACTTGACGCAAGACTTAAGATTCGAGAAATGTATTTGCCATTTGTGCACACACAAAATACCATACACATCGGAATTCTTGTATTGGGCTCTCAGGATTTCAAGTAAAAGAACAGTTCTAAAAATGACTTTGAAACACAAACAATCAAGAAATGTACACATTCCATTTCTACGAAATCAAAATGTTCAAGTAGGCCCATAAGTTAAAAGCAGCATTAAAGCATACAACTAGTACTAGTGAAAAATATACTGATCGATGTGTGATGTGGTAGCTATATAGATATAGCAATATTGTACTCGAGTCATCTGCACATTTTTTTTGTCCATCAGTCTCACCGTTATGAAAGTGTTGTGTTGGTCCTGAGGCTGTCTGCTCATTTGCCACTTGCAACACAGCTAATTATAGGCCAAAAGAACCAGAAAAGAAGCAACTCGTAGAGCTCTGCAATGTCGCCCTTTGGGGAGTGCCATTTTGTTCCCCCAAACTTGACTTGGACTTGAGACAAAGACTTGAGACTCACAAATTAAGGACTTGATCCCACGTCTGATCGAAATCCTCTCTTCACCGTGCACAACACCACCTGTTTTCCTAAACAAAAACCTGTATTATGTTTATTTCAGAATGGCAAATACCTTCGAGCTTTTCTAACAACATTATACCTACATAACTTTCACATAGTGCTATATCTGATGGGGTTTTAAAATACTTGACTTTTGTAATAACTGAACGATTGAAACACAAGTTAATTGATTTATTTCATCCGTTTGAGGTTGTGTAATTCAAAGAGCACTCAAGTTCTGTTTCACACGCCTCCCAGTCTCCACCCTGCTCCCTTCATCGTGCCTTGTCCCCTTCCCCCCTTAACCCCTCCTTTAAACACTTGCATGCCCCTCTTTCTTTGTCTCATCTTTACTCCCTTGTTTCCTATCTGTGCTCCAGCAAGAATTTATGGTGGCGCAGGTTAAGCCGGGCGTGAGTGAGGCTAAAGCAGCTTAGCTCTAACAGAGCTAATGAAGTCAGGCGCGTATTCTGGCACCGCAGATCAGTGGCAGTGCTCTGTGAAGCCTGTCAGCGTTTAATGATTAGATGAAACGTTCAGACAGCGATACCAGGCGAGACACACACACAACGATGTTAACTAATACCCTCTACGGCTTTCTCTGCACGAAGCAACCACACTGAGCATTATGCATAGGCACATAGTCACAGCGCTCATACATTACCACTCCTCCCACTCTGGGAAGAAAAGGTGTTGATTTATGACTGAAAGCTGGCACCGTGGTACACGCGGTAAAGTGATTGGGAGAAAAACAAATGGCACGTTTTCCATAAGCAATCTGGCTATTGACTGGAGGAAGGTGAGGAAAGAAGTTAGCGTCTCTAGAGATTTACACCTCCCCTTGATGAGCTGATGGACAAACAATGCTACATTGTAAAAAAGGTCAAATTCCTGTTTAGATTATGATTGTTAAAACATGGGTGAAAATTATACAGTCTTAAATTTGATAGCAAATATACATATTATTTTTTTCAGTCTACAGTTTCTCTTTTTTATACTTAAAAGCCTTGAAATTGCATTCTGAAACTTAAAGGCAAGCAACATTTCCATAATTTAGCAGTACAGTATAATGAATGTAGATTTTTTACTATTGATTCTATAAACAAAAACAGTTTAAAACGGTTATCGCTGCACTGACTAACACAAGGCTTAAAAAATAATATATGTAGTTAAATACTGTTCCATCCTCCTTTTCCTTTTCTGTGAAGACTCTTTTCATCATGCTTGCTGTGATCCCACACTTTCCCCTGTTTCTCATGTCTACTAAAAAGCACTGTTATTAAATAAAGCTAAAAGCCAAGCTAACATCCTACAAGATTTCTGATTATATCGACGTGGTCATGAATTAGGGCTGAACGATTCTGGAAAAATATCTAATTAAAATGTTTTGGCCAACCACTGCAATTATTATTTCATTTGCAAAGTTTTGATTGTAAGATTCTGTTCAAAGTGCATATTTTAAAGACATCCGGGAGCATTAACAGACACGACTGAAATCTGAACCGCTAAACTAAAACAAGAATCACATTTTTATGGAGGCCTTATAGAGGATTAACATTTTTTTATTTTATTTTTTTACATAATTAGACAGGAATATTTTTGATGTTTGCAAAGAAATTTGTGTTCGATAAATAACTGCAGTATTTGCGATTGGTTAATTGTGAATATTCAAATTTCGATTTGATTGTAATACTTCTTGCCGCCTTACCCTCAGTCAGTCTTTGTTGAGCCGTTCATGTTGGTGTTGTTGTGTTGTCTGGCGACTGTTTGTTTGTGAGCTTGAATACTGAAGCACAGAGTGACAGAGGCACTGCTTGGGTCAATGAGCTGCCTGTTCGTCAGAGTGAAATGGTGCCTCAAGGGCTCGGCCGCTTTGTGCCCCATTAGCCACACATGCTAATTTACCTGTCAGCCTCCACTTAAACGGGGAAACTACATACTTCACAAGTAAACCCCGTGAAATGGCCTGCTTGTTGCTCTTTACTCCATACAATTTATGCATCAGCAGAAAAGCAGCAATCAGTGCTTATTTTTTTCGATTTCCAAATTGGCAGTGTGAATAGTTTTCAGACATGATTTTGACAATTCCAAAAGCAAAATCAGTTGTCTAAATGTTAAGTGTTTCAAAGTTATGGTTGTTTATGCCACAGAATAATTTTTCTTCCAGTGAGTTTTTGTTTAGTCACAGGAGCATTGGTTATTTATTTAACAATGTGAAGGAAAAGGGCATTTACATTTCACAGCTGTTTTTAATTAGTTGTTTTTAATCATTATGAGCCAAACACAGTAATGACCATGTATGCATTCTATAGCTGCTTTATGCTCAAATCTATTTCTTTGCTTGATACTGCTTTCAATGCCGTGAGCAACAACCTCTGCCATTTTTTCTTAAATGTATCGTGTTTTGCTTGGATACACCTTCTTTTCCCGACCGTGTCCATGACTGTTTTTATTGTGTGACTTCAATGTGTCAGAAGGTCAAAAATGAGAAACATCTTGAGGTAGAAAACAGAACACATTGAGACCACCTAATTAATGGGTTGCAGTTGACTAAAGAGATTCTTGGTCTACTAAAGCCATACCACAGATACTGAATCACCATTGCCTGTTGTCGAATCACTTTTGTGCTAAAGTTACCATTGAGATGTTTAAGAAACAATCGTAAACACTGTATGCTAAGTAATCCACTTTTTCATTCAGACAAATCTCTTCCCATCATCTTATTCTTTGCAGTGTTTCATAGAAAATCTAGTTGCTACTATGACTAGTTACTACTATAGTGTATTTATCAGTAAAATTGCAGATTAAACTCACAATTCACTCCTAAGTCTCAAACTAACCCACAACGTGCCTTCTACTTCGGTTTTGGTTCATATAAATCTTTAATTAGTTAACTAATAAAATAAATGGCCTAAGCGACACCCTAGGGTTAAAAAATCTAAATTTTCATCTTGATTAGTGTTATGTGTCAAATTTTTAATTAAGGTATGCTCAACAATACCACATTTGCACTATATTTTAATTATATACACACTTCACACGTCAAAGTAGTCCTTACTAGTGAGCTGGGCTGTCTTACACCTGCCTCTTTGTCATAATTGAGCATGTTATTGTCCTGGGACTACCTGCTCCAAATCACTTAGATGATTCATACATCTCTGTCTGTTTACCGACAAGGCTCCACAGTGGGGTGCTGGGGACCTACAGGTTTGGCACTGCCAGGGAAGTGGGTGGCATATTGCACCCAGCGGGAATCCTCCACCAGACCTGCTCTTCCTGGGGATTTGGCCAGCTTGGATTAGCCCAGCTGGGTGAGAGAGGGATTCACCCGTAGAGGGACAGAGCGTGGAGGAAGATGGAGTGCTTCTCTCTCAGTACACCTGAGGACGCCAGTTATGAAAAAGAGAAGGAGATGCTATGGCAATGGCGTGCCTTTTTTTAGTGAGTATTTTTCCAGAAATTGTATGTCTCGAGACACTTGCGCTTAACATCATCTAACTGAAACGTTTCTAAGCATCTACACCTTAAAATATAGTGAGTATGTTTTACGACTGAGAATGTATGGATTCATTACAGCCTCATTCACACTTGTCCCGGTTTGGTCCTGGTTTGAGCCCAGTAAAGTTTTTGTTTAAACTGTCTAGTCCCAGTTTAGTCCCAATTTTGTGGTGTGTAGGTTTTTCCCCTTTGCTCGCGTTCACACAGCAACAGTGGCTGAACGTCGGTCTAACTGTCTTTAACATTAGCATCTGTACAGTTTGAAATATTCAATATTTAAAGAGCATGCACCAGATATTTTTGTTTGCATGAAGAACAATCTGTTACAGATCAATTGTAAAAGCTTGTATGCAAGACCAATGAGACCACAGCGCTTTCTCCATCTAATTATAGAGCATTTTATTGTCCACAAAGCGAGAAGTGTGTCGTTAGCACTGTTTGTTAGCTGCTGTGACGGCAGCTCAGAGTTTTCAAAAGCACTTTTAAACTCACCACGGTGAATAGTTCGGATGCTGGGAATGCATTAGGTAAGTGAGCGATACATGTGGACTGCTGCAAACAGTTTAAAATGAACAATTTCTCTTTTTCATGTTGTCAAAATGTTGTCTCAATCATTGAAATGAACAATTACACATTATTCAGTTTTTCAGAATTTCAGTTACTTGTATTTACTAGTTAAGAACAGAGCTCCAGCTATAGGCACATGCCCTTCCAAATTGATGTCTTGTCAATCCAATGACAAAGTCGCCTTAGCACCTCAGATTCAATGGGCAGCGGCAGGCATAACAATATGCCAATAGACATACGCAATGTTTTTTATTTTCATAACTTTTAAACGTTCTCACATTGTTGGTTGCACGTAGGACAGGCCTCTTTTCTCCTAACATCCAGAGAGTCCTACTCTTACGTGACACACAGAGAAGGCAGAGCAGAGCAGTGCAAGCCAACCTCTGCCTCGCTACTCCACTCCTTTGGCTCTGGCACGATAACGTTTCTCCGCGGGTTGTAAAATCATATTAACAAGAGCCGCCAACAAAGCATTGGAAAACCCGTTCATTTATTTTATCGCAGGGGTACGCCCATATGCACTGTTTCCGATTACATCCAAATGCATCTCTTAAGGCATGCACGGAGCAGAACAACAGTGACTACACACCAAACTCTTCTCCTAAAACGCTGCTCTTTAATCAGCACAGCTGGTTGTGGAGCTAAATATTTCTGATGCTGGTAACCGTAACAACACGAACAGGACCTACGCACACTGGATCTGCTCTTCTTTCCCCTGTCTCTGCGCCACAGTGAGCTTGTTTCACTGAAATGTGCCTCCAGTTCCACGATAACTAGTAATTGCGCGCTCTCAAGGCCTATGTCTCTCACTCGCTCCTCTCTTTCTCGCTCTCTCTGACATTCCGTTGCACTTTTGTGCAAAATGTTATCGATTTTCTCCAAATGTTGAAAAAACATAATTTTGCATTGAGGGTGTTTCCATTAAATTACGAATTCGATCGGGTGGTCAGATCAAACATTCCGGGTCCCGAGTTCCGCTCATGTCCTGTCTAACAGAGCATCGGCTCACGAGCAGGGACTTTAGACTGAGCACAGTGTTTGCCCTATAGAGCAAACAGCGGATACAACGAGCAGTGCACACCTTGTATGTGTGTGCGTGTGTGTATCTGTGTGTATCGTGCAGATAAGCAGGTGAGAGAAGACGTGAAGAGGAGAGCTCTGCGTGTCAGGTGGTTTTATTCTCATATGGCAACACTTTGAACCATGTGAGTAGAACAGAGCAGGCACTGGTGACTGGATTGTTAAACAAACTTTATGAATGAATGCCATGTGAGTGGTAGCGTGACTGTGGTACATTCATATGCGAGCCATTTGTGGTTGTACATTGGTCCCTCTGAACACTTTCAAATTCCTATGCCTTGTAATAGGCCTATTCAATGATGCAAATGAGGCTTTATAAAAGATAAAGGCTGTCTCTGCACTAAAACACAGCCTTCATAAGGCGCTGCTCTGCTGGTCATCTGAGGTCGCGCGGCAACACAGCCTGTAGCGGCGTATTGAAAAAATAAACAAAAACTAGGTACATGTCAGTCTGATTTCATTGTCAAAAGAAATGCGACTTCTCCCTTCTATCAATAATCAGTTATAATACGGGCCTGAATGTGCCGAATGTGCTTGGATCTGGCTGTAGCCTACACTTCCATCGGAGGGCATCGAAACGGAAGAGCAATAATGGAAAAATGCGTGACTGGTTTGTGTGCACGTGTACATTCTTGCGCATGAAGGGTTTGTCACCCATTTGACTGTGCGTACCCTCATAAAGAATCCTGCAGGTGCCCCTGTCGCATTGTATTGCTTTCTATCCGTGCACGCTCACGTGACTCGTTCACCTCGCAGCGTGCGCTCAGGGCTTTCCGTTTGTCCCAGTAACAAATCCGTGACTTAAAACATGAGCACCACCAAACTCTTCATCCTCGGCTGGGTTTTACAAACCCCAGACGCTGGACAGTGACTGCAAACTGCGGTTCAGTGCAGCAGCTGACGGTGCCCTGCCCCCTCCGGAGCAGAGGAGCTGAGGTCGTGTGCGCTGTGAGAGACTTGTGTTTTCTAATTAGAATTCACAAGCCCCCTATGATGAAAAAAAAAACCAAGGCCAGTTACGTCGCCCGGATTGGCGTTACCGGGGCCCCACCCTGGAGCCAGGCCTGGCGTGGGTGCTCGACGGCGAGCGCCTGGTGGCCGGGTCTTTCCCCACGGGGCCCGGCCGGGTGCAACCCAAACGAGTGACGTGGGGCCATCCTCCCGTGGACCCACCACCTGCAGGAGGATCCGTAAGGGGCTGGTGCGGAGGGATCTGAGCGGCAGTCGACGGCAGGGGCCTCGACGACCGGATCCCCGGACGCAGAGACTAAACTCTGGGGACATGGAACGTCACCTCGCTGGGGGGGAAAGAGCCTGAGCTTTGTGCGGGAGGTTGAACGTTTCCGACTAGATATAGTCGGCCTCACCTCCACGCACAGTTTGGGCACTGGAACCCATCCTCTTGAGAGGGGCTGGATGCTCCACTTCTCTGGTGTTGCCTGCGGGGAGAGGCGGCGGGCTGGCGTGGGCTTGCTTATTGCCCCACAGCTCAGCCGCCATGTGTTGGAGTTTACCCCAGTGAACGAGAGGGTCGCGTCCCTACGCCTTCGGGTTGGGGACAGGTCTCTCACTGTGGTGTCGGCCTACGGGCCGAACAACGGTGCCGAGTACCCGGCCTTCTTGGAGTCCCTGGGAGGGGTACTGGACAGTGCACCGACCGGGGACTCCGTTGTTCTACTGGGGGACTTCAACGCCACACGTGGGCAACGACAGTGACACCTGGAGAGGGGTGATTGGGAAGAACGGCCCCCCGATCTGAACCCGAGCGGTGTTCAGTTATTGGACTTCTGTGCTAGTCACGGACTGTCCATAACGAACACCATGTTCAAGCACAAGGGTGTCCACCAGTGCACGTGGCACCAGGACACCCTAGGCCCGAGGTCAATGATCAACTTTTGTTGTCGTGTCATCTGACCTCCGGCCGCGTGTCTTGGACACTCGGGTAAAGAGAGGGGCGGAGCTGTCAACCGATCACCACCTGGTGGTGAGTTGGATCCGCTGGCGGTGGAGGAAGCCGGACAGACTTGGCAGGCCCAAGCGTATAGTGAGGGTCTGTTGGGAACATCTTGCGGAGCCCGCTGTCAGCAGGGTCTTCAATTCACACCTCCGGGAGAGCTTCTCCCAAATCCCGGGGGAGGCTGGGGACATTGAGTCCGAGTGGACCATGTTCTCTCGACCTCCATTGTCAATGCGGCTGCTCGGAGCTGTGGTCGCAAGGTCTCAGGTGCCTGTCGCGGCGGCAACCCCCGAACCCGGTGGTGGACACCGGAAGTAAGGGATGCCGTCAGGCGGAAGAAGGAGGCCTATCAGGCCTCTTTTGGCTTGTGGGACTCCTGAGGCCGTTGAGGGGTATCGGCGGGCCAGGCGTGCCGCAGCTCGTGCTGTCGCAGAGGCAAAAACCCGGGTCTGGGAGGAGTTCGGGGAGGCCCTGGAGGAGGACTATCGGTCGGCCCCAAAGAAATTCTGGCAAACTGTCCGGCGCCTCAGGAGGGGGAAGCAGTGTTCCACCAACACCGTTTATGGTGCGGGTGGGGACCTGCTGACCTCGACTGGGGATGTCGTCGGGCGGTGGAAGGAATACTTTGAGGACCTCCTAAATCCCACTGTCACGTCTTCCGAAGAGGAAGTAGAGACGGAGGACTCGGAGGCTGACTCATCTATCACCCAAAGCCGAAGTCACTGAGGTTGTTGGCAAACTCCTCGGTGGCAGAGCTCCGGGGGTGGATGAGATACGCCCTGAGTACCTAAAGTCTCTGGATGTTGCAGGACTGTCTTGGTTGACACGCCTCTGCAACATCGCGTGGCGGTCGGGGTCGGTGCCTCTGGATTGGCAGACCGGGGTGGTGGTCCCTCTGTTCAAGAAGGGGGACCGGAGGGTGTGCTCCAACTATAGAGGGATCACACTCCTCAGCCTCCCTGGTAAGGTCTATTCCAGGGTACTGGAGAGGAGAATCCGACCGATAGTCGAACCTCAGATTCAGGAGGAGCAGAGTGGTTTTCGTCCTGGTCGTGGAACACTGGACCAGCTCTATACTCTCCATCGGGTGCTCGAGGGTTCATGGGAGTTTGCCCAACCAGTCCACATGTGCTTTGTGGATCTGGAGAAGGCTTTCGACCATGTCCCACGGGGTGCCCTTTGGGGGGTGCTGCGGGAGTACGGGGTCCGGGGCCCTTTGCTCAGGGCTGTCCGGTCCCTGTATGACCGGAGCAGGAGCTGTGTTCGCATTGCCGGCAGTAAGTCAGATCTGTTCCCAGTGCGTGTTGGACTACGCCAGGGCTGCCCTTTGTCACCGGTTCTGTTCATTGTTTTTATGGACAGAATTTCTAGGCGCAGTCAGGGGGCGGAGGGGGTCCTGGTTTGGAGAACACAGGATCTCATCTCTGCTGTTTGCAGATGATGTTGTCCTGATGGCTCCATCAAACCTGGACCTGCAACATGCACTGGCACGGTTTTGCAGCCGAGTGTGAAGCAGCTGGGATGAGAATCAGCACCTCCAAATCTGAGGCCATGGTTCTCGACCGGAAAAAGGTGGCTTGCCCTCTCCAGGTGGGTGGGGAGTCCTTTCCCCAGTGGAGTTTAAGTATCTCGGGATCTTGTTCACGAGTGAGGGAAGGATGGAGCGTGAGATTGACAGGCGGATCGGTGCAGCGTCTGCAGTGATGCGGTCGCTGCATCGGACCGTTGTGGTGAAGAAGGAGCTGAGTCGAAAGACAAAGCTCTCGATTTACCGGTCAATCTACGTTCCTACCCTCACCTATGGTCATGAGCTTTGGGTAGTGACCGAAAGGACAAGATCGCGGATACAAGCGGTCGAAATGAGTTTCCTCCGCAGGGTGGCTGGGCGCTCCCTTAGAGATAGGGTGAGGAGCTCAGTCACACGGGAGGAGCTCGGAGTAGAGCCGCTGCTCCTCCACGTTGAGAGGAGCCAGCTGAGGTGGCTCGGGCATCTGTTCCGGATGCCTCCTGGACGCCTCCCTAGGGAGGTGTTTTCGGGCATGTCCCACCGGGAGGAGGCCCCGGGGAAGACCCAGGACACGCTGGAGGGACTATGTCTCTCGGCTGGCCTGGGAACGCCTCGGGATCCCCCCGGAGGAGTTGGAGGAAGTGTCTGGGGAAAAGGAAGTCTGGGAGTCCCTGCTTAGACTGCTGCCCCCGCGACCCGGCCCCGGATAAAGCGGAAGAAGATGGATGGATGGATGGATGGACCAACACTAATTACAGCCTCAAGTGTTTTTGGGTATAATCCTACAAATTTGGCACACCTATTTATGGGCAATCTCTCACATTCTTCTTTGCAGAACCTCAGATCTCAGATCTCAGATCTTTTGAGAGAGAATACTTTCCGGATGCACTGTACTGTACTTTCAGTGTTAAAAATAGGGGCACCGTAAGACCGTATCGAATTTTATAATTGCCCACCTAAGTTTTCTGTTTGCCCACCTAAGATCAGTGGACTAGAACCGGGCCTGATTAGGAATTGTCTTTTTGGAACTATTGTGTCCAAGTAATGTTTCTCGTGGACCTAAAAAGTCTCCAAAGTGTGGCCCCATTCCTAGAACGTCACATGAAATGTTTGGGAAAATTACCATAATTTTCGGGGGCTGTATATTTTGCGCCCCTGAATAAAAGCCACTCCAAAGAAATTTACAAAGAAAAAATAAGTTGTACATATCTGTCAATAAGCCGCAGGTGCCCATGTTGTAACATGAGATATTTACACATATAGTACACGGTAGTGATGCTCCGGTTGTCTTTTGTACGGGGGTCTCGCAGCGCACCCGCGGTGCAGCGGACTTAATTAGACTAATAAAACACACAGCATTTGGAAGCTTAACAAACACATCACAGCTGTCCCTACTGTCCCCTCTGACCTTGATTACTCCGTGTGAGCTGATTTACCTGTGTCTGTGTCTTCACATCTGGTTCATCTGCTCCTGAGCTTGTACTTAGCAAGTGAGTGTTACATTGTAACATGAGATATTTACACAAAAATATGTTATGTTCCACGGTAGTGATGCAGGGTTGTCTTTTGACCCGTGGGTCAGGGCTGACCAAGAAAGTCTCATTTCAATGCGGCAGGTTCTAAACTGCAGACCGCCTTATATCGCATGTCAAAGCTCCGCATGTGTCTATATTTACTTCCTCATTAGACTAATTTCTCAATGAATGTGAGTCTGAGTGTAAAGAAAAAAACACACAGCGTTTGAATCTTAAAATACAGAGAACACGACGTGTCCCCTGGAATGTGACCACTGTCCACTGACGTCTTCTTCTACAGCGTGTCAAATGCTTGCATGCCCTGCTAGAGGGCCCCCTGGTGGCCGTTAGCCAGTAAAAATCTATCAATTAGAAGCACCGTTGTATGGGCCGCAGGGCTCAAAAAGTGGGAAAAAGTTGCGGCTTAAAGTCCAAAAAGTACAGTATATGTCCATTCTCTTATTTTTTAAGTTAAACACCATGCTAGTTCTCATATAAAAGATTAGTTTAAGTTAACACAAACAAAGCAACTACTACTATTATATTGGGCATTTGGCAGTTCAATTAATTGCACATTTTACTTGTAACTGTACCAGACAATTCTGTGGCAGAGAAGAGTCGACACTCCCAAGATCTGTACTTTAGTATTACACTAATTAAGCCGACTTTCTCTTCCACTCAGCCTAAACCCTGTCAGCAGCTCAAAGCAGTGTCAGTCCAGTGATGGCAGATGGGAACGCACAAGCCGCAAATAACGAAGAAAAGTTCTTTTAAATGGTTAAAAGACACAGAGAAGGGCTGAGGCAGTGGTCCTGGACAGGCTGCCGAGGAGTTGCGTCTTTATTCTCTCCCTGGCGCAGAATGGAGCCTATCCAAGAGACGATTATTACCGAACTTCACATGCAAGGGCTTTGTTGTTGTGTGACACCAAAGAGGGCCAAGAAAATAAACCAGGTCTGGACAAATTGGCATCAATCACATGAGCGCAGCGGGAGGAAGGAATACCAGCGTGTGTGCAGAGTTTCTTTAATAGCCACACATTTTCATGGCTCCTAAAGCTGACTATGTATTTTTACACTCCATTGGGCTCTTTTATAGCAGTTCAGTTTGGGGGCCCACTGGGGCTTAGTCACAACAATTGCTGGAGAAAGAGAAGGAGAGAGAGGAAATGTTGCACCAGCCACCGTCAGTTTAGTCACTGATCTATAGGGCACAGTTTGACCTTTACCATGGGCTTGTTGGTACGTGAATTTAGTAACATATTGAGTTTAAAGCACAACAGAAACAGACTTGTGTCATAGAAATTGGTGTATGACAACAAATGCTAAAACATATATTGTGCGTTCTAATAAAGAAACATTATTTTCAATTCAATTAAACATTTCATCTTATTCCAGCATCTATGGACTTTATGCAAGCAATACCAGGGACAAGTTAGGCCATAAAAATGAAGAAAATAAAAAACACATTAACAGGAGAGGACATTGTTCACACCAACATCTTCTTCTTCATTTTTAATTCATAAAGAAATGCAAACAATCTATGCATGCATTTGAGGACAAGAATCCAAAGTAGCTGCAATTTCAAATTTATAATACAGACTCTTACAGGTCTTAGGGGGTAGGACCTTTTCATTTCTAATGGCAGGGAACTGCATTAATGCCAATACTTGGTTTAGCATCGTGTAGACAGGGTTAACCATAAATCGAGTAGACCGTTTATCATCACTGATATCGAATGGAAAAGCATATACGTGAACAACACCTCATGCATTGACCCTGAGACAAAGCATTACCTCGTTCTAATCAACATGGCTCTGCCGAGGGATTATTCCTGGCCTAATTCAAAACGATGCAGCTCAACTAACCATCAATAATTCATGTGCAATGTCTTTGAAAAGTAAGCACAGTTTAGCCCATTACCGATCCAGATTGGCACTGTGTCATAATGACCACAAATGCACCTCCGTAAACAAGAACACACACACAAAAAAACCTGAACAAATACTCCCTCGGCTGTGTTATCTCCATGGATATCCTGCGCTCATTAGACGAAGTGATGCTGTTTGCAGACCCTTAGCCCGCATTACCTGAGTCACATCACCATCGGGATTGATTCCAAAGATGACAGAGGAAGCGAGCAATTAGAGTGGCAGTTGGGGCTCGATGTATGTAGCTGGCTGAACTGATCTTTTATCGTCAGCTTATAGCGCCTGCATGTCGCTCAGGCTGAGTAGCATGTCATTCTTATTCAGTGGGTGAATTCACAAAAGCCTCAAAGTTAAAAGGGAGTAGCACACAGTATACCGTTGGCATTCATAGTTTTTCCCTACCAGTGTTTTTTGTGCAGTGTTTAAAATTGAGCCTTAGCTTAAGGTCCATGTTGGTCTTTAATATATAAAACCTTTATAAGGCTTGTTTATGAGAGACACTGCAGTAGATGTGTTAAGTTACTGTGCGTCATAGCAATTTATAGCAGGCTGTTCATTTCTTAGTCAGTCCTCTACAATAAAGGTTTTATAGCTATCCATCTGTTTGAGTGATGTAAAAACATTTGAAATCTTTAAAATGGTCAAAAGTCTTCTATATGTTGCCTATTGACAGGAAGTTAATACAGTTAGCAACCATGTAATAAGAATGCATCAAGGGAAGGCACATTGAATAGAAACGGTTTGAGAATGCATTCTTTGCTGAATGCCTCTTGTCACCCCTTTTCTGGTTTATTAATGTTGGGTATAAAAAACAAACAAACATGTAAATGAAGGAACATTTAAGCTACAATATCGCATTTAGTTTTTGTATGTATGATATATTATTGGACTGTGTTTTGACATAGTTAACATTCAAATATGCCGCCCTTCCACCCACTATCTGTTTGCATACTTCTGTATTTTGTAAAGTAAAGCTCCAAAGATGTGCTGATTAGTACAAACAACATCTGTACAAAATAGTTATCATAGTTATTTGTTATCATTAAGGATCAAAACTTTTTCTTACAGTTGTAAATTGTCTCGGTCTAGTGTAACATAAATGCAGAACTAAACACTTAACATACATTCTTTAGTGTTTATTCTGCTTTTATTTAGCCAAAAAGATCCCATTGACAATATACCTTCTTCCTCAGAGTGTCAATAAAAGTTTATGAAACCAAGAATTGTACCAAATAATGTTAAATTATTATTTTATTTACATAAGTACATCCAAACTGCCTTTGTACGCCATTTGGTATAAAAGGAGCTGGTATAGACATGCTATTGCAACTCCTCCACCACATATGTTGTTGTAAAAGTGCAATTTAAAGGTATACATTTACTTGTGCTCCACATGCCTGAAGCGCCGCTCAGCGCGGTCTGAGAACACTTACTCATCTTCTCTTCACACGCCTCACCGTGTCATAGCCCCCTGCACCACCATATCTCACAGACACTCATCAAACAACCTGTGTCTGCTGGGGCTCTTTCATTTCCACAGTCACAAAACACATAATCATTTACAGTACAGGGTACTCTTTATGGTGGCTTTTAGGGGACAGATGTACTTCACTGAGGATGAAAGAAGAGGGCGATGATGGGGTTTCCTGGTGGATTCCAGGTTTGTGGAGATAGAGAAAAATATCTGAACATCTGTTACCTTAAAGGGGACATATTTTGCATTGTTTCTATTGTTATTAGCTTTAAACTTGCTTTTGAGTGCCTAAAGGCGCGTTCACACATTGTGAAGGAAGCCACCCGGCCGAGAAGGCGAACACACATGCGCAGTGGAGGACTTGTGTCCTATGGCAGGTCAGGTTCAGAGAATTAGTTTGGTGTATTTACTTACAAAGTCCAAAAACTGAGGCGATCGGCTCGGCGACTTGTCTGGGTCCCGCAGATACTTCAGAGGTAATATAATATATGATATCATTATATCAAAATAATATAATTATTTGCTTCAAGAGCTGCATCATTTATAGGTCCGGGGTTTGCGTTGGTCCTTCTTCCGGGTAGTGCGTAGGTACGTCACTGGAGCGTAATCTCTGATTGGTTGCTGCGCCGCGTCTGCCGCAAAAAAGTTCAACTTTGTCCAACTTTTCTGGAGTGGCCACAGCGGCCGCTGCAGGATTTGCAGCTATATTGAAAATACACATTACGTTGCATCAATCTGTGCTCCATCTTCCAGCCATCTATGGGCAGTAGTGAGAATTACCATGGGAAAATACAAAAAACAATGCTCGCCATGTAATCAACATGGGCCAGCATGCAGTTAAAATGAACAAAATGTAATGGCAGAAGTATTCTGACCGAGTCTAGCGATGATTTATGGACTTTACAACAGTGCAGGACGTCACTGTCCATGGAAAATGTAAACATAGTGATTTCTTAGGCTGAGAGTAAGAGCACCTTGTGAACAGGATTCATGAAACAAACACAGGTTAAGCTTTTGATGAGGGATACAACAATGTTTTAACTTGCTCAAAAAAGTTGTTATATACATTACAGAGTAGTAAAAGTACTCAAACAAATATATTTTACAACTACTGCTCCCAATGCCATCATAATACTCATTCTACTTGTTTAAAGACAAATTATATATAATCTAAATTAAAGTATACATGGTAATCTTCCAATGTAATGTAAATTAATTAGTCTTGATTATTTAGAATTATTCATAAACGTTGTTGGAAACTATTCCTTTCATGTCTATGTATATCTTTGATCAGAAGGGCATCCAATTACAGGCAGCAGGCTGTTTTTCACATCTTTAGGAGCAGGAACAAATGTACTTACCACTTCTATCCATCTTCTATACTCTTCACATTTCTTACAGCGACTGAACCGGTTTTCTTAGCTTACAGATGCATACACTGTAAATGTGTGTGTATAGCTTTGATAGAAAACATCTTTCTTACAGTTAATCAACCAATGACTTATTTAATGCAACTTAAAACAGGTCAGGGTCGTCTTTGTGCCAGTCCCAAGCCAATACTAAAACTATAGGCATGTTACTGCACACCAGAAGGATTTTCAGTGGCAAACTCAGAAATCAAAAATAACGATGACAAAAGCTACGATGATGGGGGAATGCATGAATAAAATACAAATGCACACAACCTTAACCTAAACTTCTCCCAGTGGGGGTTATTATTGTGCATTTCCTGCAGTCTTCCTCACTAATGTTTGTCTCATTGGTGATGCTGAAACAGGCTCTGGGGCTGTTCTCTGACATAAGATGTCACACTGTTACAAAATAAAACACCTAGTCCCCTCCACGCACCTCATTTCTTCTCACCTCTCAGTCCGGGGCGAACTGGAAAAAGCTTGTTTCCGTACAGCTACTCAGGAGGTAACAAGTAAGTCTTTCATTCATTACTGTGGGGACTCTCTGTAATTGTCCTTGGGGAGAGCTTCAGTGTAGAGCCCCGTAAGAGCTTGATGCTGGTCTGGGGTTACCTTCACCCAAACACAGCGCAGCACCTCCTGAGCTCCATCTGCTGTCTATTAGAATAAAAAAGTTAAATGTTTCCGTCTGTGTCCAGTGCTACTGTTTCCAGGAAGAATTTGAGTGTTTTCAATAAGAATGGAAGAAATTCTCAACATCTTTATGTACCTCATTGGTCATTTATATGAATTGATATTCCAAATCAATTCAAGTTTATTTATATAGCACATTTCATACATGGACACAAAAGAGAATAAATTGAATGCCATGATATCCTGTCTATAGCATTAAATACCAGGGAGAATGGTGGGTTTTTACACCTACACCATGTAATATCAAAAATCGAGTTTGGAACACTTGCAAGTGTGGTTCGTTTGGGCTGGTGTGAAAGTGGACCCGTTTGATTTGGTTCAGACCAAAGAACCGTATCGAGGCCATCTTCAAACATGGGTCCCAGTACGGTTCCAAGTGGACCTCGATTCGGCTGAACACAACCAAAAACCAGTGTGACGATCAAAACGGGAAATATAGATACTATCATAACTCGGCCGCTCATATCCTACAGCCGTCACAGGATTGTAACTAAACTTTCTCCTGCTCAGACACCTTGACCAACATCCAAATCAGACATCTAAATACCTCTAAAATCTGACACAGCTCAACCTTTCTAGACAAGCTGCAAAAGAGGTGTGAATTGGCTTAAAGGCAAATATTACCAACTGCCCCTCCCTGGGAGCCTTTGTTTTCTTTTACCTTTTACCATTTGCCTTTCTGCCTGTAAACCCGCTGTAAGAAATGTAAATGTTTCTATTGAAGTAGGTCATGTGACCTGTTTGAACTGTAATCTATAAAATGAACGTGAATCACTTTGTGGGGACAAGACCAATGTAGGGACAGACGACAGATGTTTGGAGTATAGACAGATTGATTCAGACTCTACACAGAGTTAAACCATTCACTTTTGAGAAAAGACAACTCTGTTCTATTGTTTTATTTTATTTCTTGATAACCGTTAGAGATGTTGTCCACGACATGTGAAAGCACCCTTAGAGACTGTGAGAATCTGTTCAGGCAAATAATGAGCATCCATGGACCCGCAAAGTCAGTAGAGTTTTTTTTTTTTACACAATTCATCCACTCCACACACTGGGTCTGACTGATGGAAGTGAGACTGCCACTTTTATCAGCCCCTCTGACCACCAACAATCAGTAAGTCGCACACCACATTCATACATGGGCAAAGTGTCTTGACCAAGGACACAGCCACACTATGAATTTTCTGAGCGGGGTTTCAGCTACTGACCTTTAGGTTGGTGGGTGATTGCACTAACCACTGAGACACAATTGTTACTCATCTCAAGGATTCAACTTACATTTGATGCCAACTTAAACTGAGTTAAATGGAAAAAGGTAAATATGATTGTTTATGTAAACAAAGAGAAAGATAAGGGTTTACAAATCACTCTCTTTATATAACCTTTATTTTATATACCTATAATTTTTAGTTATAGAAAATAACTACATATGTGTATTTGCAGTCTCATCACTCTTTCGCCCCCTGTTGGTGTCCTTTGAACATGTTTGAAGTCACTGGAGCATGTAGTGCTCCGTCAGTAATACTCATGGGTGCTGTGTTGAACAGGTATGTAATGTCCAGAGGAGGCCAGTGGGGGGCTGGAGGTCTGACAATCAATTCTACACAACTCAGTGGAGCAAAGTCTTTGAACTCCACTCCCTCTTTTCCCTTTTGCTCTACTTTATTGGATTCCAATACAAGAAACTCTAAGCTTACAGGTACAGGCAACAGGATACACTCTTACACAAATTAGAACACAGGCGCCATTATTCAAGGTCCTACTTTTCTTGGCTGGACTAACAAAGGTTCATGTGAAAGGAACCACGCTCTCTCTCCTCCATACAGAGTGTCTGTCTAGACCAGCGGAGCATTACCGCCACAAAAAGAGCGAGACACCAAATCCCTGCAAGATTCACTGGGCCAATGTAAATCGGCCCAAACCTGCTTCTTATGCTCAATTCTGCAGCTACAGCTCTTTTGGGACTTTTTCTAACTCTGCTGAGGTTTAGTCTTGGTTGATTCAAAGTTCAACTCAGACCAGCTCAACTACAATGTTATATGGATCAGCTCTGTTGGTTATTCTGTTATGATAGAAACTCTTGTTGCATGCCATATTTTAAGTCATCAAGTTATACTTAAAATGGAAAACTGAGAAGATTCTAGTATGCAATATATTCAGTAGATTCCCATTCAGTAGATGGAAAATATTAATGTACTTCCCATCCAAAGTACATTAAAAAGTACTTTAGGTTAGCAAAGTACTTTTTAATGTACTTTGCTAACCTGAAACATGCTGCATTTCTAGGGCCTTTCCATCAATAAAATTATAATGTATCAGATTACACGGGACTGACGTGTTTTGAGCAACAGAAAAGCACCCAGCCCCAACACAGGGTTAATCTCTAAATACTTCTGTCCTGATTCCCTTTGTGCTTGTCTCCTCCCTCCACTTTTCGAGTCTTAGATTTAAACTTGTGCCTGTTCTGACCACTCATTTGGCGATATAAAGCATATCTGAAGAATATGTGTGCATTTGTTTCCTTTCATTGATCCCATGCGCTTTTCTTGTTAAATGTGAAACATAAGCACAGCGGTACGAGTCAGCTCCGCTCAGAAAGCAGTCTGTGTGTGACGTTGTGGACCCGCAGTGGCAAACGTGATCCATACTGACCGAGGGGGGGTGGTGTGCGGATAAATTTTTTATCTCCCAAGGGGGCGCGCCAGAAAAAAAGTTTCAGAAGCCTGGACTTAGGGGTTACCATGTTATTCTCATAAATGAACAGTTTTGGGTAGAGTTAGTTTAAATTTTTATGGAATATTGCCAATGAGCATATCAGTTCAGTTGAACATACTAAGTGTAATATTTTGAGATGTTGAAGCTGAACAGAAGTCTTTTGGGCTTCCCTCTTTACTTGCTGAAATGATGCATCACTCCTCCGTACGCACTCTAATTGGTGCTATTAATATCAGTTAAACTTTTAATACCAATTTATTATAACTTAAACTTTTCCATGGCCCTAATGTGAATTGAATTATGAATCTCAAGGGCTGTGTTCTATAAAAAGGCTTACACATGCATTATTAATATGTTAGCACTTTATCCACGAGCTATCACTCTGAGCAGATTTCTTCAAGAGGAAATGGCCTCCCAAATCTCTCATACGGGGATACGTTTGCGACCAAAAATGTTCGTAGATTCCATCTCTAAAGAATCTTGTTCTGTAGCTGTAGTTGGAGTTTGACGGCAGTGCCAGACAGAGAGGAATTTGCGATGTACACTAAAGCATATGTTGTTGGAATCATTAGTTCTTTATGGCAGACAATGCAAAAATGTGCCTGGTTCCCTTCTGACAAGAGGAAATAGCAGCATGAACAAAGAAACACTTAAGAAAAGTGCTGATCCGGATAATTATAGTTTAGCTATGAGAAACTTTGACACTGACTCATCTGTACTAGACTTTTTTGTGAACTTGGAAGAAATGTTTTGGCTTTTGAAGGCAACGTTCACATTTTGTCACACCTTGAAATGAGGTAAATTTGTTTATTATTATCATGTGAATATTGCGGGTAAAGTGAAAATCATATGAGTCTGTCAGTATCAAAGCTGGATAAGTGGGTCAAAGAAATGCACACGCAAACAATTATTGTTTTCACATTAATCAACACATTTATTTATCATGCACACAATACTTCCCAGTTGAGATGAGATTCCATGCAGTAAGGTTCTGGGCCAGTCCGATAGCTAAACCCACAGCCTGTCTTGCTCACGGCTTCTACGAGTTCTATAAAATATTGGCAAGTGACCATGTTTCCACCTTAGGTCCACACATTCCAGTTCATGCTTTGCATTACTATCCCCCTTTTTCCCCTGAAAGACCTATATACTTTATCATGACTCTGGTAGTGGTCCCTGGTAACCCCGGCCTCCTGGATTTGGCTGTGTGAAATGAAGCTTGTATAATTAAATATTAAGAGGCTGCTGATGAGAGGATTGAGTGCGAGAGAGTAAGGCTGATTCCTCTGGCCTACTTCTTCCTCTTTCGTCTTTTGGGAGTGCTGTGCGTAAGGGCTAACTTGTGCTGGCACCTCTAGAGGCAGACCACTTTAGTGCGCTGCCGTGCCAAGGTGCCACTGGTTGAGTCAGGGTCAGTCAACATTAATAGAAGTCCTATAGGGAGAAGAATTCCAGGGCGGAGAACCGCTTTCATTATTAATTAGCCAGTCAGATATGGTTCGTTTCATTTTGGATAGGAGTGATCAAACAAGAAGTAGCTTGAGGATTAAGCTATAGGCTGAGAGTGAGGGAGTTGTCAGCACCCGCACCTTTATGGCACATGGAACAATGCATTTGGGACAATGGAGCCCACAAAGTGTTTGAGTGGAAAATGCATCAAACTTTGAACTTGCACAGGCTGTTTCTGGCATGCTTGCACACAGCCTGATGAGTCTTGATGAGGAGTGTTAATCCTCTTGTTGTGATCATATTTGTCTAGCGCTGACTGCAGATTAACAAGTGCTAAGAGCGGCAGAAATGAGTAAACTGTCCTCGGGGATAGGACTGGTTCCAGATTCACTGTTTGTTGACGCATTAACAAACGCAGGACTTCATAATCTTCACAATTAGGTTTGTGTCGACCAGGGTTTGGACAGAATCACAACAGTGGGAGGAGATCTGTAAGCTTTAGCCCCAAACTTTCAGCAATATGGTCAATATAAGAATCAGGTGATTATACTAATTTAACAGTACAATTTTGACAAAGGTGCTATCCATAATTGTCACAAGTGACTGGAATTTGCTTTTGGAAATGTTTATGGCGACAGTGGGTCAGAGTGTACATCAGGTGTCTTACATACAGAGAGCAGTTTGATCTTGGTATCCATATGCAAGATACCAAACCGACCAACAAGAAGAAATGAAAATAAAAAAGCTCAAATTGAATTTCATTACAAGCAAGAATGACATACTACATCTGTGCTATTAACAGCTAAACCTCCAATTCAGTTATCTTCAATTCAATTTATTTTTGTAACGCCCAAAATCACAACAGCAGTTGCCTCGAGGGGCAGATTTCACAATGTTCATAAGGACTTGGTAATGTCCCAGCATCCTGTGTCCTTAGACAAATGTCTCAAGCTCCCCAGTCCTTAGACCCTCCTTCTTGGCCAGGAAAAACTACCAAACCTCTATGGGGAAAAGTAGAAACCTCGAGGAGTTCCACAGTGAAGGAGAGATCCGACTCCCTCGGACGGACATTCGGACACACTTCAATTTGCAGATAGACAGTGGAGTTGGACCCACTCAGGAGGAGAACCAGTTCTTCAAGGCAGATGAAGAACTGTTCATATGGAGTGGAGACCGTTTCTCCAGGCAGACCGTTTCTTCAGTAAAACCATAAATAAGTTTACATTTTTAAAATATAGTACCCTCACTACATACTTACATGTCCCAGTACGGTTTTACAAGTGAGCTTAATATTGCACAATGCCTTTACAAAGAGGATTTTACAGCACAGAATTCAGTTTGTCGACAACAGCAGGAATAATTTCCTCTCTGTGGAGATGCATTAACATTCTGTTGCTGAACACTCTCCTGTAGATGACCAGCACATTGTGGAGCGGGTTGGTGGGAAAGTCTAGAATAGTCCGAATAGTTTAGACATCATCCTCTCCAACACAACATGATGCGGGGAGAGTGACGGTGAAGCCTTTGGCGCAGATTGGCAGTCAGATTTCAGTCTGACAGGGCAGGCAGCACTAAGGTGTGAAGCTAGCCAGTGTTCAAAGAAGCAAAACATAGCAATTTAAAAGCCACATTGTTGTGATTTTGATTTAAAATAAATAAAAGATGACAGCAACATAGTGTAAGGCAAGGTAAGGTAAGGTAGGGTAAGGCAAGTTTATTTGTAGAGCACAAAGTGTACACTAGGCAATTCAAAGTGCTTCACACAACAGGTAAAAAAAAAAAAAAGCATCAAAATCACAAAGACATGGCAGAAATCACAAAACCTTAATTTAAAGAAATGTAAAGGTGCCATTTTCAGGCTATCTGTCAAATAGTTTAAGACATAAAAGAGTAATTTCAGTCATATGCACAGCCAAACTAAACAGTTTTAGCTTAGATTTGAACATTGCCAGAGTAGCGGCCTGTCTCACATCCTCAGGAAGACTGTTCCAGATTTGAGCTGCATAAAACTGAAAACGCAGATTCAGTTTAGTCCATGTTTAGTCCTGACTCTGGGCACCAGCAGGAGGCCGGTCCCTGAGGTCCTCAGATTCTGAGATGGTTCATATGGCACTAACATGTCCGAGATGTACTTTGGTGCTAGGCCATGGAGAAACTTGCATACAAGCAGAGCTGATTTGAAGTCTATTCTGGAGCTTTGACTTGTGCCATTTTCGTTCACCCTGACCGAATCATCATTTCTCCATGGCGCCTTCTGCTTATTTTTTAACAATTTTAGCCTTCATCGAGGCAATGGTGTCCAGAACATTCAAAACACTAGATGTAACAGAGTTCAACAAATCATTTACATTAGAACATGAGACATTTTCAAAGTTTATCATTTCCATAAACAATCTTCCCGTGCTGTCATTTATGTGTCTCCTCCGGACAACTGCAGGACCAGCCGGTGGTTTGGGAAAAACAGACGGGTCAAAGAAGACACAGAAATGATCAGACAGAGCTACATCGACCACATTGACGTTTGAAATATTAACCCCCTTTGTAATTAGAAGATCCAGAGTGTGCCGTAGAGTGTAACAACGCAAACATTTTCATGTCAATAAATGCTCCGAAAGACGGAGCCAGCTCTTCACTCGAAGAAGATTTAAAAATGGATAGTACATTGAAAAGAGCTGGACGGCATCACTAAGCTAATTTATACCATCAAAGAATAGTTGATAATTATACATTAAGCCACTCTGATTATGTGTAAAAAGCCATGTTTTTACTAATGATTTGGACCTGGCTTCATCTTTTGTATTTTGCTGTGTCCACTCAAGTATCCATTGAATCTTAACATTGTATTTGGCCATGCAGAAACTCCTCACATGTAATTTCTGCTTGATGTGTGGTATAACATGTTGTTTCACTTCCTCCTCTGAGTTATGCCATTAGAACCCCACTGCCTTCACTACACTGCGCACTGCCCTTCTCTCTGTGTGTCTCTTAAGACCCAGTATTAGGTTTGTCTTCAAAAGCGGACGCGGAAAACTCAAGTCTTTATTTCTGTCTGCGATACAGCCGTACTTGGACTGTAGGCATCGCAAGGCTCAAGGTAGCTGCGAACCAATTAGAGCTCTCTGCTACCCCCGGCATGTCAGACTTGGTAAATAGAGCTGCTTGTTGTGCCCCCCATGGTATGTTATACCTAAACACCAAAACAGGCCTAAACTACAGCAGCTTGTGGAAGGGAAAGGGATGAAGATGAAAAAACTTAATCCAGCCTTTACTGAGCCAATGCAAGCGATAAAGGAGGAAACTGCAATGCGGGTCAGTAAAATTAAGCAGGGGAAATGGACTAGATTTGTACTATATGTGTAGTTCTTTTGTTTTCATAGTTCATATGTTCCAGATTCTTGAAGTTTAATTACTATGGGCAGGGAAGACATTGATTTACTGTATGTACTGCTAATATAAACCCATGAAGAGAGACATTTCTTCACTTAGATTATTCCAATTAAACATTACTGTCACAGAAGAAGAATCCAGAGTGCGATTCTGATAATCATGTTTTTCTATTAGCTCTCCTTCTCACTCACATGGAGCCAGCATACTGTCTTTTCCCCCACACATTATGATATTGAAGTTTAAAGAATAATTGTTGTGCTTTTTTCACTATAATCGGTAACACGCATGGATCATTAATATGTCATTTGAACATTTTAAAGTGCAAAGTTTGTCTAAAATAACTTAGGAACTGGTTTGCTGACTGAATAACTCCAAATACAATTTTGATACAGGAAATGAGTGAAACCATTATAACATGGATAAAATAGCTTAAAAGTAGATTTTGCACAATGTAACTTCTCTGGCTTGAGCCGCCGCCTACTTTTTTTTCATGGAGATGCTATTATTTGATCCAAAACTTTGCTCATTGGCGTCACCTTCTAGTCTCCCTGGCAAGAGAAGTTAAATGCCATACTGTGGAGCATTCCACACAAAGCAGCAACTTGGAAAGTGGCAAACCCTTTAATTCCAACAGAGTAGAACTGGTTAGTTGGCTAACATTTGACCCGTCTTACAAAGTCAGATAATTGTTCAAGTGTAATAAAAAAATAATAATACTTGATTTACATCCAAATGAATATGACACCAGCCTTGTTTTTCCTTCATCCATTTCCCTGATTACTATTTCCTTAAAATGACAGGCCAGGCCCATTTGCTCACTTAAACAACACTAATTAAACCAGGGTCACAAACTCCCCTCAACCTTGAAACTTCACAAGAGCTGATCAGAGTCCTCCAGACGCCACCAATTTGCCTCCTTTAAGTTCACAATGTGCTCATTATTTGTTTTCTAAAATGCCTCACTAAGCACTTGAAATAGGCCTACGTGTTCTTATCCATAGTCAAAGGGACAAAGTTAGAGAGAAAGTGGAGCGAGAGAGAGAGAAAATGGATGATTTCCCCTGCCGCTGCTGCAGCTTTAAAAAGTAAACATAATAATGGTGCACACCTATTGGTAGCAAGAGGGTTTGCTGAAAGCCCCTCCCCCCTTTCTATTATGTGCACCTTCTTCACCATAGGAGTGACTAATTCAAGTGGAGCAGAAACTTGGCTTGAAAAAGAGTGACGCTTGAATAAGATTGATCAATTTCTGTTTAAAACTCTGTCTCTATGGAAATGTTACTGCTTTTTCTGGAAATATCTGCATTATTCCTTAAAAATGTTCCATATCCATGTAGACAAGCAGTGACGCCGTCAGGCAAAGTTACAAGTCAGATCTGTGGATAGGTGATCCCTATACAGTAAGAAGGAATATTTTTTAAGGTTCAATAAAAATAAACCAAAAAACACAAACAACATCTGTTATTGAATAAATGCAAGAAGGATACAGTTACAGTGCCTTGCAAAAGTATTGGCCCCTCCTATAACTTTTCGACATTTTACCACATTTTCGAGCTTCAAATATAAAGATAAAAAGGCCCCCTGGCCCCCTGTTCCATTCCATTCTGGAACACAAAATCAGTAACACCTGATCTGTTGTCAATAAAGGATTCCAATTTTTCCCCCCCCCCGTTATCTATGTGAACTTTTTGCTGGAAAATGGCACTGACTATAAAAAAAAGGTATTTGATATCAAAACAGAAAATAATTACATAAATAACCACATGTAAAGGCTGAAGCTGGAATCAAACCATTTATTTTTCTCACACTCCAATAAAAGCAAACCCAGCATGTCCAAGATCACTTCCAATTACCGTACTTTTACGGGCTATACAGCGCTCCTGAATAAAAGCCGCTCCAATGAAATTTATAAAGAAACAAGAACTTATACATATACGGGCCGCACCTGTCAATAAGCCGTAGGCGCCTACGTTGTAACATGCCGGTTGTCTTTTGAACCGGGGGTCTCAGCGCAGCGGACCCTAAATTAGACAAATTTCTCAGTGAATATGTGTTGGATTGTAATAAAACACACAGCATATTGAAGCTTGCACAGGTTGTCATTACACCCGTGGGTCAGGTCTGCGCAAAAGAAAGTCTCATTTCAATGTGTGCAGGTTTCTAAACTGCAGACCGCCGTATATCGCATGTCCGCGCTCCTCGTGTCTTTGCCTTCAGCCGTGTCTAGATTTATTTCCTCATATTAGATTCCTTTCTCCAGGAATATGAGTCTGATTGTAAGAAAACACAGCGTTTTGAATCTTAAAATAATGTGACCACTGTCCATGGACGTCTTCTTCTACAATGTGTCAAATGCTTGCTCTTCCTGCTAGAGTGCCCCCCCGTGGCCGTTAGCCAGTAAAAATCTATAAATTAGATGCACCGTTTGTAATGAGCGCGCAGGGTTCAAAGCGTGGGGAAAAAGTAGCGGCTTGTAGTCCGAAAAAGTACGGTAAGTTTAGGATAATGTGAAGGTGCATCAATGACAGGAACAATTCAAGTCATATGTATCGTTTTTAAAAAAGCATTTTTCAAAATAAATGATCCATCCCTATAAGGAAAAAATTATTGCAAAACAATATTTAATATTTGTTGTTTGCATCATTATCAATGCACAAACCAACACTGTACATTAACTCTGCATTTTGGACTACATTAAACTCATCATAATTAACAATAATAACATTTATTTTGTTACACACATCGCCATAGTTTATGCAAAGTTCACAGGCTATTGAGTAAATAACATTAGTCTAATTTCTAATATGAGGTAAATAATTTAAAACAGATTGTATAACAGAGCTCATCAGGCAGGTCAATACCCCATGACTGCACATATACAACACAAAATTATGTTCGCTTTATTTTATTCTGCAACATGGACTGATGCCACAGTCAGCAGAGACAGAAAGATGTAAAAATAATAGTTTGTTTACGTTCATGGTGACATCCTGCCTTAAAGATTTTGAGTTAAAGTCTTTGAGCAAACAAATATATCCAGAAACATTGAGACGCTGATTTATGTAAATCTGGTCATTTCTTTAGCAAGATCACTCACGGTATCATAAAGTACATTTAAAACATGTTCTTTGATACTTTTACTTGGAATTGGAACAGAAAGGAAACTAACTTGCAGCGTGAAATGGTATTTATGTGAACAGCATTGAATAGTGACAAGGGAAGATTGCATACTGTGATTGACAGGAGAAAGGAGTACTATAAGAAGTACATTTATTCCTGGATTTATGAGCTTCAGAACTTTACTAATGTTTGTTTTGGACATTTTGCCAACTCGCTAAGTGTTAATAGCAGTGGGAGACCCGCTGGGGTCTGGCCTGTTTGTGCTGTGCTTGTAAAAGATTGGCTGAACATGCACCTGCCATCTCCTGAGACACGTTAAAGAGAAGACATCCTTTTCTCGCGCACACACATGAAACAATTCACTTCACACTCCTGGACGACTTAACCTTTAGCGAGATTCCTGTTCGCTTGTCCACATTTGCCAATTTCCTGGTGACAGAATTAAACACTTCTGTCCTTGTTCTTTCCTCAGCTGCAGTGTAAATGCAGATTAAGGTGTGAAATTACAAGCTAAAACGTTCTCCTCCCTTCGTTTCCAACTCAAATCCAGGACAGTGGTGAAGAAATCGTAGCACTGACGGAGTCTTGTTATTTTCAGGTATCTTCAGAAGCGGCTTCCCCTCAAATATACACCGATTCAAGAAGAGGAGATGAAACTGAAGTTGTGTTCCTGTGATTTCGCCTTTAATCGCGTCCACACGGGCAGCTCAGATTGATCATGTCAGATCAAAGCTATTCTATATTATGCTATTTCTCCCATTTCATAGTCGACCCTAAGGGGCATAGTTGATAATAATAATAATAATAATAATAATAATAATAATAATAATAATAATAATAATAATAATAATAATAATAATAATAATAATAATAATAATAATAATAATAATAATAATGTTGTGCAACACCCATAACATAATAGTTGTAAAATATCACCCATATCTTGGACCCCGCTCCTCTACCCGGAAAAGGAAACCGCTTAGTTTGAGATTCGCGAAGATTCACCCTCGCGAAGAGCAATCCTAATCCCCTGCCGAACCCGTGACGTAGTCTCAGCGAGGGGGGGCGTGTTACAGGTACAAAGTGCTTCCTGGAGGAGGGGCTGAAACAGGGAAGCGTGCCGCATCATCCAGTTGAGTAGCCCCCGTTTGTCTGCTCATCCGAGGGGAAGGATAGAGACTATTCACTAGCTAAAGACTGCAGGAATCAATCAAAAAACTACTTTGGGCACATGTACGAGGTACCAATAGCTTTGAAAAGTCTTTTTGCATGATATAGACCCTTTAAAGTTGAAAGAGCGGTAGGGGAAAAAAAGGATATGTATATTTGAGAAAGCCCTTAATAATCTACTCTACTATAGGATAGATGCACACTCCGTTGCCGTCGTTGTCGTTGCCAATGTCGATGTTGATGATGAACCGCATTATCATTTCTAAGGATTGGGTCCTCAAATTGGGTCTATATAAAACTTTCAAATGACAAAAATCACGCGTACGTAATCATAGTATGCCATCACCTTTTGAAGCTATTGTGAAGAAGATTATTTCACTTTAGTGTGTTTCAGTGGACAGACATTCAACGTTGCGCCAACGTCTGTGTAATTACTGAGATATTACCGATAAACCAGGTCTAAACTTCTGTCATTTGACAGTTAATTATACCGCAGAGTTCTGACTTGCCCTCCAACACAGTGTTGAGGCCAATGTAGATGTGAACGCAACCTATTTGATACTACAATAATGGTTGGACAATTGTTAAAGCAGACATATTCATTCATCTAACACTTCTTAATAATAGAAATTTCCCATTCAGAAGTGCAGAACTGATTCTCTGCTGCTGGGGGTCAGTTAAATTGGAACGTTTCTGAACACTAGAGCCTCGAATTCATGAAAATACAGGATTACTCAAACATGTAAATCAATCGAAATACAACTTTGACCAAGATAATGATGAGGGAACACGAATCTATCAAGTCAACATTTTCAAATCTCATACAAATCCACTTAACACAATATGTATAATTAATTTGGCTTCGATACCAACATTGCCACTCAGACTGTATATTGCAAATGCTTAAGGACAGAAGCATACCTGAGTCATGAATGTAACTTTTTAAACTCTATACACCTCAGATCCTAATGTGCCTAACAAAGTGTTACAACAGAAATCTTCACTGGTTCAAAGAAAATGTACACATGATAAGTATTGAGCTCCAAAATATATTGTTCCTGTTGAAATAGTAGTTTTTGTGCAAAGCAGCCCATTTAACACTGGAACACACTGTCTCACCTTATGCAAGAATAAAGAAGTCACATCAAACATTGAACACGTACAATTCTCACTGTAATTACTCAGGCCGTTCTTATCACATCCTGCTGTGTCTGTGCCTTTGTAGCATTAACTGCTTACGAAATAAAAAGTGACTGTCGCCTTGGTTATTGGCTGCCAGTCAACCTTCACCTCAAACAATTCTCCAAACCTTCTTCTTTTTAGATTCCTAATACTTTATGATTTCTTTCGTTTTCTGTCAATGCTGAAAGTCATAGGCTGCAGGGTTTGCATTATGGCTCCTGACTGTGTTGATTTGGGGCTGTCACGTGACCTCTTTATCACGTTGACAGGAAAAGCAGGAGACAGGGCTGACAGAGCGGTTATGTCATTTTCTAAAGGTTTTATCCTTTTTTATTTTATTTTTTTCTGTTGCCTTCAACATCCTTTTTTCATTGAGGTTTCTCTGTGCTGCCGTGGGTGGTCTTTTGACAATATGTAGATATATCTCCTGGTACAGAGGCAGCAGTCAATAACGATGTTCAAGAACTGAATTATGGTTTTATATGAGAAAGACAGAATTGTAGTTCTATTTTTGACAAGAGATTGATTTTCAAACATGTCCTTTTCTGCTTCTCTGTTCAACTTGGGATGTGCTAATACTTTCCCATTCTTCATCGGTTACACAATTGCCATTTTTTTCTCATATACATTTCATATACCTATTAGAAATTTTGTTTACCGTCTGCCTCAACTGTCAAATGGAACATTTCTGCAAATTGTTTCTGGTTTTGCAATTCAATTTAGACTGGAAAAGTAGGATTTCTCTGATCATTAACACATGTTTTCACAGGGTTGAAGCATGAGATCAAAATGTATAATGAATATAAATGTGACTAAATAAATACAGACAAAAATGTATGTATTTTTTAGTTGGGTTGAATATCTTTTGCCTATCTATCTGTTCCTTTTCATTCACTCTTATTTAATGTTAAATCATTAATTATATCCATATTAGATTAATGAAATACACATCAAAAAAATATTGGTTCACTGTGGCCACCTTAAGTGAAAATGAAAAAAAACAACTAGATGATCTTACTGCATTTAAATAGTATCACCTATTCATGATGTCTGTTGCTTTAAAGAACATTTAAGGACAATAAATGCAATCATTTGATGCAGAATTGTTAATTACTATGGCAACGATCCAAATTTCCATTCCTCTGAAACCAATGGATAGGCTACATCTTTAGCTCTACTCGGGACACTCTGGATCATTTGGGCGTCATGGCAACAGCAGCACCTTCTCCTTCGTCTAATATGTGCCCCTGATTTCTGTTCACCCTCAAAATGTCATCTCTAATATTGACTCATTTTAGCATGAAACTTTAATAAGCTGTCAGCGAGGGGAACCCGAGCAGACACTGTCCAGAAGGAAAGATCCGCTCTCAAATGATCCTCGTGTTCGTCTGGCTCTGACCCCTTGTGCATACATATTTAACTTCCTCCTTTCCTCTCTCTTTATTGTATAGCCATGTTATCAATTATTCCATAAATAATATACACCACGTTCAGAGTTAGGGTAAAGGTATTAATTAAGATGTTACTAAGCCTGAATAATTCTTTGTTCAAGTCTGCTTTATTAAAGTTATTAAAAGTGTAGTGATTAAAATAGAAATTTATTTGATTTGGATTACTTTTATGATACTCAAAGCACGTTGCCATAGCTGCCCTGTGGTAGACTGACTGAAACAAGTGCTTCAACTACTCTTCAAAAAATTGAAATGTTGAAAAGTGCACTCGGGGTCCACCACTTGTCATGAACCATTCAAAAGGCAGGATATTTTTATTCAAACGTGTTAATTGCTGTATTAGTAACAGGTCAACTCTATGGAAAGCCAATGCCACACACACGTTTTTCCAAGGTAAATTAGAACAATAAAAAGACACTTGATAAAATGCTGTAGAGATATATATATAGATTTTTTTGTTTTACTTTTACAACAATTACAACAACAGAGGAAAAAAAAGTTTTAAAAAAAAAGTAGTAGATATATTTAATGCAATAAAGTGGCACACATTGTAAATTTCTTTCTTTCCTTCCTTCCTTTCCTTTTTATTTTTTGGGCCCGTAGGCTTTATTGGAAAGGACAGTGCAGCAAGAAATGGGGATGAGATGAGGGAAGGACATTGCAGGCAAATTGTCAGAGCAGGAATCGAATCAATAGCATACACGCCGCCAGAAAAGTTACACAACGCACCTTAAACTAACTGTATTATGAAAATTATGATTAATGTTTCATGTTTATTAAAAGTATACACTGAAGTAGATTAACAAGAGTTAGTTGGAAAAATATGAAATCATATTCTTTCCTCCAGTGTATGTATGTAAGCTTCACCTGGGTCAAATGTAATAAAAATCTCATAATTCATTAATCGAAAGAATATTTACTTTATGCATAAATAATTGGTTGCAGCCCCAAAACATGTATTTAAAGTCAACATTGCATTTTTAGTGTGTTCGGTCTTCCAGGGAGGACTGCAGGTGTATTGTACGTTCACAGTCGCACAAACGCCACATTCAAGCTGGGATCTAAACTAGGACTAAACCTGGAAAGAAACGGCAAAGCCAGCGCTAAAGCTAAACAAAAACAGGACCAAATCAAGCCTACAACAGACATTACAACAAACAACAATATGCTGGCGCAAACCGGGACCAAATTAAAGTGTGAACACGCCCTCAATCGAATAGGCTATTGTATATCAGCAAAAAATCCCAGAATGAACTTACTGTGAGGCCAAAATAACATAACCATTTTCACTCCTCTCTCATTACTGCAATAGTACTTTTAAATGAGCACAGATTTCACATTCTTCCTGACAGGTCCTGACATGATTTTTAATGGCAGAGGTGATGGCAATTTGGGCTGAAATGACATTAAGTGAGAACAGAGCCCAGTGTGCAGTAGTGTAGTAAAGGATAGAGGGAGCCCCCGCCTGCATGTAGTGTAATTACAGAGTTAGTGGAGCTGCACTAGTCTTATCTCTTCTTTTGGGACAAGAGCGGCATAAATGGAGCCTCTGTTCCCTGTCCTCTCCAGTGCTCTTCAGTGAGCGCACAGCCACTATCAGTAATAGAACTGTGTCTCCTTCCACTTCCTCTGCTTCAGTCCTGAGTCCTAACATCAGGGTCTAGTGTGGAAATGCCATGTACAATGTCATTTACAAAGTAGTAAAGCACAGAGATGTTTCGAATTACAATGCATTTATTAGAATACATGTTGAACTATGAAGAAGGACATTTGTTACAAAAAGGCACAAACCGTTGCATCACAAACTGAATCAAAAATAAATACATTATATAACAGGACACATCTGAATTCAGGAACTGGGTGATTTCCTTGTATTATGGCCATAACTAAAATGTTAATGTTTATCAATAATAGATTTGCTTTTTGTATTTTGAAGAGCACAATTTGTACTCAAAGTAATTTAAAGTGCTATACAGAACAGGAAAAGATGCATTAAAATAATAATGTAAGCAAATAAAAAATACTAATTATTATACAATTAAAAGAGAAGAGTGTAGATAAAATTATTCGTCATCGTCACAGCTAAACAGTGTATTGAAGATGAGAATTCAATGTATTAATAAATTGTAAATTGTTCCTTTAGCTAGCAAATGTAGAAAAGTGTACTGGCTGGGCCTCAATATTTTCTCAAGACCAAAGCAATAAAAGGAAAGAAACAAAGCACATTTATGGGGCTGCATGTATAGTTGGAAAGCCTGACCATTTGATATGTTGCATTTGCTGCGTAAAACGCATGCTTTGTAAACAGAACATACAATATGCAGGTGCTAGTGCAAATACCAAAAATCATAGTCTTCCCATAATGACAGTGTTTACATGCGTCTGTTTGCTTTCATGTCGTCTGCGACCGCTCCAGTCCGTCTGAGGGACAAATGCACAAATGGGCTATGAGTATGTGTTTACACTTTCTCTCTCCTGCTCTCTCGTTCTTTGTCTTTCTGCTGAGAACGGCATTAGGTGTCAAAGCACAGTGCAGCCTGACATGTCGGCCCAGTCTGGGGCCAAAAACTGTCAGTCCAGCGCCAGCCGCATCAACCTCAGATCCCAGGCGTTTGAAGACCTGTCTATCTCCCATTGCCTTTCCCCTCGCCATCTCAACGCACTATCTTTATACGGTCATGCAAAACCCGCCTAGATCTGTCATTCAACGCTATATACTTGTACGGCATCTTCACCTGCAAGAAGTCTTAACACTGGTGGTTTTATTCGCTCTCCTATGTGTTTTCACTATCCTGCAGAAGAACAGCAGTTTTGATTGGCTGCAAAAAGTGGACAACTCTCTCCTCTGACAATGGGCTGTCATACCTGTCTTTGAAATTCTTGATAATAGATGTCTAAGAGCGGTGCTGACAGTGCGGATAGGATAGGTCAACTGCGATCTTTCAGGAGGTCTTATTAGAAGAGATCTGGTCAGAGCGGATGGCAGCGTTTCACCGCTACATACAGGACGAGGTTGAGTCGCTGCGTAGAGTGTTTGTCAGCACTTGTTGACTTTTCTAGGAGGCAGTAGTTTGGAAGGGAGATAACGTGCCGCGTATGTGGAAAAGTTTACTATTCCTGGTTGGTTTTTGAAGAGGAAAAATCATTAAATTATGCAATTATTTTGTATTACGTAATATAATGATAATTTAAGCGCAATCTCAATTCTCATTTATACCCTTTCCCCTACCTCTTCAAAATGAGGGCCAAGAAATGTGTGGCGTTATTATCGAATATGTCTTATTAATAAACCTATATGACAAACAAACTTCAGCAGACTGATGCTGTAGTTATAGAATGTTTTTATTTGTGTGTTTTAAAAATAGACTTTAAACGTTGTGTAGCCTGTTAGGTCAGTCAGTTTGGTCACACAATAGTGCTAAATATGACACGCAAATGGATAGGTTGATGGCGTGCGCATTAAAGTGACAGGTAGTGTGCAACAGGAAAGAAACAGTTCTTGTGGCGGGAGGTTCTGGTCCAAATGGACTGTAGCCTCCTGCCCGAAGGGAGTGGCTCAAATAGTCCATGTCCAGGGTGAGAAGGGTCAGCGGTCTCCATCTCTGCTTCATCACTACGTGTCCTCTGTGTGTGTGTGTGTGTGTTGGATCACTGTCTCTCTCGCTCTGCTGCAGACCTCGGGCACACCGTGGCCTCACAGCGGGTAGAGAGAGGCTGTTACCCCGCGCAGACCTCTTGCATGCACACAGCTCCTATGTCCCGTACATCGCATGTCCCGTACATCACATGTCCCGTTCAGTGGCGCTTGGGTCTATCCATCTGTCGGATAACAAGTGCAGCAGAGCATGTGGACTTGAGGCGTGCGCTGTGGTGAAAACTGCTGGAGAGACAATGCGGAACATACAAATACAATTACATTTGTTCCGCTTTCAAAAGATTGCAGTGGCCCACAGCAAATAAATCTCTAAAGAGCAGTCTTAAAACTTATCATTTTAGTGCTTGTTGATGACTTTTGTGAGTTTATTTCACCAGAGTATTGGTCTGAAGTGTGCATCTGAATTTGCTTCGTTTGAAGCCCTACCCCTCACTGAGAACAGAGAAATGAGACATCCCTTTATTTTTTCACCTACCCCCTTCCCCCACCTACATCATGTACGGTTATTAGGAAAATGAAGACTCTGAGTGACACATGCAGGGTTCTAAAATGTCATGTAGCCACTTTTCAAAAATAAAAACATGTAAATGACAATCTGCTGCTTGTTACAGTGAAATGTCACTATATGTCAATGTCAATGGAACTATTTTTATTATGAAGCTGTTTTAGATCAATATTTTGATTTACAATGAACACAGTGTGTAATGATGTGGCCCCCCCATCTCATGAATCACTCAAGATTATTATTGTTTTTTTCAGGGACCGGTCATAGGGCCAGGAACAACAGTGTCAAATGCTTACAACCCAACCCCATATCGTACACTGATGTTAGCTTTTCTTTTTTTCTTTTATTACAAATAGTGATTATTATAGTATTTACAAATCAAAAATACAATCCATTTTAAAAGATTTATAACAGCTCTTCTGGGGCCCAAAAACAGATGGCTCGTGACCCAGTGTTCGAGGATCCCTGCCCTGGAGCACATATAGAAAGTTTGTGTTTTTTCACTGGTACTGTCAGGAGGTTGAAAACGTGTTTGCAAAACGTGATTAAGGAAAATAGAGTTGTTGTTCTCAGGGAGAGAGAGAAAAGAGCTGCACTTTAGGTGGAACATTCACCTTCGACTCTGAGAATTCATTAGCTTAAACACTCACTGCTCTGATCCTGGAGCACCTCCTGCGCTCACAATTCCACGGGCAGCTTCTTATTATAGAGCCATTGTAATTTGGGCCATCGTTGTATGGGGTCCTTTACTCTGAGAATTTGACTTACACAGTTTAAGCACTCCACCGTGTTTACATTCTCAATATATTTGTATGTTTACCACATTTTATTTTTTTTACGTTGGATGCACAATTTCAAAATACTGCATAATATTGACCATAATATGAATGTATTTGTATATTTTAAGTGGATTTTATACTTTATACTTTTTTTATACTTTACTTTTTAACTTGAGAACACTTTTTTAATGTATGAAAGTTTATTTGGAGCTCACCCAACTCAGAAAAATGTAAGCATCTCACACTCTCTTAACTAACCGTTGGACATGTGTGTCTCCACATCTGGATGCTGCCTCATCGCTAATCTCTCTGTAATTACCTTTTGCTTCTGCACACACACAAACACAACAGAAGTTATTGCGCCTGCATTAGACTAAATCCCAGCAGGCAAAGCGTCGAGGGAGCAGCGATGTTTTGTGGATTATGGGGCACGTGCTGTCTCGAAGACCCATCTCAAACTCAAGAGGAAGGATCAACACTGACAACTTGGACAGACTGGACCACTGCCATAGCAATACACACCAATTGTATTCCCTGGACGTGTCTCTGCTCAGACACGCATAGTCTCCTGGCCATCACAACAGCGCCATGTTTGGGGATGTCAGCATTTATCGGGCCAAAAGCCAGACTGAAGGGTCCACAGAGAGGTGCGCTGGAGTCTGTCAACACAGCAGGATCAAGACTGCATCGATCCAGGCACTGCACGATCCAAACACTGCCTTAGACTGCTGGTGTTTTATGACCAAAAGAAGGGAGGAGGACTAAATGTGCAAGAGGGATCAGCTAAACGTTGTAAACTATCTGGGAGAAAGACGGGTTGTGAAAGTGAGATTTAGCACTTACATTTTGTCCAACCAATAGAAACATAATTGTCTGCCAAATCTTTATAAATAAAACGTTAATAGCTGTCGGTGGTATTGCATTCAATGTATTTCAGTCTTTGTGTTCTCAATACTTGGTATGACTAGCCAAAACAATTCCCAAATCCGCTGTGCTAATCCCAAATATAAACATGGTTGCAGGTTTCGGAATATACCGGAAGCCTGCAGGCAGATGATTGACTGTGTTGAAATGAAACAAAAAGTAAAAACATTGTTAAAATAAAATAGTTCCAACTGGGCTGAATATCCAATATCAAAAATCAGTTATGTGTGTAATTATGGCATAATGTAGTAATGATGCAGATGGCGTTACATCTGTTTGAATTGCCCGAACTTGCTAGTGCACACAAACTGTCACCTGTACACAGACACATTTTCAATATTGCACTCACAAATACTGGTAGCACATGTTGATGCGCCGGTCGCTTGTCTTCCGCGGTTTAATGTCAATGTTGTTAAAAGTGTAGTGTGAGTCCAATGACCACTCCAGTTTGTTGGTCAAGAGTTAGGGTTGTTATTTAGTCGTTATACTCTTATTATGAAAGGGTACTTGCGCCCTACTTTGCCCCGGTCGCCATATTCTCTCATAAGTACACACTATGACACCCGTTTGCTCCAGTCTGCGGGCTCATTCGAAGGTGCGAGCATGAGCAACGCACACACAGTCACTCACTTACTCACTCATGCACACATCACAACAAACTCATTAAAGGTGCACTGACTGACTTTTCTGGCGGAGGATCTGCCACCTGCTTGTCTCCATGGAGATGTCACTGCCCTACCTCATGATCTACATTATGTCCTTAACCTTGTCCATCTCGAAGATAATGGAGAGTTGACCCCAGTCACAGTAACAATGCACATGTTCATAGTACGTTGAGAAAAAGGACCTGAATGGAATAAGTATGAAATATCAAATGCCGTACCGTGGTACATTCCTGGCAAAGCAACAACATCTCCATGGAGACAAGCAGGTAGCGTACCCTCCATCAGAGTTGATTTGCAGTACAATAATTTATAATGTAAGTCATAAATAGTCTTTGCGGTAAATTATTATAACTCTTTTGCGACACACTAGACAAAATCCTGTCTACAATAATGTGATGGATATATTCTAAGTGTGTATGAAGTGACACGGAGCAAAGATCTTGCTGAGGCTGCATTAGTTAGCCAAATGGAGATCCTAATGGTCATGAAGGCAGTGAAACAGTGTGAAGTGGCCGTCCCAGAAGACTGTAGGGCGCAGATAGCTGTAAGATTAACTGCCTCACAATGGTTATGAGTGCCATTACAACGCCTCTGCATCTCTAACGAGGATTATTGCACAGAAAATGACGGCCTGCTGGATAGACTGTGTGTGTGTGTGTGTGTGTGTGTGTCTGCAGTGTTATAATGACGGGGGAAGACTATGGTGAATATTGCCATATTGATATGATATCTGCCTGTCATCTCTCAACCAATCCCCTCTCAATTCATCGTTTATGCACAAGTAGAATGTTATCATTCAAAATCTCCTTTGTTTTTGTCGAGTTGCTCCACAGGATGTCATTAGACCTGCAATTATTCAATTAGAGGTGTTTTATTACAAAATGCATTGATTCTTGCAGTGAGTGGTGTCTCTGGTGTCTTTACATGTAGGCTGGATTGTTAAGGGCAAAGCAATAACATCTCCATGGAGACAAGCATGAATGATAATGCAACTCTGTGGAAGGTGAATTCTATAGAAACAACAATTCATAACAAATATTATTCTTATGACGTAGATATACTGTGATAATATCGTACTGTGAGATATGGTTCAAAATGTATTACTCTCTTTCTCTTTATTGCATCACTGCCCATCATTTCCACACAATTTTATTTAGAGTTTTGGTTGTGCAAAGAGGTTTATTTTAAGGGAACAATATCGACTAAGCAGCAATAAAACAGATTGCTTTTATTGTACTGCCTCAGGAGAGCATTATTTTTGTTATCCAATCTAATAATCACAATAATCTTGTTTTTTTATGCCACCATCTACTTTGCTCAGCGAGTGTTCTCAGTAATGTCTTGTGAGCTGACAGTAGAGGAAGCCGTGCCCGGGAGCGATGTGTGCTAAAAGTACATGTCATCTTCAATAAAGACTGACAGGAGTTCACAGGTCTACAAGAGCATTGTGTTCTGTTCCTCCTCCTGCAGCACACCCTGATCCTCAGAAACACTAATGCAGCAGCTTCAACAGGCTCTACGTGTCCTATTTGTGAGCACAGAAATTAGGAAGCATTGGAAATGGTGCTGCCTTTGTTACTAGGCTGACATAGATATATTTTAATACTGTACTCTGTATGGTAGGGGTGTCTTATGGTACGATATTATAACCGTATGTCTCTACAGCATTTATTTTTATCTTGTGGAGAGACTGACAGAAATGGTGGATATTCTACCTTTTCCAATTAAAATGCCTCGACAAGCATTTTGTTGGAATTATTAATATTCATATTCAAAATAATGAAAATATAAAAATAGTTATGTCTTCATGTTTTCTGCTCTGAAATACAGCAAAGGATCATTGTCTATTTCCCTCTTTTTTTGTAGCAGTTGTAAAAAAAACAAAAAACATAATGCATTTAATTAAAGGGGCTTGTAATTTGATCATTTTGAGGATATCACATTATTTCAGTTATTATTATAGCCCTGCTCTAAGTACGTCAAATTGGAATACAAGTTGGGGCCAAGAAATGTAGCAATGTAAAGATGATTTAAATCAACAGGAAACTGTGTGTCTTAGTGTGCACTATCAAACTTAACACACGTTTTTGATAGATTGTTTATCTTACTTTTTTGCAATCAACACTACCTGGTTGTCCATATACAAGTACAACAATTCATAAGCAACTATTTAGTAGTTTATTTCTTTTGAAACCTTGGATGTTTTTCATTTGTCATTTAGATTTCTTTACCGAATATAATATTTCAATTTATTCAAAGAATATAGTATTTTTTTCCTTTGCCTTTGTGTGAATCTTAATCTAGAAAATGCTTGATACTGTTTGCCATTTATTATTCTACTGCTACTGCTGTTTATTTATCAACCTCATCCCTTGTTATCATTATAAATAGAGTCATGAATAAGAATCTGGGACATTACTTGTCACTAAACTGTTGTAAGATCCAAAACGAATAGCTGACAACAGCATAAGTCAAAACAACTCTCTTACAAATAAGATGGTGGATAGTTTGGTGCATAGTCCTGTATACTCAATTCACAGCATTCATACATTGACTGTAACAAATTAGTCCTTGTAGTGACTCACAGGAGACATGAGTGTGATACCATCTCATTTTGCTTCATTAAATGCAAACAAGGAAAGCTAACAGAATCAAAACACATTGTGGGGACCCTTTACATAGCAGTATGTAATGACCAGTCTTGTCTAGCAGTATCATACATTATACATGTCTCCCTTGTTTGTAACACAGGGCATACTGGATTGGCCCGACTAAGCTCCTCAGAAGTTTTATCAGTAGTTTCTCCTGCCCGTTATACATGCTGCTACCTGGGGCCGCTCCTATCTGCTCTTGTTTACGGAGAGGAGCGGCGATAGCATCTGGACACCAGGCAGCCCTAATTGTCCTGCCTGTAATTCTTTTTACCCGGTGAGATCGCGAGAGCTAGGACAAATGAACGGTTAGCCATCTCCTATTCATATCATATATATACTGTAGAGGAGGAACAGATTGTCTCAGTAAGCGCCATCTGCGATCAATGGGAGGTTTCAACTTCCAAAGTGATGAACTTGCAATGCTTTGTTGTGGGGGTAGTCGCAAAGAAAACTACGGGAGTTTTTCAACAAGCTTTATTGCAAAATTGGTGCAGCCCATGTTTGACCAGCTGGTACGAGAAGCAAAAGATTGTTGCTTTAATGACAGCCTTTTTTAGAATGTTAATATTACCTTAAATGTCTGAAAGAAAATACACCCATACCATCTGAATGCTAAACCTATTATACAACTATCCCTCAATAATAGCAATATTGGGGTTATCAGAATTATAAGCCATAAAGTATTCAAGCTATACTTAGTTTGAATATTTCAGCTCTTCCCACACTCTTATATTGCTTTGGCTAGAATGTTCCACAATAGGCATTAAATGTATCTTTCTCGTGGAGATTAGTAGGGGGCGTTACCATGCCAAGTTACAGGTCAGATTTGTAGAGTTTAGACGTCTTTTCCCGTTAAACACAACACAACACGATCACCTGTAATTAAAATAAATGCAAAATAGATTTGTGGAATATTCCAGAAAAAGTAGAAACATCTTGGTGGAAACAAGCAGGTTGCAGACCCTCCACCACCTTTAAGACTTATTCATGTACCACACAAGTGAAAATGCCAAAAATAGTTGTGATGACTCATACGTAACACAAACATGTGGTCTTGGTGTTTAAATACAAATGGAACAAAAGAATATGAAAGTATTGCATTGTAACATAAGGTTGTTTCAAGTGCCTTTGTGGACAAAGCATTGATGTATGGAGCATCTGTTGCTGTGTGCTCACTTGTCTCCAAATGTAGTTGTTTGGTTGTCTTTGGCGCTCTGCTGTCAGCCCTGTGCAGCAGAGGAATGGGTAAATCAATGGCCATATGAAGAGTGTTTATCCCGTACTCTTTGAACAGCGTGATCCTAACCACATCTTTTTCACCCAGAATCAACACCTACCCATTCAGATATTGACAGTTTGTAACCCACTCAGTAATTTGGAGAATAGATATGCTCATTATCTGTCTGAAAGTGCTCCAGCCTGACCAGGAAGAATGCACACTTGTTTTATTCCCCACTTGTTTTATTTACGCCATGGAAACGGATTTACCTAAAAGTTTTATTTGAAGTTTATTTATACTTACATTTTATTCAAGGTGTTTGTGTGGAAAACTGAGTAGTAGCTGGTGATTGTGTTATATTGCAGCACCTGATTTATATGAACCCTCCGTCAAAACCCAATTACTTTAACATGTTAAGTTGGACCAGAAACAGGACTGTTTTAGGAGGACCAGTGGTTGGGGCTGTCATAGCAATTCGTACCATGTTCAATATCTGGCCGGGTTGGCCTTTTTGTGTTGAGTTTGCATGTTCTCTCTGTGAATAAGTAGGTTTCTTTTGGGTGCTCTGGTTCCTGTAAAATGTAAGTTCTCCCTGGTTAAAATTAGGGCACACTTTAGTGTCCTCATATAGGGTAATTTTCAGAGTCCATTAACCCATCTCCAGATCTTGGCCTAGGTTAGGGTACACTTTTGTAGGGTACACTTAGCTTAGGTTAAGGTACACTTTTGTCCTCTGCATTTGACCCATCCTTCAGTGCCGCTGGGGCATCTCCTCTGGAGCAATGGTTGCAGCAGTGCAGTGCTCAGGGACCAGTCTCCAGATTATTGTGTCAGGCCGACCTTTGCTAGAGAATTTTACCTATTGTGCGTGTTGCGGGTTGAGAGGGGATACCGGAGCACCCGGAGGAAACTCACCCGGACAAAGGGAGAAACATGCAAACTCTACACAGAAAGACCTGGTCTGGACCGGCAAGGCAAGGCAAGGCAAGGCAAGGCAAGGCAAGGCAAGGCAAGTTTATTTGTAGAGCACAATTTGTACACAGGGCAATTTAAAGTACTTCACACAACAGGAAAAAAATGCATTCAAATTACAAAGATTAGACAGAATAGTTTAAGGCGTAAAAGAGAAGAGTGCAAGTAAAATAATTTCAGTCATATGCACAGCCAAACAAAACCGTTTTTAGCTTAGATTTGAACATTGCCAGAGTAGCGGCCTGTCTCACATCCTCAGGAAGACTGTTCCAGATTTTAGCTGCATAAAACTGAAACGCAGATTCCCCATGTTTAGTCCTGACTCTGGCACCAGCAGGAGGCCGGTCCCTGAGGTCCCCAGAGTCCGAGATGGTTCATATGGCACTAACATGTCCGAGATGTACTTTGGTGCTAGGCCATGGAGAGACTTGTATACAAGCAGAGCTAGTTTTAGGTCTATTCTCTGAGCCACAGGGAGCCAGTGCAGAGACCTGAGCACAGGACTAATTTGATCGTACTTCCTGGTTCTAGTCAGGACCCGAGCAGCAGCGTTCTGGATGTACTGCAGCTGTTTTATAGCTCGTTTTGAGAGGCCAGTGAGCAGGCCGTTACAGTAGTCTCATCTACTAGAGACAAACGCATGGATAAGTCTCCCCAAGTCTGGTTTAGACACTATACTGTTTTTGGTCATGTTTTTTAGGTTCGACCGGTAGTCGAACTAGGAACCTGAGTGCTGGCCACTCTGCCACCATAGCATATGCTTGGTAAGGACTATTTTTATCTGTTTTGCAGGTGTTGGGGTCTAGACTCCTTTGTAAAAGAGATTCTGAAACTGCTTGAGACTTTCAATGGTAAATAAAGGTTACCGTATTTTCCGCACTATAAGGCGCACTTAAAAACCTTTATTTTTCTCAAAAAATGACAGTGCGCATTATAACCCAGAGCGCCTTATATATGGATTAATTCTGGTTGTGCTTACTGACCTAGAACCAATTTTATGTGGTACACAGCGCTCAAAAATCCGTCAAAATGTTTTATCACAACTTTGGTAAACTACAAAGCCGCACCGCTTGCAGCATTACGGCTACCGTAGCCAGGAGCGTCGCGCAGTAATACTGTGCTTCACCATGATATTACAGTGTGTGTGTATAAGGAATTTGAAGGATTTGAGAATATGTTTTATTTTACGTGTTATTGCGTTAACTGAACAATTTTGAGTTATTGTGAATACGCCAATGTTTGATTTAGCGGTATCTGACTGTGGTTTTTTTTTACGTGTTGTACCTGAGCCATTTTGAGTTACTGTGAATACGCTAACGTTTGATTTAGCGGTATCTGACTGTGTTTTTTTTTTACGTGTTGTACCTGAGCCATTTTGAGTTATTGTGAATACGCTAACGTTTGATTTAGCGGTATCTGACTGTGTTTTTTTTTAACGTGTTGTACCTAAGCCATTTTGAGTTACTGTGAATACGCTAACGTTTAATTTAGCGTATCAGACTGTCTCAGAACGTCTTTCCATTGAACAAGGTTGGGACTGTTCTGTTTAGCTTAATGCGCCTTATATATGAAAAAAGTTCAAAAATAGACCATTCATTGACAGTGCGCCTTATAATCCAGTGCGCCGTATAGTGCAGAAAATACGGTAATAAAAATGGAAATATGGGTTAGTGTTCGAAGATCTTTCAACACTTTATTTTTTACCATTGCAATTTAAGCCCATTGCACTCTCAGAGAACCTCCTTACATTCTCACGGACAGCATTCAACGTCAATCTTTTGTCAAAAGAGTTAAATTCAAAATTTGACCACTTTTATTTTAACCATTTTTACACAGTAACCTTGGTCCTGCTTCCTTCTGAAAAATGTGCTCACAATAAACTGCCACTTGCTCAGCTTTAGATTGTGGACAAAAATACACACACAAAGAACAGAGAGCGCCGGAACAGAACAAAACAACAGCACAACAATCCAAAAGAAGTTATCTCTCGTCCCATGTGGCCGAGTGCTTCTTGGGGTGTCAGGATGCAGTCTTCAGGGCATTAATCACCAAGAGTTCTTCGTAAACTTTGACCCCAGCTCTTAATTGCATCGACTTGTCCTGTTCCACCCCTGCCTACAGCATCCTGGTGTTTTTCTTTGCCTCCTTCAAGACACTTCCCCTGCAGTGTCCACCTCGGAGACTGCGAGGGAGTAAAGGCTTCGTGTTGTGGATTCTCCAGCTCTCTTTCATCTAGTATTTGAAAACACAGCCCACCCTTTGTGTCTATAGCTGTGACAATAAAGTTAGACGGCACTGAATTTAATTGCTTAGTGTACACTCTCCATTGTACACAAAAGTGACAATTTAATATTGGCTCTCAAGACATCAAGTATTGTGGCGCAGCAGCACTATTATCTATTTGAAACATGCTCTTATCTTATGAATTGCCTGCTCCAAATTACACACAGTTGGTTAAAGATAGAGATATTTGTAAAGGTATTGGAAGTTCAAATTTTTTGTTGAGGTGACACCTAAAACATAATTTGTTTTACTTAGTTTACAGGAATATTTTAATTTTAATGTAGTATGGTTGCACATCAAATACATTTTCTGACAATGGCAATGCAATCACTGGGCCATGAAGGGAATCTGAAGGAAGAAAGAAAGAAAGACGGAGAGAGGAGAATCTGAAGGAAAAAACAAAAACGCAAAAAAGAAGCAGAAGCAAAGAAACACAAAGATAGAAAGAAAAAGCAAAGAAGGAGAAAGAAAGAAACACAACGATAGAAAGAAAAGGGGAAAAAGAAAAAGAAGAGCAAAAAAGAAGAGAGAAAGAGAAACCTGCATAGCATATGTTTCTTTTTGCAAATCTGTCTTCAATTACTGTAAAGACTATATATTCCGCACAGCGATCCTGCGATAGTGTCTCAAACCAGGATGATGTCTGATAATTGATTTGTCCAATATGACAGTTGGAACACCTGGGGCAACAGTGTGTTTTTCTTATGCTCGATGCGAAAAATATATAATTACTTCAACTATCTAAATTGTGTATATCGATTGTATAAAATGTACTCATTGTTCTGAGAGCCATGTAACCTAACGAAACAACAGTATGTGAATGAACTGATAGGTGCAGTGCGGGCCAGACTTCATGACCTTTGTATGAGCTGATTAAATGTGAAGCAGTCACAAAAAAGTGTAGTGCAGCTAACAATGACAGACCACACTGACCTGGAGACCTCAGCCTCCTCAGCTCCGGCGCTCGCACTCTCCTCCAGCGGTCAGCTTGAGAGAGCGGCTACAGCAGGCTCTGTAACGAGAGCCTTAATGAGACACGCACAAGCCTTAATGCTGTGTTGTTGTTCGGCCGAGGAGCTGGTCAAAAGATTTGTCTATTAAGTTTTCATGAAGGTATAAAGTTATTATTGTGTTTTTGTTGGACAGCAGAATGTAATTTTGACAAAAAATAATGAAAAAGGTTAACTCAATAAATGCAGCTGTACCTACTATCTACAACTAATGATTGAAACGCACATAGGTATGTTACACATTTACTGTTATGAAGTGCTTCCCTGAATACATGTATTAATAGTTGTATTTAAGTGTTCCTGTGCTTGGGCACGGGTGTGTCTTGTGTTTTCTTTTTTTTATGTGTGAATGCTATTGTTTGATTTAGCTTTTGTAGCATTATCTCATTTTACAAGCATAAGCCAAGGATGTCTAAATTTATGATGCACAATCTGATAAAATGCGTGATCACAAAAAAATTGTGTGGCATTAGGACCGTTCTCATAACGATTAATAATTTAAAACTAAATATTATATATCTTGATTGGGAAAAAGACCTCAAAATATAACAGGAACCTGAAACCCATGAACACTATATTTTGAACACTTATTTTGACACTTTTATTTTGAACACACTATAACTACTTCACCTTAGTAAGCCTTAATAACACATGAACAAAGACTTAATTCATAATGAACAAATATATGTGTTTTTTAATATTAAGTCTTTGTTCATGCTTTATTAAGGCTGTTAAAAGTGTAGTTATTATAAAGTGGTACTGATATTTAGCTTTTGATTAGTATGTTTACAGTATATTTTGACACTCTTTATCTTGCGATGGTAGTTTGTTATACATAATAAGCACAAATAACTTCCCAATCTTTAGTCATTGTTTTTAGTGTTGTATAAACTTACACAAGTCATTCCAGAAGATGTGTCCTGGAGTACATTCCCAGCAGACAACATTCTGTTCGTCTGTTGTCAGTGCGCTAATTATCCATTTTGCTTTTTACGATATCACTCCCACTTTATCATTTCTGCTCTCATCTCTCCAAGTGTCTGACTCTAGCGTTTAAATCCCTTTTACTGCAGGAGTCATAACTAAGCATCTGCTGCCTATGTGCCGCACAGTATGCATGTTAGCATACAGCCACAAATCACGACTTCAAATAAATGACTCGCTCTAACCCACAGAGAAGACAGTTTCATATTTGCATTTGTTTGTTAGTTTTGCTTGAATTGTTTAACAACTGTGATAATTAGTTTCATCATTTCTTTGATGGCTACATTTAGTCGACTTTGCGGTCTTGACAAAATACTTTTCTGCTGGATGGTTTGGCATCACTTTGTCTCCATGGAGATGTTCCTGCTTCGCCTTGAATGTTCCACTGTATGACATTAAGCTCATCTAGCTCCAAGGAGACAACCACCCCATCAGGCCAAATTATAGGTCAGATCTCTGGAGAGGACAGACCACTCACAGTAAGAATGCATGTTTTTTATGGTATTTTTAGCAATGCAAACGCCAGTTATTGAATAAATGGAAGATAGAAGTTTAATGATATTCTCTTGGACATTACAAGCAAAGCAATAACAGTTAATCAAATATCTTTCACACATATTATATAATACCACTTTTTGTACACATCCACAGAGTGAAAAGACAAAATGAAAAGGAAATAGAATATAAAATGTCAGTCAGGTATATGTCCCCCAGTGTACAGTGGCTTGCAATAGTATTTGTACCCCTGGAACTTTTCCACGTTGTGTCACGTCACAAGCACAAATTTAAATTCTTTGTGTTGGCCTTTTTTTGTAACAACGCAAAGTGGCACACATCATTGTACGTGATTTACACATTTTCAACGAAAAAATGTATAAGACATGCTGCGTGCAAAAGCCACTTTTCCCTGAGTGTACCAATTGCCTGATGATAGCTTACAGATTGAATGTCGACAGCAACATGAAGTCTAAGGAACACATCAGACAGGTCAGGGAGAAAGTTGTGGAGTTAAAGCACTGCAAACCTACCAAGACATGGCCACCCACCAAAACTTACAGGCCAAAACAGCAATAAAATGAACAAAAACTTTCAAACATGAGATGCTTGTCTCCACTTGTCTGGTGAGTGGTTCCCCTATAACGCTCCAGCCCCTGTATGCTCTGATCCGCCCCGGCTCAACCTGCGCTGGGTTTGCAAACAGTGGATTATGGCTCCAGAAAATATAAAATGTCTTGGGCGTGACCATCCACAGACGCCCAACGTGACGCCCATAGTGAAACACCTCACTCTTATCAAAGAATCAGGGTTACGGGTCAAATAAAGGCTCTTTTCTATAAAGTTAGAAGGTGTGGATGAATTGGGTTCAGTTCTTTCTGTCCCCACCTACAGAATGTTGCAAGCAATGTTATTGCTTGTGTACAATAAATCTAGCAACAATTTCTTCACTCACACATATTTTAATAGTGTAATAGTCCATCCAGAGACATTCACCCGTCCTCCTCTGAAGTGATATGAAGTTCTGCCTTTGTGAAGCTGAAAGTGTGAGGAGCACATGAATCATGGAAACTCAAATGTGCCACATTTCTGCACAGCATAGTTATTTAGAAATATAATAACCCTGCAAAACCCATCATTCCAAGTCAACTAGTCTCAAGTCATGCATATCGCGAGTCAAGTCAGGTTACTCAAGACTCCCACCTCTAGAAGAAGATGCTCTGGTCTGATCAGACCAAAATTGAACTTTTGGCCGAAAAGCAAAATGAACACTCTGAACAGACTCTGGACACTCCATCCCCACTGTCTAACATGGAGGTGCAGCATCATGCTGTGGGGCTGCTTTTCTTCAGCAGGGACAGGGAAACTTTGATGGAGCCAAATACAGGGCAATCTTGGAAGAATACTTGTTGGCATCTGCAAAAGAATTGAGACTGGGGCGGAGGCTCACCTTCAGCAGGACAAGGACCCTAAACATAAAGCTGGACCTACAATGGAATGATTTAAAATGGCACAGTCAAAGTCCAGACTAAATCCAATTGAGAATCTGTGGCAAGATCTGAAAACTGTTGTTCACAAATTCTCTCCATTAAATTTGACTGAGCTTGAGCTGTTTTGCAACGAAGAATGGGCAAAAACGTCCATCTGTATGTGATGTGTGCAAAACTGGTAGAGATACATCAGAAGACTTTCAGCTGTAATTGCAGAGCAAGGTAGTACGATAAGTACTGACTCAGGGGGCCTTGATACTTTTCCACACTGCACTTTGTATATACTTTGTATAATTTCCCTTCCACGTCTCAATTGTGTGCCACTTTGTGTCGCTCTTTCACAAAATGCCAGTGTAATTTATTTAAGTTTCTGGTTGTGATGTGACAAAATGAGGAAACGTTCCAATGGTACGAATACTATTGCGAGCCATTGTATTTGTCCCATCTGTCTCAGTGTCTGGTAAATTTGTCCAAGTTTAAGTTAAAAGTTAAAAAAAAAAAAAAAAAATCCACTTTGTAAATTCCAAAAGCTATTTCAGTCCAGTCCTTGATAGTCGGCTCGGCCCCTGTCATCCATTTCCTTATTATGCTATTTTTGCTGCAGCCAAAAGTACTTTCCACAGATATCCATCGTTTCTGTTGCTGGAGTTTTACATTCAAGATACGTTTTCTTAAAGTCAAATGGAACACGGGGGTTGAAGACTTGAAATGGTGCAAACTTGTTTTGTTTTACGATTGTACCTTTTTGCACTGGATATATTCTTTTGGGCTTACAGGTTTTTCATTACTACTATTTTCCCCCCGGCCTTCGTGGAGCAGACGGAGAGAAGTGTCTAACCGTTGACATTCTTGACATGGTTTGAAAGATCTTTTTGACAGTTATTTAGAAAGATATAATGGATGAGTAATTTTTTGTTTAACTTTTGGTCATGTCCAGAGGCTCTAACCCTCGGCCTCAGCCTGTACGCCATCACACTATCCCTGCTGCCTCTGTTGTCTTTCAAGTACCGGGAGACTCAGCTTTAGGCCAGACCTGACAAAATGCTGTCATTATTTTAGCATTAGCCACTGCCCACGCTTCAACTCCCCATTCTTTTCACTATCACCAGCTTTCCTGAGCCCCGATGGGAAGAGGATTGTGTGGGCGACAGGGAAACAGCTTGTCCTTGGATGGTTCTTTATGAAGGAAAACCCAAATGTATGTTAAACTCACCTGCTGTTCTATTATAATCACCAATTGTATGAATAAAGAAACAACATTATGGAAAAGACCTCCATACAGGCACTGCATGTATGGTAATGATATTATGCCTACTCTTAAAGGTCCTATAATATCATTCATACATTTAAAACTACATTAGCATTTATATGTCAGGTTTTAAAAACGTATATAGTGAAAAACAAGTTTCTTTATCTAACAGGGCTCCTCTGTGTACAAAACAACAGCTAAGGACTCCACCTGCTGGCACACTGAAGAATCTGGCACATTTTCATTCGTCTAAAGATTCGGTCAGATTGGTTTTGGCCCAGTTGAGTCCTGATGTTGACTTGTTTTGATGCTGTGCTAGTCCTGGTTTATGTCTGGGTTTATTCCCAAAAGAACAGCTGGAATGAAGGGAATGTTAGTGTTGAGATGATAAAAATGACACGGAGGAGCACATTTGATATCCTTGGAAATCTTTTCTAAACTATGTTGAATACTTTTTCCCACCTTGGCGTAGTACTGACCTTATGTGATTATGATTTCCCTCTAATCCCACTCTTAGCACTAATGTTTCTCCCGCAGTGATGCTAATTGATTTCCTGACTGGCGCATTAAATAAAAAAACACAGGTTTGCTGACGAGTGGCCGACTCAATAAAAGCAGGTTAGTGGAGTTCGCGTAGGTTGGAATGAGAAAGGACAAGGAGCAACAGTGGCAGTGCTTTATATCCAGCTGTGCACTTGGAATAATTCTCACTTTAATAGCAATCATAAGTCATCGTGCACTTTGTAATGTGTTGTGCATTAACAGTGTGGGAGCGGGCTGCTCTGGCTCATCGGTGCCTAATGTGCTATAGCTACAGGCTAAGAGCTCCATCAAAACCCTCTTCCAACATTACTTCCTCCTCTTAAGGCTGTTGTTTACTTTGGGTACGCCCACATCCCAGTAAAAGCACTACAGCACCAGATGTACAACAAACAGTGGGTGTTATTTTGAGTAACATTACTTAATTCTTAACACCTACTACAGTAATATGTTGCGCTCACATTACATCACAAGATTCTACAATGTCTTTATTTTATGCATCAAAATTGAGCTGGAGGTCAGGTCAGACAGAATGTTTTGGTTGAATTTGCTGTTTAACTGTCAGCTTGCAGATTTGTTTATTGGTTTATTGTTCATTTCTGCAATCACTGGGCTTAGCCACAGGAAACAAAAACTGGCACTAAATTCAACCTGCTCTCTGTCAGCACAAACAAACAAAAGTGAATTCTTTTTTACACAATAGCCTTTGAAAGTGGTGCCAATATATTCAACTTCAAAGGCGTGATTGTTGTCAGTTGAATGGACTTCAAACCATGAAATTAATGTTCCAAGTTTGTGGACCCAATCACTGACAAACAATGATAAGATTCAACATTTGTGGATTTCTAATTTGGAATTTTACCTTCAAATTCTAGAATGTGAACACAACTTGTTATTGATGGTTTACAACATTCTAGAATGTGATGGTTGCCAGATTGATTACATTGTAATTTTGCCATGACATTTCCAAACTGTCACAAATTTCACAAATGTTTAACCTGATCTTATCTATTAGTGACTAGACTCATGATAAAACGTAATTTCAACTATATTTATTTTAGCTGCCCCCATCTGTATGAAATATGATTAGCCTATAGAATGTTGTCATGTGACCTGAAACTGTAATAATAGCATTACATGGTAGAAAGAGTACTTTTGAATAATGGTAGTAGTTAGAAATTTGCAGGAGTTGTTTCAAAAAACCTATTACTTTCCTTTGTCTCCAGGGAGATGTTATTACTTCGCCCGAATGTTTCATAGTAGAAAATTAAAATGGTATAACTTTAATATATTCAATTACAGATGTTTTTATTTCAAAAAAATATCTTGAATAACAGGTATTCTTACTGTGAGAGTGCTCGCTTCTCCACAGATCTGACCTGCTGTAACTTGGCTTGGTAGTACCTCCAGTTTACAATGGAACAATATTCCAGGAAAAGCAATAACATATACATTGAGCATGGGTCAAATCCTCCACCAAAAAGGTTATCCGACAGACTAGAATCAGAAATGTAATCTTATCTACAAACAGTTACTACATTTTTTTTTCTCCTTCCGAATGTATTTTTCTCTAACTCGATTATTGAATTGGACCGGTAGTAAGGTTATTTTGAAGAAGCAATTCCCCCAGAGTCTATCTGCACTGTCTCTTGACAATACTGTTACCTATATTTATCCATTAGGACTTATATTTGCTCATTATTTCTGCAGAATGGCAAAGCGAGGTCTTGGTTGTCAGGGAGCGCAGCCTCTTCAGATGGTAATGAGGTGATCCTGTGGCCATGTGTATAGGCCAGACCCAGGAGACGTGAGCCGGGGCCCCACTGGAGGCAGCAGGGGCCCGGAATAGCAGCAGTGCAGGTGACGCTTTGGAGACACTCACAGCTCAGCGTTTGGGTTAAGGTGAGATGGTTCAGAGTGAGATGTCATGACTCTGCTGAGCTCACAGACTGCAGGCAATGAAAATCGGATTTTGTATGTCATGCGAAAGTCCAAAGTTATATTCACAAAAATATGTATGGACTTACGGGTAAAATGTATTCATACCCTGCCAGGAGTTTTGGCTGAAGTAAATTTGTTTCTGCTGCATGTCTCTCTAGGAATACTGTACAAAATACCGTGCAGTGAATATATTCTTGACATATTTATTGTTGTCAAATCATGGTAGAGCAATCCCCCAAAAATTAGTATAGCACTACAGCCATGAGTCTGTTAAAGGGGCTGTACCAGATTTCTTTTTTTTTTTTTAAGTAAAATCTGTTTTTCCCCAGCGCAGATATATATTGTAAAAGCATCTATTCGTGTCAGAATGAGACCACAGCGCTTTCTCTGCATCTACATAATTATAAAGCATTTTACCCTCCACAAAGCAAGACGCGTGCCTTTACCATGATGGGAAAACTCGCTCTCGCCTCAGAGAGTTGTGAAAAGCGCTTATAAACGCTTTAAACCATCAATTGTAATGATCTTGATAAAGAAGCAACTGGTCAAAGGAAACCACTGAATCAATAACTTTTGTCGAACTATTATTTTTATGTACTGTATATATTTGTGTCAGTTTTTAACTCAAAATGTGTAAACAGGATGTCACCATATTCATTTCAGGCAATCTTTTTAGTCCAGTTTAAAAATGCAGTGGATTAAAAAGTACATTACTTGCTCTCCAGTTCATAGTAAAAGTACAAATCCACTGAAAACTGTGCTAAAGTAAAATACAGGTCAAGACAAAACACTTGCCCATACATTTTTGATCAATTAATTTGCTGTGATGTGAAATACTGTTTGTTTGACTTAAATCTCGCCGCTTTCCTGGTTGACTGTTGTAGCCAGTGAGCTAACACACTCTCGTTCCTCTCAAACCCCTTAAAACGCTTGTGGCACAGTCGCTTCACAGGTTTGTTTATTCTAAGTCCATTAAATGTTTCTTCAGCGCTGTACTCCACCTGCTCTATCATCAAGTTCACTCGCCGCCCACAGCCTCTGAAAACCTCCACCACTCTCTGCATGCGCGCTAGCCTGAAGCGTGCGCGGATTAGTTAAAGCGATTATCACCAGCTTTTGCAGTTTTGTGGAGATGAATCATGGCGTTGCTACACAGCGAAGAACCTTATGCATTACTAAACCCCTCTGTGCGGTTTGTGATTTTAAAAAAACTCACGAGGTGCCAGTTGGCTCGGCTTTGTCAAACCAGGTGCGAATGAGTCAACTGCTGCCAGACTGGCAACTATCACAACTCCAAGTAGCCAACAGCACACGCAGCTCCACAGCCTCAGCGTTACTCATGGCAGCAATGTGGTAAAGTGGTTCGGATGCTAGCCGCTCAACGAGAAGGTCTCTGCTTCTGTTCCCAGGCTGTGTGGGGCTTTGTTGAGTTTCCATGTTCGTGCAACAACATTTTCTCTTGAACTTTTACTTTACGCTGTTGTTTTGTTCATACTGTTCCTTTTGTATTTGAAGAGTAAATTTGCAAAAACAGATTAAAATAGTCAAAGGCTTACAATTAAGTCTATTATATTTATTTATAGTATAATTTAGTGCAATAAAAAATATTATGCCATTATTATTATTACTGTTAATAATATGTGTAGAAGGTATCAAAAAGAAAAAGACATATCTATTCAGTCAAAGTCTGTTTATTTGATGCATGCCTTTATTTTGTCATATTTGACATTTTTATATTTTCTAATAATTATTAATTGCTTTATGTTTATCCACATTGCCGGATCAAATACCTAGTTTGTGATTTTGTTCCGTTTACAGTAGCAATACACTTTTTTTTTAAATTCTGATTTCTGAACAACTTTACCCCCAAGTCTGATGCCTCTGTTCTCTTGGGTATTTCATAAAATCAAATGGAAATCTGCGCAAAAGGCTAATACAGGAACTCCTCACCACCATGCTTTAGCTTAAGTTTACAGATGATCCAAGTTGCATTGAACGATGGGTCAAATGCAGTTAAAAATACTTCAGTGTTTTGATTCACTTTTTGTTTAGTTGTTCAACTGCAATAGTTGTCATAATCTTATGCCCTTGTCAAATATAGACTTAGATTCATCAAACGCAGTCATCATGCAGTCTGTCGGGACATGGTGCCTTTGGCGGTCTGTGACATTGCTACAACGCTGACTACCAGCCCAACATGTTTACCCACAGGCCATTTTTACAAGGACTATGAGCTTTTAGCGGAGGAATGAAGAGCATGCACAAGTGAATTTGAACTTGTTTCCTCTGCAGTTTCACAAGCTTTATGTTGCTAAAGTAGTACAACTCTTCTGCACCTTTGTCCGTAGGATATCTTGGACAGAGCTTTAATCGTGATATGGGGGTGAAGAGTTGGTAGATTGGGTTTCTTTTTTTCTTTGTTTTTGGTCAGTTTGGTCATAAGCTTTCACGTTGAAACAACAGATTTCTCCAATCTGCACATAAAGATGTGTTATTATTTAATTTAATTGACATTGTAACTTTTACAGGCTGTGTTCGCATTGCCGGCAGTAAGTCAGATCTGTTCCCAGTGCGTGTTGGACTCCGCCAGGGCTGCCCTTTGTCACCGGTTCTGTTCATTGTTTTTATGGACAGAATTTCTAGGCGCAGTCAGGGGGCGGAGGGGGTCCGGTTTGGAGAGCACAGGATCTCATCTCTGCTGTTTGCAGATGATGTTGTCCTGATGGCTCCATCAAACCTGGACCTGCAACAGACACTGGGACGGTTTGCAGCCGAGTGTGAAGCAGCTGGGATGAGAATCAGCACCTCCAAATCTGAGGCCATGGTTCTCGACCGGAAAAAGGTGGCTTAACCTCTCTGGGTGGGTGGGGAGTCCTTGCCCCAAGTGGAGGAGTTCAAGTATCTCGGGATCTTGTTCACGAGTGAGGGAAGGATGGAGCGTGAGATTGACAGGTGGAGCGTCCGCAGTGATGCGGTCGCTGCATTGGACTGTTGTGGTAAAGAAGGAGCTGAGTCGAAAGACAAAGCTCTCGATTTACCGGTCAATCTACGTTCCTACCCTCACCTATGGTCATGAGCTTTGGGTAGTGACCGAAAGGACAAGATCGCGGATACAAGCGGTCGAAATGAGTTTCCTCGCAGGGTGGCTGGGCGCTCCCTTAGAGATAGGGTGAGGAGCTCAGTCACACGGGAGGAGCTCGGAGTAGAGCCGCTGCTCCTCCACGTTGAGAGGAGCCTGCTGAGGTGGCTCGGGCATCTGTTCCGGATGCCTCCGGACGCCTCCCTAGGGAGGTGTTTCAGGCATGTCCCACCGGGAGGAGGCCCCGGGGAAGACCCAGGACACGCTGGAGGGACTATGTCTCTCTTGGCTGGCCTGGGAACGCCTCGGATCCCCCGGAGGAGTTGGAGGAAGTGTCTGGGGAAAAGGAAGTCTGGGAGTCCCTGCTTAGACTGCTGCCCCCGCGACCCGGCCCCGGATAAAGCGGAAGAAGATGGATGGATGGATTGTAACTTTTTTTTCTTACATTTATGTTAGTAAACTACTGCTGAAGTTTCAAAGTGGTGTCTTTCAATTTAAGATTTGATGGTATTCACCTGCAGTGTCTCACCTTTAACTGCTGAGTTATGGTTTATTTATAGAGGCACCAAAATGAGTTGTTTTTAACATTTTAATAAACATTTTTTAACATTTTATAACATCAAAACAGTAATGTGTTAAAACATATTAGTTGAGGTGTAATTATCAGACAAAAGTGAACTCTATATAAAATGAATCACAAAAGTGCAGAAATTAAACCTTATTTGAAAGTTTACAACATCAGTTTTTTTTCTAAAATCAGCTGTTTGTGTAGCTTTTTTTTAAACTACAAACAATATACTCAACATTCAAAACAACATTCATAATATTATCAACATTTCAATAAATTGTCTCGGCTAATTATGGATAAAAACAAACATACGTAAACCGTAATAATTGCAGTTTACTTTACAACCACCTTCTCATACACTTCCTGGCAGTTTCTCAAGGAACTCTGTTTTAATCTTTTTTAACATTATTTCTAACTCGGCATTGGCGTACTCTTACAGATGGTACGTTCTAATTGTCCAGGCCTGCTCCATGCCACACTCACGCCTGAACAGATGAGGCTGGGCTCTGGTTCCTCTCTTCGGCCTAAGAGGCTCCTGAGGATGTTCTCATTAACAGGACTTGTCAGAGCAACCTGCTAGTGCTGCTAATTTATATCCCCCTGTACACAGTGTTAGAAAACGACAGACCGCACACGCTTCTTTAGCTTCATCTGCTTAAAGTCTTCTCGTTAGCTCCCAGTATAAAACTGCAGGATTCTCTCCACAACAATTAGCCTCACTGCCCGATGTGATGTGATAAATGAGTGTTTCTGCGCTGTGCATATGTGTTTGTTTGGACCATTTGTTTTGAGGGCATTCTTGCGATATTGTTTTCTCCACAGGGATACCGTCTCTGCCAGCCTCCTCCTGCCTGAAGCATCTCGCATTCTCCGACTTTGTGTGAATGTATTTTTGTACCTTGGAGCCTGGTGTGTATGAGGTGTAAAGGTACAGTGCATTCTACCTGACAGGCCCGTTGTATCGGCAGCAGCAGCAGCAGCAGCCCCGTGAGTGGGGCAGTAAAGCATTTGTGTTCTTCACACTTTCACCAGATCGCCATTCAGAGCAGGCGGGCCGAGCACAAAGAAGCACTTTCGGACCACTCTCACTCCGATCGTTTTTATGTCGGCAAACCTTGAGATGCATTTACAGTCATCAGTCGCTCACTCTAACTCGCAGATTTTGTTCTTTGTGGCTTAACTGAAAGAATTAATGTAGTTCAACTAGCGTAGTAACATGATGCATTCAGTACTGTCTCATTATGTGAAGTAAAGGCAATGTGCTTTATGGCAGCGGTTGCCAACTTTTTTTTTTGTCTCTAGTACCAGCTTTGTCTCACACTCTGAGTACCCTGTGATCCCCCCGTTTGAGTGAGTGTCACATTTGAGACAAAATGCAATCTTCGCAAATGCTTCTGCACAAGCACACAATCATGTGTGTAGTGTATCTACACACATGGAACAACTACATCTAATATTGCCATCAACATCTTTTACCTTAAAACATGTGTAATTTCAATTCAAATATGAGCTCTTCAGTGAATACTGTCGCCGTGTCCTTGGTCAAGACACTGAACTGACCTCGCCCCCAGAGTCTGTCTTCACTGGTGTATGAATGTGTTCCTTGATGAAAAGGGCTTTGAGTGCCTATATAACTGTTACCATTTACCATTTACTCTATGATAAATAAAAGTTATATTGAAGAAACCACTTTTTAGTGTTAAGGTAAGTTAAGAGAGACTTTATTGCCCTAGAGAGGAAATTTGTCTTGGGCTGCTGTTCCACTTTAGCTGTATGACATAAAGCTCTACACACAGTCACAATCACTCAGAACATCACTGATACATCATTCAAACCCATGGACATAATATACAATTCCTGGTAAAACATAAAATAAAAAATAATAAATACTTCACTAATCTCTGGTTCACCAGCATGTCGCCACCTGTACCAAAATGCAGGACAGCACTTTATACATAAAATACATGTATAAAATACAATAGAGATGGCAATAATATGAATAAGTTATAACTATCAACATCCACTTTTTATAAAGGTGACATTGCATTTAAAGTCCTATAGGTCCACAAAAAAGGACACTGATTGGTTAAAATCGAGTTTGAAATCTTCACTAGTGCTTTATATGTCCTTATATAAGTTGTAAAACAAAATTGCATGGATCAGGAAGGCTTTTCTTATGTCCATTACTGATGGCATGTTTTTGGAGGTAGAGAAAACCCATGGAGGCATGAAGAAAACTCCACACAGAAAGACCTGATCTGACCAGGGAATTTAATCTTCTTGCTGCCATGCCAGATCTTTAACCCCTGTGCCACTGTGAGGTAACATGCACAGTAGTTATAATCTTCCAGCTTTACTTCTGACCACCAAATTTGTAGATAGGGCCTCGGGTACTGCTCCGGTTTTGAAAGAGGGGTCGAAATCTATGGACAAATATGCTGTACATAATCTTACAAAGACACAACGGTGTGCCAACTATTTATTTGTGAAGTTGTTTTACCGCGTTTACCGAGTTAACATCTTCCCTCCCTAAGATCTAACATTGACTGCAAACCACAATATTTAGAGCAGCAGTTTGAAGAGTCATCATCCGTTCCCTAACAGAGGCTCATTCTGGGCTCGCTGGTGGTACATAAAACCCCATGTAGTCGAGCAGGCGTAATGACACGGAGTCTGCAGTCAGCGCTCTGAGTAATGTGTCTCATTTATGCACTGTGACGCTCGGTTTAAAGGTCGAAAATGCCACAGAAACAACAATCTGTCACCACTTGGTGTTTTGGCTCGGACAACTTGTTAAAGACTCATTCACACGTTTTGTAGCTGCGCTCTAATCACACGTTTGCACAAATACTGTATGTTGAAATGTGGCGAAAGGTCACAGTGGCAATAAACGAACCAAACAGACGCAATTGGTTAGTCACTTGACTTAACTTTTATCCTAAAACTTCAAGAATGAGCTCCGTACAAAACAAAAGGCCAATAAAACCTGCCGTAAATTTTAGAACCCCGAGTTTATCTGAGTTTGATAATCCTACATGGCTCTACCTTGCGTTTGGATAAAGTTTAATAGTTAAAATATAGATAGTCTTTGTATCATTTCCATGCTCTGTACTGAACCTGCTCATGTGCTGCCTTTGAGCCTCTGTAGTTATAAATGTGCTGTTATGCTCTGTTATACTAAGGTTACTAATATCTATATGTAACTAATATCAACAAAAGCAAAAATTCACACTCAAATGTTGATTTATAACGTATAAATGTAACACTGTCCGCTTTAATACATTTACTTAATTGGATCCATATTTTGGTTGATTCGAGCACTTTCCTGTTTTATTGTTATTTTGATTTTAGTCGTTACAGTACATGAACTGTAATGTACTGCTCATTTTTTTCTAAAGTTAAAGTACAGCATGGTGTCTGGAAACAACTCAATACAATGCAATTTCATTTAAAAGTTAGTACATGTAACTGACCACTAGGCATCTCATATTTGGTGATCCATCTCCTTCTGTAAAACCAGTTATTAGATCTTCTATGGGGCCTGGACTTCAGGGAAATGTGATTACTATCTGGGTCTTTCATGGTTAAATAAAGGCAAAATAAAATATAATGTATCTCCTATGGCTGTTTTTACTGTGTGGTTGCTTGAAAGGCGATCACAATGATTGGTCAATACCGGCATCTGCCCCCGAAGACTTAAGTTACAAGATTATGGGAGAAGTACTGTTTCTGTTGTATGTAATAATGGCATTCATAAAACATAAGGTGGTCACATATAAAAGCTTTTTAGTCCGGCCTATTGCTGTAATAAAGCTTTATATTTGAATCTTTCTCCACAGTCTGAAGGCAGTGGGGAGTCTGTGCGCTCCCCCTCTTGACCTACACAATAGGAAAAACAAAAGCGTTCCTTAAAGTTTTGATGGAGCGATGCTGATTAGATTTGAGAAGCACGCCCGTATTTCCTGCAGCAGTATGGGGAAAGCAATTTTATTCTTCCATGGGGAAAGTTGAGAAAACAATATGAAAATTATTTCTTTCTTTTTCTTTACAACAAGCATATTTGACGCTTGCAGGCAAACAGTGAAATAAAGGCAAAGTTGAACCCTTTAGTTTTTATGGCCTCCTCTAAAGCTGCATCTGCTGCTCCATCATTATAGTTTCCAAGCTGAAAGAGGACACAGAATATAGCAAGCGTTCTGAATATGGTTAGTATCGATTGGGGCATTGTATTTGATATTATTTAAAACATTTTTATCAATTTGAAGTCCTGTCTGCCCATTACATCTCCCTTATATTTTAGTATTTCCATTTTTTGTTTGTGTCACCACCCAAATCTGTCGAGGTACAGCATTTATTGTACGTATTTATCTTACTATTATTTATATAACAGGAAGACACCTATGAATCACAGTCAATCTCAAATCTCAGTATATTTGAGGATTAACTATAGGTTCATAAAACACAACACTAAACTTTCCCCGTTTTGACTAAATGGATGATTGTTAGATTTCTTTAGCAAATATACACATTTTACAAACCAAGTCAAATTCCAGAGTTCCAAGTATTTACATATATTATCTCAAACTAACGGTACTATTTAATAAATGGGCCATGACATTTTCACCTGTACTAAAATATAGCAAATATATTTATTTAGCTAACTCCTGTTGTCCTTGGGAACTCGGGGAATATGTTTTTCCAAGTTGTAAAAGGCTCATGAACTATCAAAAAAAAGAACTTCAGGGTCGACTACATATACTCCACGCCGTCCTGTCCACGCCGTCCTGTCCACGCCGTCCTGTCCACGCCGTCCTGTCCACGCCGTCCTGTCCACGCCGTCCTGTCCACAGCGCTGCTACACCAGATCTGGGCTGAGCCTCCAGGGAGGTCCAACACTGTACTGCACGTATTGAATCCACCATTGAATCTGTCGGCAATCGATCCATAAAAAGCACTGAACCACAAAGCACTTGACTCTTTTTCTCCTCTTAGCCACAGTAAATCAGGGTAAAGGACCAAGCACTGTAAGGAAGGAATGGGATGGAGTTATGGTGAGAAGTAAATACACATTTTAGTTTTTTATTAGAATAATGTAAGCATTTCATAGCATTAAAAACCTCATTGAAAGATGTTTTTTGTTTGTTGTTTTTTTAAGAAAATGCAAATTGTAACAGTCAATTTTGATCAATTTTGATCTTGAACAACACACATTCAATAAGAAATAACACAATTTATGAGATAAAACAATATATCTGGAAAGTTGTGGCTCTTACTTTCATTGTATGGGTATTACCAGGTATTATAGTTGTAGGGGCTTTTCTCTTCAGGGATGCAGACTATATTCTGGCTGATCCTCTAAAGCACCGCCTCCTCTCTCAGTCACGACTAAAGCCGACCTTAATTGCCTACAGTCTTGATTTTCTCAGTCCTCCACTTACGGTTTTATTGCCTGTTCTCCGCTTTTTAAATTGGTGCATTTTAGATGAGTTAGTTGCGAATTTTTAATAAACAATGGTTTACATTTTAATTCAAAATGTGTCAAGGTTTTTATTAAAAATAGAGGAAATGCTTTATAAGATTGTGTAAGTAATATTACTAAAGTAATATTTGCTGTTTTGCCTATTCGCCTTATTCCAGAAGCCCGTCTGGGCTGCCGACCTCAAGAGAAGATAAGTTCTACACAAACTAAAACGTTGTTTTGAGGTCACCCATTGAATCTGTGCATTGTTGACATTTTACACATATCAATCTACTTTATAGAATATTTTAGCGCCGATACTTTTACCTCATTCTCCACGTAAAAAAACGGAGTTCCCACGGAAGTGCCATTACAACGGAAGTTCCAATCCGTGGCAAAAAGACACAAAAGTGGGCGGGGCGGAATAAGGTCAATAGTAAAACGTGATATTTGCAAACACTCAAACTTGTTGGATAATTTAAAAAAAAAAAACAATTGTTTAAACTACTATCAGTACAATAGTGTTCTACTAGTTTCTAGAGTTTTATTTGGCAAGTTTTGGTGGGTGCACACATAAAGTTTGAACCCAAACTCTCCTTGGTTTCCAGTAGACATGTTTGATATTGAGTGGTGTGTTCATTAGTCACACAGCCAGGCAACAATCACAGTGTGATTGTTTGGCGTCCTGGTACCAGCGCTGTGCTGGATCCACTCTCCATCCACACGCAGAAATGGCAGAGAATTGATGAAGACCAATCAGGCGTCTCTCTGCTCCTTTGGACGAATACTAATAAGCGGTTAGGGAGATGCTGATTAGTCCCAAACAATATCTGTGTGCGTGCTCCCCCTGTGGCTGTGCCAATGTGCGCGAGGTATCGATTCGTCTGCACATGCTTCTATGCACTGCAGCACAATATGGACTCACTACACCGTGTTGTGATGCCAGACTTGATTCAACAACATCGTCTTTATAAAATGAGCCAAGCTGACAACATATATGTTTGTGATGCACAAATGGAGCACTTGATTTTGGACTTCAGCCTCATTAGAAGCATTCCAGCGACTTAGTACCATTGTTTTATGAGATGTTAATGTTGTTCTTTCCTAAAAGACCAGGACCGGCGAGGTGATCTAAATAAATGATATCTAAATAAATGAACTTGAAGTATAGAAGGCATTGCACCGAGATGAGACTAATGAGACTAAGACATGTTTTGGACAGTTTTCTTTCCTTTCTAAACTTCCCTGACCACACTTAGTTCTTAGCTGCTCAACTCACTTTTTAAAAAATCCTTCAGAATATTGAAATTAAAGTTCCACATCAAAATTGCATCTATCAATATCTACAATCTGTCTATTACACAAAGTTCAGCGTATTCCCCGATTTGCACAGCACACATTTGTTCTCTTGTGATGGATAGGAACAGCAATTTTCTCATTACGCCTCTATTTCCTTCTGACCAAACAAATCTTCTTTCATCAATGGAGTAGAACCGACAAACTGTGAAATTGCGATTAACATTGCCCATTAAAATGTAGCCTGAGGGAAGTTAAAGGAGTTAAAAGTGTTTGCAGAATCTGCTGCGCCTTTGTAGTCCACAGACATGACACAGTAGTTTGGGCGTTCAGACTCTCAACATAGACGCAAAGCACATGAAACAGGGAGATAATGGAAAGCAGGCAGGTTTGAAGAAGTGTGATAATGTAATCATGTTGTGTTTTTTCAGCATGTTTGACAGACAAATAGCTTGTGTGTGGTTCAGGCTTATTGCAGTCTGACTTTGTACATATTTGTTCTCTCTATTCTTCAAAAACAAATATGAGGCTGTCTTCCAAAGTTTGTCTTATAAAGCTGTCCATAGATGAATACTAGAAAGTGAAATTAAAGGCTTTCAAACAAATGTGGGAAGATGTCAGCTTCCCACATTAAAGCCATTCATGAATTGAACAAATTAGACACAACTTTATTATATCAAAGACAATGGGCTTTCTTAAAATGTCAAATAGAAGCTTTTCAATCAGTGAAATAGAGGTGTGTTTTAGCGGCGTGATCATGTAACTGGGCTTTCAGCCATTATGAATAACTTGCTGCGCCGTTTCATCATACAACAAATATAGACTACTCTTCTTCTATAAATGTCCTGGGTTTGATCTCTGAACTGGCTCTTCTGCTGGAGCACAGGGATTCCTCCCAACTCAAAACCGTGCACATGAGGTTGGCTCAGGACTAGCCCTCCATCAGATCAACACAATTGTGTTGTACAGCTTGTATTGACAAGAAAAAATACAGTCTGTCACTTTAAAGCTGGGGAATTGCCCGAATTTACCCGAATTACGAAACAGACACGGAAGGTCTGTTGGTCCACTACAATTTGATGTCTAAAAAGAACTATTCTAGAGTTTAACCACTGCAAATACAAGCAATGTGACAATGTGAGTAACTTTTTAGAAACCTCCTTCTTGGTTTTATGGTTTGAAAATTGGATACCCCAGCTTTAATTAGTCCTTTCTACGTCCATGTCGTTCATATAGCATCGTTATAAATGTCCACAAAACGATACATATCTCCTAGTTTTCATAGTTGATGTTTTCAGTACGTTGACTAACAAACTGCTTTGGCATTGCACAGAATTTCATGCTCACAACAACCTTAATATAAGAACAAAATAGATTTATGAATAACTAACTTTTTAAGATCAACATATTCAGCCTTAATCAAGTCGTTATGTGTATATTTCTGCAATTTATAGTAAATTAACATGATTTAGAAGTATCATGATACGCATCCCTGTATTGATACGCATATTGCCCAAAAATCTATCAAGATGTATTGCTGTGTTAATATTTTGAGTACAGCCCAGATTACAACCCGTCTACTCTCTTCTCTGGCGGCCTCAGGACTGGACGCTGGACTTGTCCGTGTATCCTGGCCCATCTCTGCAGGCCCGGCTCACCACAGTGCATACTCCGCTCTAATCAAACAGTACGACTCCTCACGGCGCTTGTGATCACCGGCCACTGTAGTCTCCAATCCCAGTGCCTTCCTCTTCCTCATCTTCCTCCATCTCCCCTCTCTGTGTCGCACTCTATTTCCACACTCCACCCATCTATCCATCTGTCCCAGTCTCGCGGGAGGCCAGCCCAATTAACCTGTTTAAACAGCCATCTGAGCGCCCCATCCATTCCAATGCTGCGAGTGAGTGAGAGCCAGTGGACGCAGCCAGGATGCCAGTGCCAGTCCGCCGCCCTTCGTAGCCCGCGCACAACCATCATATTCATATTCCTCTTGCCCACTTCCCATTTTTCTATAAAGGCAAGCTTTTTGGGTTGAATTAATGTGGCGTACAACCATTTAACAATTCAAATGACTTGTTGTAAACTTTGTCGCCTCGAGAGATGATCATTTTATCAACTGCAATCTGGTGTCTAGAATCTGGTTACGTGGCGCCGCTTTGGCAACAGCATTTTGGGTGATTTTTTATTTATTTTTTTTCTTTCATGAGTTGTAACTCTTAATTTTCCCTCGTGAATCAACTTAGTGAATGATCCCTGTTGAATGGTTTGTCTAATCTGTATCTTCATCTCAACTTTGAAACACTATTACACTCATTTGTTCTTGAAAGTCCAAAACGCCCAATGACCAATGAGATAATATACTTCACTTCACTTACACTTCTTACAACTGTTACATTTAATAAGCTTAAATTGCTGTGTTTTGTGTTGAGCTTAGAACCTATTTTTTCTCAAGGCAATTCATTACAATTCATTTTAGACATGCTGATTGGTCATGTTAAAGCCTTTATGGATTTACCAAATTAGACACAACTTTATTGTATCAAAGACAATATGCTTTCTCAACACGTCAAGTAGAAGCTTTTCAGAGTCTGTGAAAAAGAGAAGGGTTGTTTTGGTGGCGTTATCATGAAACTGAGCTTTCAGCTGTTATGTGACCTCTAAAACAATAAAAAAAATATAGTAGATGCTGGTGGGAATAACTTGGAGTGTGGTTTCATTATGCAACAAATATCTAGTAATTTTGAACTCTATACTAGGTTTACTTGGAGCAGTGTGATTTCCCCTACCTCGAGGGCCCTTACTTGTTCCTTTCAAGAAACATGTTCCCTTCCCCTCCTTCTTTCTCACGACACCAACATACTTAGTTTTTAAAATAATGTTTTATTGGAAGTCAATGTACCGTACCACCATTTAACAATTCAAATGACTTTCTTCAAAACTTTCGTCGCCTCGAGAGATACCCACAACAACAATCCACCATTTTTCCGTGCTCTTTGTAATGTTCTCTTGTTCTCTCCTCAGCGTCTGTGTTGATTGCCACCTCCGCACGCCCCCTTCCCTCCCTCCAAACCCCCTTCACCTTCTACTTTGACACTTCCCTCAACGCTCTCTCTCCCTCCTCGTCATCTCTCTTCTTTTGCACATCGCTTTCAACACTTGTCACCTACTTCTTGTCAGGCTGTCCAGAGGAAGACCGCGAGAAGGTCACAGTTCTCTCCTCAGCGTTACCGTTCCCTCCTTGTCCTTGTCTTGTTGAAAAGTAGATGGCAACTTTAATTAGAAAAGTGTGGGGAGGGGAGGATGACTGTGAAATCATATGCCACTTGGGAAGGGAGGTGTAAACTGGCTCGCGGTTCACTCCAGTGGTCTGTAGTGAAGGATTATGTGGCAGGTAGGCAGGAGGCATAGCGATGTCAAGATAATTCAGTTAAATGGGATTTTTCAGGTCACAATATAATCAAAAGAACTCATAATTGTGACGAGATCCAGCGTTTTCAGTCTCGATATCGATGCTTTGGTTTGGAGTATTTTCTCCCTCAGTTGATTTATTGTAAAATGTGTCCAGTTTTGTTGTGTCACTGTTATTTATCCTGCAAGTATTACTGAACAGCTTTGTATAAATATTAACTTTAGCCAGTAAACAGTCTTATGCATCCATCCATCCAATCCCAAGCTGAACAGATATTGGAACCGAGACCAGATCCAGCCAATTTTTCTGGATCGGCGTGGATATTATTGCATAAATTGTGATGATTTTAAAAGCAAGTTCTTTTTTGTTTAATTTGTCAGCCAACAAATCTAAATGTAAAGTTTCTTCTTATCTGGCTGTTTTTGTCATGAACTTGACTTTATTATGCGTTTGAGTAAGTTTGATGTCATAAAACTGGCCACATGCTGGAAGAATGGACATGTGTAAGGCAAGGCAAGGCAAGGCAAGTTTATTTGTAGAGCACAATTCGTACACAAGGCAATTCAAAGTGCTTCACACAACAGGAAAAAATGCATTAAAATCATCAGTTCAAGACATGGCAGAACGCCTGTCTCACATCCTCAGGAAGACTGTTCCAGATTTTAGCTGCATAAAACTGAAATGCAGATTCCCCATGTTTAGTCCTGACTCTGGGCACCAGCAGGAGGCCGGTCCCTGAGGTCCTCAGAGTCCGAGATGGTTCATATGGCACTAACATGTCCGAGATGTACTTTGGTGCTAGGCCATGGAGAGACTTGTATACAAGCAGAGCTGCTTTGAAGTCTATTCTCTGAGCCACAGGGAGCCAGTGCAGAGACCTGAGCACAGGACTAATGTGATCGTACTTCCTGGTTCTAGTCAGGACCCGAGCAGCGGCGTTCTGGATGTACTGCAGCTGTTTTACAGCTCGTTTGGAGAGGCCAGTGAGCAGGCCGTTACAGTAGTCTAATCTACTAGAGACAAACGCATGGATAAGTCTCTCCAGGTCTGGTTTAGACACTATACTTTTGATTTTGGCAATGTTTTTTAGATGGTAAAAAGCTGCTGATGTGATTGATCTGACGTGGCTGTTAAAATTCAAATCTGAGTCCATTATTACCCCCAGATTTCTAACTTGATGTGTAGGTTTTAGAGCGAGACTCTGGAGGTGACAGTTAACAATTTCTCTTTGTTTCTGTGGGCCAAAGACGATGATTTCAGTCTTGTCTGAGTTCAGCTGGAGAAAGTTGTTTTGCATCCACACACTGATCTGTTGAATGCAGTGACAGAGTGAATCCACTGGTCCATATTCACCTGCCGTCAGTGAAACATAGATCTGAGTGTCGTCTGCGTAATTGTGATAGGACACATTCTCGCTGCGTATCAACTGACCTAACGGCAGCATGTAGAGGTTGAACAGAAGGGGTCCCAGGATTGACCCTTGGGGCACCCCACAGGTCAGGGGCATCTGGTCTGAGACACAGTTACCAATTTCGATAAAGAATTTCCTGTCTTCCAGATAGGACTTTAACCAGTTTAGAGCAGTGCCAGTGATGCCCACCCAGTCCTCTAGTCTCTGTAAGAGGATCCCATGATCGACAGTGTCAAAAGCAGCACTCAGATCTAACAGAATTAAGACTGAGACTTTGCCCGCGTCAGTGTTCAGGTGGATGTCATTTGTCACCTTGACAAGAGCGGTCTCAGTGCTGTGATGAGGTCTAAAACCTGACTGGAAAACATCAAATGAGTTGTTTATTAAGAGGAAATCAGTGAGCTGTTGGTAAACAACCTTTTCAAGGACTTTGCCCCAAAATGGCAGATTAGAGATGGGCCGGTAATTACTCAGTACTGCGGCATCAAGACTGCTCTTCTTTAGGAGAGGCTTTATGACCGCAGTTTTCAAAGACATTGGGAATGTTCCAGATTGAAGCGACATGTTAACTATTTTGAGTGAGTGGTGCTAACAAACTGTTCAGCACAGACTTTAGAAATCTGGTGGGTAACACATCGAGGCAGCATGTAGATGAACTCAGGCTGGTGATGATCTCCTGGACAGTTTTGTCAGTTACAGGTGCAAAGTGAGTCAGCTCTAAGTGTGTAGGTGGTTTGAGGGTTATTTTTTGCATTGTAGAATTGATAGCATTTTTAATGCCCTGAACTTTGTCATTAAAGAATAATGCAAACTCATTACACTTGGATGTGGAAATGAGTTCTAACGGCAGCTGAGCTGGAGGGTTTGTTAATCTGTTTACTGTGGCAAACAGGACACGCGAGTTGTTACTGCAGCTTCCAATTATTTCAGAAAAATATCCTTCCCTAGTTCTACATAAAATGAGGTTGTACATGTACAACTTCTCTCTGTAAATCTCTTTCTGAACCTGGAGCTTCGACTTGCGCCATTTTCGTTCGGCCCGACGGCACTCCCTTTTCTGTGCCCTGACCGAATCATCATTTCTCCATGGCGCCTTCTGCTTATTTTTAACAATTTTAGCCTTCATAGGGGCAATGGTGTCGAGAACATTCAAAACACTAGATGTAACAGAGTTCAACAAATCATTTACATTAGAACATGAGACATTTTCAAAGTTTATCATTTCCATAAACAGTTTTCCCGTGCTGTCATTTATGTGTCTCCTCCGGACAATTGCAGGACCAGCTGGTGGTTTGGGAAAAACAGACAGGTCAAAGAAGACACAGAAATGATCAGACAGAGCAACATCGACCACATTGACGTTTGAAATATTAACCCCTTTTGTAATTAGAAGATCTAGAGTGTGCCCTCTGCTGTGGGTGGGGCCACTCACGCGCTGAGTAAGACCGAAAGTTTCAAGGACAGCATGAAGCTCTTTAGCGTTTCTGTCACAAATATTATCAACATGAACATTGAAATCACCTGTTATAACCAAACCATCAAAGTCTGTGCATACGACTGAAAAGCATCTCAGTAAAATCATCAATAAAACTTTTGCAGTGCTGAGGAGGCTTGTATAAAACAATGAAGAGAATGGATGGAGACTGTTTTAGCTCAATTTTAAAGGCTACATACTCAAATGTTGAAAACACCCCAAAGGACAACCTGTGGGTAACTATTTCATCTCTAACAAAAGCACACACACCTCCTCCCTTTTTGTTTTCTCGTGTTTCAGATTCAAACATAAAGTTGGGTGGAGCAGACTCTATTAGAACTAAATTTCCTGTGTTTTTGTCAAGCCATGTTTCAGTTAAAAACATAAAATCAAGATTATAAGAAGAAATAAAATTATTAATTAAGAATGATTTGTTACTTAAGGATCTGACATTTAGTACAGCAAGTTTCAGACTAGTTTCAGTGAGACTGGGCGTTATCTTTTTACAGGGAATATGAATCAAATTTCTCAGATTGGGAAGTCTGACTCGCATTTTGTTTTCCCATCTGTGTGATGTTACTACAGAAATAGCACTAGGGGAGGCTGTTTTTTACACAGGGCCCCGGGTTGGTTTGATTTTTAATATGACTATAAGTCCCGGCAACGCTGAGACCCAGTGCATCCTAGCTATGGGAGATACCAGGTGAAAGGCGAGGGGGGATAGGTGGGGGGACTTTTGTTGGTGTAGTGGGAGCCGGTGAGCGTTTGGGACCAGGTGAAAGGCGGGTGGGTTTTGGTGGGGTGATTTTTGTCTCTGTAGCAACAGTCAGGGGAGAGTTCATCATCGTTGATATCAGAAACTCTTGCTAAATTAGGCGTGAGTGGAGCCATCTTAATGCCTGATTTGATCAGATGTTCAAGATGGCTGGGAAGACCCCTGGGTGAGAGTGGAGATGGAAAGGAGAGTGAGGAATCTGTAGTGGGAGTAGATGTTGCAGGGGGGATCCAGGGCTGCTCTGAGGCAGGGGCGATGGCGGGGATACTGCCAGGCCCGCCACAGATGGGTCCAAGGCCTTTGATGAGGACCGTGCAGGAAAGAACTGAAATGACTCCTGCGCTAGCCGTGGTGAAGATTGTTGTGGTGCTGCTGCAGATGAGTCCTTTGCTGGAGGTAGTGGAGGTGATCGTGGAGCAGTTGGAGTTGAATTCTTTGCTGCAGGTGGTGGAGCGGCTGCTAAAATCCTTTGGTGGAGGCTGTGGTTGCGGTGCTGCTGATGCTGAAACTTTGGCTCGGTCTCTGGTTGATGGAGCAGGAATTTTTCTCTCATTCCTCTCTTCTCTAACTATAGCAGGAATTTTTTCTCTCATTCCTCTCTTCTCTAACTATAGCAGGAATTTTTCTCTCATTCTCTCTTCTCTAACTATCTGCTCAGGACCCTGTCCAGGCCCAGTCTGTCCAGGCCCAGTCTGTCCAGGCCCAGTCTGTCCAGGCCCAGTCCAATGCCTCAGAGCGTGGAGCAGGTTCTCTGTCAGCACCCTCACTCCACCTCTAAGGATTTGTTTGCTCGTGGGTGTCAATAATTGTGAATAGTTGTTAAATTGTGAATAGTTGTTAAATTGTGATGTTTCTTCCAAAAATAATAACACTAAAATGTTATCTGGTGACATCCCTAGATTTAGCACAGTAGGCCGGATGATTTATATGCCACATCGCTGCCCAACCTGGACGCGCTTTAGACGTCTTGTTAATGTCCAGTGCTGCACTTTTGGTCTTCCTCGCTCTTTTGTTGGCCCATTATTATAATCCCACTCATATAGAGCTATTGACCGGGCCCTGTAAAGTACAGGTTTGGTGTGCGTTTATCTGTGTGAAGGGAAGCAAGATAGGAGAGTCAATGGAGGGGTAGAATTGGCACTGTCGTTCTCTTTAATTGGTGCACGAACAGGGGCCTGTGGGTATGACGCCGGGATGCAGGGCCTGTCACTGTATTTGGATGCGGCTATTTGTGCGGTTAGTTCAGCTTGTCAGGGTTCAGCGGGCAGGGGAGAGAGCTGTCTGCACGCACACATATACTCTACAACAGCATCCTCAAAATGTAAAAGGTTATTTTATGTTTCAAGGTGCTATAAAACATGAGTGCTTTGAAGCGGCGCAAAATGAGTTGCTTATAGAAGTTACAAATACAACAAAGACTGTTTTTTGACCATTTATATTGTTTTGTATAACGTAAATTATCAGTCAATTACTCCGCTACAAGCCTGTACACAAACCAAATGTACATTGTGTTGAAAGGTAAATGCTTATCCTATATCTTGGTGGAGGAAATCTTATACCATTGAAATGATTGATTGAAAACCACCTAGTGTAAGTGCTAATCCTCAAACAATCACTTTTAATGTTTTTATTTTTATTTTCCCACAACATCCAAAGCCATTTTTCAGTCGTTATTTTAGTTGAACGTTTTCAGCTCAAAAATGTCATTTGTCAATGTTAATACTGTATGAAATAGATTGCATTTTATGCGTATGAGCTCCTTTGAACAGCTTTTATGCTTGTTTATAAAACTCTGTTATTATAAAAGCTACCGTGTTTAACAGTACAGATGCTTAGCTAACGCCGCCGCAACATTATTGATGCATAGTGACACTGGAGCAGCTCTGGAGTATAGAAAGCCTATTATGTGTTAGCCCGAAGCTAGGCCTGAACCCCCGGTCGCTTGTTCATCTGCGCCGTTGGCTGCCTGTCCCGCGCTGAGACGCAGAGACGAGGCGGTAATTGGAGGGCACGGGGAAAATGGGAATCGGACCACCTGCTGCTTGTTTTTGACTCTCTCTCAAAGTCGCACAATTAGAGCCACAATATGCCCCGCTTTGTACTTTCACTGTCTTGTATAATTGAGTAGATTTCACAAAAAACTATTCCCAACAAAGACACATGTTTGCCAACTGGTGTTTGGTGCACTCATACATTTTAATGCAATCTACAGAAATAATGGTTGGAACAGAACAGAATGTGAACCAGTTTCGCAGTTGCACAGATGTCATTATCTGTTTCTGTCCAAGCCTTGGGGATATTTCTTTCTGCATTGTTCTGTGATAAGACATTTGATCAATTATTCTTGATAGTACATTACATTGGACGAGGTCATTGTTCCTTGATGGTTAACTTATGGTTAGATAACGCTTAGCAGTAATCATACTATTTCTTTCATAAAGGTAAATAAAGGTTCAAGAAAGAAATTGTTGGAAGAAATTCATCAATCGATGGTTAGAGACGTATTCTTAGTTGCATAATGAGGGGTGGGTCTTTTTTCTTGTCTTTTCAGATGTTCATGTAAACTTCCACCGTCATGTACGTTACCTGCGTATTGCGCAATGAGCATTCACTCCAGAACAAGGAGCATCTTACCTCGGTCTTGGAGTTGGTCTTCAGTAGTGAATGCATTGAAACTCTTGGCTTATAGAGGCAGTCATCAACCACACCTTAAACGGATTTTAAAAATGAAATATATGATATTTTGCCATGAGAAGTGATACTTTTTGATCCTTACATCTTTACTGTACATTCATCTTGTTGCAACTTCTGGTTAAAGGTACACTTTAACCCTGTTATTTTCTGTCTCCTTGTGTCTAGACACTCATCAACGGCACCCATACCTGCAGCTTTAGTGAACTGAGTGCGAGTAAAGAGCCGATCTCTCTGTCTGGACTTGTGGCCTTACATCACCTGTTAGTGTCCCCTCAACAGACACATTTAGACAGGACAAAAAGGCATTTACTCCGTGGTTTACTCTGGTCAAATAGTGGAGAGAAAGTGAAGAGGAACCTTATAGCCCTCAACTCGATGGTTGTTATGATATGATGTCTAGACGTTGTAATCCCTCAGCTAAGAGGCCCGTGGGAGAGGTAGAACAAGGAGGAGGTCACAAGATGGGGTCAAAGTGGGCCACGATCGCTGCGGATTTGATTTCTTTGTTCTCATCAAGGCTTAGAGGAAATCAGACAGGAGAGGGCCTGGTAGTTCAGCTTGAATGTGGCGGAAGAAAAAGTATTTCATAACAGTAGGGTCGAAATGAATATCAGTTGTTCTCACCTTTGGTCTCATGCAGGTGTCTTCTGATGTTGAAGCAATACTTTGAGTGTAACACATGCTTTTATAGGTAGAGGATTAAATTGTAAAAGTGATTCATTTAATTGGAGTTGCAAATTGATCACATGCACCGTAAATTCAATTGTTTAAAGCCATTTTGTAATAGGTTAAGCGCAAATATAGTATGGACTGTATTCCCAGCATTTTAGTTTAGCTTGAAAGAAGAAATCTGTCTACATGCCAACAAAGGCTGCTCAAATTTAAAGAAATATTGTATTGTACAAGCAGACATTCACGTGTCTGGAAGTGTTGTGAAATTAGTTGCTAATTACTTACAAAGTACATCACAGATCATTCATTAACCATGTATATAGATACAGTTTTGTACCTGACTTTCAGCTGTCCGTATTACAAAATTGTTAAAATTGTATATTTAAAAAAAAAAAAAAAAATATTTAATTGTTATTGCCTTAAGGTATATTTAAAAAAAAAAAAAAAAAATAGTACAAACCCTGTTGACAAAATAAATGTAATTGATTTCATTTAATTTTAATTGGGATTCCAAATATATCCATTATTTACTTTTCTCATAATATCTTAGTGTACAAAATCTGATCTCATTTCAAGCACTGTAAAAACAAAATTAATTATTAACTGATATTCTTCAAAATCCCTTCTTTTTGTTCGTTCTTTGTAGCAGGTAAAAAAAAAAAGAATAGTCCATACCCACAGTTTTGTCCTGCTGCAGACCAATGGCCTCCTGACTCCAAACTGACTCAAACTGACAGACTGCCAAAAAAGAGCAGATAGTGAAGCCATTCTCTTCTGATTAAAAGCTAAAAGCATTCTATTTGTCACTTGGAGGAAAATCATAGCACCATTAACTGCCATGCAATGCTTGAAATCAATACATTCTGACAGGAGCGCAAAAAGTAAACACTCGCCATCGTTTTTTTTTTTTTCAAAGTTGATCATTTAAAGTGTCATTTTGTCCTAAAGACTGCTTCTGCCTCTGTTGTGTTTTTGTTCTTGTTTGTCAGCGATACTTTCACTGCTGCAGTGTGTTTTTTATTATACTTGGCTATGTTTCTAAATCCATTAAATTTTAAAAAAGATCCAAGGGAGGTCATAGTCAGGGTGTCCAAGTTGGATACTTTTACAATATTTGGAAAGATAAATTCATGTTATGTTCTGAGTGATAGTTTTTATTATGATTTCACAGAGCTCTCCAAATGGCTTTCAACTTCAATTATCAGTGGGCATATTCTCTCTTTGTTTGTTTGATTCTCTTAATATCTGCCAAAAACTAACCGACCAGAGGAGGATGTCCACGGCTGCAGCGTTGCATAACTCCAAGCACGAGCTTAATGTTACATGATTGAAAGAATCTTGATGAATATTTAAAACTGATGTTTACTCTGTTCTTTTGTCCACAGTCAAATTTGATGACTGCATGGGAAACAAATCTGTGGACTTCCAAAGCAGTGACCCCAGCTTCACCATACTACTAGACGGAGCCATCTATGTCCCGGAGGATGTACTGCTCTTAGAAAAACCTGTCCAGTTCACAGTCAGCGCCCACGGTCCGGTGTCACAGGTGTGGGAGACTCTCGTGCAACTATCAGCGGACGCTTCTCCTTCACTTCAACCAAATGGAAAAGAGGTGAGACACTTACTGCTCCGGCACTGAAATTCAATTATCATTCCAGAGTCTCGGCTATCAAATGTTCTCCAGTGGTTTGATGATGGTGGCAGACGAGAATCAGGTCAAAACTCCTTGGGGTTTTTCACAGAGGCGGAGAGATTGTAGAGTGGGGGAGAAAAAGTAGCAGTCGCACATGGTTAAAAGTGATGGAATCATGGTGCCACAGGGGGCGAGTCCCATTCCCCTCACTTGTAAGCTGTTATTGGAAAACATCCTGAGCCCTGGAGACCCGGGGGTCCTGGACTCCTCTGCCTCCATTTAAGAGTACAGAGGTGAGCTGAGGATTGCTGCTGGTACTGGGGATCGGCAGTCTCTATCTTGAAATATAAAAAAAGACTTGTTTCATGATCTTCTCTGTAAGATAAAAGAACAGCGTTCTTTTGATTGGATGGCAATCTATCTATAAGACATGCTCCGATCAGCCATTACATTATAATAACACACAGACAAGCAGCGTGGACTATGTCACACCTGGTGCCAAATACTAAATGATTTTTAAAACACAGAAACAATTGCTTAAGTTGCAATAGCTACATGGTTAAGTTGGTTATGGGAAGTCTAGGGTTGAATAACATGGATCGCCACACTCCCCGTCAGCAGCTGCCAGACCCTCTCAGCAAAGTTCCTGCTCTTAAAAGAGTTGGATCCAATTTTTACCATTTTCAAACCGGGACAAACTGATAGTAACACATTCCTAATATCCAGACACTTTCAATGAATTTCTTCTGTGGTTTGTTTTATTTTTTGTAAATACTTTGTAAATACATCAAATACTTAGCACAGGCAAAATCTCAAGCCATAGTGATTGTGTCACTGCATTTAACACTTTACTCCAGGATGCAGCACCTTTAAAGTAAAATCAAGTCACGATGCCCAGCTCTCCAGTCCAACTACAGTTGGCAGTAACTAAATATAATGGCACAAGGAAGGAGCAGTGGTGACCCCGCGAGGATTCATGTGGGGAAAGGCTGGCTCTATCACACAGATAAGCTCCTGTAGTTCAAACAGCTCAGGACGTTAATACTGATTGACAGAGAGATGCAGAATAAACATTGGACCAAAATATGTTGTGTATATTGAGCTGCGTATTACTCCGGTCCCAGTTTGATGTATAGTTCAGCTGTAAAAATATGTATTTAGAAGCATTTATCTCTGTTATTGTTATTAATATGAGTTATTTCATGTATGGAATGGAATTGACATTGACGAATACCATAGCACAAAAACATTTTAGTTTAGTCTTTAATTTCAAAGACATTGCTTTTAACTGGAACGTTGGGGAATGATTATTTAGCAAGGATGAATGTGATTTTTGTTATTTGATGGATACTTTCAAACTTTGAAAGATTCGCTTTTTCTTTACATGAGTCAACCAGTGTTAAGATGTTTAGAAGACAGAGCTTGTAGAAAGGGTCTGTGCTACTCATCCGCATGGCATCAGAAAAGCAGGGCGCCGCAAAGCAAATGTGATGTTTCATTATGGAAATAGTGCTCTGGTGAATAATAACTTCCAGATGTCTGGGTAGCCGGGGGCTGGCTCATATCAAAGCGTGCAGAGTTTTGGGGAGGCATCGGCGTGTGTGGGGGTTGTGGAAGGGTGGAGAGAGTAGGGGCTGGGACCACCGCCATCTGGCCCAGACTGATGGCACCGAGGCTGGGGCGGAGACTGGAGCAGAGGGGGGCCATCCATTTCACGCTCACTGATTTTAGTTCACATAACAACAGTGTACATAAGCAGGCATTTCCATTACATATGCACTCAATTATATTTCTGTTTTCATGTGAAAGATTAGGATGGATCAAGTGGGAATTATGTTAATTTTTCCGCATATTTGTGTACGGTAAAAATGTGCAGTCGTATAAGAAGGCTGGAGGTGTTAAGAACATTTGTGTAAAACTGAAAAAGCTATCAAAGTGGTATTTGTGTGCATCTTTGATGCATGAAATTATGTCCACCTACATAATAAAGGCACACATAAATCAGATAGCAATCACTATGTGTTCTGGCAACTTTCCAACTAAAATCTGGAATTAATAACATTTCCAGAGAGTCTGATCCTAAATGGCTCGCCTTCACTCTCAGTGTTCTTCACCTGTCATTGTTTCACCGCTTTCCCTCAAAATGTTTTGATAAATGTGAAAGTGCATCATAAGAACAGTTATTACCTCTCATTGGCCGTACCATAAAAGCTGCAGTTTTCGAGATGTTTGTCAATGAGTCACAAGCTGCCCCACATGTGTAACTCAGTGTGAGCTGCAGCCGAGGTGGAGCGCGGACATGAGTTTTCACATCAGGACGACCAGTCAATACGAGGTAGGCTGAATGCCCTGAATCGCACAGAATGCCCAGGGTAACGAAAACATTATTAAAATCTCTGCTGTTTCATAAACACAAGCTCTGAAAGGTATGACATCATCACGTTTACCCGTACAGCTTATTACTGGCTGAATATAGGCCACTTTTCCTATGTTAATGCCATCTTAAGTGTTATTTCTTTTTTAGCTTAAAACATTGTTATTTTTGGAAATAATCATTGGAAAGTGTGATATATTTTTGCATGATCATCAGTAATTATATTTAAATCAGCCTTTGACCTGCTCCTGTTACTTTCACTTTTGTTTTGAGTGTTGTTTGTCCTGTTTGTTTTGATCACAGAGTCTTCCGTGCTTCTCAACGTGGCTCACTTCATAGTCACTTTCTGGTTTTGTTCCGCTCTCTGGTGTGTTTGTGTTCACAATTCAGATGAATCGCACCAGAGTTTGATTCAGTCGGATCAGGGTTTGCTTCTTTTGGTGTGTGTGTGTGTGTGTGTGTGTATATATGTATGTATAATATATATATATATATATATATATATATATATATATATAAGCGCAGCTGTGCAGACTTCTATGGAGCCTTTTTAGCAGAATAAGAAAAGACAAGTCCTGCACTATGCAACTTTTCTGGTGGGAGTCCGCTATCTGCTTGTCTATATGGAGAGTTGTTATGCTTTGCCTGGAATGTTTCACTATGGCATTAAAGGTATATCTATCACCTCACCACATATCACGGGCCTCACTTATAAAACTTGCTTGCCCACCACTCCACAGTGCATAGGCTGCTCTCTGCGCCATCCACGTTCTTTATAAAACTTCCACTAGGCGCAGGACTTTGCTTATCTCTACACAAACTGAGACTCTCCTGTAAGCTCTGTGCAAAGTCTGGAGACACAGCGAAAAGACAACACTCGTGGAGAGGAGCAGAAGTGAAGAGAGTTTGAGGAAGTGTGTGGTTCAGGAAATTGTCAACAAATACATCTTTTAGCCTGAAATATGTTTATTCAGAGAAGATTTTATCAACATTTAAACAGAAGTTGGCCTAAACACAGAGAAGGGCTGTTTATACACATCATTATTCTGGACAGCACATGACACATATGAAGCCGTGCTCAAGCGCGTACACATTCCCGGCTGCTCTCAGTCTGCGCTTTGACCCTACAGAGAAGGTCCTCTGAATCCGTGAGTTCATTTATGAAACAACAATCGGACCTGAGAGAAAACTCCTTCAGACAGAGCAACATGAGGGAGGTCTGGTTTAACGAAACCCTGAGACAAGATCCACGCGTTCATTTGTCTTTACACACAGCGCGACATGTAGTCCAGTGTCCGAACCTGACCTAGACCCAGAATTCCCTCCATTATTTTGTAACAGACAGCTTGATCTTAAAGATCCCCGTTAAAATAATGGAAATAATGTCTGTGGCAGACCCAGACACGCGCACTCACAGAAGTAACCAACATTGTTACGTTCCACATGCAGTTTTATTGGCAGAATAAGAACGCCTGAAAGAGCTTCCTGTGTCACATGCTTTTGTTTTTTTGTTCTTTATCTGCACTTGCACTCCTGCAGCAAAAATGTTCCCTCCGCTGCTGATCCATCCATATCTCTCCTGCTGCTTTCGCTCTGTCAGGAAGGGCATCCGTGTCACTCGTGCACACTCACTAATGTGCGTGAACAGGCATGGTCAAACCTCACGCACATCTCAACAAAAATATTCATTCTTTTATTTTTTAGGTCTTAGGCGGGGTACACCATGGACAGTGGCCAGCTTGTCGCAGGGTTACAATGAAAACAAAATAGATTCCTGCCTAAATAGTAAAAAGTGTAGGGACCAAAACACAATTTATTGAGAGGGACAGTTGATACAATGACTTTTACTTGCATTTGACATAAAGCCTTAGATGTGACTGCTGCTGCATGCAGTATCTCTTGGTCAAACCCACTGATTATCGGCTCATGTTTAGGTAAATCTCTTTCAGAAGTCACTTTGCATTTTTATGGCATTTTGGAGGCATGGAAAGTGCATGACGTGGGTTCACATTTGCCAATTCCAGCTGCAGATGGAATCTATAAAGCGCAAATGTTGTGTTTTATAAATCAGGAGTTTGCATAATATTACTGAATCCTTTATAGATGAGGCCCCTGACCTGTAACTGGGCCTGGAGGGACCACTGCTTGTCTCCATGGAAATATCATATGCCATACAGAGCATTGTAGGCAATTCTAAGCATACAAGCACCTCGTCAGAAAGTTACAGTGTGCCCCTTTAAAATCCGAACCTACCATGATAAAACATGATAAGATACTGCTGATGCTTCAGTCAAATACAGCTGAATATTAAATTGCATTTCTCTCATAACTTTGGGGAACAATATAAATGAATTTCATTGATCACAATCTAAAGCCTGTTTTCTCCTCCTGCTCTTCTGCCGCTGTTCTGTCCTCTTTTCCCTTCTCATTCTAATAACCAAGTAAACCAACATTAAAGTTCTGACAAGTGAATACAGGTCTGATTTAGTAGTACTGGAATTCCCCCATTGTAAGACAAATAAAGGTGATCTTAATATTACAGACACTAAAATGTGAATTAAACCATCTGAAAAATCTGCGTGCCGTCATTATCGATTTCGACTCGTGGTGAAGGAATCCGCTGTATTTTGAGACTAAATAAAAAATCACATAAAATCTCCTGTTTGGCAGACATCAGGCTGTGTGTGTCTGTGCTTCCTCCTCTGCCCTGCACACTGACAAAAAGCTCTGACAGAGTAAGACAGAGACTCACGGAGCAGGAGCACAGAGAGTTCACTTAAAAAGAGTGAGTTTCACAACAGTTTGCACAATCAGCACATTCTGTAGATCAGAGAGACGGGAAACAGAGCAGCATAGTGAAGGTCAGATTGCAAATTGACGAGCAGCTGCTGTGAAAAATAGGGGGGACATAATCACTCATTTTTAAAGGTGTGAGTTACGTGTGCCCCCCTTAATGAATGGGTTGGACTGCTCATTTTACTAAGGCCATATCAACACAGAGACAAACGTCCATAGTGCAAGATCTCTTTATTTTTTGCATTGTTTCAACCTTCCCCCCTCAATCCTCTGTCCGACGGGAGCTCACTAGTACCTGTTAGTAGGTGGAGATAGAAGAATCTGAAGCATGATTTATTCAGACTGGGTGTTTAGGGTCCGCTCTACTTTTTGTATTCTCATTGTACTGGTACTCGATGCGAGTCAAGCTCATTCAGCATAGCCCTCAGTAAAAAGAAGGAATACATTTGTCAGGTCCGGCCTTGTGCTGCTGCTGACGGAGGCGGTTTGCTCACACAGGCATATTAGGCTTGGCAGAGGTTAGCCTGCTGAATATGGACACCAGGGTCAAGAAGAGCATGTCTGGGTGAACTTGTCACAGTATATTGGTTTAGAAATGTGCATGCCTGTTATATAGCTTATGATTCCAGAATAAGAGGCAAAGGCAATGTTAAAGGGGACATATTATGCAAAATCAACTTTAATAAGCTGTTCCAATGGTGCTCACAAAATTCCTGTTTTCACCTTCTCCCTATCCCCACCCACTTCCCTTCACTTTGATTATTTGAAAAATAAAGACTCTGGCCCTGTCCCAATACTCGCACTATGCACTACACACTGGACTGAAGTGTGAATTTTCTGAAAGTGCAGGAAGTGTATGTGCACAAGGGCACAGGAGATAAGCGTGATAATTGCTCTGCACTTCAGAGCTTTGTGAAAGCCATAAAGAATTATTAAAGAAAAGACAAATGAGAACACTGCTTAACATGTTTGCAGTGTTATAGTCTCGACAGGTATATATGTTTTTTTAAAGTATTATGCATTTAACTGTGAAGACATTTGCCAAGGCAGAAGCGCCTGAAAACAATAGAAATTGAAATGCATTCTGGGGAATGTACTTGACTGAAGCCGCATCGCTCCACACTTGCTGGGAGTGCGGATCGAAACATTCGAAGAATTGGGACATCCTGCACAGCTTCAGCTGAAACAATAGAAATTGAAATGCATTCTGGGAATGTACTTGACTGAAGCCGCCATCGCTCCACACTTGCTGGAGTGCGGATCAGAAACAATTCGAAGAATTGGGACATCCTGCACACTTCAGCGTGCGCAGGTGTTGGGACAGGGCAGTGAGGGAAAAATGTAGGATTCAAAATGGCATGTAGCCACTTTTCTAAAATAAAACCATTTAAATGACGATCCGCAGCTTGTTATGGTAAAATGAAATGTTAAGAGCTAGTCAGTTTCTTTTTTTCAGTTTTGACCAGGAACTCACTGAATTTGTATATATTATTAAGCTGTTTTCGATCAACATTGTAATTTACAGTGAACAATATGTACAATTATGATCTTCTTATGCTATAGGGTGTAATTCTAATTATGTACTAATTAACATAATAATAAAAAACATATTAATGGAACATTTTACTTCTCTTGTATATTTGAAACTGTGCATGCTAGGGTTGATAAACATAGCGTTTACCTTTTTTTTCCTTTTTTTTTCTGACCCGTTATGTGGTCTTGGATTGGTTCTGTTTCTAATTCAGATTTAGAGTTGAGGTTATTGCTATTCACCGGATCATAGCAACAAATTTCATATACCACATTATTTGTGATGCGGCTAGTAGCTCGGTTCCACATGCATATAGTTGTCACAGTACAATATATACGCTATCTTTTGCACTGGGAAGCTCATTCAGTGTTAAATCCAGCAAACATATAATGGCTGCCTGTGCTGTAGAAAGTGAACTTCCAATACCAATTGCTTTTCTGTTATTTAGACATAATTGATTTGATATTTACTCCACTTGCGCTTTGATACATACACTGTGCCATTGTAGCGTACTTAAATACTTCACATTTATCCTATAGCGGCCACGTTCTTACAGTAAGCATGTCTCTCCACTCCATTAGGTACAGTGAATTGCACAGTCGACGGTTTGTGTAAAACGCAGCTCTTGCTTGATGAAACTGAACATGGCACCCTGCTTTCTTCCTCCCTCTCTCCCCCTCTCGCCCTCTCCTCATCTCTGCCTCCCTCCTACACAAACACATACTCCACATATGGCAGCTTGCTTGACACATTTCCTTTAAAGCCTCCTTAAAAGCCTTCCTCCCAAGCGTCCATCTAATGAAGTCAGCCTTGAAAGCATTGTTTGGGCCATGCAGATACACACAGATACAATGCGGGCCGCACAGGGACCTTGAGCACATCAGAACAAATGCGCAGACAAAGAGAGAACCGTTTTTTTTTTTGTTTTTTATAGTCCGCAGCGTGCAGGACCCCTCACTTTCAATACACGCCAGGAGCCATTGCAGCCGCCAACACCACAACCCGCTCCCGTGTTGTATTTTATTTTTATTCGTAAATGTCAAGCGCCCGGCAGAAACTGTAAAAGCACATGCTGCATCGTAGTAACCTTAAGCAGAAAAAGCAAGATTCACTTGAAACGCATTTAGGTGTGGCACTGGAGGAAAATATACTGTACCTTACTCAATTACCGGTTCTTAATATTTGGTTATTAGTTTCTAGTTTGTTTTATGAATTCATGACGTGCTATTTCATTTATTAAAGGGGAAATATGTGCATTTTCTGGTGGGACCTGCTGCCTGCTTGATTAAGAATATTAATCTGGTCTTCTTTTGTAGAATACGTATTTTCCGTTTGCCCCTAAGCCGCATTGCTCTATTTTTTTAAAAAAACGATATTACCTTTTGTAAGGCCGCAGAACTCTTTCCTTGACTTTTGGCATCGCATAGGTCCCGCTGTCCCCTCCAGCGTCTCACCGTACATTCATTGATGTTAAGCTTGCGTGCAGCCGCGCGGGCTTCTAGCAAGATCGATGGCCTTCAGCTTAAAACTTGCTTCTGAACTTCTTCGTTTGGGTTCCATAATGATGCAAGAATTTGAAATAATTTGTAGTTGGATTTGTCCGTGTTCTATAGCTGAAAAAAAAGCAAATCTGCTTCTTGCTTAATAGTTTTTAAAGCGGTTTAAAGCCGTCTAAATAAGCCGCATGCTTCTGACAAAAGTAGCGGCTTATAGCCCGCAAAATACGGTAGTTTTGTGGTTTCTTCTATATTAGATATCATCTCTTACCCATTACCTGATGTAGAAGAAACAATGGAATGTTCCATAGTATGGCATTAAACTCTATCTTGTTATCCAGCAAAATTCCTACTCAGTTGCCATTGAACAAAACTTTGAATAACATACTGTCCCGGTGCTTATTAAAAGTACAGAAGTAGAATATCAACAGCAAAACATTTTTGTGGTGGCAAAAAAACAAACTCATTATTTTTGTTATTATCATAGTATGTTTTCATTCCTCTAATTAATTTTCATTTGCACTTGCTCTCAGTCAGTGACAGTGGCGTATTGCAGTAAAGCAGATGTCTGTGTGGGAGTGGAAATGCAGCAAAAGAAAGTAGCGTATGTACTTTTTAAAAACAGACTGGCGTGCGGAACAAGTTGGACAACCTCTCATCAGTACTGTTAAACCATAATGTAATGTTAACGAACAAAAGCTTATATTTGGTGTGACACTTTTAGCACTTTGTTATTAAAAGTCCTTCTGCATGTTTACAGCAATTTGAACAGCAAAGTGAGTGTCAAAACAGTAAACGACAAACGTTTTAAAGTTAGCTACATTTTATTGTCATTGTGGTCAGGACTGTCTATTACACCATTTTTTTTGTCGAGTATAAGAAATTCCAACCAGTTGATTCGTTATGATTTTACTTTTACTTCAACGTAAAAATAACTTTTCTTTATGTGCAGGGGTTATTTTTAGCACATTCATGATGACTTGATTCCCTAAGGTTTTGAGTTCAAGTTCCGGATTGCGCAAAACAAAAATATACATAAACTTCACTGTGAAAAGTTAAGAAATTGATTCAAAATGTTACTTGAGATCTGCACAATTCTTTATCAGAATCATTTTTTACTCTACCTTTTACTACCTTTTACTCTTACAGTACTTCAAATCAGACACTACAGACATTTAAAATACATATTTAACCTGCACCTAAAGAGGTTTTATTACTGTTAGACTTTTAGATTTTAAAAGGCCTTTTTCTCAAACTTCAAAAAAATATATCCAAAATCCCCTCTGTATTTTCAAGAAATGTAAACCTGGATCCATCCATTTTTCAGAATGTGTCCCAAATAAGTGAAGTTTTAATGTCTTGCCTTTGTGTAGATGTGCTATACTTGAGTAATTATTTTATACATGTATCTGTAACTTCTTACCACCACTGTTAGGTACTCCTGACTTAGTCAAGATCTGGAGAAGGATTGTGGTTGCCCACTGCTCCTGACAGTTTGTGGCAAAAAATAAATATAAATCATACTTGCTTAAGACAATAATTCACACGGTCCATGTTACAGATGTTCATTTGCACCTTAATGCCAACGCAAGTTCCTAGTTTGTGAATTCTGTTCACTGACAATGGCAATAAACCCCATTCTGATTAATATGCACTGACAGTACCAAATATATGAATAGGCTAACATAACATAATACAAACAGATTTGATGGTGTTCACTAGCGCTGAAGAAGATGTGAAACGTGTGTGTTTAGCTGAAACCGCCAGGTCAGTGTATCTCCACTGTAATACCCACTGCTGCTCTCTGGTTTAACACAGGCCTGAGCTGGAGGAATTGCTGTTATTGAGACGAGCTGTCAGGAAGCAGTGATGCCAGGGGGGAAGAGGGGAGAAAACAATAACAGTTGGACAGAGGAGCGCAGGAGCTGGAGGTTGTGATGGAAACAGAACTGATGCATCGCTGCCGCTGCCATCATCACACCCCTGACTGGCTCCTGACTGGCTCCTGACTGGCTCCTGACTGGCTCCTGACTGGATTCTGACGTGCTCGCGCTGCTCGGTAACCCTGACATGTGTCGGTAAATTCACACTGCAAATTGACAATTTCATGTAACCTTTGGGCGGTGAGATGCAGCTTGCGTCAGCTCGGGTGACTCCAGGCAAACGTGAGCTTCGTGAAAAAATATATAAAGACATGATGGAAAGGTGCACCTTGACATGAAGCAGGGAATATTTGTAATTTTCTTTGGTCCAGGTAGGTTGGAGGTTTTATTTCTCTAGTTTTATGATTGGGCGAAATGCACCATTAGCTTGGAGCAAAGGAAGAAATATAGAATGAACTTTTAACCTCAGTTTGTTTGTCTTAATATTCTTTTATTTATTTGCATATTTTAAAGAAAATGATCAATTTATATTAATACTTACTGCTGCAAACACAAGATCAACTCTGTAATTTAATACTAAATGCGTCACCATATTGTTTACTACATAAATGGCAGGCCTATATATTAGCGCTGTCAATTAATACAAAAACAAATAAATAAGATTAATCACACTTTTGAAATATAATTTATGACGATTATTATTTCTTTATACATAACATAAAACTTTCTAATTTGATGTATTCCCACCTATTTAAAAGCTGTATTGGCTATAATTTAAGTCAGTTTCATAATAAAACTGTGGTCACATGTTTCCTGTAAACATGACCAAACGAGGGGGGGTTCAAGGCCCTTCACTGCCGCTTGTGAGCGTAACTAGCTCTTATGATAACAGATGTAACTGCTGGTGTTGGCCTGGTGTTTCCCAGTGTTCTGTTGCAGTTTGGTTTAATATTTGGCCCATAGTATTAGTTTTAGTGCTCAGACTCGACCTCTAATTGGATCAAAATGATCCGTCCCTGGAAATAGCCTTCTTATGGTTTTCATTCATCCATTTAGGCAATATCACCCAGGATCATTATTTTCACAAAATAGCTAATTTACAATGTACTATATGGGCGAAAATGCAATTTTCTAAATTAGACTGATAAAATGTCATTTAAGTCAGTTAAAAACGCACAGATCAAACATACCACACACCTACACATGGCATAATCACTTCAAGTAACTTCACTGATCTGGGCATATCTTGTCAGTGCAGATTAAAAATGGCCACATGCCACCATTTCACTCTTCTTATTGGGGTATCTTTCACAGAGACAGGTTTGTGATGGTCATTTCTCCGAGCGTGCGGCTGACGCGGGGGGGGGGGCATGATGGAGGTACGAGTGTGTTCGGGCTGTCATCATCTGCAGCAGGCTGTAAATCCACACACAGACATGCGCTCTGTTAATAGGCTTTTTATTCCTCTGTAGCAGACACTGTGTGACAGTTATGGCCCTGTCACAGCACGCGGGACGCAGTTAGACATACCTGCAGCGAGGAGAGTGTGGGAGGGTGTTGTCTGGCGTACAGGCTTTTAATAGATGCATTTGATTCATGGTGTTCATCTGGTGTTTGGGGTTTTTTCTACTTTATCAGAGGAACTTAATCAAAGTGTTCACTGTAAAGTCAGAAGACAAGAAGAAGTTCTTTACAAGTGCACAACTATACTGTCAGGCAGCGAAGTTGTTTCATCTGATTTTGAATTTTAAATGCTGGTGTTTTCTATCTCTTTTTAAATAGTTTTTTATTGTAAATGTCATCTGCCGAATTTTGCAGTATATGCAGTTCAATTCAAAAATCTGATGGGACAGATACTACTGCTGCTTCCGCTTCAAATACTATGCATGTATGTCTGTGTATTTATTTATATACTCATGTATTTGTTTAAATATTTGTATTTATTGATGTATTTATTGCTTAGCTTTAGACAAATGTTATTGATCCACAAGGGAAATGACTTGGACACAGTAGCTCACACATTGCTATATATTGACCAGATTAAAAAAAAAAGTTGCCAACAAAAATGTTTCAATTAAGGTAAAAATAATAATATGTACAAGTAAGTAAATACAATATATATCAAAATATACCAAGTCTATGTACAAGATAAGAGAGAAACAGTGCAAGTGAAAATGGTGAAATGGAAATGTCTAAATGTTTGCACACATATATGGTAAATTATTATAGTTGTAACAGTTTTCAAAAAAGTCACCAACATTCAGATGTCTTTGATGGATATTCTATATAGAAAAGAAAAAAATCGCAAATTGCATTTACGTCTCTAAAAATAAAATTTTTCCCCAATAATTTTGCCCTTTTTTTCTCCTGCTGTTTCCATTAGATTTTTCACCCCCAATATCACTGCTGCTATCATAATTATTTTCGCTTTTTGCTTGTACAGTAAATGGCTTCCTCCAAATTTTGATGTTATTTTTAGGCATAGTGACGCAGCCAGGGTCAAACAGCCACACCACTTACGAAGCTAAATAATGAATCAGTTCTTGCATGAGTTATTTGATTTGAATGTTAAACGCGACAAAAATTAAAAACCTTGAGTACTTATTTTTAGTCAATTTTTTGAAGTAGTCACGGAATTTGCTTTAGAACAGGCTATTGGTGGGAGAAGTAATTAATAAGTATAGGCATTTGTTTTTGTGATGGAGCTCACCATTACCTAGTATAAGAAAGTATTGCCCACTGTGAAAGTGCTTTGATGTTCAATAAAGTTCCAAAGAGCTTTTTATAGGTATTGTGTTTCCAAGACTTAAAAAAAAATGATCACTATCACTGCATTCACACTATTGATACATCAGCTTTAGCCATTGTCCATGTTAAGCCTACAGTAAAATGGAAGTCATTAGTGTGAAAGGAGGTTATGTTTACTGAAGGTAACTGCGCCTTGCCTTTCGAGTTGTTTGTAGCTGTGGCTAATTAGCTCATATAATCTGTGGAGAGGGCAGAAAAAACTGCACAGCATGTTACAGAGCAAGTGATCATGACAGCCATAAGTGACGCACAAATGATATAACGGCTGTATCCACAAATGTGCTTTAAGCTTATCGTTTTCAAACCTGTAAAGTGGGCGTCAAGCTTGTGCACGACGAAAGATAACGCCTCGATCCTTCGGCCCGGTTTGACCCTGTTTGAGTCTGATATGTATTCCCTAGGTTCAGTCCATGGTCTAGTCCTGGTTTAGTTCAAGTTCAGTCCCAGTTTTGATGCGGTGTGTGTGGGAGTATAAACGTGGCCTCAGAGACTCCGGAACATCTTTGCATAATTTGTTAACTGCATTTGACAAACTAGAAACCCCATCAGGCAAAAAGAACGCAAGCATTCGCCATACTGACTTTTTTGCTGAGAGACAATTGCTATTGTGCCACAAACATAACATGAATTCAATCCCATTTTTCACCGGCTAATTGGCAAAATGTCAGAGATGTTACATAAACTGCATTCCCATCATCTTATTTGATTTAGTTTTTTAGAATAAATTTTTTAAATAAAAAAAGAACAACACAAAGCATATGACACAGAAAGGGAACACACAAATCTCATGGTTTAGTCCCATCACCTTATTTTTTGAAATATTGCATCAAAATCAAAAGAGGTGGAAAAGCAAATGCTCATTTCAGGTGGATTTTGATTGAATGTGCTTAACAGTAAAAGCTAATTTTGAAAGGAGGAAAAGCATTCAGTCATTTAGTCACAAAAACTCATGAATATTAACCCTCACTTGACTGAAAGAACTATAATTTACCGGCACTGGAGTGGACACAGGTGATGAACAAAGCCCAAATAATCCTATTATGCTGGTTGTCTTCATCCAGAGTGATTAAATGAGAATCCTACAGAGGGGCAGACCTAAAAAGAAGCATAGCACCGTACTTGAAGTTCAGGCTTAAAACAAAAATCTGTATATTTTACGCTTTCATCCAACTTTGTCTCACGATATTTTGAAAAGTGTGTTAACTACAGTCTTCCTTCCTTCCTTCCTTGTTCCTAAAATCTAAATTGCCTCTACACCCCATACCTTTGCGGCGTCTGTTATATTCTCCTTTTGCTTTTACCCAGTCTGCTTCTGAATCCTCTAATCCGTGCGTTCTGTCTGGTAGGTCACAGGAGACTCCAGCGCAGAGCCTCCTCCTGTCATCCTGTTCCCAGTGTCTGGCCGGAACACCTCAGGGCCCCTGCGCAGACATAAGAGGGACTGGGTGATTCCCCCCATCAACGTGGCCGAGAACTCCCGAGGACCCTTCCCACAGATGCTCGTCAGCGTAAGTACCACTCTTGATCGGCTGTTCATTCAGGAAATCCATCTGGGAATTCTTAAAAAAAAAAAAATAATCCACTCGGAATACTGATTAAAGGATTGCCATAGATGTTCAGAATAGAATGTTTGAATGTATTAGAAAAGCTGGTTTGACAATTATAATACAATCCCTCAATGTAATTATAACCACCAAAGTCTTAAGGTATTTAAACAGGCCTGAAGACATTTTCCTCTCGCATTTCTGCATGTAACGGTAAAATAAGTGATTATTGTGGCTCTTTTTGGTTGACGTTTGGTACTGAAGTTCCCTCTGATTTTTTTAGACGGCTATCAATATTCTTGCTGATGTAATGTTACTTCAGGCCTACTCATTTCCAGACCATCACGCCGCTTCTTATCCCATCTAGATGCTTGTTACCTGCGCTAAGTCTCAAGAAGTCACTAGTCACTCGCTAAGTCTTTTAAGCTGCAAGAGAGAACGAGTCCAAAGTTCTATGGACATCGTTGATATTATATTTTCGGAAGGGCTTGGAGGCATCTTGAAAAGCCCGACATGGGTGAGACTGTGCAGCAAAACGCAACAGCTGGGAGACAAACCGGAGCGGAAAGGACTTTGCCGGTGGGAGGGGCAGCCATTAGGTTGCTTCAAACATTCTGCAGTGTGATTGAAGGGAATTGCTTTGGCTGTTCCACAGTATGGCAATAATCATATTCAGCTAGCACTTACTTTTTACTATCAGCGTGCTCGCCTCTCTACAGATCTGACCTGTAATTTGGCCATGAAGCACATCTTCCTGTCTCCATGGACAATTTAATTCCATACAATGGGCATATTTTCTTCACTACCATGCAGCAATTGGTGCAGTGTGTCTTTCCCCAATTTACCGAATTTGTATCAATCATGCTTGTCTTTTGTTTGATAATATTTTCATTACTTAAGTTGTCAGAAATAGTTAAACTGTTACCTTTCAGTTGTAGCCTTTGTTTTGAGGGTAATTTAAGTTAAATAGGGTTTTCTGAGAAAGTTTCCAGGTAATTATTTTTAGATAAAGATGTGCAAAATCTGGTACATGCCGTAATCTGCGAACACAATAGGGTTTGCAGAGGGTTCTGCGCAGTATCTTTGCTGTTCCTGCACTGCACTTTTCTGGACTGAGATGTCTGATGTTTTTCCAGGGATCTGTTGTAGCCACTCCTCCAGTTTGGGGCTCACTGTCCCGAGTGCTCCGATGACCACGGGCTCCACTTTCGCCTTCACTTTCCACACCTTCTCCACATCTTCTCTTTCTCGTGTTGGTAGGCTTTCTTGATATCAGCCACTTCAGTTATGTTCCAGTGGCACATTTCTTGTAGGGGCTTGTCCTCCCATGATGGTCCCTCCTCCTGCACCTCATCCTCTGTTCCCCATTGCCTGAGACATTGACAGGGCACGTCATCTGTTGGGGCCTTGTCCTTGATGTACTTGTGGATCTTGGATGTTTCATCCTGGATAGTGGCTCTCACACTCCCCAGTCCACGGCCTCCTTCCTTACGGCTAGTGTACAATCTCAGGGTGCTGGATTTAACTTCTTTTTTTTTTACTATAACTAATTTCATTATAGGATTTACAAGTTAAAATCTATAAAAATATAAGTAAATAATGTGGTATATGTCTCTACTTCCTCTCTTTTGCAGCAAATGAAAGCGCCTGTGAGAAACCCACTGTTAAAACAAAAAGGTTTCTGTAACATTTCCGTGTAAACCATTCCTCTAACCTCATTAACTATTAATGACCAAAATGAAACACAATCACCACAAACTGTGGGAAAAAGCGGCTTGTTTTGGAGAGGCGCACAATAAAAACAGCACATTATGAGGTCTGGAGGTCAGCGTTATACATGCCTTTCTGGGAAATCATAAAAAGGCATGAATAAAAAATAAAGCTTTGTGTAAACGAGTTGCGCTGAAGCTGCCAACCAACTGCTTAAAATTCTGCACTTCTGTCACAGCGGCGCACGGTTTGTCTCTCATTGCCCTGTGCCGGAGCCTCTCTGTGTGCGCTGTAATTCATCAAAAAACATCTTCCCAAAGTCAACTGCCTCACGCCTGTTTTGAATCTTTTAGCCATCATCTTCCCCTATTTACAAAACTCTCACAATTTGTGTCTTTTGGCTCGTAAATTGTGCAAAATAAATGCATTTTTGTTTTTCCTGTCTTTTGTTTTACGATTGGATATGTTCCATTCTCCAAAGAATACCCCACAAAGTTGCCTGGAGGAAAACTTTTTTAAAACCAGAACATCAAGAGTCTTTGTTTTGGAGGTTTTTTTTGGGAGAATGTCCAGTCAGCTTGTCACACTTAGAGCCTCAGCTACTTCCACTGTGTCCACTCGAAAACCAAAGGAGAGTTAAGGCACAATAGATAGTGAGTAGGGAGTGTCGTTTGGAGCTGTATTGTGCGGCCAAACTCAATCCAGTGTGTAGTAAACACGGCTCTGAAGGTCTGATGGTTTGATGGAGTGGTGCGGGATGATACCTCTTAAAGTATTGTGTGCCACGACTAGTGCAGCTATTACTGTTAGCACTATTGTGTTTGTACTAGCTGTCGTAAATGTGGCTTTAACTTACTATGACGGTACACAGACTACATATGATACTGCTTTATCAGCTCCTCCTATAATCATTGTTCTCTTGTGTCATTTTCTATTTCAAAAAGTGTTATATGTTTGATCTGTTATTGTTGTTATTATTATTATGATAAACTTTTATTGCATATTTTGCTTATTTAAATGTATCACCATGCCTTCAACATGTTTTTTTCCAATGCCGACTAGGGCTGTCAGCCTTTGATCGTTTTGTCTATTAATCAGTTATTAATTATGCATTTATATAGAACATATTATACTATGCGCTATATAATATGTGGGTGAAGGACAAAACAGTTTGCTCTAGCTGCCCCACTGTGGCACCTGGTGTTCCAGCAGACTCCCATCCAAGTACTTACCAGGCCCGTCTTTCTCAGCTTGCGAGATCGGGCATTGACAAGCAGGTATGGCCTTACAGGTTGACTAATTAAATACTGTATAAGGATTTGTACGGGACAACAGCAGAAATGAGAAAGCAGGAGGCTATAGGAATGAAGTGTGAATCTTCTTTTTAAATATACTGTTTCCTAGTACGTTTCAGTCTAAATACTGCGGTCATGATCAGATCACATACAGTGAAATGTTTTGAAACCTTTCGCACTATTACAACTACTAATACATTCATCAATCAATCAATCAATCAATCATTATTTATTTGTAGAGCACCAGTCATACAAACTGTAACTCAAAGGACCTTAAAGCCATAAAAACACATAAAAACTAATGTACAAAATAACGCAATACAAAGAATAAAAGCAGAAATAGTCACATTAAAATTGTAAAATGCTGAGCAAATTCCCTTTTATAAAAACTTAAAAACTGGACTTAAACATCGTCAGAGTAGATAATGTTGAAACCTTGATTCTCCATGTCTAGTCATGACTCTGGGCACCAGCAGGAGGTCGGTCCCTGAGGTCCTTAGTGTCCGAAATGGTTCATATGGCACTAACATGTCAGAGATGCACCCTGGTGCTTGGTCATTGATAGACTTTTACACAAATCGTTTCTCTGAACTGCAGGAAACCAGAGCAGAGACCTGAGCACAGGACAAATGTGCTCGTACTTCCTGGTTCTAGTCAGGACCCGAGCAGTAGCATTTTGAAGATACTGCAGCTGTTTTACTGCTCGTTTGGAGAGGCCAGGGTACAGACCGTTACAGTTAAGTTAAGTTTATTTATTGAGACAGGGATGGTGCACAATACACATTAACCTTAACAGGAGAGATGCGTCGTACCAGGTTGTAGCTCAAGTGTTAATTTCCACCAGTAGTCCCTAGGCTGATGTTATTAAGTTCCACTGAGAAGTAGCGTCTCTTTTTCAGGGGATGCAATCTAGCCTACTGGAAACAAATGCATGCATGAGTCTCTCCAAGTCCGTTTTAGACACTATGCCGTTGATCCTAGCGATGTTTTTTCTTAAAGGGTAAAACACTGCTGATATTATTGCTTTTGAATAGCTGTTGAAGTTCAAATCTGGGTCCAATATTACTCCCAAATGTCTCACTCTTGAGTGTTTTAGAGCGAGAGACTGGAGGTACATATGAAAATAGTATTTGCAGATGTATTGTGAAGCCTCTCTCTTGTGCGTCGTAGGCTCTGCAGGGCTGATGGAGAGGCGATGCATGCTGGTACTTCCGCTGCCCTCCACGGCGCTTGTCTTTCACTTTAATGATGACCGTAGGGCAGGCTGGGCCGTCCTGAGAGTAGCTGCAGTTTTAACAAGGAGACAGCTCGGGGAGGGGCACAAAGGCGTGGGGGTGATCCGCTACACTTTCTGTTTATGTGTTTAGTTTCACTTTATAACCTCTTTTGTCCTCCGCTGAGAGCACACGCCGCTGTGTTTCATCTCGTCCATACATAAATGTTAACAAGCCGGCCCCGGTGTAACATCAGGCAGAGCAGAGCTGGGTTATTATTTACCAAGTTTTTCAGAGCTCACTTTAAGAACTGTGGAGCGAGGGTTTCATCTTGGCAGTCTATCGAACCACAAATTGTATGTTACTGGTATATTTGTTAAAGTGGGAATATGTCAGGTCCGTAGAGCTAATGATAACAACACCAATCAGAAGTGTTATTATCGTGGATCACGTATGATTCTTCTTCTTTTTTAGTAGTAGGGCTGGACGAGATGGGAAAAAATTTATCACATTTTTGTTTTACTCATATTGATTAATCGCATTGCAAACAAAAACGGGTGGACTTTCGGTGTAGAGAACAGAGTGCAAGGATAGTGACAGTTTTATTATCTTATTGATAAGATTCCCCGCAGATTAAGTACAATATTAGCTCTGGCATGTGCGTTAAAGCTACAGGCGGAACACACTAGGTCTTAAATTTCACTCATAAATTTGTGTCTCGTGCCCGACCAAAGTTTTCATCGGGATCTTCCAATTATTTGCACAGCACTTTTAGAAAGCTCTGCTATTAAAAGGAGAACTTGTTTGCTCTTGGTTATGTCCACTGCAATTGAAAGGTGCAATGTATAGAAGGGTTACATCTTAGAAAATGATTCCTGACTACACTTTAATTCTTTTCTACAAAACCAAAAAATTATTATTTCTTGTAAATGTATTAATATCATAAGACATACCTGATTCTCAATGGACAAATCCTTGTTTTTGGAAAAGTCTGGGTGGAATTTCATCAACATTGCAAGTGGCTTGGTCCGAGATGACTTTTTTAAGGTATCGCATTAATCCAAATTAAATAAGTATATTGTTGGACTACGAATAAAAAACATGTATCATTTGGGATGAATAACTACACTTTTAAGGCCAAATATCAACGTTGGTAAAAGTTAAACAAATTAAAGAAGAATTATTGCTAAAGATTAACTGACAGCTGTGGCCTGACTTCCACACGCACCTCATTATGAATAAAATTGCTCTTCCCTCGGTCACTGTTAGCAGACAAACAGGAAGTCCCAGAAGCCTCCCTGTCTGCACATTTAACCAAAATCACATCTCAAGTCGGTGCAAAAACTGCTCACTGTTTGTCCCTATAGTTTGGACTTCTTTTTCCACTACTCCATCCTTACCATTACTCTCAGTTATGGTTCCTGCTCAGTGTTTGTATGGTGCCTCCTCTAATGGCCTGTGAAGTGGGTCCGTATCCTAATGGGCAATTCTGTCATGCAGTTTGCCACACTGTCCTGCAATCTCTTTACTCTTTACTCCCTCTCCCCCTCTCTCTCACTCTGTTGGCCTGAGTGTCTAACCCATCAGCAGACAGTAGCCCTCACCTGTCACCCATCGACATGTCACTTTGAGGTGACGCCATGGGACTGGACAGGTGTCAGGACACGGGACAGAGGAGCTCAGGCCTGGATGACACGGCTCAAGGGGATTGTGAGGAGCTTAAGGTAAAGGCGACAGGAGTGCAGTCCACAGCTGTGACAGTGGCAGCACATATACACTATTGACTAGGGCTTATTAATAGCAAGGCCTGAAATAATTGCTTCAACATTCACAATGAGTCGACGTGTGGATGTTTCTCTGCAGTGCGTCAGCTTCAGGTTTTACCCAGAGCTACTGCATTATGACCACTGTCTTTTGCTGGATTTCAGATGAAAAGACCCCTCAGACTAGATTTTGTGAGGTAATTAGATAAATAGAGTGGTAATGGATATTGTTTTCCCTATTATTAGTAACAAAATGTTTGGTGTAGTGGAACGGTCGCAATTCACCGCAAGAAGATCCCAGGTCCAACTTCGCACCTCTCTGTACGGCGTTTGCATGTTTTCCCATGTGTTTTGGAAGTCCAGTTTACAATCTGGGGTTGGGTGCCTGTTCCTCAGTGCTGTTGAATATGGGTCAAAAGCAGAGAAGACATTTATCCCATAGGGGATTAATAAAGAATACCTTAACCTTTATTTGGTGGGGACTGTGCATGTTAATGAACATGCGTGTGTGAAATAAAGGCAACTACTACTTAGTGGATAATGCTGATTTAAGTTTTGCAAGTGAAATTATGATTATTATGACATTTTCTGTGGATTGTTTTTGTCTTAAGGCTTCACTATTTTTTTATGAAAATTCCATAGATCAGATGGTGCTGGGTTAAATGAGAATGATGCTTCTAATGTAGGCAAAATGCAATGCAAAATATTCCTTCTGCTTTTGTAACAAGTTTTATAACTGAATAAAAAGACCGTAGATTTTTGTGAATTTCTCTGGTCAGTAATGGGCGGAAGAAAATCAAGATGTATTGGGATTTCTCCGCAGCTCCGATATTTCTTCTCAGCAACAGAACTACAACTCTGTATCTACTAAAAATGGTTTGCCTCCAAGACGTTTTCCCCCGTGGCAGGCATCAGTGCGCTTTTGTTATCTCGGATACAAATCAGTGGTGCAAGACTTTGAACGAAGACAAGAATAAAGTCAAGACTCAAAAATGTTCCTGCAAAACAAAAGGATGTCTTTAGTGAAAAAAAAAACATGGTGCCCTTTTTATGCAGTAAACAGGTTCTCTTTGTCACGATCTTTCATCTTAGACCAAACAACCATCAATACAATGTAAGGAACTTCGATTTTTCACAGCAGCTTTTTGAAACCTTCCATTGATCCACACACTTCTTGTACAGCATAGCAGAATTGATTTCTTTTGCTTGGGTAAATAAAGACTCAACATAAGCAGCCCCCCCAAACCCTCCCTCAACTCTTCCTATCACCCCACTATTAGAACAAGCGTCAGCAGCATCTATAAACATGAACAAACTGAAGAAACGCCAATTTAGCCTTAGAAGCAGGATAGGGTTTGAATACATGTGCGTCCTGTGAAATGCCGTATTGATTTCGGAGTTCGCTGACTGTTGTTTGAGAGACTAACCGACAGGAAAATGATACCGCTGCAAGTCGGGTCATGACACTATACGCCAAAGGCAAGTTCAAACAAAGTACAAGATCAAACATCAATTCTGCAAAAAGTTTAAACACCACATTCTGCCGCATTCTTACGATAGCTGCACTGTTATATTGTGTTTTGTTTTATTGCTATTTAATCAACATTTGCAGTGTTGAACCTTAGATGGTTGGTGATCGGTAAAAGATCCAGTCTCTAGTTTTATCTGTATTATGCACTATTATGCGCTATTTCATTTAATTGTAAAACCCTTCAAATATAATATTTTTATCACATTCAATGGATTCACAACAGAATAAAGCAAAAATCATATTGACCTTTCTTTTAAGCTTTTAATACATCTTTTCAGTTCTGTCTTACATTCATAGTGTTGTGTATGACTTCATTGGCTGTATTCTGTAGTATAGATGCATATGGGTTTGAAAGCACAAACGTTTTATTGTGAAAACTATAATAGGAGGCGCAGAACAGACTGCAATTTCAGCTAAACGTTTTTATTGGATGATGTTCTACGTACGTGCATGAAGATGTTTGTGTCTGCCAGCTGTCCTTGAGAAAAAAGCAATAGATGTTTGGAAAAACTACTGCTGCATCCTTCAATAAACACCCATCATATCAATGAGCAGCCATAGAGGAAACACTGCTCAAGCTATAAAGCAGTAGACATGGACAGTACATGGACATTTTGGCCTAATGACTTTTCCTTTTCTTTTTATATTAGACCATGTTATTGCAAACAAAAATAAGGCACATGACCAACTTTTTATCCCCCAATTTGCTTATTCTTAAGGGATGCAATGATTGTATGCAAACAGACATGGTTTGAACAGCTTGATAGATGAACGACACTTCACAGCTACAAGTTTTGGGTTAGACTCCCAGGGTGGGTGGTGTCTTTCTGTGTGGAGTTCCTTCGCATACAAAATAATGTAATTTGTCTGCTCTCCTAACCAGTAATATGTGAAAGAAGATGTTCAGTGGTTGCTAGGCACACAAGATCAGAAAACTCAATTAATTAATTGATATTTCAAATGAAACACCAAAAGGTTTACACACCCAACAATGATGTTTAACAAGGCTTTAACCTTATCTAAATGTGGTCAATGAGTTGGTACCAGCCGACACCCTCTTGTGTATTCATAACTTGCGTTTTTTGTTTGCCTATGCTAACAACTATAAATAAAAAAAAATACATGGGACTGGCTCCAGAGACCCTAAAATTTTACTGGACTAGCCGAGCCAAGTGATTGATTGCATGAGCATTGAATGCCGCCTCTGCTAACGATATGGCTATAGTCCTCCTGATCCACCTGGGGTGGGTCAAATACAAATTTCCCTATGGGGACAAATACACCTAATCTTAACCAAAATCTAGTAGCCAGCAAACACTGTGACACTGCAAGCTATTGATTACAGATTTGCTGATATATAATGTATTTCATGTTGTGTGTGTTATTTACGGTGTCGTTAGTACTTCAATACACTTGGTTACACCAAGTGAATCCATTGGCTACACAAACAATGGAATAGCACATTTCCTCTTGTATGTGATTTGTATGCATTGTCAGTGCATGTGTGTTTTTTCTGTTTTGCTCTCTCCACGGCACCTGTGCTCCACTTTTATTCCCCGTCTCTCTGCGGAGCGCGTCAGAGAAAAGCGTTTTGTGAGAGGGACCCCTCGAGGTGTGCGCTGGCTCTCTCCTCTGCGTACGTTTATGAGTGATTAATGACTTCTGCACTTCACCGGTAACTGCAGCAACAACAAAGACACCCGAAAGACAGACAGATGCAGTGTGAGAGGAGAAGAATAGAAAGAATGGGGCTCAGTGAAAGTGCTTAGGTGAATCTGAATGGAAAAATAAAACTAAATGGAGCAGGAAGGGAAGAGGGGATATGTACGTTTTGACTGGGTTTATGGGTACATCTGTGTTTTTGCTCAAGTCTAGCGGAGTTTGTGAGAGAGAGAAATATTGATGGACGTTAACTTTAAGAGCAACAAATTGAGGTGGTCACAGTAGCCCAGATGCATAGTATACTAAAACTTCAAATTGAATCCCAAACTTTACTGCTAATTATGTATTTGCCAAGGTAACATTGGGAATGTAAATTTATAATTTAAATTAAAACAAGAGAAGCAAAGCCAATTGGGGTGAAGACCATATCTTATTCATGTTGGTTATAGTCATGGACTGTATGTAGAAGGGGGTGTAGCTAGCCCACTAGCCCCCACATTCCAAATTGGGAGTGTACCGGTTCCTTCAACTCGGTTTCCCGTTCACTTTCTTTTAAAACATCTGCTTTTCATTCTCTGTAACTGCTGCTGTGAGGCTCGTCATTCAGAAAAGAATCAGAATCGGAATCGGAATCAGAATTGTCAATGAACAGAATTCACAAACATAGGAACTTGTTTAATAGCGTAGCAATTGCTTGTTTCATAGCAACTCGCGTTAGCAAATAGTTAGTTACAGCTAGCACGGCTTGTTGCTAAATGTCTTCCTCGCGGAAACCAGCTGCACGGGTGAGAAGGGGCAGGTACCTTCTACAACCTTGGTCCTGATTGGCTCTTGGGTCGCCATGAAACCCGCACTCGGATTTCCAAATATGGAATTTGGCTCCAAATGAACCCCCTACAACTACCAGCTGCGATTGGCTTCAGTTGGTTGGACAGTATAGTATCCCTATGTCCACTCCTTCTACAGTCTATGGTTATAGTTTATTTGTATTACATGTTTATTTGGAGGTGACAGTCTATGTGAAGGAATATATTGTTGCCATGGGCTAATTTCCATCCGTTGACCTCCATTTGCTCTCATAAATGGACTCTCATACAGAAGTTCACTCCAACACTTGAGGCAAAGTGGGTGAAGGATTTTGCCGAAGGACATAACAACAGTTTGCGCTAGAGCCACTGCCACCCGACCTAACCCTGCTTAGCTTTTGAGACCAGACCAGACCAGGCATTCTTAAGGTCATGGTATGGTATGGTTGTATAGATTTATTACGTACTAGACCTCCCCTATGAACTACAATACCAATTTAATATTCAGGCTAGTGGAAGTTTATGCTCTTTGTAGGTTTCTCTTATCACCGTTTTAATTTAAATATTTCACTGTCTTTTACATGAGTTTAGATTAGAACTATCACCTGGATTAGAATTTTAACCTTGATTCTTCTTTCGAAACTTCTTATCTCATCTTGACTACTGGTACATATTTCTGCTACCCTTGAGGCATCACTTTCTTCAGCACAGGACCATTCTTGTGATAGACGCACTGATCTAAAACTCATACACATATGCTGTGTATTTTTTCTTCTGTGCAACCTCATTGTTCGGCATGTTTTATTTGGGAACATTTTTGCTTTATCCCAGAACAATGTGGAAAGAGAAAATTTTGCATTATATATATATTTTTACATTTGCCTTCAGAGAAAACCATGGGAATTGTCAAAACTGTGTGTTTGTGGATCACATGAATATCATGTCTGTCAAAAGAAAACTTTGTCACTGCCCATATGTTATGCATTTATGAGCAGTTCTGTGGGCAAAATGGATTCAAGCTGTGAAAACATTGAAGTACGTGGCAAAGCCAAGGTTCCGAACATGTCCCAGCGTACTTGTGTGTTTAGTCTTGTTCTCCTGTTCTGTGGTCTGGTACAAACATGAATTCACTTCAAAATAACGCTAATAACCCAGGGACAATGGGATTCTTTGAGGAAAAGGTTGGACCTCCTGCTGTGCTTCAGAAGAGGCTGGTGTCCATATGGGACACGGTACAGTTGTCATGTCAGCATTCCATGTGCTCCGCGCCTCTTGCTATAAAAACATCTTGGCTGGATTTAAACTCCCGGGAGGTGTTTTTGAATGGATTTTCTTCTTCCCAACCTCCAGCTGAGTTTTCTTTCAGTGCAAACAACCCCAAACAATTTGTAAAAATCCTTCAATTTCCTTTAAGCTTCCTCTCCATGTGCAAAAATAAACCTTAACAGAATGAGAAGAGCATATAGAAGGGTCAACTCTATACGTCTGTCTTTGTCAGTCTTGCCAGCTGAGTTTCTGAAGTACAACAAAAGTGAATTACAGAAGTTTTTTATTTATTTATTTTTTGAGGGAAGTTGTCAATAGTTATAGTAAATCCTATAGCCTTTAGAAGTAGAATCCCCACAATTATATAATTCAAAACAATGTCATCCAAATGTGAAGTGTCAACCGTTATGGACCTGCACTAAACTTGTGGCTCTTGTATAAACAAAGTAAAACAATATAAAACCGAACCGTTATTTTCCTGTCAAATAAGGCATGGGTCTTGAGACATGGTCTTCCTTAAACAGAAAGTTTTAAAAGCCTTTGTCAAATCAGTTTTCCAACGTGGGCAATTAAAAAAAATATTTAATCACTTACATTGTCTATTTATTAGTAAATACACTAAGAGTTTAATAAATTCTATGCTAGTATTAAAGCAAAGATGTGGAATCCATAGTAATGTTAACGCTGATAGACAGCTCCAACAACAAATGGAAATGATTATAAAAGAGTTTTTTCTCTGGCTTAAAATAAAATATATTTTGACTATTCAGTTTTATCAATTTTTCAAAACTTTGTCACACCTAAAATAACTATGCTGCTTAGCTGAGTACCTCTTTATTTCCTCCCCTATAATAAAATTAGGCTGGATCAAAGTAATTTTATTCATCAGTGGCAGGAAATGGAAGTCTCATACAATTTCCTTTTATCGACAGAGAAAAAAACTAATTGTTACCATGTTAGCTATTTGTCAGCATTTAGTCTTTGCGTTTGTGTGCTCAGGGGAGTGAGACTGAAATGTAATTTCCACTATTAATATCTCATTATTTTGAAATTAGCAGCGTGAAGTTGGGGGTAAACATGTTAATGTCAGCTGTGGCTTTAAAGCAAGAAGCCCTGAGCCCCATTGAAATGCAAATGAAAACAAAAGACCTCTTGCATCAGCCACCCACACACACAAATTTCACATCAACTGTGTGGATGTCATCAAGTATTGGAACATGAATGCAGTTATTATTTAATAAAAAGCAGAAATTCAGCAGCTGTAACATTGCTGGGTGATTAAATTACTGAACTAAAATGAACAAATTAAATTCAAATATGACTGCATAAAATTTGACTAAGCTGGATTCTATAAAAAAAAAAAAAAAAAAAGATATATTAAAAATCCTTCATGTTATGATGTTATGTAAGACACTTACCCTTCATTGATACAAACTCTATCATGTCAGATGAGCGTCTGCCGTACGGCCATTTCACAGATTGTGCATTAGGGATGCGTCTGAAGTTTTTTAAACCACAATCAGGCAATAGTAATTGTGAAATAGCATGTTTTAACTAAATGTCTAACATATGACACCGTGGTGGGATGTTGTTGTGTTTACTGTTTGCATCTAGCGCCTGTGTACTGTAGACGCCTCTGGCTGGGTGTGCGGTTGCCTTGAAGGGCGACAGTGAAAAACAGATTGAACAATGTTCATAAGAGATTAGCATATGAATAATGTCCCACCATCCCCTGTCCTTAAACTACAAAACCCTTTGGGAGAAAGTCGAAACCTCATAGAGAATCACAGTGAAGGAGAAATCCTGCTCACACCAATGGACAGGCTGATGCGCTTCCATCTGCAGATAGACTGTGGAGCCAGAACAACTCAGGAGGAGAGAGTGTGGCTCATCTAGCAAGACAGTTGATCCAGCCAGATGAAGAGATGAAGAGCCATTCATCTAGAGTAGAGAACGTTCCTCCAGGCAGTTGTGGAGCATCCGGATCTACAGATCTACAGCTGTGTCTGGATTGGATGAGAGGAGACACTGTTGTATCAGACATTTGCCCTGGTGTTGATATCAGACATTAAACACGGTAAAATTGTTTCTCTAGGTATTTATAGGTCATTCAACTTCACTCATACTGCTGCAGCATCCGTCAAAACTAGATCCTTGCATATTTTTGCCCCAGAGCCGCAGATGGACCGGAGACGGACCTGAGACAGTAAATGGGCTCATTCACAACAAATTCTATATCTTGAGCCAGACATGTGGGTGATGCACCGGAGTTGGTATTATTATTTCCTTTCTTTCAGACACAAGGTGGTCTATAATTAAAAGAAGGCAAAGTACAGAAACAAAACACAGCAGTCAAATTAAAATTCAATAATGATTGTAGAGTCTCTCTGCAAAGTGCTTTCTCACAGCAGAAGTGTATCTGCATGAGCTCATTTGAGGGGTTGGTCAGGGTCATTATAATGCCATTTTCTGTCACCTTCAGGTGTTGCATGAATTTAGCATGAGTTAGATATCTTATCAGTGCAGGTGAATATGCGAGCGTCCACAAACCGCTGTATTAATGAGGGGCAAGACTAATTAACAACAATGCTCTTCAAGTACGTTTGATTCACCAAGGGGGGTCTAGATTGTGGCCAAACTGGACCCAAGGCATCTTAAAATGCATTGTTTTAGTTAGGCATTTTTGTTTTGAGCTCATTAAGACAAATTAATGTATTTTTTCTGTGTTAGTATATTTGGCCTAATAAATAATGGTGCATGACCAGACACGAGATTTTTACATATTTTCAAAATTAAGAACTTGTGCGATCAAGCTCACAATTTTCGGCCCCCCAAATTTTATTACCTTTTTTTGCAATCATTGCTGTAATCAGTGGCGTGCAGTCAGGGCAATCAAGGCGATCAGTGATTGGCCAATAACATGTAAAATGACCGTGTGTCACAACTATATATAAATTGTTCTAAAATATATCCAAATAAGCCCTTTTTCCCTTCACTTCTGCTGTTGAAGTTTGGTGGAACTCAGTGTCTTTTACAGGCCGCTACAGGCCGCTGGGCATTACTGCGCAGGAAGCATGGTTCTGCTTTTACCATAGCAGCTCAGTCTGTGACCGTGTTCAGAGGCCCGTTCATGCTCCGCTCTCTAACATGAGCTTTTAGAACCAGAGCGGAAAGCACCTTCCAGACCAAACATGCGCAGAGCAGACCCATGGATCTAGCCTCTGACCACACTGAATAAACCTGTGTGGGAATCAAGGGCGTTGGCAGGTTTTGCCCTACCTGCGCATGTGCGAGGAGAAGCGAAGCCTATCTTTTAGGTGTTTGTTTGTTGCGAGCTGTTCATGTTTCCAATGATTAGATGTTAGTTACAAATACATGCAGTCATTTAACAACATAGAACACTAATTTGTGTAAGGAATTGGTCAGCATTATGATAAGGTATGAAAGTTTAGCTCAGTAGGATTGGCATTTGCCCTCACTTTTCTATTATCCACTAAATATCAATGAACACCTCAGGTCTGCTTGCCCATCCATAAAAGTCATCCTACGCTACTGGCTGCAATGTTTAATGGAACTACAACTAATGCAATTCAAATAAAGCAAACACTCAAAAACAATGTCACAACATTGTCTTTTCCTGTCCTTGTAAAACCATCAAAATCAGAACTCTCAGGAATCCACATTTCACTGTAATAGCACACAAAATGGCAGCCTCTTTGGGTTTGGCCGGTGTTAAATGAAACCCTAAATCATCACACCTAAACACTCTGGAGTTGTGTCAGTGTCAAGGGCAACAGTTCAGCTCTTCAATGGGAGATGAGCAGGACTTTATAAAGGAGATAAATAACAGCTTAGCAAACAGCCCTCAGTCTCTCGCGCCTTAGAGGTCACACCCACCGACCCCCCCATCACAAGGATGAAGGAGCAGAGCCGTTTTCTCTAAAGACATGAAAAAATAATGTCCGGGGGAAATTGAAGGAAAGATATTCAGAGGAGGACTGGTGATGGAGAGGGAGGCAAGCAGAAAGTGTCAGCGATTAACAGTAATGGCAGACAAGGGACTGCTAAAGAGGGTTAACAGACAGAGCTAGTAGGTGATTGTAGTTTTTAAAAAATGTAAATATATAATTTTTACAATATTTAAAATTGTGCTTTATCTGTTTATGTTGTCAAATCTGAATAATAATATTGATGTTTTGGGACATCTTTACATGGGTTTCAGCAGTTGGCCATCCTTCATACTATTCAGTTAAATCATAAACCAGATTAATGCCCATTGCATGCTGCTAAGGTGTCTTTGGGCAACGCACGTCACCCATAATTGTGATATTTGTTGAAATTGACACTGTTGGAGGAGTGAATGCAAGGTCAAATTAACAGTAGCCTATTGGTGTCTTGAAAATGATGTATAATACAGCCAAATGCTAATATTCTAGCCTGTAGTAATGGAAAAAGAACATTTAGTAATAGCAGTAGTGATGGTTGTAACTGTATATGCAGTATAAAATCAGCAAGCCAGATACTGGATATCAGAATTGATTCAAAAAAGAGAGAAACACGAGACGAGGAACTCGGAATCTTCTTGCTGTGAGGACAGAGTGCTATTTTAAAAGCCTGTTTTGTTGCCAATTTGGCTGTAGGACTTTGGGTAATCTTCAGCTACATTACTCTTACTCAACCACTTGGTAATACTATTTTGAGACTGTTCATTCACCACCTCTTTTTTAGTTCAAGTCAAAGACACTCATTCTTTCAAGCAACACTTGCTTTTTGTATTCCTTCTGTTGTGTTTACCTGTGAGACCAGGCTAACACAATCACATCAACAAAGGCAATTGCAAATGGAAGAAAGGAGTAATTGCACAGGGGGGAAAGCCCTGGGCACCAGATTGAATCAAATCACTTTCAGATGCAAGTTCTGGTGATGTCAAATAGTAATTTCACTTAATGAGCTTGTTTTCTACCATTTCTTACTCCTCTTTCCTTGAGGTAAAAATTCAAATTGAGGCCAATCGGATCCTATTTGCATTGTTGTTGAAAGGCCTGTTGTGTGAATTGCTTTGTGCTGGCATAATAGATACAGTCCTGGGGTGATCATGTGGTTGTCAACGGTAACATATCTAACCACACATGCAGGCCACAATATGAACGAGATACTGTAGTAAAACTCCTGGCTGTGCACATAAACACTTTACAGCCTCTCCAGATGATGCAGCACATAAGACAAACACTTTAGCGATACATAAAAAGTTGTTTTTATTTCTTTGTCCATTTCGCTTTAAGGTGTGCTCTGTGGCTTGAAGTAATTTGTCCATTGTCCCATTGTCCCACTTTATTTGATCATATTTTTAAAGAAAGGAAAGACTTGAAGTTCATCCATATAAAACGTTAACATCGCAGTAGTGATGTGCTCCAGAACATACACACAGTGAAGATGCCAGGTTCATGTAAGACTTTGAATAAAAATAACGTTGGGGAGCGCCTCATGGATGTGAACGTGTTTTAAAATGGGAACTAGTCAGGTGCTCTTTGAAGATGGCGGGTGGATTCCTTTGTTGCAAAAATACAAATTTTAGTCTGCCAAAGATGTACAGGTGGCAGACACTCTGACGGGTTAAAGTTAAAAAGCCTTTTTTGGAACATGGCTTATTTAGTCATGTAAGGCTTTGCTTGGTTGTATTGCTGCTGCGTTATTTGAGGACGGATTTTTAAGGGGACTTTACTTATTCAAATTGTATTTAAATTTAAATCTTGTTGCCACTTATTTTTTTATCTGCTTTTTATAATTTAATGTGTGAACAATGTGTGCCAATAATTTACCTTGTGGATCAATCAAGTCTCGGAATCAGAAGACATAAATACAAATTATCTTAAATTCATGGTGGAATGAGTTCTGACCATATTTCGAGCTACTTTATGTTAATATAATTATTAAATTAAGGTTTCTTTCTATTTTGAGTTGAATGCTTTCTTTTTTTTAAATCAAATTCCATAACTGATTTTGTTACTCTGAATGAACGGTAAACTAATTTATTTTCATTCTCAAATAAGGATCAAATCAATTTTTTTATATACCGTATTTTGCGGGCTATAAGCCGCTACTTTTGTCAGATGTTTTGAGCCATGCGGCTTATTTAGAGGCTGCGGCTTTTCTGTGGTTTTTTTCTTTCACCGCTAGGGGCGAACTAACCGGAATTGGAATCAAAACTACAGAAAAGTTAAGCAAAGAAGCAGATGTTGCTTTTTTATTCAGCTAGCAAATAGAACACGGACGACAAATTACCAACTATAAATTATTTTCAAATTCTTGCCGCATCATTATGGAACCCAAACGAAGAAGTTCGTACGAAGCAAGTTTTAAGCTGAAGGCCATCGATCTTGCTAGGAAGCCGCGCGGCTGCACGCAAGCTTAACATCAATGAATGTACGGTGAGACGCTGGAGGGGAGAGCACGCTGGAGGGGGGACAGCGGGACGAGCTCATGCGATGCCAAAAGTCAAGGAAAGAGTTCTGCGGCCTATACAAAAGGTGCGGCCTATGTATTGTTTTATTATCGTTTTTTTTAAAATAGAGCAAATGCGGCTTATATAGGGGAGCGGCTAAAAGCCCGGAAAATACGGTATATACATACACATACACATACACATACACATACACATACACACACATACACATACACATACACATACACACACACACACACACACACACACACACACTTGTATAGAACAAGTTAGAACGAGAAAGGTTTCATAGGGCTATCATTTACTTTGCACTATGTTTAGAGGCTCAAGCCTCTGTCCAGTCCTCGCCACCTCTCCAGTCCGTGTGTCATCATTGTGTTGCTCTGCCTCCTTCTGTAACAGCAGCAGCGACAGTCTCTCCTCTTCAGGCCTGTGTGCGGTCAGACACTCCGAGCTCTTCTCTCCTTCTTAAAACCAGCTGAATGAAGTAAACATATCCAAACTGATTGTTTTGAAGAAAAACAAGTCAGATAATGTCTGAGGAAAACATTGCGGGTTGCGAGTGAATTTGTTGCGTGTTTATTTAATACGTTTTGTCTAAAACTTTTTTAGAGCATTTAAGTCTGTAACTTTGTCATTTCTAGGTCTTTTGACTCAGAAAAGGCTGTTTTGATGGAATAGCAGCAGAAAGCCTCTGTCCACGGAGCTGTTTCTGAAAAGGGACGTCAGAGTTAATGTTTTCATTACCGTAGCGTAGTAGCAGCGGACTGGTATCGGTGCTTTTGGCTAATACTGATATTACTCAATGACATGAATACGTAAATACTAATACTGGGCCGATATATGCATCCATAACTGTAAATTACTAAAAACTGTTTTGTTTGGCTGTGCATATGACTGAAATGCTTTTCTTTGCACTCTTCTCTTTTATGTCTTGAACTAAGATCGTGATTTCTGCCATGTCTTTGTGATTTTAATGCATTTTTTCCTGTTGTGTGAAGCACTTTGAATTGCCTTGTGTACGAATTGTGCTCTACAAATAAACTTGCCTTGCCTTGCCTTGCCTTGCCTTGCCTTGCCTTAAATTAGTTTTAGTGGTTTTTACAGATGTGGCTTGATAGATAGATAATCCCAGAAAAGGAGTATTCTGACACCTCCGCCTATAGAAGTGGAAAGCATCCATCTGAAACTGTGCCAGTGCTCTTCATGAGTCTCCTGCTTGCAATACTACTTTTCACCAAGAACTAACATTGTGCATTGCTTTAGTGAATCAACATATTTTACTAAAACGATATTTATTCATGTTGCTTGCAAATCCATGCAGAAAGTGAACATCCCGCTGCTCTCTCTGCTCGTCTCAGTCAAAAAGCCAACTGACCAGCTGCTCGGCCCAAACACCAGCCATCTGTATGTCATTTCCATCATGTGCAATCCCCATGTTGGTCTGGTGTACACTGTAGTGAATATGCACATGCATGGCTACACAAAACACACAGCCGCGCTCCTTCTCTCCTCCAAGGTTCATTTGTCAACACGACAGCTGGACTCTGGCAGAGGCGGACTTTGCCAAGCAGAATCCCTCGCTTGTTTTTAGTGGAAGCCAGAACATTCCAGACTGAAAAAAGAAAAACATGTTGACACACACTTAGAGGGCTGTGCATGCCCGTGTCCATGACCATGCAAGTTCACATTGGCTTGTTTGTATGTCTGTATGGCATCCAGTGGCAGCAGCAACAAGTAAGTCCAACCCCTCTTCAATTCCTCCCCCCTCGCAATTGGCATGAGCAGCTTTGGCACGCAGAAGGCCGTTTTGTCAGACTTCCAGTAGACTTCAAACGCTCAGTGTGCCCCCTCCCTGCTCCTGTTTGAGTTGTTGCTTGCTAGCTTGGACTCCTTTCCTTTCCGTGGCTTTTTCTCCTTCACATCTGGTCCAGGAATGCCAATTTATCTCAAAATATCTTCAAAAAAGTGTTTATCCCCTCAGGCTGGGAAGAAAAATTGTACTGTTCGCTCATTCTAATGTGTCCAAAAGCTTCAGTGCAATGATGTACCCGGATGTTTTTGCAGATGGAATTAGAAAGGTCATATGTCTTGTCAGGAGGTAAAAATGCTAGCTGTGAAGATTGGTATTTCTACAAACAAGACTACCGTGCTTCATGCTTCTAAGTTTGTGCTGATGCCGCCAATTTGCCTGCGTCTTTGATGTCTTCTCTCTCACCCCTTTTCCTTCTTGTATGCATTTCTCTGTTGATGAATTTTAAAAGCAAGAGTTTATATATATATCCTTGGGGAAAAGTGCCGTAGCGAGCATATTCTATGTCACTCTCCACCTACCCTCCAAGTCTTAGACACTCTTTACTCTAATTACTTCAATTGGGTTTCCTGGGGATCGAAGGAACGTAGAGGGGGAAAACGCTTTCAGCATAGGGTCCTTGGTAGTGTCCTTGTCGGAGCCTTAGGGGAGCCGCTTGTGAAGTCATTCATGCATCCATTTCACTCCCCCCGATTTCACAATTTAATCAATTCCCCTAATGAGAAAGAGTGTCGCACGGGGGGGCAGAGCTGGTGGAGGGAGGTTAAAAGCAAAATGGCAAGACTTAATGCCCAAACTTGACTAAGGCAAGAGCTTATAGGAGGGTGCGGTGGTCCATTGTCTGTTAGTACAATGGCTTCCTCCCTTTCATTCTTACCCACTGGAACGGGGCAGACTTATTTCATTGTTACCTCCAGGGAGAAAAGCAGCACCTCTAATTTGCCGTAAGCCAGGACTATTAAGGACCAGACCGCTTTCACACTCTTATAATTGGAAAAGTCATTCAGTGCTTAACTTCCATTACGGCGTGTTATTTTGCCATAATGCTGAAGAAGATCTTTTAATAATCTCTCCTGCATCATTCACGAGGCACACGGAGCACCGGCGCTCTCCATTTCAGCACGTCACTCTCCCTCAGCGCAATTTTCCACATTTACCTGCACACTGGTTTTTGGACAATTTAATTTGGGGCGTTTTATTGGAAAAAAGGTAAAAGCTTTTCCAGACTGCTCGCATGGCCGCACACTGTTCCCTTAAAATGCTGTCTGTAATGACATGTTTTAAATGTCAATGCAGCCATTTAATTCACAGAAATTCTCAAACTGATTTCTTCAAACAAGTAAGAAGGCAAATATAGACTAAAGTTTAAATACTCTTAACAACTCTTGAACCTTTTAAGACCTAACCTCAAGATACAGCCTTTAAGATGTCACATTATCGAAGTCAGTGGAACCTTTTCTTACCCTGGCACATTTTCTGGAACATGTTGTCGGAGTAGGTAATCTTTTTGGAAACTTCAGACAGTAAAGCCCCACATCTATCATAGACAAGACATTGCTCTGGGTAAGCTACACTTGAGGAGATAATTAAAGTGTGGGCCAAGAGTTGAATGTAAGAACTTTATTTTATCAGTGCAAGAAACATGAACACATTGAGGTAGTTTTGTCCATTCAGGTCTGGCCAGGCAAAAAGAAATGTCAACAAGCATCAAGGGAATTCTAGTTTTTAGGTTTTTGGTCTAAACAATTGTATAAAACTCAAACATTTGATCAAAAACTCTGTCCAAATTGATCTTTTGAGTGTTTGAAGTAGATCAGGGCCCGGTTCAAAAAAGTAATTCTAAACTTGTTCCTTTCCTTTTGTTTGTGTTTTTTGTTTTGTTTTTTGTCTCGTGTTTCCTTGATCATTGATGGTTCCCATCCTTTCAAATTTGAAAACACTCTGGGTGGTAGTGTCTTTTCACATACATGCCTCCCCGTTTTATAAACACAAATGCCACGCTAGTTTGCATTATGTTCAAGGTGGTTAGTGCATTCTTGAAAATCCAAACTTCAGACAGGGGCAGGCTCAACAGCAATCCTGCCGTGCCTTTTGAAGAGCTACAACAGTGAGCATCAAAGCCCTGTTAAAGTCTGTGTTTTAGAATGGCTGTGCAAAAGCTCTTAATGCACAGTTTGCTGACTCATAACAAAATACAAGGATGTCTTTTTATCTTTTACAGATGGTGCGTGTGTGATACGTTTCCTCACATCCTTTTTTTTTTGTAGTAACTTGGGTTTAAACTATGTGCCTCTAACCTGTTTTTGGTCAAAGTGGGCCTCTCTTTGGGCTTTATAGTGCTCTCTTTGTTGTGGCTATGTGTGCGTTAGGGGTTGTTAGGCCTGTTGGCAGGGTTTTAGCGGTGTGAAGAGGATCTTTAGAGATTTGTTGTTACTTTGCTGTCTGCCTGTGATGTGCCGTTCCAAGGTCCTGCTGCTTACTGAACAGTGGCATTCGGCGATGCAGCGGTGAACCACAGAAAGCCTAATTGGCACAGCCAAAGCCGAACCATGTTTGTGTGTTTTTCAACATCTCCAGCAGCAAAAGAACTTAGAGTGGTTGTATGCACGTTTAGCACATTTGTGCACTTTTCGTATTAATACACACCTTCTGTCCTTGGTATTTTAAAACTCACTTTGTGCACCTGTACTAAATGCCCTTAATGATCATTAAAGGGGCACTATGTAACTTTTTTGGTTGGGAGTAGGGGGAACTGCAACCTGCTTCTCTTCATGAAGACTTTTTTGCTTCCCTGGAATATTCCATATGATATTTAACTTATCTAGCTTGCCTTTTCTCAATTACCGGTGTTGTTATTGAGAAGTACCTTAAAACTATGAGTGGGGTCTCAATGCCCTACTGTAAAACATTCCAGGCAAAGCAATAACATCTCCATGGGGACAAGCAAGTGGCGGACCTCCCCCCTGAAAACATGGTGTACCTTTAAATAATCTGTTTATGGGGCTCATAATATGGTGCAGTATTATTTCTTAGTCACAAGGTAAGAAAAGCATGACTCCAAACACCAGTCACACGTGCACACCAACTCCATGCTAGCAACAACATGTGTGTCTTGGACTTTTTGTTTTTCTAATTGTGTGGGTGGGTCCTGACCAAGCCTAGCACAAGATCTGGAGATGGGTCCCCGAGCGCTGCGCCTTACTCTGGACAGGTTGCCTCAGCTTCACTGGTTGAACGATGAGTCAAAAGCAGAGAATAGGGAATTTGACCTTAACCGTTACAGAATTGTCAATATGCCTCTTTTTTTCTTTTTTTTTTTACCTCATTGTCTCTTCCAGCGTCAACAACATACCTTTTGTTTTGTTTCACTTCAACCTTTATTCTCTTACTATCTGACTATTAAATATGTAGTGTATGTTTTTAGATGTTATAAATGCGCATACTGTAGTCCTGATGACCAAGTCTAGTTCAAGATCTCGATATGGGTCTTCAGGCTCTGCACTGTGGCAGCCACCGCCCCTTTTGCAGGATTAACCATGAATCAGACGGACAAGTGTCGTTTGTAATTTTATTCAAATGAATTGTAGCGCCACCCCAAGTGAATGATCGGAAGCGCCGTGTGGGAGGAGCATGTCAGCCCTTGACAGGTTGTCCCAGCGGCTCTGGTTGAAGAATGGGTCAAATGCAGAGACAGACAATTTTCCTATGGGGACAATAAAGTGTACTTCAACCCAACCTTCTAGCTTACTAAGATTGGCTTTGGAAAATAAGTGCAACCGTAAAAAGCTCTTTAAATTGCTGTGGTAGTTTCATTTATTGATTCAGACCTTGAGACCGCATTTAATGAAAAGATAAAAATATGTTGTTTTTTTTGTCCTTTTTACAAATATTGACCTTTTTGTCTGCAAGTATTTGTGAGGTGTTAATAATCAGGTGGAAAAAATAGTTTAGGTCAAAATATTCATTGCTAGAGAAACTCACTGTCTCCAGTGTAAATAAGAACACACAATCTAAATATATACAATCATTATTTTATCCTTGTTGCTTGGGGCATATACGACCTTGCAGTAAGCCTCTAGATTAAGAAGATTTGGAAACTCTAGACAGTATAAAGTATAGCCCGTATCATGCAGGCTTAGTTTTGGTTTTCATGGATTTTGATCACACAAAAATGACATCATTTGACCAGTATTCACCCGTGTTTTTTTATAATGAGAAATACTTTGCAATAATTGGTACATCTCATGCCATGTTTATATACTTTGGGATTTGGTGCAATGCTTTTTTGTAAATTCAAAGTTGCACAAAGTTGCAACCACAAGCCTTTTCCAATCTTTTCGAAACCCCACCGATCAGCAACTTTTTTAGTTTTGACAAAAAGTCATTAGACTCAGTGTAGTGTTGAAATTAAATTAAAAATTAAATCACAGATCATTTACAAATCCATTCATTCTTAAAATGCCATTAAGTCTGAGTATTAATGTCCAAAGCCCAAACATTAGCCGTTATATTAACTAAATTCATTAGCATAAAGCAGAATCATGTTTAATTCATTGTGTTTCCGGACCTATGCATACATTATCTTCCTCCATTACATCAAATAGCATCATTATTGGAGTCTGAAGTCTGAATTACAAGTATTTTCTTTATATTGAATTTCATTAGCTGAAAAGATAAAATCTAAAGCCGCATCATTTTAGAAAAACTGCTATTTAAGTTTTCAAATCAGGATTCAGGTCCCAGTGGACATCAGTAGTCAAGTTTATTTTGTAGCACTTATCTTACCCATAGACAACTGAAAGTGCTCAAAGTTCAGTCGCAAAAATGTGTGAAATATAAAAAGTTCACAAACCATATCCAATAAATGCACATGAATAAACAAAATGAAAAAACACTTAAAAGTTAATTAATGTGTTTTTGATTTAGATTTTTAAAATGTATTTCAAGATGCAGATTCATAACTTAAATAGAAAATAATTGAAACATGAAGTGCTTAAGTTATACGTTTCTGAACATGTACAAGAACAGCAATTTAATGAAAAAAAATACAGGATATTTAGTTGTTTTAAGAGGAAATTCTAATACCTGAATAATAATTGTGCTAATTCAAACTTGCGCCTTCTAATAGATTCAAACTCCTCTCTTTAGGAAAGCTGAGAACAAGGCATTCAATAACCCAAATGTTTTCTTTAATGTCAATATTTCTATAATACCATTACAACAACCCAACTGCTGTTTATTTCCAAATAGTTAAAAGCAGCTCCATTTGGCCTTTTGCAGCTTACGCAACAACAGTTTAACAGCGTCCTCCTCGGCATTCACGTTTCAAAGCAGCAGAATTTAAAAGGCTTAGTTAACATGAATTTTTAAGCAAGAATTAATTCCTCTACACCCCAGTGAGTCGACGCAGCCTTTATTCCTTCCCCCTCTCCCTGCCGTTTTCCCAGCAGACCCAGTGGCGTGATCATTTCTCATTTGATTCGTTTTGCCTGGCAGAAGGCTGCTAAGCTCGCTGATACCATCTCCTTAAGAAGCCGACAAGTTGTCAGTAATGAAGGGAATTGCTTTGATCCATCAACAAATAGGTCATTTATACAGTGTCTGATTGCTAATGTGTTTTTCTTTTTTCTCTCTTTCTACATTGTTGAGATGGTTTTTGTCTTCCATTTTTCATTCACCAGGATTTTTATTTATTTCTTCCTATTGGTGTCACGGTGAGCTTTTTGCAGCCCTGTCCTTTGTGAAGCTGAAATGAAAGATGCTCAGTGTGGAAATTACATCTCGCCTGTCAAAAAGAAGACTGATAGAATTTAGTGGCCGCTTGAAGATACATTTTCTTGACGTGTTTATATTGAATTCCATTATGTACATCCGTGTTTACATGTGATTTATTATAAGACTTGTTATTATGTCTGCTTGAAAGAAATGTTGTCGCTGGCATTTGTTTGTTGATGAAAATATATGAAATGGGTGAATTTTGAGTGAATCTCCTGGGAAGACTAATCATAATATATGTATTTTTTATAAATCTTGCTCTTAGCCAGGTCCGCATCTAGACTGATTGAGGGTGCATCCGAGTTTCAAAGGGGTGCACAGATCATACTATTCCATTAAGTGTCATTATTTACCACACCTGAAATGACGATGCAAACACTGTTAAATGAGGTGCAATGCACCCTTTTGCACCCCTCTAGACCCGGGCCTGCTCTTAGCAGCTATACCGTTGAAGGCGATCTGTTTGCAATCCCTCTGTCGTACAGGTCTTGTCTGCCCAACGGTTTCGGAAAGATAATATAGACATTAACAATTTAAAACTAAATATTAGATCTGTTGAATGGGAAAAAGTCCTCAAAATGTTGCATTACAGGGAGCTGGCTGCTTATGAGGGGAAAAGAAAGAAACAAAATATTACAGAGGACTGAAAAATGTCACATTTCTGAAGAGTAATTGTGCACAGCACATAGTTCTAAATGATAGATGACCAATAAACTCATTTGTTTCACATGTGTGTTCTGTTAGTTCTGTCTGAGTTTGGCTCGAGGCGCAACTTCCGAGTGGTGATCAGACCGATAGCCCTCTGTATAAAAATACAGAGCGATATCATTCTGGATTTTAAAGCAAGACACATCTGCTTGTCTCCTTGGATTTTAATGTGTCACGGTATGACTTTAAAATATTCAATTACAGGTTTTTTTCATTTAAAAGCATGTATTTTTTTCTGTCAGCGGGTTCACCTCTCAACAGATTACAATCTGTAACTTGGCCTGGTCACGTCACTTGCTTGTCTCTATGGAGATAGATTTGTTTAATGCCATACTGTGGAACATACAGTGACATCTCTATGGAGACAAATACATGGTAGATCCTCCAGCTGTTTCCCTCTAAAGTGTTAATGTATTGCACCTTCAACTGTTTTTACTTCCTATTACTGAATCTCAACTTTTCCGATCTGCTAAGGTCCTTACTCTTTATGTGTTTCTAGTTTATGTAGTTGTTTTGAACTGGTCAATTACCACCCAAAGGAGTGTGAAAGAAGAACATTCAAATGTTTTCATTCCTGATAATTAGTCCCCATAAACAACGCTTGAGGCACAGGAGCATAACACCGAGAGCACACTTTTTAGTTTATCCAACAATTCATGCACAAACATCTCAGAGAAGCAAATAAGGGTGCTGTGGATCTGGCATCATTCCTTCACCATTTTAACGTTGTGGAGGGAGAGCTAATTGGCTGGAATGAGTCTGCTAACATGCAAGACTGAATCTATCCTCCCCTTGAGCACGGGAAGACTTCGGAAAACCGAGTTGGGGAAATTGTGAGGGCGGGGAAAACCCAAATGGATTTATGGAAGAGAGCTCTCACTTCCTAACTGGTGAGGATTTATACTCCACTGCCAAGGCCCGACGGATGGGAGTAATGTCGTTTTTCATGCATGACTTCTGTTTCTACGGTCACCATGTGGAGGAAGATGCAAGGCAATGGGAGAAGAGGAGTGACAGCTTTGTAGACTTTTTATATTATTGTTTTTTTCTAATAATAATTATTGTTTTAATTTTAATGATGAGACACAGAAATCAATGTCACTTAACTGTTTTGACCCACCACAGCATGTGCTGCCATTTCAGTAAACCCAATCAAAATAACTATAATAATGCATTCATAACCTCCTTCTGCAATGTTTCTCACAAACATAAAATCCATAGGTAAACACAGTATACACAGAACAGTTTGATTTGATTGATTTAATTGATTTATTGATTGATTGAATTGGGACCTCTAAAAATGTTTTAATTTGAAATGTTTAACTTTTAACCATTATTCATTCATTGTTTTATTCAGCTTTTGAAAAAAGATTTTAGATTATTTGTTTTTATTTATATTCAAAAGCATCTGTATCTCAAATTTTGCTTCAGTAGGCTATTTGGAAAAAATATGTTCTTATTTTTATTTTTTTATGGGCATTTTTGTTTTTTTAAATATTAAACATGGTCTTATTTGTAATCTATTGCTTGTTGTTTAAGTGTATGACATTAAGAGTCATAAAAATGACACTAGAGCAGCAAAAATGTAAAATAATGCTTAGGCGGACTTGTTCTATTGCAGGTCGCATAGGGTTAATGTCTTCATATGCCAGCAGCATTATAACGTAGAAAGCTTTGTTGTTAATTATCTTTCAACTTTATTCTGTCAGTGTTGCCATGGGAAACCAGTCAGACAGTGACTTGGCAAGTTTTTAGTCTCTCTTGCCTGAGGACAGAAATATGCTCTTGAGCAACGTTTGAACCAGTTATTTCGGGTAGTTCAACCTTGTTTACTGTAATCAGGAAACATTATACTTTAGACTATATACCAACAATTGCCTCTATAATAAGCTTCAAAATATGAAAACTAAACTCTACTTTGAGAAACTGAGGGTTCACATTGTGCATAAACTTGTTCCTTGTAGTGCTAAACTGGTTTATTTTAGTGTTGTGTAAATGGAGGCCTGCAGCTTGTTAATTATAAGAGCTGTCGGCGGTGATTCAAGCAGATATGTGCGGAGCATTCTGACAATTTTCTCCCTTTCTCGCTCTACTCTCTCTCTCGACGGGCCAAAGGAAAAACATACACGGACTCACGCACAAATAAATAGCATTAGTGGGATGTTGTGACAGCTCATCTCGCAATCTCGTCCATTCATTTGTGTTTGTGTGATGCACAAAACATCTCAAATAATGCTGAAAATTACCAATAAAGAGGAGGCATGATGTCCTGTAGTGTTGAGACGGATGGTGACAGAAAGGACGGAAGCGTAAACTGATATTATTAGTTAAACTTAAAAAAATAGATGTGTCTGTTTTATCTTATTTCAATTAATTGGGCAACATTTAAAACTAAGTCATTCTTTGCTTCTTGCAACAGCCCCAACTAAAAATGACACGAGTACAATCGACAGAACAGAACTCCGAGATTCCATGTTCCACGGAATGACATTAAACTTATCTGTTGGATTTTAGGTGTTTGTATTGCTCCAAAAATATGTTGGAAAAACATAATTCTAACTACTAGCTGGCTTGCCTCTGCACAGATGTGACCTGTAACTTCAGTCCATTTTTATGCCATCCCGCGAAACATTTCAGGCAAAGCAATAACATCTCCTGTGGTGTCAAGTAGGTGGCAGGTCTTCCACCAGAAAAGTAACATGGTGCAGGAGTACTTATAGAATCATCAATGAAAATCCAACAATTAAATCAGGGTATTCAATGACTTGGGCAATGATGTATTTTTTCCAATAAATCTCCAAACAAAAGTTTAACCATTCATACCATCATTCAATAGCAAGTCTACATGCTAGCCAAATCGTCAGCATGATCGTTGATGTTTCTTTGCTCGTTTTATTTAGTTCTACCAGTTGAATTTCTACCCCACCCTGTGTTCTAAGGGCTACACTAGCTTCTGCAGCCTGTTTGCCACTCACTTAGGTTTGCGGCTGTAAAATGATCTCTGGATGTCGCCTATACACTACCCAACCGGTTTCATGAGTCACCACCAGATAATGACAATAAGTGCAATGGACGTTGACAGTGATTTTTTTTGCCCCTTCCGGTGGTAGGACAAATCAGGATGACACCTGTCTAATACACTATGTCCTTCCCTTGTCCTTGTTAGTTGCTCCAGCTATTTTCTCAGCAGGCTTGAATTCCTAGTGTGTCAAAAGTGCAACTAAATTGGTCTGACGAGTGGTGAAAGATGGAGACAACCTTTTTTGGAGACTCTTGTGCACTGGGTTCACTCAAACTCTCCAGCGGAAGAGTCATTTATTCTAAAAAAGAAAGACGCAAAAAATAAATAAAATAAAATCCATTTGTGTACCAGGACAGCATGTTCCACATACAACGATAAGTGCACCATTGAGTAATTTTACAGTATACAGTATTGCCATGATGTTAATGGACAAAGATTACATTTTTGAATGCTTGGTGCTATTTCTGAATTTGAAAATGTACCTCCCCATAATTTGATCCAATTATACAGCACTTCAGCCTAAATCATAGACCCACTGGGACACTTAATGCAGCTTTTAGTTATCCATCTTGAACCAAAATGCAAGGCTATTTCATAAGCCTTTTTGGCTGTTTACAAGTACATCCTGTTATTTAATGAACATTATTTAATGTTTGTTAAATAATACTTTCAAGTGTAATTGTTACTATTTCTTCTTCTGTGTAATTGTTGCCATTACCTCCGTGGATTACCTCCAGCAGGCCATTACGCTCCCGCATCATGGGCCTGTCAAAGTGTACATCCCTTTTATTGAAAGGGCTCGGGCAAACTGAAACTCTAACCGAATGCATATAGGGCTCCCCGCTGCAGCTTTAATGGAATATTTGAGTATGTTGTATACTGAAATGCCAAACCCTGATGGACAGACATGTGGGCGGCTGTGGCAGTGACCCGTGTTCAAAGAAATAATGTGAAGAATCTAATGTGGTGCTAGTAGTATGAAGATAATAGAACATGCACAAAGTCTTATTCAGTGTTGATAACACCAGCAATGCAAGCAATTTTTTATTTCTTTGCTGTTATTTTTTTTTATTAATGTTTTGTGTTTTAGGTCTTTCTTTTTAGGACAATAGTTACTTTTATTTGCATTTTTAAATTTGGTGTGATTTGTGGCTGTGCATTCATTTATATAGGAGTTTGAGTTTTGGGACATCAAGTAGCTGTAGATGAAGTTGTAGTATTTATGGTACCATGAGGAATTTGGTATTCTATAATGATTAATTATTACTAATATAGTGGGGCTTTGGGAGAGTAATATTAGTTGTTTATTAGTGGCGCTGGCAGTGCATTGGAGTTGATAATGCTGTGTTAATTCAATCAATCAATTGAAAACCTTTATCTTTAAACAGGGAAATTCGAGGCAATTTAGACCGTACAACATTGACAGGCAAAGTGGAACTCAACCGATTTAAGACCAGCAAATTAAGAAAGCAAATAGCCCTCATGCTATCTTTAGGTCTGGATGACCCACAGGCGTCTGCAGTAGAACGCCTCCCCCCACCCTCCATAACATGAAAAAGTGTGTTTTTGTTTGTTTTTGCTGTTGTGTGTTTAAAAAATAAATAGTAAAAAAAGAAAAAGTGTTTTTAAGAAGAGTCCTTGTGTAACAGTCAGACATTATTAAGAGCATAAATGTGTGTTTTATTACAATCTGACTCATATTCACTGAGAAATGTGTCTAATGAGGAAAATGATTTAGACTAAATGCAGAGGTGCAGATGAACCGCGGAAACACACGACTATGTTCACTGTCAGCCTTTTATGAGCACCAACTTGTCCCGCTATGAAATGATCATTTCTTGGCCTGATCCGCACCATGAGCCCGCTGCCCGCGCATCCCCGTGAGTCAGATCACAGCGTGTCGTGAGAAAGCTTTTACATTGCGGGAGATTAGTCTCTTCTATTCCGACTAACTAAGAAAGAAGCACAGCGCTGACTGATGAGAGTTCGCTTTGCAGCACTTTACTTTTTTGATCTTTAGAGCAAAGAGAGGAACGTAAATGTTTTTGCACATCACATTGCTGCATTACTCCAACAACGTACATTTTGTCGTCTTAAGATATCCACAAACGTAGGTTATTTTTTTGAGACAATGAATTTAGGAGACATTTTTACCTTGTTAACATGTTTCAACAGCTTAATTGCGAGCCGTCTTCAGAACTGTCACCAGCGTTGATGAAGTATCACACTATCAGTGGATGATACTTCCTGAGGCAGAATCGCCTGCTTCCGGCTTCTGGTCAGCGTCACAGTTGCTCGAAAGACTGAGCTCCCCAAAACTGTCGATTTTATTCTTTTTAAGGATACGTTTTGTATTAAGTACAGGATATAATGGTGTTTTATTACATTCTTATTCTTACTTTTAACCACTGGATGTCTGGATTTTAACATTTTAAACTACTTGGACGCTGATCTGGCTACATCAAGCTAAAATGCCATCGCTCACCTCCTCATCCGGCTGTGAAAGTTGCGCCGGCCTGAGCCAGCAGGTGGCCGAGCTGGAGCAGAGACGATCTACGCTGTATGGAGTCCGGGATGACCATAATCCGGCGGTTGTCCTGGGTGGGGCCCACACTGCCGCCACCAGTGCCCAGCTTGCGGACACAACGGGCTACACCACCAACGGAGACCCGGCGGCCTTCCTCATCGGCTCCTGGCGGGAACTCTGAGGCGTTGGTGGTGTAGCTCGTCGTGTCACGCAATGGTGACAGGGCACTGCGCTCATTCGTGGACCTAAAGAACCGGTTTGGTCCCTTGGAGGGTCCCCCATCTCAGCATGCAGAGCTCGAACACTTGTCGTGAGCTGAGGGGATCCACTGCGTCTTCCCACCGCATGCCGGGACCGACTGCTCGGTGTGAGCTGGGAGGTTCTGCGCCGTTGGCCTTGCGCAGCCAGTCATCTCAGGGAGCTCCGGGGGGGTCCCGCGGGGGGGTCCCGCGGGGGAGGCGCTGCTGTAGCACCGGGCCGCACTCAAAACTACAGCAATCTGAGAAACTTCAAGAGGACTTTACTTCCCTGATCAACACTGTGAAAAGTACTGGAAAACTGTGTGTAATCTCAGGTCCACTGCCAGCGCCCTGCTTTGGAGATGTGAAATTCAGTCGCCTCAGACAGCTGCACGTTTGGCTTCAATCATACTGTGGTTCCAAGCAAATTCCATATATGGACAATTTTGCTTCTTTTTTTAAACAACTTGAACCGTTTAAACGTGTTCGAATTCATCCAAATATTGTATAGTATTGGTCTTGTCTTTTCTCTTTTAACATCGACCTCACTCTTGGATCTGCAGCAGTCAATGTGTAACAATCAGGTATGGTGACTTCAAATGCTCATGGACCTCTTAAGATCCCAGTCAGGATAACTAGGAGAAAATTAGTGTCAGGGCCTCAACCTGCCCAACACTCTATTGCACCTATGCAAATGAGAAAGGAATCAGGTGACAATCATGTAGTGAATAATAAAATGAACAAACAAGACCGAAAAAACTACAAATCATATTTAATCAACATTAAACCCACTAAAAGCCTGCTCATATCAAATACTCAATCCGATAATGTTCAAAACACTGACTTAAATATATCAACATTAAAATCAAAAAAAGGTCTTCGAATTCACATGAATGTGCAAAGTCTTCAATTAAAAATAGACTTTACTAGAGTGTGGGTAAAACAAGTAAATCCTGATATATTCGTATTCTCTGAAACATGACTCACCTTCAGGATCTCAGACACTGACATTTCATTGGTCAATTATAATATATTCTGTTGTGATAGACCCAGTAAAGGAGGTGGAGTAGCAGTATTTATAAAATCTTGTTTTACCGCAACTGTAAATTCCAAAATCTCCAAGTCAAAAAGTTTTGAATACATAGCCCTAGAGATGGGTTTGGGTAAAAATAATACTGGGAAAATGACAGTTGTAGGGTTTTATCGTCCTCCGTCTGCTCCTGTCGGTGAGTTAGGGGACTTCTTTACCTTCCTTTCCACTTTTGATAATTCTGAGTTACTTGTTTTAGGTGACATGAACATCGATTAGTTATCCAAAAATTCTGACAATCTAAAAAACTATTGTAATGAATTAAACCTCACACAATTTATTACTGCTCCCACCCGACCTGACCCTAAAGACCCACTTAAAGCAACATTTTTGGACATTATCTTAAGCAACAAGCCTCAGAATTACCACTGTAGCGGTGTCTTTCTTCTGGACTTTAGTGACCACTGTCCTATTGGGTGTGTGCGGAACACAAAATGTATGAAATCCAAATCAAGTATAACTGTTAAAAGCTCCTATAAGCATTTTAATGAGCAAGCATTTCTGTCTGATCTGTTCTGTAGTGACATTGGTTTTACCACTAGTATTTCAGAACCCAACACAGCACTGGACTTTTTCATCAAAACATTTAATGCTATTACTGATAATCATGCCCCTCTTATAAGAGTCAAAAATAAGAATAATCCCTGGTTCTGTCCAGACAATGCTGCTTTATCTCGAGAACGTGGCAAAGCGTTGGCAGAAGCCACGGCAAGCAAATCAGCAGCAGATTGGCAGCAGTTTTGTCATAAGCGCAATAAATATGTCTCTACTGTTTGTAAAGCCAAAACATCTCACTACATCAAAACTTTCTCAGGGCAATTCTGGAAAATTCTGGAAAACCGTTAAATCCTTCGCAAAATTCGACTCCCTCTTTACCAGATGAAATTATTAAAGATTCAATGAGCTCAACGACAAAAAAGATATTTGTGATGCGTTTAATCAGCACTTTGCTGAATCTGGAAATATCTTTGATGCTGCTGCTCCATCTGTTGCTGTTACCCAAATACATGAAAATAGACACAATGATCAAGTATTTCCCTTAAGCCCTTTAGGTCCAAAAAAGTCCACTGGAGCTGACACCCTCGAACCTAGGTTACTTTTGTTATCAGCCCCACTAATAGTAAATTGTTTAACTCATGTTTTTAATTTTACAATTGCAACTGAAAGTATCCCATTACTGTGGAAAACTGCTTTTGTTCTCCCTTTGCACAAAGGAGGCCAGAAATATTATTTGAATAATTTCCGTCCAATCTCAAAACTATCCTGCCGAGCAAAACTCTTAGAGAAACTCATAAGTAATCAGGTGCGTGCATTCCTAAGCAAATATTCCATTTTAAATAGATACCAGTCTGGATTTAGACTAGGACATAACACTATCACAGCTGCTACCAAAGTTATAAATGATATTGCTATTGCATTGGACAGCCATGAGGAATGTGCTTTATGTTGATTTGTCAAAGGCCTTTGATTCAGTAGATCATTGTATTCTCTTGGAGCGTCTGGATGCAATTGGGTTCGATACCAATTCTAAAAAATGGTTTGCCGATTACCTCACAAATAGAGCTCGAGCTGTTTCTGCTGATGGCTTTCAATTTGAATTTTCTTACCTTAATAAAGGTGTTCCTCAAGGCTCTGTCCTTGGACCACTGTTATTTGCAATATATATCAACTCAATTGGGCATAATCTAAAACACAGTAGTATCCACTTATATGCAGATGATGCAATTCTATATGCTAATGCGCCTTCTTGTGCCCAAGTGATTCAAAATATTCAAGAGGATTTTCACTCCATCCAACACAACTGTGTTAATTTGAAATTATTAATGAATTCAAATAAAACAAAATGTATGCTCTTCTCCAAAAGACACTCTATTGACGCAAAAAATATATCTATTCTCACGCTTGATGGTAATATGATTGAACAAGTACCCCATTACAAATACTTGGGTATCTGGATTGATGATAAACTCTCCTTCAACAAACACGTACAAGAGCTGACAAATAATCGTAAAACCAGATTGTCATTCTTCTTTAGAAATAAAGAATCCCTCTTAATTGTAGAAAACAGTTAATCCAGGCTACATTTCTTTCAGTTCTAGATTATGGTGACATTATATATATGCATTCTACAGCAACAGTCTTAAAACCTCTGAACTCTGTTTTTCATTCAGCTCTAAGATTTATTACAGGAGAAGGATACAGAACTCACCACTGTGAATTATATTCTAAAGTAGAATGGCAATCATTGGATGCACAAAGTGAACAGCACTGCCTTTTGTTTGTGTAGAAAGCTCTAGTTGGCATTTTTGCCTGATTATTTATCAAAGTTTTTGCACATCAGTTCAGGTATTCACAGTTTGAGGTCTCAGGACATTTTTATCTTACAATCCCATCGTGTTCACACAGAGACAGGAAAAAAGGCTTTCAGCAACTTTGCTCCCTCCCTGTGGAACAAAAAACACAGAGACTTTTTAAATTAAATCATTTTATGCCTTTTAATGATTTTAAAGCACTGGTCAAGGACTACCCGCAGTGCCGATGCACTTGTTTTATATAATTGATCTCATATTGTATGTATAAAGGTGTTATTATATATTGGTTAATTTTATTGAATGTTTTACTTGTGTTTTAGTATCCTGTGTGTTTGTTGTTTATTTTGTGTTGTGTTTTAACAAGGTACCCGTGAAAAAGATACATTTTCTCATTGGGTTTTCCCTGTATAAAAATAAAATTAAATGAAATTAAATGAGGCCACGCCTCCTGGAGTAGCATTTCCCATGTGTGGGATAAGAGGAAGGCCCCGTCGTCGTGGTTGATGCTGGCCGTGCTTCGCTTTCTGATTTCAATGGCCTCCTTGATCCAGTGATTGAACTTGTTGTTCTCTGATCCAATGAGCTGTGACCCGTCTCAGTCTATAATGTGGATAATCCTTTTGCAATGATCTGAAATGGCTGACTTTAAGATTCTCTTGTTCTGCAGCATTATTTTGTACAGTGTGAGATGATCAACACAACACAATCGTATGTAAACTTTATGTTTTACCTAAAAGACTATAAAGCATTTCAATTTATTTAAAAACCATCATTAGACTATTTGATATAAAATGTAATGAATTGGTAAATTGTGAAAAATAGCTAATAAAATATAATATATATAACTTATTGTATGTTTTATTGAAATTGTATTTTTGTGAACACAGGGTCCCATGAAAAAGAGAGCTTCTCTCATTGAGGTCTTCCCCTGTATAAATAAAATAAATGATATACAATAAATACGAATTGCTGTCTCTACCTGACCAATCTTCCTGCAAGAGACCTTTGACTAAGACACAAATCTACTTATCTATCTAAATGTAATAATTGTGTTTTGATCTGTCTGCAGATCCGCTCAGACCAGGACCAGGACATCTCCATCCGGTACAGCATCACCGGAGTGGGAGCAGACCAGCCGCCCAACGAGGTGTTCAGCATTGACCCTGTGCTCGGCAAAATGTTTGTCACTAAACCTCTGGACCGCGAACACCGCTCCTCCTACCACGTAAGAGAGTCTACAACAACAGTCTATAATTACTGTTATTTTGCTAATCTTGTTTTGCTTGGAAGATTTATTAATTAACGTTTTTTTTGACATTTGGAGGAAAAGTTAATTGAAATCTAATCAAACTAAATTGTAGGTAGTTTCAAGTGAAGTTGTTTCAAAAATGGTAACAAATAATAATAATAGTAATAATAATAATAATAATAATAATTAATCCTGGATAAAAGGGAAAGCAAGAAGCATAAATCATCCACAGAAGATAACAAGTCAGTGTACATTGTTGTGCTGCTTCTTAGGAGTGGCAGTTTTAACCAAACGTGCATTTGGACAAAACCTTTTATGTAGCAAAAACAAGGTGGTAGATGATTTATTTTTTCAACCAAATGGAAGACAGAGATTTGTAAAGGTGCACTAGGAGAAAAGATAGATACATTTAAACATTTAATACCATATTTTGGTGGTGGACCCCCTTAAAGAAAAGTTACACAATGCGCCTTTCATATTTCCCATTTTTATTAGCTAGCCAAGTGCTTTTTGTAAATCTAGTCTTCGAGCGTCAGTAGAACATGCGTTTCCGTGACGTTGATGTAGTACACTTCAACAGTGGGTTTATCAGCCTCTCTGTCTCAGCCTCTGTATCTGCTGCTGTTTGTATTTATATGGTAAGCTGCTCTGAGTTAGAGTCCCAGCGAACACCAAGTCCAGCTCTTTAGTGCCGGCTGAGCTGATTTATGTCCGAGTTTCTCCGATCAATGAAGTGATTTGTAAAAAAAAAAAAAAGAAAAGACCCGCTTAGACTCCACTTTTTGTTGTGCACAAAAAGGCTTTATGCAGGCAGCGCAGTCCAAGCAAAGATTTACCAACATGAAGAAGTGAAGATCAATCAAAAGGTGTCTTTTAATGAATGGCAGTAACTTTAAAAAATGTTACGGGCCCTCCATCTGCTTGTCTCCAGGAATATGATATTGCTTTTCCTGGAATGTATAGAATTGCACATGCATGGCTTGCGGGGTTTTTTTCGATTACAGGAGTTTTGTTGCTAAAAATACCATAAATACCAGACAAATCAAAATCATCCCCATGGCGTCAAGAAGATGGCATACTTCCTCTAGAAAAATGGCATGGTGCTCCTTTTAAAGTACATAATATAGCATTGGGAACTTTGAGACAGCTCAGAATAATACATTTTTAAGATGAGATGCAGTTGGACTTTCTCTGCACTACAACAGTGAAAAGGAAGTAGATAACAGGAAATAAGGACGTGCATGGTTAAACTTTCAAACTAAAAGTTTACAATAACCCATATAAGCATTGTTGAACACAAAATACCTGTTTTATAAAAATAATGCGAAAAAGCCAACAGCATATGGTTCAATAACTACAGATTTTGGGTTGGCTAATTACACAGCTCCCTTTGTTAGACTGTTGTTGTAAATAACAGCAGAAACTGGTCCAAAAACATTCATTTCACTTGACAATTATGTTTGAAAGTAGAATGAATACCTGTTTGTGTTTGTGCCTATATAATACTACCGCATTCCAGTCCAAAATAGAAAAGTTGTATATTGCTGCTTTCTTTGTTTACTACATGTTTCCTACAAGGACAAAACAAAGTTATGGCCGACTTCCTCTTCATTTCCAAAAGATGTCAGAAATTTACAAACGCGCTACTACTGCGGATGCATTCTTATGAGGGAAGAACCTTGAAGCGCTTGTGTCTTTACGGTTTATCTCTATCCAGACTCTACCACTGCTGTACTCTGGGCTCCCTCCCGCTCGCTCCCCTGTATGCGCTTGGAGATAATAACTTTAATGTGGACCTTGAATTACATTTTGTCTTCTTTAAACATGGCGGTAATCTCTGACTCCTGCTGTTATTGAATTAGGCTTGGATGTGGGACGCGGGGGTGGAAAGAGGAGAGAGGAGGGATAGGAGAATATGATAAGGGTCCGTGCTCAGGCCAGAGATGTGATAGGCGATGGCAGCACATGGATATTGGGTGCGGGGATGGATCAGACAATGCAGCGGGAAAAAACTGAAGTCACATTAACCTCGGGGAGACCTGGGAATGCAATCGGGAGTGAGGTGCGGAGTGGGAAGCAGATGGGAGAGAGGGGAATGAGGATGAGGAGGGGAGCGTCTTCAGAGGGGCTGATAGAAGAGGCTACTCATTCTATTTCCTGCGGCGCTTAGGGCTATTTGAGTTATCAGGCTCACGTGGCTCAAGCTGTGATCAGGTAGTTTTAGTTCCCATCAGGCTTTGCACACGTGGAAGTTATCCGCAGTTCTTTTACAAGTTTAAGGTAAAAAGGGTACACATAGAAGACTTGGCATGGTGTTACAGAGGCACATCTTGAATAAATATGCATTTCACTGCTTTAAAGGAGCAAAATTTAAAACAAACTTTCTGTAAAATTGCAACAACAAAAGAAGAGAGAAAGAAAGTCTGGCTCTAGAATATAAAACTAAAATGTTGTATGCATTAAAAGCTGCATTACCCGTTTTTTTTGTAGCAAAAAGGTACATTTTCTTTTTCTCCCCCATAAAGTGTCATGTAAAACCTGTGCTAGTGGCCAAAAGATCCATGCATTTGAATACTAGTGTTGTGCTGAAGGGTTTGTGAGAGCTTGGAAGTTGTTAGACAGATTTAAATTTCTACTTCCTCCTTTCACGGTTTGAAAATGAGGTACCCCAGCTTTAAATACTGTAAAATTGTGTTTTGTGCTGTATTAGCCTCCATTTAAAGCAGACCTAAAATTTGTACCTTATTAAACGTCTTTGTAAGGTGTCTGTCGTTGCCCTCTGCTGTCTCTGGGCGGAAAACCAGCCTTGCAACAATTGCCAACATCGAACCAAAGACTATCCTGGTCTTCTCCTTTTTTTCGTGGTCTCGTTAAATGAGTTTATATGTGTTTATACTTCCTTACTAAAAAACGTAGAGAAAAAAGCTTTTGTGTCTGTTCTTTGACCATGCATTTTCACAAGGAACCTGCAGGTGGAGCTCTATCGCTAAAGTTACTTAGTTCTGCTTTAAAGGAGCGAAACCGATCCAAAATGTGAAAATGGGATAAGATGGTGTTCTACATGGGTTGGCTGTTTACCTGAAATGGATTGCTGACATTTCCCCAGTATAAATATTTACAGTATTTTGAAATGGCATGTAGATACAATCTGTCTCCGTTTTCATATCATATAAACTAAACATCCCTTGTGCCTCCACCTGACTGTAATCTCCATGAATAAGTCATGTTCCAGGGATGAAAACATTCCCAGGTGAAAGCGTAGTAAATCAAAACACAACTATGGAGAAACACACTAGACTCCTATTGAAATGCCACATCAGGGCCGACCTTCACACCCAGAGTGAAAAACAAACCAGGAACATTCTTTTAAACTCAGCACTTCTGATAATCCGCTCATTTCCTCTTGTTCTCCACATTCTTTATTTTTCCAATAGACTTCATAAAACCCCAGCCGGTCAGGATATATCTTACACCACGTATTGATTTCAGTAATAAGTCTGTGTCCAAACTTTGAGAGGGAGACTTGGCGATTCCATTGATCTGAGCACAACTGAGGAGAATTTGAAATGAGTGCAGATTGTTTGGGTGGGTGTTTCAGTGTTTTTAAGTAGAAAGGGCAAAAGTGCGTTTGCCTGTACTGTTCAGTGTGGAATTTGGCACGTTTTAAAAATGAAAATACTGTATTATGATTCAGCCACATGCCCAAAGGTTGACACTTTTACCGCAGCACTAACCAGTGAATAATGGCCAGAAACACTCCGTGGTGTGTGATTGGTGGAGGTTGGGGTGGCCGTTTCCGTGGATTGGCAGCCACATTTGCGACAGTCAGCAACTCGGAGTGCTGAGAGTGAATAAATCCAATCCACTTTATTTCAATAGCAGATTTTAAGAAAGGGTGTGTCCAAAGTGCCGCACATTTTGAAATAAAATCAATACAGTGAATAAATCATAAAATTTAATCAAAACATAAAAGTGAATCAAACAAATGAATGCATTCATTAATAAATAAATAATAATAATAAAACAACTAGATAGTCTAATGGTTATACTTCTGCTTTAATATCAATCAGTGCATTATAAATTATGCTAAATAAAGTGATTTGAAAACAGTACAATATAAATTCAAGACATGATTATGTTTTTTGTTCAGTTTTCCCTGGTTTGTTGCAAAAAATAAGACCAAAGTACCACAAATAACAGCTATGAAAATGTAATTATCTGCTCCATTACAGCAGCAATAATGTGCAAAAGGAGTCTGCTTCAACCAATGAACTCAAGTAAAACTTTTTTTTAAAGTTTTTAAGGAAAAAAATAAGTACAACTATTGCTGTAGAATATTCTTGTGGGTTCTGTATGACAGCTAACTAAAATATACTAAAACTACACAGGCATTAATACATTTACAACTCAGTGTGTCAGTAAATACAAAGTGAATGGTAAAAGCATTATTGATGAAAAAAAATAATCTCCCCTTAACCTCCACTAAATTCCTAGTATTCCCACTTCTACACACTCTGGTAAACAGTTTAGTGAGCAGAGATACCCTTTAAATACACACAGTCTTAAGCAGAGTTTACACCGCTGCGTCCAAGCGTTCAGTTTACATTCAAAGTCTATGTGGACGCACGTCCCGGGATTTTGAGCGTTTTAGCCCCGAATCCTGCGTTTTGAGCGTCGGACACGGCGCATCGGGGGCCTTTGATCATCGGCCATTTTGGCGAGTGTCCGATGCAGAAAAGTTGGACAAAGCTGAACTTTTTTGCGGCAGATGCGGTGCAGCAACCAATCAGAGATTACGTTCCAGTGACGTACCTACGCACTACCCTGAAGACAGTGACAAGTTTGAACGCCGTGTGAATGTAGCTTTGGTGTGAACGTAGGCGCTAGCGGCCAAAGCGTCCGACGCTCAAATGCCCCCGATGTGGCGCGTTCGACTCTCAAAACGCAAAAACGGCCAAAACACGCAGCAAAAACGCTAGATACCCAGGTCCACATAGACTTTGAATATAAACGAGGCGCTTTGACACAGCGGTCTACACGGGCCTTTAATGTTTGGTCTTTTTAGCCATGGTGAACATAGAAAAGTAGTTTTCATTGCTCTAGGACGAAATTCTCTGCTCTCATCGAGAGCAGGTTAGAGAATTAAGCTAAAATGTGAAAAGGTAACATGTAGTTTTACATAAATAAATAAATAAATGTAATCATTTCCTCCAATACATCAGTCATAATGTGTTACAAGCTTGAACTTACAAATTCATGGAAGTTGAAATAAAATTATTGAGGAAAATGATACTGTCAGTCCAGGGCAGGGTTCATTACAGTGGCTATCTAAGGCAGGGCATCTGGCATTAAGTATGTACCAAGTAAATGCTGTTCTAACTCAAGGAAAGTAAAGCTTACAGGCATTAAATTTGCAACAACTACATGTTATGTCCTTGTCTGCCAATTGCATCTTTGTTATTATCAATAATTGATATGATTTTCTTTTAGCTGCGAGCTCATGCTGTGGACATGAATGGAAATCAGGTGGAGAACCCCATTGACCTGTACATCTTTGTCATCGACATGAACGACAACCGACCAGAGTTCAAAAACCAGGTGTACAACGGCTCTGTGGACGAGGGCTCCAAACCAGGTAACACGTCACTCAATTGTGCAAAAGTGAGTTTTTCGAGCTTTTAACCATATTATATTATTTTTCCCTTATCAGAAACATGCCCAGAGTTGCATTTAGCTTCATCCACGCTTGTTTGATTAATCCTGATTAGAAAGTCCTCTCCCCTCCATTCGGACTTTCCCAGCTCTGTGAGGTCATATGTTAAGCTCTAAGCTCTTCCACGCTGTTTTAAGTCCATAAATTATCGGCAGACTCGTTCTGAGTATATTTCTGCCTCAAATCATTACAACTTCGTGCTTACATTACTGTAACGGCCCGCTCACTGGCCTCTCCAAACGAGCTGTAAAACAGCTGCAGTACATCCAGAACGCTGCTGCTCGGGTCCTGACTAGAACCAGGAAGTATGATCACATTAGTCCTGTGCTCAGGTCTCTGCACTGGCTCCCTGTGGCTCAGAGAATAGACTTCAAAGCAGCTCTGCTTGTATACAAGTCTCTCCATGGCCTAGCACCAAAGTACATCTCGGACATGTTAGTGCCATATGAACCATCTCGGACTCTGAGGACCTCAGGGACCGGCCTCCTGCTGGTGCCCAGAGTCAGGACTAAACATGGGGAATGTGCGTTTCAGTTTTATGCAGCTAAAATCTGGAACATTCTTCCTGAGGATGTGAGACAGGCCGCTACTCTGGCAATGTTCAAATCTAAACTAAAAACTGTTTTGTTTGGCTGTGCATATGACTGAAATGCTTTTCTTTGCACTCTTCTCTTTTGTGTCTTGAAGTAAGATTGTGATTTCTGCCATGTCTTTGTGATTTTAATGCATTTTTTTCCTGTTGTGTGAAGCACTTTGAATTGCCTTGTGTACGAATTGTGCTCTACAAATAAACTTGCCTTGCCTTGCCTTGCCTTGCCTTGCCTTGCCTTACATTAGCATGTCAGAGACAAGCTAGCATTTATTTATTTCACCTATGTATTCCCCTATGCAGCCAGTAGGTGGAACCAAAGTCAATTCTTAAATTTTTGACATGGGAAACGCCAGAATGACATGAAGTCATTTTGGTAAATGTAAAAAAAAATAGTTTAAAGGACAATTACAGTAAAAAAATTATCTGGCCTACATCACCCCTCCCCCTCTCCCAAACCCTCTCCCAAACCAACGTTATATTATTACATTCATTGCAATGAGAGACTTTGCAATAATTTCACAGCCGCAGAGTTCAAGATAGTTATGTCAGCTTTGGCATTTCCGTTCATTGTGATGGAGAATAAATATGTTAAATTTCAACTGTGTAGTAAAAAAGTAAAATGATCCTATCCTATTTTTTTATTAAATTTGCAGAGAACGCTAGATATGCTCTTGATTTACATATCATTGCATTCAGTTTCCAAATATTCCCAAACACTCTATTAATGTTTTTAAAAAAATAATAATAATAATAATGGCAATTTGTTAAAAATTCACCATGACTGCATTCTTTTGGGTCACGTTTGATCTAATATGGCCAACTTCCTTTATGATTTAAGGCGGTGTCATAATATAATTTTTTAAATTTTTTCACATTGACTATTTTCATGTGAGTGTCATATTTTTACTGCAACTTTTTTTTGGCTCAGCTGCTACTGAGCTGTCTTTAAGTTTTAATAATTTTTGATACCACTCATGGGCATATTCATCCTTGTTTATTACTAAATTTTAGCGTTTTTCCGTGCTCCGGATACAATTTTAATTAGTCCCTCACCGGGACGATTGTCGTGCATAATATTTGTCCTTTAAACAAAATAATACAAATATTTTAACCAGGAGAGATTCTATTGATTAAAATAGACAAACTGGTTATTATATAGATCACTTTTGGTGGTGTACAGTAGATGAAGTAAAAGAATATAATTCTCTGTCAAGGCCTAAACACTGGTGGTGAAAAGGAGGAGATGAAGAAGTTGAGGTTGCTGATATTTCTGCTGCTGCAGTTTAGCTGGGAAGAAGTGCATATAGCAGAAACAGTGGAGCAATTTGAGAGCCATCTTAAATAGCTTGAGATATGATTGTGCAAAATTACAGGCTGTGGTTGGCTCATTGGATGTAGAAAATTGGAAGAGAAATCGCAATCGTCCTGCTTGAATTTGCACACACAGATATGTGTATTTACAAGATGTAGGTCTTTACTTTTTGGGTCAGTCAGGGGTCTATCGGGCGTTACAGTGGTCGTTAAAACTATTACTAACCTCCGAATCTCTGAGTGTTTCCCATTGGTTTTATTTAGCTGGCAGACGATGAAAATGTCCCCTCCAGTGGCTTTTCATTTAGCCGGCGGCTGCAGTTGCCATAAAGCCATGTCCCCTCATGGTGCCGAGGAGATTGGGGATTAAATGTACCATGCTGTAGCACCACTGGGTCATTTTCAGCCTAACCTCAGTGCGGAACAATGACACAGGGATGTCTGGTGTGTGCTGGTGTGTGAGCCAGATCCTTTATTACACCTGAGGAGATCACTAAAGGTGTCCAGGTGCCTTATGTCTTGTCTCTTTATCTCCTCTCTATGTGTCTCCATATCCTCCGTCTTTTAGCATTGGCCCACACAGTTTTAGAAAGGTCTCTGTGGTATCCATGACATTCAGGCAAACAATAATCATTCAAAAAAGGACTTTGAGACTTCAGACTTCCAGTGGTTTCAACGGAAGGCCAATTACAGACTTGAATTAGTTTGCAAATTAAAGCATAATTATAGGGGCCTAATCCTGTCAGGCGCAGCTTAGGACGCCCGTACAAAGGGGCCACATTAAAGCCCTTAAGAGCGTGAAGACTTAATGAAATTACCCCCGTGATGTGTAACACGTTGTGGTTTGCAATCATCTGTCCTATCCCGCGACGAGAAATGGATATATGGTTTTGTTGTTTTTACCTGGATAAATTAGAAAATAACTGAACGTACTGTTATTGTGGTGGGGGCAATATTGACAAAAATGAAGATCTAAATCTTCGCAGCCTGAACGGGTGACGTGGAGCCGACCTCCCGAGGACCCACCACCTGCAGGAGGAGCCGTAAGGGACCGGTGCAGAGAGATCTGGGTGGTAGTCGATGGCAGGGGCCTCGACAACCGGCTCTCCAGACACAGAAACTAACTCTGGGGACATGGAACGTCACCTCGCTGGGGGGGAAGAGCCTGAGCTTGTGCGGGAGGTTGAGCAATACCGACTAGATATAGTCGGCGTCACCTCCACGCACAGTTCGAGCTCTGGAACCCATCTCCTCGAGAGGGGCTGGACGCTCCACTACTCTGGTGTTGCCTGCGGGGAGAGGTGGCGGGCTGGTGTGGGCTTGCTAGCCCCACAGCTCAGCTGTCACGTGTTGGAGTTCACCCCAGTGAACGAGAGGGACGTGTCGCCTACGCCTTCGGGTTTGGGACAGGTCTCTCACTGTTGTGGTGGCCTACGGGCCGAACAATAGTGTAGAGTGCCCGGCCTTCCTTGAGTTCCTGGGAGGGGAATTGAACAGTGCACCGACTGGGGACTCCGTTGTTCTTCTGGGGGACTTCAATGCCCACGTGGGCAACAACAGTGACACCTGGAGAGGGGTGATTGGGAAGAACGGCCTCCCTGATCTGAACCCGAGTGGTGTTCAGTTTTTGGACTTCTGTGCTAGCCACCATGTTCAAGCACAAGGGTGTCCATCAGTGCACGTGGCACCAGGACATCCTAGGCCGGCGATCAATGATCGACTTTGTTGTTGTGTCATCTGACCTCCGGCCACGTGTCTTGGATACTCGGGTAAAGAGAGTGGCGGAGCTGTCAACCGATCACCACCTGGTGGTGAGTTGGATCCGCTGGCGGCGGAGGAAGCCGGACAGACTTGGCAGGCCCAATCGTATAGTGAGGGTCAGTTGGGAACGTCTTGCGGAGCCCGCTGTCAGCAGGGTCTTCAATTCACACCTCCGGTGAGAGCTTCTTCCAAATCCCGGGGGAGGCTGGGGACATTGTGTGGACCATGTTTCTTGACCTCCATTGTCCAGCTGTGGTCGCAAGGTCTCAGGTGCTTGTCGCGGCGGCAACCCGCGTACCCGGTGGTGTACACCGGAAGCAACGGATGCCGTCAGGCGGAAGAAGGAGGCCTATCAGGCCTCTTCGGCTTGTGGGACTCCTGAGGCCATTGACAGGTATAGGCGGGCCTCAGCTTGTGCTGTCGCAGAGGCAAAAACTCGGGGCTGGGAGGAATTTGGGGAGGCCATGGAGGAGTACTGTCTGTTCGCCCCAGACTGTCGGTCTACGGGTGGAGACCTGCTGGCCTGGACTGGGGATGTCGTCGGACGGTGGAAGGAATACTTTGAGGACCTCCTAAATCCCACTGTCACGTCTTCCGAAGAGGAAGTAGAGACTGAGGACGGAGGCTGACTCATCCATCACCCAAGCCAAAGTCACTGAGGTTGTTGGCAAACTCCTCGGTGGCAGGGCTCCGGGGGTGGATGAGATACGCCCTGAGTACCTAAAGTCTCTGGATGTTGTAGGACTGTCTTGGCTGACACGTCTCTGCAACATCGCGTGGCAGTCGAGATCCAGAGGGATCACACTCCTCAGCCTACCTGGTACGGTCTATTCCAGGGTACTGGAGAGGGGAATCGAATAGAATCGATAGTCGAACCTCGGATTCAAGAGGAGCAGAGTGGTTTTCGTCCTGGTCGTGGAACACTGGACCAGCTCTACACTCTCCATCGGGTGTTCGACAGTTCATGGGAGTTTGCCCAACCAGTCCACTGGTGCTGGTGTGAATCTGGAGAAGGCTTTTGACCGTGTCCCTGCGGGTGTCCTTTGAGGGGTTCTCTAGGAGTATGGGGTCCGGGGCCTTTTGCTCAGGGCTGTCCGGTCCCTGTGTGACCAGAGCAGGAGCTGTGTTTGCATTGCCGGCAGTAAGTCAGACCTGTTCCTAGTGGGTGTTGGACTCCGCCAGGGCTGCCCTTTGTCCCCGGTTCTGTTCATTGTTTTTATGGACAGAATTTCTAGGCGCAGTCAGGGGTCGGAGGGTGTCTGGCTTGGGGACCACAGGATCTCATCTCTGCTGTTTGCAGACAATGTTGTCCTGTTGCAGGTCCATCAAACCCGGACTTGCAACATGCACTGGGACGTTTTGCAGCCGAGTGTGAAGCAGCCGGGATGAGAATCAACACCTCCAAATCCGAGGCCATGGTTCTCAACCGGAAAAAGGTGGCTTACCCCCAGTCCTTACCCCAAGTGGAGGAGTTCAAGTATTTCAGGGTCTTGTTCACGAGTGAGGGAAGGATGGAACGTGAGATAGACAGGTGGATTGGTGCAGCGTCTGCAGTGATGCGGTCGCTGCATCGGACTGTTGTGGTAAAGAAGGAGCTGAGTCGAAAGCTTTACCGCTCAATCTACGTTCCCGCCCTCACCTATGGTCACTCGGCTGGCCTGGGAACGCCTCGGGATCCCCCCGGAGGAGTTGGAGGAAGTGTCTGGGGAGTGGAAAGTCTGGGAGTCCCAGCTTAGACTGCTGCCCCCGCGACCCGGCCCCGGATAAGTGGAAAAAGATGGATGGAAGAAGATCTAAATATTTTTGGGAGTAGCTCGATAAAGATATTCATATTATGTCAATTGAACCGAAATATGTTAACATGCACACATTAATTAAGTTGAGATTTAATTATCAGACAAATCATTTTTATTATTATTAATCTGCTTTTTTTGTAGCATTTTCACGATAAATGATTTACTCGACATTAACACATTTACAAATTTAAAATAGTACCAATATTATTTCAAGAGCTATTAAAGAGTGATTTGGTAAAATATATAATGTGATTTTTCTGACAAGATTTGGGATTGTGATTTTCATCCAGGAGAGTTAACAAAGACTAAAATATGAACTCACAAACTTTATTTAAAAAAAGTTTTTATCCAAAATATAACAGGATATGTTGATGTTTGTGAAAGAAATTATGGTACTTAAAAAAATAATATTTCAGCCCTAAATTGTATATATATATTTATTGCATTGTATAAAGCTTTTAAATCCAAAATGTGCATGACTTGTAGACAAGCTTATGAGCATAAGTGAAAACCTGTTTCATCTACACAATGTAAGTAAGTTAGTCAAACAAGTATATTTTAATAAACATACTAATGTTAGATTTAAAACTTCACTCAAGAACATGCGTCTACACCTATGGCAGGTGAGGCTTATAGTAATGGTAAATTAATACCTCTTAGTACCTCTTTAGCATTAACTACATGTATATATATACTTCAGTACAAAGTTTGTATTCTCACACATATCCTTAAAGGAGTGAGTGAGACTTGGAATCAGACCAAATATGGACAGTCCTTTTCCTCATTTTATGCCAGCGTTCTTCACCCGTGGCTCTGAGAGGTCCTTTCGAGTGCTCCCTGCGGCCCAGTCATCGACAAATGTTGCTTTGAAATGTAATGAAGTTTGAAATGGGAGCCGCGCTAACAATTATCCTCGGACAGGCCCTGTCACTGCCGTGATATCACTATCCGTGGCAATTAGAGGCGGCTGGAGCAGAGGTAGAGCGACGCGTCTGGGGAGTTGGCAGGCTCTGGGTGACAGCCAATCATTGGAGTTTTATGAGCGCGAGGAAGCATACAGCAAACAAGGCGTGCGTTCAAGAAGCAGAATTTAGTGTTTCAGCCAACTGTCTGTCAGAGATCCTACCTGTGTGTGGCATCTGAATATACAGTACAGTTTTATGTCAGAATCAGAATCAGAATCAGAAAGGGGTTTATTGCCATTGTCAATGAACAAAATTCACAAACATAAAACACACAAACATCCGACCTGCTCGTCCCAGAGCCCTGGAGACGTACAGGTCCTGCAGAGATGGAAGTCTGCAGCCAATCACCTTCTCACCAGAACGCACGATGCGCTGTAGTCTCTGTTTGTCCCTGGCTGTGGCTCCAGCGTACCACACGGCGATGGAGGAGGTGAGGATGGACTCAATGATGGCCGTGTAGAACTGCACCATCATCTGCACCATCATCTGCACTGGCAGCTTGGCTTTCCTCAGCTGCCAGAAAGTACATTCCTCTGCTGGGCCTTTTCTTGATGAGGGCGCTGATGGTGGACTCCCACTTGAGTTCCTGGGTGATAGTGGTGCCGAGGAAGCTGAAGGAGTCCACGGTGGTGATAGGGGAGTCTGTCATGGTGAGGGGGGGCTTGGGGGGCTGTGACTTTCCTGAAGTCCACGATTATCTCCACTGTCTTCTGGGTGTTGAACTCCAGGCACTGGAGGAATAGTGTTGCTACTATTGATAAATGTCTGTTATAATTTGAGGTTGGAAATCTTTTAAAATTAGGCTTAAATGTACTGTAATTTTTGGGCTATAGAGCGCTCCTGAATAAAAGCTGCTTCAACAAAATGTACAAAGAAAAAATAAATTGTACATATATGGGCTGCATGTCAATAAGCCGCAGGTGCCCATGTTGTAACATGAGATATTTATACATATAGTACACGATAGTGATGCTCCGGTTGTCTTTTGAACCGGGGGTCTCGCAGCGCACCCGCAGTGCAGTTGACCTAATTAGACAAATTTTTCAGTGAATATGAGTATGAGTGGAATAAAACATGCAGCATTTGGAAGCTTAACAAACAGAAAACACATCACAGCTGTCCCTACTGTCCCCTCTGACCTTGATTACTCTGTGTGAGCTGATTTATCTGTGTCTGTGTCTTCACATCTGGTTCATCTGCTCCTGAGCTTACCGCCGTATAGTGCATATCCCGCGCTCCGCATGTGTCTTTGAGTTTTGCCGCGTCTAGATTTACTTCCTCATTAGACTCATTTCTCCATGAATATGAGTCTTATTGTAATAAAACACAGAGGTTCAAAGAGAAGGAAAAACGTAGCGGCTTGAAGTCTGAAAATTCTGGTTTATATTTTAGTAGTTTAGTTTTATGTTATCTGACCCAATTTGACTAAAACATACTCTTTTCTGATCATTTTAAAATGACATTATGAAATCCATCTCGTGACCCTTAGCACATGCCTTGTTACGCTCGGGGCGGGGGGGGCCCACCCCCTCTTTGACAATCACTGGTGTAGTGTAATAGTAGTTGTAGTAATGTTGATAATTATTGTATTATTAATTATTAATGTATTGTAATTAGCAACAATTCATTCATTAGGACAAGAAATGTCACCCCACCTTGTCTGGTATGAATGTGAGTGATGGTGTGAGGAGTGAGGGAGTGAGGGGAGTGAGGGAGTGAGGGAGCAGGGTTTGACCATCATAGTGTGAGGGTGTAAGGATCTGTTAAGGTGTAAGGCGTTAGGGATGAGGAGTGAGGGAGTAAGTGAGGATGAGGGAGTGAGGAGTGAGGTTCTGAAGGGTTAAGGGTTGTGAGGGAAGTTGAGGGAGTGAGGGATGTGAGGGTTGAGCGAGTGAGGTGTGAGGGTGTGAGGCATTCATTGTGAGGTGTGAGGTGTGAGGTGTCGAGGGAGTGAGGGAGTGAGGGTGTGATGGGAGTGAGGAGTGAGGAGTGACGGAGTGAGGGGAGTGACTGGGAGTTGAGGACAGTGATGGGAGTGAGGGAAGTGAGGCGAGGACATGGGTGGTGGTCGGAGGGTCGAAGGCCCAGACTGGCAGCCCTGGACATCTACTCCAAGCTGCGGCTATAAAGAAGTAGCTGACCACCAAGCCTGATAAGCTTGTAAAGTACAATGCATTATTTTCATTCATTAAAAAAAAAAAAAAAAAAAAAGAAAGAAATGGCAGTTGTAGCATAGCAATAGCAGCAGTTGTAGCAAATATGTGATAATATCAAATACATTTACAGATAACTTGAGCGCTTACATTTTGTTGAAGGCTACCCCTCTGTGAGACAGATTGCTGATATATTGTAATGATGACTAACTACCACCAGCACCATACTCATTTGTTGGCCCCTCCTCTTTCTCCTCAGGGACATATGTGATGCACCTGTCGGCGTTCGATGCCGATGACAACACCACTGCCAACGGGATGGTGCGCTACCGGATCCTGTCCCAAACGCCTCACAGCCCCATCCCAAACATGTTCACCATCAACAGCGAAACCGGAGACATCGTCACCGTGGCACCTGGCCTGGACAGAGAGGTGGGTCTGCCAACATAATAATGCCACAATAAAAATTCAATGAGGCTTTGGGTGTTTTCTGAAGTCAAACAAGACAATATTAGTTAAGTGTAGTTAACAGTTAAGTGTCGTTTTCTCTCCCCATTACCTTAGTATTTAGATGTATGCGCTTGATAAATCAATGAGTGCCCTAATGATCCAAAACGAAATAATTCTCAGTCATCATTTTGATTATATTTGCATAATTTCATTTTAATGCCTATAGTGCAGATCTTTCACCCTGAAAATGATTATAATCATAGCTCAATTAGCAGCTCAATAACATTTACATAAAGTGTGCTACAGCTTGCAACTATTTAATGCAATTACATGAAATATGGGTCTTGTAGTGACGAAATACTTATAAAGATTTAGTTCTACAGTTTGGATGAAAGACAGCAGGCCCAGCCACTGTCCACTCTTATCTCTGTTTATGGAGCACCGTTTGCTAACACATTTTTTACCTCGATGACACTCCGAGATGCAACTTCTTACAAATGTTTTGCGACCATTTGTCATCCCGGACATCCGTACCTTTTTTTCTTTTTCCTTACAGTAAATTGCCTTCCCTCTGCGGTCACCTTGTTTATGCTGTTCTGAAAGTTGTGACAAGATCCAAAATGTGTTTATATTGCCACATGGGCGACGTGGCGGTGACAAGTCTGCAAAAGAAATGTCCAGGACAGATTCTCCTCCCAAACTGTCATATTGGTGACAGACCTATTAACAACACATCACACAGCACTGGGCACCTCCTGAAGACATTTTCAGTTGTATTTTGTGCCTGTAAATGTTTCTGAGGTAAAGATAGAGTAGGATGTGACATCTGAGAGATGCACAAAAGCCTATATAATCGCACTTAGATGATAAAACATAAGTAATGATAGAATAGACATGAAGTAGGCGCAGAAAGCAGGTGGATGAAGGGAATGCTGATTGTTAGAATGAGATGAGGAGAAATGTGTGGTGATGGGGAGGTGGATTGACAGGAGAGACTGGGTGACAAGTGATGAGTGATGAGGCACCAGAACAGACGTGAAGAAAAATAAAAAGGAGCATGTTGGACAGTTTTTCTGGACGGCAATGTAACGATAGATGTACCTGCCTTTTTTCTAAATCTAAAAGTGTATATAAAAGCATGGTAGAATCAAATCAATCAAGCATTATTTACAGAGCACTTCACAATAACACGGAGAAGACCAAAGTGCTTTACTGGACACAGAAAAGGTAGTCTTGATTTAATCCCAGTGGGGTCTAATTTATAAAACCTAATGTGGTATTCTCACTAAACGTGTACGTACGGACAAAACGTATTCCACTTACTCAAACTTGCTGTCTTCTTGTCTCTTGGAGTTTAGATTACCTTCTGTCTCTGAATCTCTGAAAACCCTGAAAACCCTGAAGTTTTGTACCAGATTGCTCATTTCCACCTCCAGTTGTCCTAGATTACAAATTTAACATTCACAGTCACATACGTAATGTTTTCGTACATATATGCACTTTGTTAGACCCTAGATGACCTTATGAAACATAAAAGCATTTGTGAAAGTAAATATACATACACACACACACACACACACACACACACACACACACACACACATATATATATTCCCTAATATCCCAGTGGTAGTTGTAGGCATTCAATTCCAATTAAGTCAATATTTCCATTACCCCTGCCCTATATTTGAGTATTATGAAATATTGATTTGTCAATAGTACACATTATCTATGCTTGAAATGATTTTGGATTATTTCCATCTATCAGCATTTGCTATGACTTGACCTATATGTTTGGTGTATTAGAAGTTAAAAACCTCTGCCCGGTGTACAGATTTCTTCTACACTTATAGACTTGCAAACTGTCACCTCTATTTCTCATTCCTTTCACTGCCAAAAATGTATATTGACTTGATATTACTCCTCATCCTCACCTGCTCTGCCTATATTTATCAGAGCACCTTGAGAGACAGCTCTGTCACTGCTTTGGCCTGGTGACATTGACACAGTTATTCTGAAGCCTCCCGCAGCAGGTCCAAAGTGTCAGGCTCAAGGGCACAAAAGCAGGACGACACCGCCACAAAAAACTTCAAAACTAGGATTAGGTCTGTCCGGAAAAAAATAAGTTATCCTGCTAATACCTTTCACCCACTCCAAAGCGGCTTATTCAAATATGAGCTTAACTTTTTATCCTTACATGTTTGGAAAAATGTCAGTAAGGATTTTTCATGTTGTTTTAACCTGTGCATTTAATTCCACGGTATTATATTATGTAGGGTGGCCAATATTGGTTATTTGAAGCGGTATGGCTCTGATTGGATCTTAACTTTAACTTTGATATTGAAGCTTAAAAAATAATTGATCGTACTATATTTTGTAATGAGTGAATAGTAGAGATAACAGCTGATTTGAACTAATACTGGATAAGTATGCTTTTCACTGTCAAACCTAAAAAAATACCAGTCTTGAGGCAGTTGCAAACCCAATGTCAATCAAAGTGAGATGCAACATTACACATGTATTTTGTAAAAGATTCTTCATGTTTGAATGTTTTAAGTATATTTTTATCATTTTCTTTTTTGTCTAGTACTAGTAGTAGTATTTCAAGTATCAGTAATAGTATAACAGTAATGTATATATCACATTTGCATACAGACTACTCTACAAACTACTCATGTATCATCATTTTCACAATACAGACTTTAACACACATGCCAAAGATGTTTGATCAGATGAAGCAGCAATATTAAAATAGAAATGGCAAAGAAATTGTGATTTTAATCAATAATACACTTTATTTGTCAGTCTTCTCTATCTAGAAGTCTTTAGTCAGCATAAGTTTGACCTTTTATCCGGTTTAAAATGTATTCAAAAAGTTCAATGTACAATAGAAATAATTGTTTGACTAGTCGACTAATAAAAATATTAAACATTGACTCCACTGCTAAAATAATGGATGCACAAACATACAAACATATTACTGATTATTTTAATAAAACGAAGAGGAGATCACTGAGAAAACATATTTCTTCATTGTCCAGAAAGTTCTAGCCCCATATCTTGTCTTTGCCGATCTGAACCCAGTCCTTAAAACTAAATCAAAGCAGATGTACAGTGTAGCTCTTCTTTACAGGTGCACACTACAAAGCAAAGCACACTTCTTCTGGTCCACTGTTAGTCAGCATTTGGGCCCTTTGAAACTGAAAACTTTCTGTGTCTTCTCTCTCCTTCTGGGGCTATAGGGCTTTGGAGGTTTGAGCAGGAACGCAGTTATTTCTGGTCGTCCGACAGTTCCCATGAGGCTTTACTGCACCCCGGCCTGTCTCCTCTTGCACTCGCCTCTGTTCTGTACTTTTGAAATGCATTCTTCTTCCTCTTTCAACTCCCACTCTGCCTCTGTAGTGAGGTCTCCACTGGTGCTGCTGGACTTTCAAGAGCTTGTTGACACACTACCATTGCTACTTTTATTTCTACTATAATGGGCTACGGTTTGCCTATTTCTATTTGTACTCAATTTGCCGTATCAATATATAGCAACATCTTGTCTTTAGTTTACCTGTCTTTACTTTTACTTTCTATTCACAGATAACGCTTTAAAATAAGGTTTCTTAATACACTTTTTTATAATGCATTAAAAAGCACTATTTGTTTATAAGCACTTATAAGCCATTTACTAGCCTTTAATAATTACTAAAGGCTTATTAATGCTCTAGTTTTTGGTTAATGGTGTATTCACATTTATAAGCCATCAACAAATAACTAGTGCTTATTAACGCCTTATAAAGAGTTTACTTAGAATTGTTTTAGAGTTATTTCTAAGTTAGAAGCCCGTTTAACAATACTCTCTCTACCCAGCCTTGGGACTAGCAAAATAGGCTACATTGGATTATGAAATTCATGATTTTTATGGATTTAAAATAATTGATAGAGACACGTTTAACCTTGGTAGGACTTTTAAAATTCTTTGGGCCAATGATTTCTAGGTGAAAGAAGTGTAATTTTTTTATTGAAAACCTTTAGTACCTCAGACCATAAATTTGAAAAGGGGAGCAAAGGCCAGTACAATATTTCTGTTTCAAATTTTCTATTATCTCCATACAAGAACTCATGTGGTGAGTGAAGTCAGTCATTTTGGTCTTTGTCATTCATTTACCTCTTTCTGACCTTTGTCACTAAATTGTAAAAAAATTATGTATTTATATATGTAAAAGTTTATGCTGAAATCATTATTCTAAATTTCAAACTGTCAATGATTGATTTTTGAGGAATACTTTTGCCTTTTTGAGTTTGGAATGGAAATATTTAATTTTGTTGTGATGTTTATTTACGGTGCAATATTCACATTTTCCATATTTTGTTATGTAACAGCTTTATTCCAAAATTGATAAATTCATTATTTGCCCAAAATTCTACAAACAATACCCCGTAATGACAACGTGAAAGAAGGTTGTTCTTTGCAAATGTATTAAATGAAAAAACTCTGTTGAAAGCACCTTTGGCACTAATTACAGCCTCAAGTCTTTTTGAGTATATTGCTACAAGCTTGGTACATCTATTTTATTTTTTTTGTATGGATAGTTTTTCTCTGTGTGCTTTGGGTTGTTGTCTTGTTGGAAGATGAACCTTCGCCCCAGTCTAAGGTCCAGAGCGCTCTGGAGCAGATTTTCATCAATGATGTCTCAGTACACTGCTGCATTCATCTTTCCGTTGATCCCTGAAGCCGCTGAAAAACATCCACACAGGGATGGTACTGGCCAGGTGATGAGCCGTGCCTGGTTTCCTCCAGACCTGGTGCTATTCAAGCCAAAGAATTTCGTTGTTTCATCTGACCAGAGATTTTTTGTTTCTCATGTTTCTCATGGTCTGAGAGTCCTTCAGCAGTCTTTTTGCAAACTCCAGTCAGGCTGTCATGTACCTTTTACTGAGGTGTGGCTCCCGTCTGGTCACTCTACTACACAGGCCTGTCTGGTGGAGTGCTGTAGAGGTGGTTGTTCTTCTAGAAGGTTCTCCCTCTCTCCACAGAAACACGCTGGAGATCTGTCAGAGTGACCATCGGATTCTTGGTCACCTCCCTGACTAATGCCATTCTCCTCTGATTGCTCAGTTTGGCCGGGAGGCCAGCTCTTGGAAGCTTCAACGCTGCCGTAATGTTTCTGTAACCTCCTCCCGAGCTGTGCTTTGATACAATCCTGTCTCCGAGGTCCCTGGACTTTTTGGTTTGTGCTCTGACACTGTTAACTGTGGGGCCTTTTATAGACAAGTGTGGGCTTTTCCAAATCATGTCCAATCAACTGAATTTACCACAGGTGGACTGCAATCAAGTTGTGGAAGCATCTCAACGATGATCAGTGGAAAAACGATGTACCTGAGCTCAGTGTCATGACAAACAGTGTGAAGACTTGTGAATGTGCTTTTTTAATTTTGTATTAATGCATTTGCAAATAATTCACAAACAGCCTTCTTTCACATTGTCATTTTGGGGTAATGTTTGTAGACATTTGAAACAAATGATGAATTTAATGCGTTTTGGAATAAGGCTGTAACATAACAAAATGTGGTGTGTGCTCGTGAACCTTTTTTTTATTTCAAGCCACAGTTATTCTTATTTTTTAAAGACCATAATAAAAAATAAGAACATAATAATACTGATTGATCAACTTTTCTACCACATTGCTAAGTTTATGTAAGCCTCTCACAACAATATGCAGTGTGTATCTTTTTTCCTCTGTAGTCTCTTTCATTCTGAATTGAAAGCAGTGGTTTTTTTTAAAGTCTGGATGAGGTTCTTCAGTCCATCACAACACACTTTGAAGAGCTTCTTGACTTTCACTCACCCCTTCTCACTCTCCAGAGGTCCTGTACCATACTCTGAGGCGTTGTTGTGTAGCTAAGAGGTTGAGATGCTTCCATAATTACTCCCTCGTCTAATTAAAATAACGCTTGTGCATATTCCTGGCCTGACAGGACTGTGTAGCTGGCATCTAAACACAGTATTGAAATAGGGAGCTTCTGTACTTGGGTGTTAATGAGGTGCGTGTCTGAGGTTGGAGTTCAACGTTACGTCTAGAATCGCAATGAGAAGACGCAGTAGAGTCCTCCTGATGTGGGTCTGGTCCTAATTGGGATATTTACTGGGTAATTAGCAGGTGAGGGAGACACTAGAGTTGTAATTGGGAAAATCGCAGTGACAAGATGCATTACACAGACAGTAGACTCCCAAGCTCCATCCTTCAGCAGGCCCATTAACTACCCCCAGGCAAGGGAAAAGACGGAGGGGGGTTGTGGGTAAAAGTGGGAGGAGAGGATCGAAAGTCTTAATGCAAGGAAAACACAAATAAACCATATTTCAGCCTGGCAGTGGGTTGAAGTATAAAGTGCCGTAATCAAGGGTGGTGCAAATCCATTTTAAATGTTGTAAACGTTAGAAGATGAATTCCTTTGTCAAGTCAGCATTACTTATTGACAAACAGAAAGACATTTTTGAGGATGCCGTTCTGCTTTTAGCAAGTTGTATTGATTAAAAAAGAGGAGAAAACATTATTAAGTTTGCAAAAATACAAGTGTGGTAGTAAAAATATTCTAGTAGTCATTGTAATAGTAGTTATGGCAGTTGTAGTAGTAATAGTCATAGTACTAGTTGTACTAGTCATGGTAGAAATGGCAGTAGCGGCAGTAGTAGCAGTAGTTGCAGTGGTAGCTGCAGTAGTAAGTTGTTGCAGTACTAGTTTTAATAGTCATGGTAGAAATGTTAGTAGTAGAAGTAGTTGCAGTAACAGTTTTAATAGTTATGGTAGAAATTGTTGTAATTGTGGTGATAGTAGTAGTATAATAGCTTGATCTTTGTTTGATTTCATTGTGTATTGAGCAATGTAAGTTGGTCTACTTTCTGATGAAGTCAGTGTGATGGTTTCATATATTTATAAGACTAAACTTCGTCCGATGTTATACTGTTTCTGGAAAAAGCTGTGTTATATTCATTGTAGAAGTTGTAGTAGTAGTAGTAGTAGAAAAGTTGAAGTAGATGTAGTATTCATAGTGTTTGTAGTAGCAGCAGTAGTCATAGTAGACGAAGTAAAGTAATAATCCTGTATACAACTGTCTACATATCCTGCTGGCTTTTTTTATTCTCACTCACATACATTTAAAACAGCCATATTTCAGCCTGGCACTCAATTTGTCAATTGAAAAGATGAAATTGCATTCATCTCTCTTTGATATGATTGCTTTATAGATAGTGCATTAATCTCTGTCAGATGGATCATTGTCTTCACATCTGTCCGTCAGCCACACTAAGTAACAAGTGTCTTTCACGGCGTACCAAAGGGGAGGCTTCAGCGCAGCCTTGAGATATGATGAAGTCTGCTTGAATGAATGATTTCCACCTTTGAGCTCTCAGCTTTTCAAACCACAACCATGGACTGCTCCTGTAGAAGAAATATTTTTCTTTTCAATCGCTGTACAATGAAGTCTGTAAATTCTTCCGGTTTATGTCATTACAGAAAGTCTCTCAGTACACCATAATCGTCCAGGCAACAGATATGGAGGGTAACCTGAACTTTGGCCTCTCCAACACTGCCACGGCCATCATTACTGTAACAGACATCAACGACAACCCTCCCATGCTAACCTCCAGAACGGTAAGTAACTGCTTATATGCCATTGGGATATTTAATGATTATGGGAGGGTAAGAGGGTGAAAACCAAGATCAGGATCAGCCACAAGGCTATTAAGTGCTAATAATGTTTTGTGTTGTGGTCTCGTTATGATATACAGGCCTCTGAATGACACCTAGGCAATAAGCATGTAGCAGTTAGTAGTAGTTAGTTCAGTTGAAATGAGTATGCCATTACCAGTCATAGTAGTAGTAGCAGCAGCAGCAGAGGCAGTAGTCGTAGTTATTTTACAGGACTTTTCTAAAAGGGGCGTATGTTTAAATGCACACCAAATAATGTGATAGTTATATAATTTTGGAGTTTGCAGGTTATTATCATGTCATGTAAGGCGTTACATATGATGTGAGTCATCTGATTTCTAAAAATTGGGCAAACTAATGGAAGCGAAAGAGAAAATTCTTGATTGTACTTTGTCTAAATGTGTGTTACTCTAAAAATCCACAAATATATTGACTCGTGTCGCAGGGTGTTTTAAATTATCAGATTTCTCTTTTGCATGTAAAAACACCAAAAATCTGATTATTGGGTTATCTGATTATTTTGGTTAGCAGATGTAAATGTTCAGTATGTACCCAATGGATGTTGAATGCAGTTATCCATTCAGAAAGGTTTATTGCCATTGCCAATGAACAAAATTCACAAACGTAGGAACTTGCTTTGGTGATTTGGTGCAACATAAAACAATGAACAATGATAAAAAGACATAAAATCAAAAAGGGCATGCATTAAAGAAAAACAATTTAAATCTGCTATACAGTAAAAATAGGCTGACTATGTGCACAAAATGTACAGTTAAATTGACTGATGTAGTGCAGAAAGTGAACAGTGCAGTGAGTGATTAAATTATAGTTAAAGTGACAGATGTTTAGAGGTGTTCATGAGAACGGCAGAGGGGGAAGAAACTGTTCTTGTGGCTGGAGGTTCTGGTCTGGATGGATCGTAGCCTCCTGTCTGAGGGCAGTGGTTCAAATAGACCATGTTCAGGGTGAGAAGGGTCAGCTGTGATCCGACCTGCTCGTCCCGGAGCCCTGGAGACGTACAGGTCCTGCAGATAAACTGCCTTTAACCACCAACAATCACACTATTGGATTCATACTGGCAAGCTGGGTGAAGTGTCTTGCCCAATGACTCAACAAGATGCAATGCTGAGCAAATTTAAGAGCAGAACATGTGTTTCCTATCCAAAATATGCATCATTATTTATCAGTGATCATTTTTTGCATAATTGCTGTCAGTAAGACCATGCCATTTACAGGGACAGAGGAGGAAAGCATATCCATAACCGTGGCTTTCATCAGCAGAAAAATCTTAGCACTAGCACACTGTTGATGATCGTTGTCATGGTGGGGATATTTAGAATGATGATTGCATTAAAGGAGGTCATTACCGGGGACAAGGTAGAAATGAAGTGCCCAGATTAGCGTGTGGGCCCGAGCTCCTGCTGTATCAACATGATCACTAAACTAATCAGCCAAGGAGCTAATTTTGGTAAGTTAAGTTAACTTTATTTAATACAAAACTAAAAGTAATGGATAAATAGCTTTGTCTTCCAAATATTGCTTGTGCCGCGCTTTTGGTAGCATTATTTTCATTTTCTGTTCAAGAAAAAAATTCTTTATCTCTTTTAAATGTCATCGTATACGCAAAATACAGGTAGTTGACATAATCTCCTAAATTGAACATCATCTTTAAATTCAGTTCAACCACCACTATAAATCACTTTAATTCATTATTAGTTGTAATATCAAAAAAATCTTGTCTCTTATTTACTGCTTTGGATGCTACACTGGAAAATCCTTTGAGGTGCTGAGGTGGCTCGAGGCATCACTAGAATTATTCAGACTGCTTTTCCATCAGTCGATGAGCGAGTGTTGGCCACATAACGTACTTTACCATGCCATATGAGATAGGAAAGGCTCTGCACGTTAAGGTTTTGGAGATGCAGTTAGCATTAGCCCTGAGGGTTTGAAGCCCCATATGGTGTCTAGTTGGTGTTAGCCATGTGTGTTATTGCTCATATAAGGGAAGCTATAGCACACAGAGTAGAAAATACACCAAGGATTATCCACAAGACATGTGCTGTATATTTTAATAATTATTCACGATACCTTACTTATCAGTTTTGACTTCCATCTGAAAGTAATTTTCAATCTTCAGTTACATTTTCAATAACCCTAACCCTTAAATTAAGATATCACTTTGTGTATAAAATCTTCTGATACATCACTTTTTTAAACAATAACTATATTATATTAACAGAACAAATATTATATTTAAAGATATTAATCAAATGTATAATCTTGAATTTATAAACATATTAATACATTCATTTTGTTGAACCACAACCTTGGTGCTTTAAACTCTAATATTGTATGGTGGTAAGTGAGGCATTGAAGGATTCAAAATAATTATTAATATGGGTTTTTTCAAGGGAAAAAAATCTGAAAAGTTGAGGATGCCAAAGCTTCTGCTGCTGCGGTGAAGATGGGGCCAAAGAGGGTTTGTTGCACATACATTGTTTGGTATGGCAGGGCTGTTCAGTTGTGGTAAAACATTATTATCACAATTACTCTGCTCATAATTGAAATCACAATTATTTTGATTACTGTCTAAATTAACGTTAAGAATTACATAATTATCTATGTAATCCCTCATTCGTCCATTGTAGTAAATCATTTCATCTAGAATCCACAAACCACACTTTTGAAGACAGTAAGGTGAACATTCCAAGCAGGGAGAAGAGATGGTTTGAAAGAGGAGTTAAGTAAATAAAAAGTATATTAAGTACATATAAATAAAAAAGAGAGAATCACTCTTTAAACAGAAATGGAGGTTTAAGGTTAAATTTACAAGTAATATACAACAGCATTTTCAAACCATGGAGCAAGATCGGCACAGACCATTAAGATGCTAATCAGGTACTCATCAGTGATGAGGAAATGGAAGCCAGCTAACAATAGGATTTATATGGCCCATTACAGGGCTGAAGAAGATTAGTTTCAGGTTAACATTAAAACAGTGCAAACAAATAGATAATGTTTCATTGTTATTAGTTCTGTGGCACTTTGTTATAAAGCCTTTTTAAAAAGTGGTTTTGCTTCAGGTTTTGAGGGGCAGAACGTGCACACATATAATCCTAAACAGAAGTGATTTTTTTTTTTTTTTTTTACAACCTTTGTTATTGAGTAGAGTAATAATTAAAATCATGACTTTAAATTTGATTATGCACAGCCCTTGAGGAGGCCATTTATTAATTGCTTGAGAGTGTAAAGAGAGATTCGAAAATTGGAGGTAGGAAAAAGGTAGGAAGTACTGTCTTTCGAGTTTAATTTATCATTCAGTTTTGATTTCCCACATTCCTACATTGGATATTGGCAGAAGAGTAGAGAAAAATTGATGAGTGGACCACAATTTAGGCTCAAAGACATTAAAATTGAGGACAAAAAAGTTCTGTGTGAGTGATGAGAGGTGGTAAAGCATAAAGGATAGTACAGATTTAGAAGTTCCTGTCTACAGTGATAAAGCAGAGATGTGCCCCACTGTAAATCACCAGCCTTACCCTCGTGCATTAGGCTGTCCTGCTGATGACATTATATTGATGCCAGTGTCCGGTAATCAATTAATATTCCTTAACTGTATTCCTCTGTGTTTAAGTGCCCCTCCATCATCTCCACACTGAGAAGTTAATGCTGTCATGTATTAATGATTAATTTTAGTGCAATAGTGTTTTGAAGGCATAGAGAGCTACGTACTTTTAAGTCATTCCTGTCATAAATCACCTCTTCTAATGGCACGTTAACGTAAAAAGCTATTTGTTGAAAGTGCTGGGCCATTATGCAAATATTTAGTGTTTGCAGTAAACCCAATAGATCTTTCCATGTGTCCCAGAAATATAAAGTTTGTGGGGTTTGTCTTTAATGCCGTCGATTAATTTTTCATCACACCTATCACACGCTGGCCTATTTTTCTTGGAAGCAAGGGGCATGCAAGGGATGCTTATTCAGAGTAGAATTCATGCTTCTGTTGTGTGTTTTTTTTGTGTTTTATGGATAAAGTTTATAGAATGCACTTTTAACTTCTGCTTAGAAGTAGTGCTGGAGTTATAGAACCATATTTGGCAAAGACCAGGTCATGACTAAGGCTGCTTCCACAATAGTCTAGTTTTAATACTCTTCTAGTCAGGGTTTAGCCCAGATCTAGTCCTGGTTTTGTCATAATTTGCTTGTGGTTTGTGTGGAAGTGTGGCCACAGCCTCAGTCAATGATGGACCGTATTCATAGACTAGACTCATTGCCCTCAGCAGAAGGTATAGGTCCATATAAACCAGCAGACTGGCCAACAGACTGCATGCTCAAGCTGTGAGGTTTGTGAAGCTGCTGACAAGTGCCCCTCCTAGTCCACCTCCCCTTGGACTTTTTATTGTTGCATAATAACATAAAACTCTACAGATTTTACTATTTGATATGCCCTTTATGCTGCAGCTAATACTGTTACTATTTATGGCATACGTTCCTGTACTCAATATTATTATTGGGTTTTACACAATTGTTATTTATGGCATTGGGATGGAGTCTCACATGTTTTTTTTATCACACTTTACATCATTACTACAGCATGTAATGTTTGAAATGTTGTTATTTTCTCATGACAATGACAATGGAGTTCTTTGGTGAAAGCCCATTGCTTGGTTCCTTAAATACATTTCCCGTTCCCAAAGGCGTTTGAAAATTACAAAAATAACTAGTGTTTGGAAGCTTTCTCAGAGATAATCAGCTATGCTAGGATACTAAAGACCTGCAAAACCGTATGTTATTTAAAATCTGTGCTGAATCTTGTCCCAACAATAAGAGTTATACAGTGCCATTATACAAAATTTGGATTTTGGGAAAACGATTGGGAAATGTACTTCCATAATACAACAAGCTTTGAAGTAGTAATGAACTGAATCTTGATTGTATTACTATTTGAGACATCCTTTGCAAACAGCTTAAAGGTTTTATCTCTGGAAGTACACACAAAAAGTAAATTAAACCAGGTTTTTGTCACTATGCCACCAGTGTTATCATCAGTTTGTTCAAGAATTATACTTTTTTAATTAAAAACACATTTTGGCAGCTATAGAAAATAACTCAGTTCAACTATTTTTTGAAAGTGCCTCCTCTTAACTACTAAGTGTAACTTATATTGGAGACAACCTAAAGGGTTAGCAGCTATTGTCCTTGTCCTTGAGTAATACACCCAACAATGTCGTATGTCGTACAGTGGAGTTCTCTCTGTTTGATGCAGAAAAATGTGTCCCTTTCTCAGACAAGATCAGGACTTTTAAAACATAATGTTGACTTTTGGGTTGACAGCTCGCAAATTAAGCAATCAGAAATTGAGTTGCGTTGTATTTACTTTGACCTCCTCTACCTTTGTTGCATCTTCAGAAAGGTGCATTGATGAAGTACCCTGTCACTTGCTCTCCTCTCTCTTCCTCCCGTCCTCTCTCTCGCTCTCTGTCTCTTTCTCGCTTGCCTACTCTTGTTTTTTCCTGACGCCAAAATTGTGACAGAAGGGTAAAGCTGTTGGCACGTAGCGTTTTGTCAAGAGCTGCGAGAAAGCCAACTCTGGTCTGTGCCAATCACAATCAGGGGCCGGGCCACTCCTGACTTTGAATGCAACAGCTGAGGACGAGCCATGCCCCTACCCAAGTATACTATCCGACAAGAAGCAAATTATAGCTTTACGTCCGCAAGTAAACAAACAAGTGATATTTTACTCCACCGCATCACATTTCCAACAAAAACAAAAAACAGTTTTCATCTTGATTTTATGGTAATGCTAAGAAGTTTGTTTCCTTTTATCTAAATCTTCTACTGTTTTTTGACTTTGTCTTACAAATCTATTTGGGAAACAATCATGCGCACTTTCAAATCGTATAGGTCCTGACAATTGATCTTTACCCTAACTTTATGCGGCATGTTGTCCTGTTCAATAAAAGCTAACTGGCAAAAAAACTTACCTAAAGTCGTATTCTTTTCCCTGATGCCACCAACTCAATTGCTATAAATGCTAATGATACATTGATTGAACTCTGTGCTTCTCTAATATTTGTGGATACTTAAAGCTCCTTGAATGAAAAGTATACAGTTATTTAAAGAGTTGGAGAACAGGTAGAAATGTTGACTTAAGCTGATCTTGTTGGCTCTCTTCACTGCTGTGTGAGAGGAGACTCGAGTGTCCTCCTGAGCTCAAGCACCACCTTTGAAGTTGGATGTCATTGAAACTGCGTCTCTGTGAAAGGAGTCCCTGAACCCCGGCCCCGTCGCAAACAGAAACCAGCCGGCACGTTCATCCACCACTGGGAAGAGCGGCAGGACCACCCGCTACTCGTCTGTTACTCATCTGTTGTCTTCAGAATGTCAGCGAGTCTCACAACAGCTCTGCCTAATCTGCCCCTCTGCTGTCTGCTGTATGGCGCGTGATGCCAAGGGTGAAGAAGTGCCAGGAAAAGGCTTTATGATCTTTTGGAGTGTTTGCTCTTTGAGATGCTATACTTGTGCATAAGCGGCTCAGAGGCTGCTTCACGCCTGTTGGATGCAGCTAACACTTGCCACCAAACGGAACATGCCCATGACTTGAGACGAGGGCCATAGTCAAATTGTGTTTTTACGATATTAACATTTAAATCTTGCAAAGAAAAGGCTCAATACGCAATGATAATGTCAATAGTTAGGAAGCAATCATTCTTTATTATACAATAGAGAGTAGATTTTCCGTACAAAATAGAGGTAGTTTCTTTAACGTTACCATGTACTACTGATAAACATCAAAACAGTGTAAAGGGGCACTTTTCTCGCACATGTTAAACTAAAGTGTTGAGTTTCATTACTATCAATTAGTATCTGCGTGTCTTTTTTGTCAACTTTATACTAATACTTTGCTTCATTATTGTTCATTGTTGTATGTTGCACCAAATAACTAAAGCAAGTTCCTTTTTTACTGCATATATAAATGTGCCTCAATCACAAATTAAAGTTTTTTTTAGTCCTTGGTTATCCATGAGTCTCAGAGTGACAATCTAACACAAAACAATGAATGCGAAAAGTTCTCAAGAAATCCTCTATGTTTGTTTAGTTTACTGATGGAGAATTCAAGGTCTCATGAAGCTACAATGAGCCACTCCAAAAGAACAATACTTTGTTTATCGTTAAGACTAGCTACTTAAGACCTCAGCTATGGTGCCAGTTTTGTAAAGACATTTTTAATATGCCCTATATTTCTTGACTGTTCTCAAATTAAGCTCATTTTAGTACATTTTGGTACTTTGAAAGAATATTCCGTGGTTGCTCTCAAAAGCCTCTGATGGGTACAAAGGACATTATATTCTGCAGAGGTATTACATTCAGTACACGTTATTCTTTGTGTAGTTGATCCCCTAAACGTCCGTGGCTTTAGTGAATCCCCACGGTGAGAGACACATGACAGGCATTGCTCGCCCCTCCTGTGGCTTATCTGGACAAAGCATGTGTTTGGACAACTAAAAACCATTAAATACGGCCTCTTAGCTGTCTTAACGCTCGCCAACACCCCTTTCACCCCATTTGTTCTGTCCTCTTTTAGCATGATGAAGATTGGTTGGAAAAATCTTCGCAACTCTACTACTTCCTTGTTGCTTGCTGTTTGTGCAACTACTGTTCATTTATTGTTCAGGGCCAGTAAAAGGCACATCATTAAACTCCTGAAAACCTGAAAGGGTTTGTGTGCTCAATGGAGAGGAGTGAAAGAATCAAAACCAAGGCACTCAATGGCTTTTTGTTCAAATTGCCACACTTAACGGGCCATAAAAGCGACACTCAGAATGTTTCAATTTGAAAATGACATGTCTCACAGGCTAAATCTTTTGCCCTTTTTTTTGCAGTTTTCAGGGGAGGTACCGGAGAACAGGGTCGATGTGGTGGTGGCGAACCTGACTGTGATTGATGCAGACCAGCCGCACTCGCCCAACTGGAACGCCATCTACCGGATCATCAGTGGAGACCCCACCGGACACTTCACCATACGCACGGATCCAGTGTCCAATGACGGCATGGTTACTGTGGTCAAGGTAAGGACTCAGGAAGTACTTTAAGTGGACATATGGAAAATGTACTCATCAAAAACATACCTGGAGTTGTATTTAGCTTCACTCCCGTTTGTTTGATGAATACTGTTTAGTGAGTCCTCTCCCCTCTGAGCCTCACGAAGAAAACAACTAAACAACTTTTCTGAATTGTCCAGGTTTTTGACGCCACAGGTAGCGCTCCAAGATCTTTGGTGCTGTTTTTTAGTCTGTAAATCATCACCAGACTTGTTCCCCTACAACAACGTTCTTGTGTTTGTTTACCTCCTCTATGTATTATTCAGTTCCAAAACACGAGATGCCAAAGCAGAGGTACTCAAGAGTGTGTTTAAAGGGCAATAACAATACAAATAATGCATAATATCTGTCCTTTAATACATAAACAAACTAAAGAATTTAGGTATTCTTATTGTATTTTTGTATCACTTGCTTATACAATTATAATCACCTGTCTTTTTTTTTTTTTACATTTGATCCAATATGTCCATGAGTTTTAGAATGATCTTCTTTAGAATGGTCAAAATGTTGCAAATCCATTAATAAAGCAATTACACTTTATCTTTGTCAATCAATGATCAAAGAGATATTCCAACCAGGACATCTCAAGTTAAAATAAAAAAGTAAAAATAATGTATCTAGTCCAAAATGCTCAGTTGGGTGTAGGCTCCATGAATCACGCCTGGATAAGTTAATTAAGTGGTGTCGTGGGATCAGACAATGCCCCAAACTGCAAACACAAAATTACAACCCTAACCCTAACACATTTTAGTTAGTTTGTAATACTCAAATAGTCTTTCTTTCATTGTCCCGTTGCACTCTCTCTTGATTTAAAGTTTGGCCGGCAACAATAGAAAGAAAATGAAAAGGGGCAGGTTGTTTGCCTTTCAGATGCCCCTTGTTGTCGTGATGAGAGATTGGAAAGTGTTGTGTCCTTCAGAACACCTCATCCACTCCCACGCAGACTTAAACACAATACCGACCCAGACCATTGTAGGAAATGAGCTATTGATTTCCCAATTACAAAGGCAACAGGATTTATACACACTAATGTTCAAGCCAATGCACTGAATGACAGAAACAACAGGGGATGGTCTTGTAACAGCCTGTTATGTTAGTGTTCAACCACTGCAATCAAGGTTTAATGCCTTGGCAAACATGACACGAAACATGGATGGAGATCGTATCATTATTTACATCCAAAAACTCAATTTTAAGGCATTTTGTTTACTTTCCTTACCATTTGGAATTGCCACAGCAAAGAAGAGCTACAGATTGGGGCAATATGTTTTGTAATTGTGAATACTCAAGGGTATATTAAAAAACAGTAACTCAAGATATATTTACAAACTCTCAAAATGCTGCAAAAATAGCTAATTAAAATTATGGAGCAAATCATTCAGACAAGAGTATATAGTTGATGTAATGCCGTGACTTTAAGTGTAATCGTTGAGTTTTACGTATCCGACAAATGTGAAAGGACTGTAAAATTACCAATACACTTGCAGAAATCTAGCACATTTCTGGATTGCTAAAATACTTTGTGATTATTGTTATTAGACTACTCAATTTTGATATGTTCATTTTTGCCAATATCTATTATATGTCTTTTATTGGGGCTGGGTAATGGCTCAACAGCTACACCTGTTTTTGGCCTGTTATGGACGGATAACATGAAGACAGGATTAAATGGAAGATTAGCCTATGCTGCTTGCTTTTTCTTTCAGGCAATGATATTTACTGCTAAAGATGAAAATGTGTGTCTGATCAATATTTTCACAAGAATGTTTAGGTACAACTCCAGCTGGATCAGTATTTGCACAAGTGGGCTTCTTGAGTATTTGTCTGTCACACGTGTTGTCAGAACAGCTTGCTTGTTTGTGTGACCCTGTGGATCCCCGGAGGCCTTCTCACATCTCATATCCCACAATAATGTTTCAAAACTTGCAATAACATCCTGTTCCTTTAATTCCCTCAACACCCTGAGCAATAAGCATCGGCATTTCGCTTCTCTTCATTATCTCTAGATGACTGCATTTTATAATCCATTCCTCCCCGCTTGCTCCCAGATGTAAAATTCCGCAGGCAGCCGGTTTGCCATAAGCCCACCACATATAGAGGAAAACCCATGGGGAGGTTATCACGAAATCATAAAATAAGAGACACAACACACCCCGCGGGACATTGGCGAATAGACTGTCTCACAGAGGGAACAGCGGGCGCCTGGGAGCCCTCTGGGAACCGGAGCTGGAATGGTCAACAGTGTGTTAGAGTTAGAGCGCAATGTGATGGAGAGGAGTTAGAACGCTGTAAGGATGTTCTATCTCCTTGTTTGATGTGGGTGTCAGAGTATATAGATACAGGAGGATGCCGCGTTCGCTAGGGAATGCCTCGCTCCTCGATAAACAAGAGCAGAGGTCTGAACCGGAACATGTCGTACACTTACTGAGCTCTCGGGGGAGCGGCTGATTCGCGATCTGGTGAAGTGTTAAGTCGAAAAACAAACAAGCAGTGATTAGGAGGTGTAAATGTAGGCTTATGATAGGCAGGAGCAAAAGAGGGTAAAGTGACGTTTACTTACTAACATAAACATTTTCATTTGAATCCAATTTTAAAAATGTAAAAAATCCAGATCATTTTATTTATTTAACACATTTTATAAACCAAACTGTTTCCAAAGTGCTGCACAGACATTAAGCAATTTTAAAAAGTGCTCAATTTGATCTTCTAGTACTAAAACAATAAAGCAGGTAAAATCAAAGTGAAGCAAAACCATAAAATCTATAAAATAAACTACCGGTAAGTAAAATAAATGTAAATTGACTCATTACTGCTAAATACTATATTGTTTTGTTTTTTTCAAGTTTGCCCCTTTAGTTCACCACACAAATGTTCTAAAAGGAGATCAGATATATTGCAAAATCTCCAAAATGACTTAACGTGATGATGACCCTTTGCCCGATTTGTTTCCCTGAGGGCCCGTCCGCATGGTATGTATTCATGTTTTGGTTCGCCTACAGCGATTCTCTGGACCTGTGTGGGCTGGGAATACCACTGGCAGCAGATCAAAGAGCCTTGAGCGTGTCAGGCCTGCTAATCGGATCCTGGTGCACTGTGGGGTCACACCTATACAGACCCTTGCAAGCACATTTACCTCCACAAAAATCCCATCCAAATACAAGGCTAGCCCTATTCTGCCCCTGTCAACCGAACTGTTTGATTAAAAAGCTTTTTATATCTCTCCATACAGATATGCTAAATGTGATTACCTCCTTGTCAAAAGCCATAACATGCCTGTGGGTCCGCAAGAGACGATTTATTTGTGGCAGCGGTGGCTAAAGTACCATTTATTTTCAAGCTTGTTGTTGTATGTCATTGTGTAGCCTTCATTACAGGAGCACAAAACTGTCACTGTAGTTTAGGATCAGCCCGCAATCCCATAGAGAATACACAGAGGTTTAGAAGAAGACATTGTTCACATTGTACTTGTGCTTGCCGATGATACGGCTAGGTTTCTGTTGGCATGACAACATTCAAATTCACATTTTATTGTATTCATATATTATTATAGCATTGATTTATAGCGCCTTTCATGACACTCAAAGCACTTTACATTGCATTATTCATTCACTCCACACTCTGTGATGATATATTACTACTGTAGCCACAAATGCCCTGGGACGAACTGTCTGAAGCGAGGTTGCCAATCGGTCGCTCCAACCACCACTAATTACTCATTCACTCTGGACATGTTGGTGAAGTGACTTGCCTAAGGGCTCAAAACTGGCCTTTGCACTAGAGCGATAGCCTCCCACTGTGGCTAATCAAGCCGCGTCTTCGGAGATCAGACAAGATTGAGCATTGACAAGCATGTACTATTAATATGGTATTATTTTCATGGTTGTGAATTTTCCTATTGGCCATTCTTTTTAGCTATGTTAAATAATTGATACAGGGATGGACCCCTGTCACATTCTACAAGTGTATTATATTCTAGAGTTCTCCGACTGACCACATTTTTTTATTAAAAGGTTTATCGTAAATAAATGAAAAAAAGATAAATCTCCTCCAGCATCCCGTGTCCTTAGGCAAATGTCCCAAGGTCCCCTGTCCTTACACCCTCCTTCTCGGCAAGGAAAAACTACTGAGTACTGAGTGAAACGTCTGGGAAAGAAACCTCGAAGGAGTTCCACAGTGAAGGAGAGGTCCAACTCCCTCGGTCGGACATTCGTACGTACTTCAATTACAGATAGACAGTGGAGCCGTAACCACTCAGTAGAACTAGTTCTTCGAGGCAGATGAAGAACTGTTCTTCTGGAGTAGAGACCATTTCTCCAGGCAGTTGAGGAGCATTTGGATCCAGAGGTCATCAATGTGCCTGTTCCACTCCCCATCGGGAAGTGAGAGAAGAAAAAGAAAAAGCAATGTACAGATTGCAAGTGAAATTAAATATTGTTGATAGGAAAAGTAGTCAGAAGTAGACTGCTCAAGTTGCCATACTTCCCCCAGCATAGTTGCTCTGAGGGCAGCATAGCCGGGAAACTCTAGGTTTTATTTCTGTTCTTAACTGGCCTGACCATAAACTATTTCAAAGAGGAACGTTTTAAAACTGCTCTTAAATGAAGAGACACTCGTCTTTGATGGACAGGGAGCTGATTCCATAACACAGGAGTTTAGTAGCTAAACGCTCTACCTCCTACTGTGCTTTTAGAGAGTCTTGGGACCTCCAGAAGTCCAGCATTTTATTATTTAAAGATTGTTTGGCCCGTAGGCTTTATTAGACAGGAGAGGAAAGCATGAAATAGGGGATGAGAGAGAAGGGAGGATTCGCATCAAATCGTCGGAGCTGGGATCCGAACCCACGACACTGCGGACGGGTTTGAGAGCGAAGTGTTAGTCTTGTCCACCTAAGGCCCATATTACTTTAACAGGTTAATAGGAGCGTGCAAGTTGGCTGGCCAGAGATTTTAGCTGTAACTTGGTCCGGTGGCTCCACCTGCTTGTCTCCATAGTGATAGCACAGTTTAATGCCATACTGTGGAACCTGCAGCGATTACCTGTCCATAGAGACAAGCAGGTGACTGAACTTCCACCAGAGAAGTTACGTTTTTTTGTTTTTTTTAAATGCTATATTTACCACATTGTGTTGCATTGATGTATACTTGTGCTCTATGAACAAAACATATCTTCTAGTGTATAAGAACAAATTCATGTGACTTCTCTTTTTTCTCCGTTTTGAAATGTAATTAATGGTAATTTTTAAACATGCTTGTCATTTCTATTGTACTGGTCTTAATGGGCACATCATTTAATAACTCAACATGCTATTTACCCAAAGCCTGACTGTGAGCTGACAGTTCAGTTAATTCAATTAATTGCAATACTCTCACAGACGCTCTCTCATTTCCCTCTTACAGCCAGTGGACTTTGAGATGAACCGAGCCTTCATGTTGACCGTGGTCGTGTCCAACCAGGCGCACTTGGCCAGTGGGATTCAGTCGTCTCTCCAGTCCACAGCCGGGGTCACCATTTCAGTACAGGATGTAAATGAACCCCCGTACTTCCCAACGAACCCCAAACACATCCGCTTTGAGGAGGGAGTCCCTGCTGGCACCAGGCTGGAAACCTTCTCTGCTTCTGATCCAGACAGACTACAGATGCAGCAGATTATCAGGTAAGAGAAGACCCTGCTAATTTGGTTTTATAGTGTGTTTGCCTCAAATTACCAAAGCAATGTCCAAGTAATTTAGATTAAACAAACAAGGAATATGGAATACAAAATACAGTTAAACTTAGAAAGACACAATTTTATGATTTAAATACTCCAAGAAAACAAAGTATGGAGTTGAGATTGGATAAACAGTCATCAATCTAAAACACAAGCAAAAATGACAGTCCTTATTTAGCCTTGCTCCAGATCTGGAGATGGACATCAAGGCGAATGTGGCTTAAGATCAGTCACAAAAAGCAACTACTACTACTAATAATGATAACAATACTTTTTATGTATATAGTACTCAATGACGCTTTACAGAACAATAATACACCATATATGCTACTGTTGTCGATTTCAAGGTTTTGTTGCTAATTAAATGTGCACTATGTAATCTAGAAATAAATACTCATAATGGAGACCAGCAGGCGATGTACCCTCCTCCTGGAAAGTTACGCAGTCCAACCTTTAAGAATATGTGTTACTACCTTTACTATGAGATGAGTTCAGTAACTTGATACACGTGTTTCTCAATTTGTATCAAATCTTGGAGACATTTAGATACTTTAGAAATGCTCTGAGCCATGATTCCATTTGTATTTGCTCCTTGCCAGTAGTTCAGGTCAAAGTTCAAAATGTCAGCTCCATTTTGGCCTCACCCTGGTTTCAACGTCTTGCACTTTGTTTATGAGCTTCGGTGGAGAACTCTGAGTCAGGGGGCTAAGGAGGTTAATGCAGAGTACCAGCCTCGGGGGTAATCAAAGGCAGTGTATTCTCTAGGTTGTATGAGCAAGTACAGTCACGGAGAGGGGCGAGGCGGGGGGGGGGGGGGGGGGGGGGTTTGGCTGTTGGCACAAGCTTCGAAATCTGACACAGCATTCTGTCCACCTGCAGTGATCTTTTCTGTGCTAAGCTTGTCCAGATTTTCAGCGTAAACTAAGACTTAAATGACCAGAAGGCTGTTTCAAAAGAATAATGCAATGTTTACTTTGCATACATTTTACCTGGTTGAAAAACTGTCAAGTAAAATACATCTTCAGGTTTTTGTTTTGCATAAGTCAATAGTAAATACAATATTTATCTGGATATACTATTTAATGCTCTGTGTATCAATCGTACATTTTTACTTTCCGCCAGGGCAAGGTGGAATAATAACATTTTATCACACATGATTATTATTGCATTTGGTGCACCGGGGTCTATTGATTCTCAATTAGAGCTTTCTTTCCAGCACAATGTTTGCTCTCCAGTTTTTTAGCTGCATTATACTGTAAGTTTGCATGTTTATGTGGCAAATAAAACATAGCCTTTCTAGAAAATAGCTTTGCAGGTCTGCAATAGTCATGTCATATTTCATGTTCTCTGCAAATCTCACCAAACATTTTACTTTTTCTGTGCAGCTAGTGCAACATTTAACTTGTTGATACTTCCATTTTCATCTAAATTTGTATCGGTTTATGAACTCTGAACCTCATCATTGCTTTAAATTGATTAAGATGATGCATAAGCTAGCTAACAAGATGTTGATTCATATCAAGTTGTGAAATTCAGAGGTCGGTTGATTAGATTGTGTACATATATACTGTACATGTGGGTGTGAAGTGACCCGGAGCTGCAGATGGAGAGCAGACTGCAGGGTCAAGGTCTGAGCCTGACAGGTGCTTATCAAAGACGGGTGGACTGACGGAGTCCTGGGGGGGAGGGGGAGGAAAGGGAAGGATGGGGGAGGAGAGGGGAGGAGACCTTGTGGATCTGAAAAAGCTTGCTTCAGGAAAGAGTATTCAGAAAGACCGACTGAGGCATCATGCATCACCTGTCAGACACCAACCAGTGAGGTCAAGACTGGAGACTGGAGACAGTGGCATAAATGATTACCCCAGTGCCTGCGCTTAAGCTTGAGACATGCATTTTTCATCCTCAGGGTCGGGGGCTTGAAAAATAAATGTCAGAGCTCTCCCCGCTGCTGCTAAGATCACTAACCTGCCAGGCCTAATCATACATCCAGCTGTACGCAGGCTCAAACCAGCTCCCAAATGAGCCAGACCTGCGCATGTAGGAAGGCTCCGGAAAGCATTCGCAATAAGGTACAGAAGGTGTGGTGGAACATTTCTACCAGCTTCAGTGTTTAGTGTCGTTTTAATGCACGCGTAGCATCTGGGTAAACAAAAACTGTCTCCAAGAAAAGGGGGAATTGGCAGAGTGCTGTGTTAAAAAGTTGGTAATGAGGGACGGAGAAGGGAATTTTGGCAATTTGAGGATGGTAGGGAACTGTATACAAAAACACTGAGAGCTTTCACACCTGTTATTAAAATAGTAAATAAACCAGCCATGGAGCGAAAAGCTCAAGTACTCACTGTGCATTCTCCAAACTCGGATAAACAGTCAAATGTGTATCAAATGACCCTTGATACTGTCGCTCAAGCAATTAATGTACTAGGATTATTTTAAGGAGGATTGTTTTGTCCTCTTGTCCTTAATGGCAACACCACTGATGATAGTAATAGCATTGGTAACAATTGTTTTCTTCTTTTTCTTATAGTGCTAATAATACTGCGACTTGTTTTTTTAGGATTCCTTCCCTTTCTCACGCCCTTTAATCAAAAAGAAATGAGAAGAATTTGCAGATTGCAGTTTCATTGTAGAATGGCAAGCAGCTGATTTTCATTGGTGTATTTATTTATTTATTTTGAAAAATGGCTATGTGACATTATTCCACCCAACGTGTATGATCTAGAGTTGGACAGAGCAGTGGGCGGAAACTCCAATGCAGAACAGTATAGGATTTCTCAAACATACATGAATGGGTCAAAATACGACAGTGTGCTGATCAGAGAAATTTGTTATATTATGGTTAAAAGCTCATAAAAGTTGATAACATAATATGTCCCCTTTAAATAATTTTCTGCAGAACCCAAAAGTAAGAATTCAAAGATTCAATAGCAGCACGTTGTTTCTCGACCTATCATGAAAATACTAAAGCATGAGCTATATTTAAAAATGCTCATTTCCTGACGTTTTCCCCAAAGAACAAACCACGTCTAAGGGATTGGCTTTTGTCCAGGATGACCACAAAGCCTATTCACTCAAAACATCATTTACTCCCCCTGAGTTTTATTACAGCGACGCGGAGGAGAACTGTTTTGGAGACTTAATTAAAGTGCAGCGCTGGACAGAGGACTGGGGCTTTAGGAGCAGACCTTTGTGTTTTATCATCAAAGCCATGCAGGCAGCAGCGTTATCGCGCCTTGCAAAAGGTTCCGCACAGTTTTATGGTCCATTCTGGAGACGGCTAACTCTCTCATTTACATTTAGACTCTGTTCTGCTACTGTCTTTTTGACTCCTGGGTTGTGTTTGGACAATAGGGATGGTTAGTTAAGGTTATTTAGAATTACAGTTTACATTGAAGTGTTTAAATGGTCGGTAGGTGTGAAGAATGTATCAATGTCAAACTATTAAACGATTAAAAGATATAAGAAATCTCATCTAAGATATGCAGTGGGTATAGTATAGAAAGTAAGATATAGTAGAGTGTAGAATTGCCTTCTACTTTCCCAAGATAGAGCAGATAATTCAGCTGATGTCAGATACATAATATCCAAATTATAGGATGATAGTTTGCTGTTGTAAACCCCCAAAGGAAACAGTAAATTGAACTTTTATATTCCTGAAAGCATTTCAAATGAGTAATAATGGAAAATGTACTATTTAAGTAGCTCATTCAATAGTTTGAAGGAAAGTGCACCGCTTTTATACTGGAATGCTAAGTATTTAGTAATTTGATTCAAAGTACAAGAATCCCACCATTTTATATTAATATAACGAGAGATTGGACCCTCAAAATATTCTTGAAGATGCACTTTGTAACTTTTCTGGTGAGAGGTCTGCCACCCGCTTGTCTCCTTAGAGATGTTTGCCAGGTTTTATTGCAAAAAAAATCCCTTTAAAAGCAGTGAGAAGGTTTGCCTCACTACAGATACCTGTGCCCTGGTGGTGTCACTTGCTTGTCTCCATGGGGATAGATTAGTGTAATGCCATATGGAGGAACATTAAAGAGGTTAGATTACATTTCCTTGGAGACAAGCAGGTGGTGGACCCTCCATCAGAAAATAACAAAAGAAAAGTGATACAAATCCTCTTTTGCAAAGGATCCATCTGGATAATTGAGACCTCCATCAGAAAAGTTACACAGTGTACCTTTAATTTCATGCACATACTACTACTGTCCTAAAGGGCATACAACTATCAAAGGCAGTAAAATCGATCAGATACTTTTATACACACAGTAATTGTAGTATATACAGTTGTAATAGGCAGTATTAAACCAGATCACACAATCCCGCTGTCCTCTCTCGATGTGTCCCCCGCCCTCACCCGATGGTCCCCCCTTCACCCTTTTATCCCCCCTCCCGCTGGGCCCTCTGTAGCCCTGCTGCTGATTTCACACCTCCACCGTTAGCCGCCGCGGGTTTGGCTAGCTCGTGTGAAGGCTGCTGGAGTGTGGGAATGTCATCCGTGTGATCCCTTTCCCTGCCTCGGATCATGCTCGTGGCCCGCTGGGAAAAGCCCTCCTCCTTCTCTGCTGGGGGGAGATTATTCTGTGTGTCCGCCACCCTGCGTTTCTCAAACCAAAGCTGCCGACAGGTTTGCAATGGATTCAGCGAAAGCCAACATGTATGGTGTTTAATTGAACGGCAATAACTGAGTGGGTGTTTGGCTCAAGGTGTTATTGCAGTAATTCAATAAATATAAATATAACGGTGAGGTTGAAGGTCAAATCCATTTCAATTTGGAACGATGTAAAAGTGGAGAGCGTGTGCACATCGGAAACATGGCGTTGTGGTTTGAAGTCAAATTGAGTAAATGGAAATGGAAACCTTCAGGTCGGCTGTCCATTGGAGGGATTACAATATGAATACCAAATATTGCAGTCAGGAAAGGCAAGGTTTTCAGTAGTTTTTTTGAAGTTTGATTTTTCAACATTGTTTTGGTACTGAACTCACATTATCAAAGTTACAGATTGATAGCAAATGTAATGGCACAAATTCTACCATAAAATACTGTATATTGTCTCTGTGCTATGTGTTACTGATTTAAATAATGTGATTGCTAATTAACTGTGAATAACAATTACATTAAAATATACACCATAGAAAGAAGTTTCAAAAGTAATCATCTGGACAATGTTTTAAAACTCTAGACGTTTTGACTTCCATCTGATTGATATTTTCCATCTGAAAGGGCAGGTCTGAGAAGCTTCACTTTCTACTGCTTTGAGCTGAATTAGCCTTGCGCACATTTTGGTTTAGCTGGTAGTAAGTAGTAGTAGTAGTTAGATTGAAAATGACTTTTAGATGCAAGTAGAAACGTGATTTTTTTTTCCAGATTACCAGCTTTGAAACTTTTTTACGCTGGATCACTCCTGGACAGATTGTATATAAACAAACAATAAATTGAGAGTAATTTAATTCACATAGTTCCTGGGCACTATTTTTCATTGATACATCCCTCTTTTTTTGCTATTATTAAAAACCTAGACTTTTGCACTGCTTTGTTGGATGGAGATAGAGACAGTTATTGGAGACCGTAATAATAAAAAAAGTGAGAGGCAGTGAGTATGTTGAGATATCATCAGCAAGAATAGAAAGTAAGAAATGAGCCGTAATCGCCAAAAAGCAACGGGTACCTTTACTGTTGATCAGATAGGCTTTCAAACCTGGTGATGATCCCTTGTTCCTTTTGCCCTGTCTCTACGGAGTGTCCCTGCTTCCTCACATCACCCCTCCGTGTTTGACAATCACTTCCATCCTATATCCTCAGAGAAGGCATGTTGCAAGCGTACACAGTAATAAAACAAATGTAAGCATATAGGCCCGGGGCACACGCTAGAATTTGTGCATGCGCCACACATAGCCAGCTGCAGCGGTGCTTAACAACACAAGTAATTGACTTCAATGCCTGGTACACAGGAGTGAAAAATGAGGGGAAATTGGCTGTAGGCTGGCGGAGTCAATGAAGAATTAAACAGTGTGAAGGTCAGGCTGCTGTGGTTTGCTCAGAATGGATGCGCGCGCTTCATGTGTGGGCTTCATGTAGAAATGCTAAACAACGTGGAGCTGGTCTGCTAGCGGGGCTGTATGTGCGGTTATTGATCTGTTGTTGTCTCTATCCTGTCTTGCCCAGGTATTCGAAGCTGAATGACCCGGCAAACTGGCTGTCAATCAACAGGACCAACGGACAGATCGTGACCACGGCCATTCTCGACCGGGAATCCAGCTACGTGAAGAACAACATTTATGAAGCGACGTTCTTGGCAACAGACAATGGTGAGTTTTACTTCAAAGTTGCTCGAAAACAATCATTCAAAGTAGGCCTTGCTTTGATGTTGAATTATGTTAACAAAAGTGTTTACTAGTTTTAATTTACTTCTTTTGTAATAAACAATTTGAAAAGTTAGATTTATATTTAGACAGTTTGATGGCACACTTATTGTAATTTATCTACATCTACCCCTGAACTAGAACTAGAACAACAGTAGGGATGTGTGAATTATTTTTTTTGCTGTGACTGTGGTTGATAACTAATACTTAAATTGAAGTTCAAGATCACAAATTGACTTTTCCTTTCAGAAAAAATATATTTTTTATGTATTTATCTGGGTTGTAAGGTGTAAGCACACTAATGAGAGGAACACACTTTTTCATGAGTGCCCTGTAGATTACAGAACACAAAGAAACTGTAACACAGAAGATCGAGCTAAAATATCAATCAATCGATGAACCATTCAATAAGTTTAACACATTTGTAGTCACACACTTAGACATGCAATATGAAATCAATTCATGCTAAGCAAGAGCAATGGTATTGTGGGTAATCTTTAACAATTCATTAAAAGGCACGGGATTATCTCATTTAAATAGCCTTTGCGTTGCTGAAGGCCTTTTTTCCTGATCCAGAGCTGACACGGTGCAACTGTAATATAAAGATGGTCTGAGATCTCAATTGATGAATACTTGATCTGATATTCTGCATACTTTTTAAATAATCAGGCAGAATACCAATGATAAACAAACAAAAGGCAGTGATAGACATCCTACTTTAGAGTTTAATTCACAGTGAGAGGTTCTGTGTTCATCTTCAGGTTCTGTGATGGTTTTTTACTCATTAGTCTGTTCAAAAAGACAAATTCGTTGAAATCTGGGAGTGACACAAAAATATTGGCTGATACTTATATATCAATGCAAATCGTCCAATGATAATGAACCGATATATCGCACATCCCTAATTTTGAGTACCTTGTGATATTGCACCAGAGACCTACTCTATCAATACTTTAAGACAACAAAATATTCAAATGAATAGTTTATTTCTATTAAATCTATTTGTTGTATGTTTGTAGTTGTTCTTCTTTAGTTCTTCTTTCACCTCATCTGTCCTTACCTTCTTCCTCGTATGTTTCTTCTTCCGTTTAATTCAAGAGTTAGCTTGTGCCTCGCTCAAGTAAAACCACTTTCCCTCCCAAATTGCCTTATCAGTGACAAGCAGTGCCCCTTGTTTACCTTCAGTTAAAACACTGTGCACTTTATTTTAAATGCATTTGGACAGGCCTGTGTGCGCTTGTTTAATGCTTGTATATCAGTAGATTGTCAGTGTCAGGTGTAAATCGGCGCCCCCTGTTGAGTGATTGAGGTGGAAGAGGCAGAGGATTAAAGGGTGACGTGTTGCTCTTGTTTTGACTTCACAAACATATCATTTTGTGGCATTTGTTTTCTTCTTTTTTAAACTGTATTTTCTAAAGACTGGTTTTTAAATTGATTGACTTTATCCAATCATTGAGCTGTAATTATTTAGTATGTCTTTGACACACTAAGTTTGATACCATATTACATTCATATTTTCTCCTTTTATTGAATTTTATTTTTCGTCAGTCCCCAAATTCTTGACAGCTGTAATTATTACATGAAAGAAGGCGTAAAGACAAATTCATGTTTGAAGTTCTAAGCTTTGGTTTACACTTAAGCTCGTAATAATTTTCAAGTACTTTTTTGAGGATATTGTACTTATACTCCTACTTGAGTAATATTTAGTTTGATCAGTACTCTTACTTGAGTCAAAGTTCTGGTTACTCTTCCCGCTGTGTGTACTTCTGTAGTGAAAAACATGAAATGCTTCAAACTCTGACACCTCGCCGTCAGATATGATTGGTTCTTGTGTCTCTTCTTTGGATTGATCAGAATCTGTGTATTACTTAATGCCGCTACTCGAGTAATATCAAGTAAGGTTACGCCTACTTAAGTACATATTTTGGCTGCTGTACCCACATCTGATTATTTCATATTTCTGTACTTAAGTCAGCGGTGGAAAGTAATCAAGTACAAAATTAACGCAACATTTTTAGGTATCTGTTCTTCGCTTGAGTACATTTTACAGCGGTTACTTTTTACTTTTACTTCACAACATTTGAGAGCAAGGTTCTGTACTTTCTACTCCACTACATTTTTTTAATGAGTGAAAAGTAATAAGTACGTGACATTCTGCTAACATTGACATTGAGCAAACAAGAATATACACATAAAGTCCAGAAACATTGAGAAATTGATCAAATCAGGACAATTCTGTATCAGGTTCTTCCCTTATCAGTTTTTAATAGTTCTGGAAAGAGTTCTAGTTTTTTTATTATTATTTTTTTGCTGCCGTATGTGTACTTTTACTTAAGTAACAAACGCAGGCAATTGGATGGAAACTTGGAGGAAATTTCCATTCAGAGAAAAGTGGCTGATAATTTGATATTGCATCTATATCTATATTTGTGGTGCAGGGAGAATAATCCGTCCTACCATAATGCAGTGTATAAATAGGAGAAAGAATACAACAGTTACACATTTCAGACATTGATGGATACAAGTAAAAGCAACAGTTGCCCATGAAATCCCAGATATAAAGTTGTATATATAGCATCAAGTTTACATTTCTGATATTTACTTAGACTGACGAATGCTCGCACAGACACAATGAAGATTTGCCTGTGTTTGCTGCGGCATAAGTCGGGCTCTACAGGAGACGCCGGAGTGCCAGGCGTCATAACGGGAGAAGGATTAGGCTAAGACTCACCGTAAGACGCTGAGTCGAGCCGAGACGTAGCGCGGTGGCGACAGCGCGAAGACTCCATTCTTACTGTCAAAACACCATCTGACCGCACACCTTTCGGCCGTACAGTTTGCCACGCCGACACCTTTTCTATTGTTTTTGGTTGAATATTGTTATTTCTCACTGGGTTTTGGATTCAGAAGCCACCAGCTGAAAAGAGGAGTTAATGCCCTGCCTTTTGAGGAATTTACAGCAGCATAATTATTTATTTAGCCTGTTAAACCCCACATAATTCTCATATCAGCCAGGACAAGCTGCTTCCACATGTTCCCCATGCAAGGCTGAATTTAAGAGAATGGCAGCGCTCAGGCGAAAGCAGGGGGATTTTTGGACCACAAACTGCACGTTTCGAGGCGAATGTAGTGGTGCTACTTGGTAAAGGGGCTAAATTCACAAATGCAGGGTTAAGGCTCACATCTCCATACAAATGAGATTATGTCATTCATAGATTTGTTACTTAAGTAAAAGTGCAGATTACAGAGCAAAGAAATTTGTAAGTAAAACATATCAGTTTCAAAATGTACTTTTCAAGTCAGATGTAAAAGTATTCACACATATTTAAAAACATATTTATCAGTCAAATGTAATGATTTTGATATAGAACTGTGCTGATTTCCGGTCAAGAGTGGTAACTGAATCAATAACTTAATTTCCCTGGTCCTTTTTATTTATGTATTTTTATTTTCTCAAAGCCAGGATTTGAAGTCAAAACCTTTCTACTTTTCAGTTTTGTTAAAGAATGTAGTGTTGTACGAAGTACCGATACCTGCTCTCAAATGTACTGAAGTTAAAGTAAAAAGTATCCTATGCAAAAACGACTTAAGTAAAGTAAAAAACTGCTGTTACTTTCCACCACTGATCTTCAATGTCATACGCTTCCCACCCAATACTCCCCTGAGTATGAGACAATGATGGTTTGGACTAAGGAGGAAGTTATGGACTTTCTTCAACTACTTTACCTGTTTGTATAATAAGTGATTTGTATGATAAGTGCTTCAGGTCCATAAGTTGATTAATGGTAGGCTACTGCATGAATATTAATAAAATAAATGAAGAGTATGTCTGATGTCTAGATTATAGGCCGTGTATTGTGAGTGTGTGTTTTTTATTTAACTATGTATTCATGGATTGAGATTAGACCACAATTTAAACTCAATCATTTTTATATTTATATATTCAAGTTCATTCAAAGTTATGGGAAAAGTCACACCAATTAGTCATTTCTTCTAATAGTGCACTGTGTAGGTTTTCTGCTGGAGGGTATTGCTCCTGCTTGTCTGCATTGAGACGTTATTGTGTTGGCTGGAATGTTCCACAGTCTGGCGATTACGGTGTTATTTTATTGCTCAAAAATAGACGGAAAAACATGCATTCTTTCCTTGAGCAGGGTCACCTCGCCACAGATCTGAATTTCTATTTGATTGTGCCTCCTACATGTCTCCATAGAGAAAAAGAAGTTTAATGTCATACTCTGGAACATTCTGAGCAAAGCAATAACACCTCCATGGAGACGAGCAGCAGCCATCAGAAACGTTACGCAGTGTACTTTTAAGCACATTTACTGTGAACATAATAAGTATCTAAAATAATCCAAAGTAGTTTATTCCAAAACCAAAAGCTGATTTCATTGACGAAATATTGGCCATCATCCTCTCTCTGTCGCTCACTTGCATTGCGGCTATAGTGTCTTGCTCCATTGCAGGGTTTAATTGGCAGATCTGTCGGCTTTGCATAAATCTTTGTAAATGACACGGCCTTATCTGAGCGTGGGGTGGCCCTGGGGTTCTCGCTTCTATCCGATGGCAGGGGCAGTGGGGCGTGACACGGAAATGACTAGTAATTGGAAGCAGCTAAGCGTCTTCACCCACTGACACACACTCGATAAACAGCTCTAAGCTCCATTCTGTCCGGGGCTCATCTCATTCAAACTCCACTCGCAAATATCCATTGTCCAACAGTGCGGTCTGGCTGGCTCATTGTTTTAAGTGTCAATACAGACGGTCGAGTGCACGATTGTCTCTCTGTGCTGATATTACGCTACTGAATGTGAATGCGCACCTGCTGGGACAGCTCGGGGACATTTCAGAACCAGCGCAGCGCAGTCTTTCTCATCTTAAACTATTTGCCAACACTTAGTGCACTGGAGCTTGAAAATCATCAAAGCATTGCAGCCATCAAGAAACACCAGCATCTGAAATAGCATTTGCAACGCTGACATTTGTAAAGGATCAAGCATTTAGATATGGAGTAGCACTTCTGTTTCCCAACAAGGAGGTCTCAGGTTAAATCGTTAGCCCAGCCTCTCAAACTTGTTAAGTGGAGTCGGCAAGTTAAAGGTGCTCCTGCTTGTCTCCGTAGAAATATTATAGCTTTACCTGGAATGTTCCATCGTTAAACATTACATTTAATGATGGGTGTTTTCTATTTTTATTCTTGGCTATTGGGGAAGGGGTGTTGGACCCTCGCGCAACCCCCAACCTGCAGGACCAGGACCTGGACCTGATCTTCATCTGCCTACTCCCCCTCGACCTGTCCGGCATGGTTGAACCTGCCCCACCAGCATTGTTCTTGGGATTATCGAAGTCCATAAACTCATCCACCACAGCAAGGTGTCGGATCATGGGTGAACTCAATGGGGATAGATACTTTTAATGTCATACTTTTGAACATTCCAGGCAAAGCAGTAACAGCTCCATAGAGACGAGAAACGTTTTGTGCACCTTTAATATAACATTCTTTATTGTCTTTCAACTTCTTTTACCATCAAAAGAAATGTGAGTTTCAATGAACAGATGAATAGAGTGAATTAGGTGAATTAATGTCAGTCTCTCTTTCAAGTAGACTCTGTCACAGGGGTCGCTAAGAAACTTTCATCAAGGTCCAGCGTCACAGCGTTTCTTCCACTTTGCCACTTTTATATTCTAATATATTATAACACACACAAGAGTATTATTATAGGCCTAGTTATATTTTAGATAGTCTAATGATGGTTTTAGAATAAATTAAAATGTTTTATTGCTCATTTCATTAAGTTGCTTTTAGGTAGAATATAAAGTTGAGATATGTGGAGAAGAATCATACACTGGTCTGCACAAAACAATGCAGCAATGTGATTGGCTGATTGCCATAACATGCAAAAACATTTATGTTCCTCTCGTTGATCTGAAGAGCTGGAAAGTGGAATGTTGCAAAGCGACCTCTCTCATCAGTCAGTGCAGCGCTTCTTTCTTATTTAGTCAGAATAGAACAGACGTCAGACTGGCCTCCTTCTGTGAAAGCGTTCCCACACCACGCTGCAAACTGACGACAGTGATGCACGGACAGCAGGGCACGCGAGGGGGCAGTCCAGTTGGGCTCGTGGGGGCTCGGTGTGGGCTCATGGTGTGGGCTCATGGTTTGGGCTCGGTGGGGGCTCGGTGTGGGCTCATGGTGTGGGCTCATGGTTTGGGCTCGGTGGGGGCTCGGCGTGATGGGCTCATGGTGTGGGCTCATGGTTTGGGCTCATGGTTGGGCTCATGGTTTGGGCTCATGGTGGGGCTCATGGTGGGGGCTCCGTGGGGCTCATGGTGTGGGTTCATGGTGTGGGCTCATGGTGGGGGCTCATGGTGGGGCACATGGTGTGCGGCACATGGTGTGGGCTCATGGTGTGGCTCATGGGAGGGGCTCATGGGGGTATGGTGGGGGCACATGGTGTGGGCTCATGGTGTGGGCTCATGGTGGGGCACATGGTGGGGGCTCATGGTGGAGGCTCATTATTTGGGGTCGGTGGGGCTCTTGGTTGTGGGCTTGTGGTGGGGTTCATGGTGGGGCACATGGTGGGGGCTCATGGGGGGCTCATGGTGGTTTAGGCCTCATGGTGTTGGGCTCATGGTGGGGTCATGGGTGGGGCCCATGGTGTGGGCTCATGGGGTGGCTCATGGTGTGGGCTCATGGTGGGGGCTCATGGGTGGGGGCTCATGGTGTGGGCTCATGGTGTGGGCTCATGGTGGGGGCTCATGGGTGTGGGCTCATAGGTGTGGGCTCATGTGTGGGCTCATGATGGGGCTCATGTGATGGGGGCTCATGATTGGGGGCTCATGGTTGTGGGCTCATGGTTGGCACTCAGTGGGGGCTCATGGTGTGGGCTCATTGGTGTGGGCTCATGGTGTGGGCTCATCGGTCATGTGGGCTCATGGGTGGGGGCTCATTGTGTGGGCTCATGGTGTGGGCTCATGGTTTGGGCTCAGTGGGGGCTCATGGTGTGGGCTCATGATGGGGGCTCATGATGCGGGCTCATGATGCGGGCTCATGGTGTGGGCTCATGGTGTGGGTCAGGATCCTCCGTGTTTGGAGTTTCTTAAAAGCCGCTCATCACCATCACACGGGGAGGCTGCGCTGCTCGTTCTGTGTAAATGAGAGGCTTATACAGTTCACTTCAAAATGTCGTGTCAAAGGCTCAGCCCTGCTTTAGCGCATTTGGTGCTACCTCCTCAGAACAGGTTCTTTTTTAGTACCCTCTTCCTCCTTGGGCCAAGTCAAGCCAAGCAGGGACTAAACATGACGTCCACAGGCCGTCAGACGCTGATTGGGTAAAAGTGTAATGTTTCTGCGGCAGGAGGGAGAACACCGTGGTGTCCTCTGTAAACAAGCTGCGCACTACACAAGTTTAGAGTCTTTAAAACCATTTACAAACGAGAGCCATAAAATGCAGACCACAGACATTAAGAGAAGAAAAGACTAAGCTATCATGGCGAAAAAGACCGCACACTTTATTACAATAATAAACAAAAGTTGTGCTAAAGTTTCCTGTCCAGAGTAAAGCCACTCGCCTCGAGACAACAAAGAAAACAAGCAGAGCACAGAGCAGCATCTAGTTTAGATGCTCGTCCAAACTGTAGAATTATCATTTTTGAAATGCAGTGCAGTAGTGCAGATAAAAGCTTTAAATGGACAGAAAGTTGATGACAAACTGCACAGGAAGTGAGTTTACTGTATAATCTGCTGCTCTTCCTGCTTGGATTATAAACAAAATCAAGTGAAGACCTACATTCGCTTAATGTTTGATTTTTCATAAAGAACGCTTCAGACTATAGCGATGTTTTATGGACTTGTATTGGGGAGGAAAATACAACACTGCAGTTAACTTTAGCTTCACCAGGTGAGTAATAAAGTTTTGTCCTGTTTGCTATTCTCCGTGTTTGTATCCTTCCTTTGTGTCCGTAATTCTGTCTGCTTCGCTCTGCTTTATTGGTTGTTACTTTGGCAGCGTTGCTGATGTCATGTGTTTTGGTGTTTGTCTGTAGCGCAGATATCCTTTCGAGTCTCAAATCATTTGCGCTGTTTGCCCGCCCAGTGTTACACAGCACCACTGAGCACTGGTTGTAATGGAAATGCAATCAGGGCTGAGCGGTTGGCGAGCACTGAGCCGAGTAGAGCCGAGTAGGGACTAATGGAAAAGGGGCATTAGTGACCTGGGTTATATCAGCTCTTCAACTAGAGACATGGGATGATGGTGCATAAATATTGTGGTCATGTTTATACAATGCTTTTCTTTTTTTTTAATCTTTTTTTGGCCCCTGGGCTTTATTTGACAGGACATTACAGTGTTAAATGAGGATGAGACGGGAATGACATGCAGTAAATGGTTGAGAGCAAACGTTCTCCACATTGCAATGCCATCCACTCAACGAGCAACACTATTCAGCGCTTTTCTACCTCTGCACTCAAATTGCTTCACAGAATGAAACCACTTGCCCCTGTCACACATATTCACACCTCAGTGTTCGCAGACACAGGAGACAAGGCGGCGAGTCATGCCCAGGAACACAATAACAGTATAAACATTCTTTCTACTTAACATACAGTAGATGCAGAATGGCCATCATGGCTGGACCAGGCCCTGAGCGCCAGCGCAATGGAGTCCCAGATCTACCACACCAGACAAGACCCAAGATGTAGGCTAAGCAAAGGGGCCCCCGAAACAATCCAGCACATAACTGCAGGTGTAAGATGCTGGCAGGGAAAGCATACATGGAGCGTCATAACCAAGTGGCTGGCATAGTGTACAGGAACATCTGTGCGGAGTATGGACTGGAAACCACAAGGTCAAAGTGGGAAACACCCCCGAAGGTGGTAGAGAATGACCGAGCCAGGATCCTGTGGGACTTCCAGATACAGACTGACAGAACGGTAATGGAAAACCAACCAGACATTGTGGTGACATTGTGGTTGACGTGGCATTGATACCAAGTGATGGCAACAAAAGGAAAAAGGAGCACGAGAAACTGGAGAAATACCAAGGGCTCATAGAGGAGCTGGGGAAATATTATGTCTTTATAACAATCAGGAAGTGAATTATACTTATTATATAAGTAGTATATTAGATTTATTATATAAGTAATGTATCTAGACTCTGTTTGTACAAGTGAATGAGATTCTTTCATGTGTGTATCTATACGACATGCCCTGCTCTACACCTCCTCTGTGAACACTCGCAGCCCCGCAAGCCCCCCCCCCCACCGCCCAACCCCAGCCCCCCCACCCCCCCCCCAGCCCCAAGCAGCCCCCAGCCCACCCCCCACCCCCAGCCACCCCACCCAGCCCCTCCCCCCCCCCCTCCCCAGCCCCCCCCCCCTTCGCCCACCCCCCCCAGCCTCCGCCCCCCCCCCAGCCATCCCCCCAGCACCACCGCAGCCAGCCCCCCTCCCCCCCCCCCCACCCCCCCCCCCACGCCCCGCTCCAGCCCCCGCCCCGCCCCCCCTCCCCCAGCAGTCCTCACCCACCCCGCCCCCCGCCCCCCACCCACCCCCCCCCCCCCCCCCCCCCGCCCCCCAGTGCCACCCACTCTACCCCCCCCCCTGTCTTGCACCAGTGAATATGAAATGGTTTCGGGTAGGCACCCATAAGCTTTTGCCTCAGCCTACTCCCTCAGCTTGCTCCTGTAAATGTGCCATCATATACAATAATGGAAAAAAGCCCAAATAAACTCAAACTCTTTTTGCCATGTCCTTACTCTCGACTATTATGTGAAAGCTACAAATTTGATCAATTCAACCACACCAGACTAGATGTACTTTATCTAACTTTTCACTTGAAACTTTGTACAGCCCTGACTAGTGCAGAGTACATATAAAGTTCATTTGAATGCTATAGCAGTGATGCCAGCTCTGAATGAAATCTTACCTCGGGTTATGTAAATAATTATTCAAAGGTCCTTGAGAATCTATAGCAGGGAGCAACATGTCAACAACTGCACACAAACACACCACCAGTTTTTCAGCAAAGTCTATTGAAAAAGTGCACTCGACCTTTTAAAAATCCCGGATGCTTAATATTGCATTCAGGCAGGGCTTTATGCACGCAAGCAAAGATACCTTGAGTTGTGTTGTGCGATTTCACCGTGACAAGGACTTGTTTGATTGTGTTACAGTCATCATTATTGCACCAATGAGCCCTCTCCAGGTGATTGGATTGGCAGCGGGCGAGCCCTGTATTGAGCCTGATGGGTTTTGATTTGGCGGTGAGGGTGAAAGAGGAGCCGGGGATGCACACACTGTCAGATGTGTTTCCGTCAAGGGCACAGACTCCTCCAGCACCTCCACAGAGCAGCACTGAATAAACACGGCTGTCTCTGCTGCTTTTATCTGATTCCCCCTCTCACTTAAGTTTCTTTGTGTTATTGGCCTTTTGTGCATGAGCCTTCAGCACCTGTTTGCCACCTAAGTCCTATTATTTCAAATATAATTCTAGCCCCCTGTACTTGTTCCATTGCGTAACTGTTCTGTGGCTCATCACAGTAAAATAAAGTATATAAGAGTAAAATAAAAATAGTAGTAAAATATTTTCATTTCAATTTTATGTATATAGTTGTGTTTGTCAAAGTTGGAACTTGAACTTAAACCTTTAGACGGGATCTTTCACTCCAGTACAAATACCTGAACTCAAATATAGTAAATAGTATAAGTAAATCTAAAAAGTATCCACGATTTAAGTGCAGAAAAGTACTTTCACTTTTGTTACTTTCCACCATGAGATATAACATTCATTAGAACTATTTGTGTCTCATAAAGATTTCCTCATTCAATCAATAATATCAATACTATTTTGTTTAGAATTGTCAATCATTATTGCAACAGTCCTAATGGTTCATAATGCTGAAACCAATGAATAGCATTTGTTTAATCACGGGTGTTTTTATTTCTCAAAAATACCTTAAAAATCATGCATTCTAATCGTTAACGGGCTCTCCTCTCTACAGATCTGACCTGTAACTTTGGACTCCATGGAGATAGATATGCTTAATGCCATACTGTGGAACATTCCAGGCAAAACAATAACTCTACCATCTAGAAAAGTTACTTAGTGCACATTCAAGCAACAAGCAATTCCAATATATCTATTTCCTTGAGCAACTTTTGCGAGTGTGATGCTGACGACTAGACTCACAACAGCAGCGGCAGTTTTGGAGATGCTTTGAATGAAGAGATTGTCTGTCAGTTATGTTTTGTTACAACCAGATAAAATCGACCAGAAAACAACATACAACAGGCCATGCACTCATGCTCCGTCGGCTTTCCCTTCACACAATAAAATATTTTCAGGATTGTAACAATGATAACAGTTTGAGTTTGAAGCATTTCTGGCAAGTAGGATCAGTTTGAGAGTACAATTTTTGTTGCACTGGTTGGCCGTAAAATAAAATTGTTGTTTTTATGCCTAATTTTTAGTAGTTGATAAATAAATTGTGCGGGCATTGCCAATAATATAGTTACAGTGGTCCCTCGTTTATCACGGGAGTTACGTTCTAAAAATACCCCGCACTCGGCAAAATCCGTGAAGTAGTCAGCATAATTTTTTTACACTTATTATAAATGTTTTAAGGTTGCACACACCCCCAAACCCCCCACTAGACACTTTATAGACTTTTGTTGGTGCAGAACGTTGCGTCGACATTGTGGGTTAGGGTTAGAGAAGACGTACAGACATACAGCATTTCAGTCACACTGCCAGCGATAACTGTGGCAAGCTGCACAATTAAACAAAAACGCATTCTGTAGCTACTGCACAAGAGACAATAAAAAAACAAAACACACAGGTACGGAAGAGATTGATTGACAATAGTCTACAGTCCCTTAGCCAATCAGGACGCAGAAAACAATGCGCTGTTAAAAAAAATAAATAAAAAAATCTGCGAGACTGTGAAAGGTGAAGCGCGTTATAGCGAGGGACAACTGCACTTATTCTGTCTGTTCAATCCGAAGTGCACATTAGATGACGTGCATGCATTAGCTCCTGACATTTTATTTTTGATACAGTTGTTCTTATTTGATTTAACTTTTTTTTTTCTTTCTTTTTTAAAGAAATAGAGCTATATTTTATACATGTGCGTACTTGCTTTTCCTTGTATTGTGCAGCACTTTGGAGACTGTTTCTGTTTGTGAAATGAGGTTGGCCAAATATTTTTAAAACAGTTTGCGTTTGAATAGATTATGGCAAGTATAGGATTTGTAAATTTTGCAGTGGCTGGTCATAAAGTAACATTGTTTTTAAGCTTCACTGCATATGAACGACATCTCAAATAGATGTGTTATTCTTTATTAATAAGGTGTGTAATGGTCTTTGATATTATTTGCCAATAATAGATACTTAAGTGCATCCTTTATGACTTTCATAGCTTCCACATCATTGTCCACAAATTACCAATGCCATCCGAAACAAGCTGATCCCAAGGTTGCATTAGATGGAGCAGTCTGTGCCAAATATGCAAATCACTGCAACTACAGGGGGCAGATCATTTCCCGTGGTGACCTGGGAAAAAAGTTAATTGTATTTTTTACAATTTGTTGTCCTCTCTCCTGTGCAGGCTCGCCTCCAGCCAGCGGGACGGGCACGCTGCAGATCTACCTGATAGACATAAACGACAACCCCCCTGCGCTCATCCCCAAAGAGTCGCAGCTGTGTGAACGGACGAGCCGGAGTGTCCACGGCGTCAACATCACCGCCGCCGACGCTGACACCGACCCAAACGCTGGGCCCTTTGTGTTCGAGCTGCCCAGTTTCCCCTCCAGCATCCGACGCAACTGGACCATCACCAGAATCAGTGGTGAAAAACTATACCAAAAATGAGTTTTTATAGTGTGTCTTTAGCTCTAGTTTGCACAAATATTCAACGTATTAATGCTGTTTGTATGTCTTAAATGTTACTGACACATATTCACTACAGAGAACATTAGGATCAAGCTGCCATATTTCCTCCCACATATTATTTTGCTTTCTGTCAGCAGATGAAATGTTAGCCACCTGACTACTACTAATTCAAACGTTTACAGAATATGAACTCAAGTTTGCCTGCTCTTTTGCCTTCCTTTAATGGCAGCTAAACATATGAAAAACATGGCAGTCATTACTGATCACATATGCTGCAGCAGATCCAGGAAAGTGTTTTCCATCAGCTTCCATGATAGAGAACCTTTATTCGTCCCCCAATAGGGAATTTCCAGTGTTGTAACACTTAAGAACAGCAGATGAATAGAAACCTGCTGTAAAAAAACCAAGATCCATTAAAAAAAGAGCAAAAGTATAAGGCTCCAACACCATGAGGTATCAGTGGCTATGACTGTGTGTACAGTGCAGTGGGATGGACAGAATGAAGAGGCAGATAAAGTGACCTCAGTAAATTGTATCAAGATAATTCACTTTATGGGTTTTAATCTTCTTTCATGTTTTGTATTAGCTGTATAACACATTTGCTCATGTTTTATATTTGATGCTTTTGTACCAAAGTTTTATTCAATTCCAAACTCCAAATAGTTACATTTGTTGCATTTCCACTTTTTCATTTCTCTATCTCCTGACACAGGTGACTATGCACGTCTGGGCCTGCGGTACCAGATCTATCTAGAACCTGGGGTCTATGAGGTTCCCATAATCGTGTCAGATTCAGGGAACCCTCCTCTGTCCAACCGCTCAGTCATCAAAGTCAAAGTGTGTCCCTGTGACGAGCACGGAGACTGCACCACTCTGGGAGCTGTGGCCGCTGCGGGACTGGGGACCGGAGCCATTATATCTATCCTCATCTGCATCATCATATTGCTCAGTAAGTACAACTCAAATTATGCAGTATAATGACTATCTAACTACATTTGTCGTTGGTTTGCCTTTTATTACACACCCTAGATTAAAAAAACAGATGAACATTTCCATAAAAGAAATTCGGTACATTTCACTGTGCGCTCAGTATTAAAGATTGATCTGGGGGTGATAATACAGAGGCACGTACAACAGTTTGTATTATAGATGATGTCTTTGGCTGCTGCTATCCTTCGTGTCTTCTTTGGCCATCATGGGGTTTTGCTTTGCTTTTCCTCTCAGGGTAAATACAGATTGTGTTGCCAATAATTCATACTGCTCGCTGCTGTCTTTGATGCCGTGGATAGCATTAGTTATATATTCAGTCGGTATGGACAAACTCAGATCTGAACTTTGCCAATACATTTGTGGAACAGCCTTGTAAAAACTTATGAGCATTGTTAGTTGTTTAGGCATAGATTAAGAATGCACAATCTGTATTGGCTGAAGTTGATGTTAGAGTCGATACAGATCAGATGAATGAAATGTCGATGAAGATGAAAAGTTAGATTTACTTTCTCACAAACATACCTTTTTAGCTCTTGTCTATCACTCAACCAATTACATATTACTGTCATAGCCAATCTGTTTTCCTAAATTTAAACTGCCTACACCTAAGGTACAGAACCATCTCATTTTTCTCAATCGTCATCTTTCAGCAACTTCTAACAAATCTCTTTTTCATTTTCTTACAACATAAAACTCTCCATCACTCGTGACGTTGGCAGCCGTGTGCCGAACTCACTCATACTTATATTCACGACCTAGTAAAGTCCTGAATGCATTATTCATTTGTCTGACCATTTTTATGTGTGTCGGATGGAATTGACATCATGTAGCAAATTGATGCGACACAACTGTCAGACCATTTGCTTGATGTACAACATTGTGTGCAAAACAGCAAACGTGCAGACTTTGCTATCACCTGACGTGTGAAGTTTTTCTCTAACTTAATCATGCATTTTTCCAGGTATGGTTTTGTTATTTGTGGTCTGGATTAAGCGCAGGGAAAAGGAAAGACAAACCAAACAGCTTTTGATCGACCCGGAGGACGACGTGAGAGACAATATACTCAAATATGATGAAGAGGGAGGAGGGGAGGAAGACCAGGTAGGACAAAGCCCACGTATGTAGCGATACTTGTGACTACCATTCATTCATGTGTGTCTGTGGCGCTGTAGGACTACGATCTGAGCCAGCTTCAGCAGCCCGACTCTCTGGAACACATCATCAGTAAGCCCCCCGGTGTCCGCAGAGTGGACGAGCGCCCCATCATCCCAGAGTCCCAGTTCCCCATCAGACCAGTGGTGCCACACCCGGGAGACATCGGGGACTTTATACATGAGGTGAACCTGGACATCACTATTATATTAGGCATTGGATTTGATTTGTTATTTAATATGAAGTATTCTGGCTTCAAGTACATATACCACATTTATCATATTTTTATTGATTGTCTTCGTAAAGCTATATCTGCCCCAGTAGGTTGTAGTGATCCCATCTTAGTAGCACTGGTAAGGAAAATCTAAATTCCTAAAGCGGGACCCCAAAGTAATAGTAAAAATGTCATACAAACATTTCAGTGAAGATCATTTTAGTGAGGATGTTATAATATTTGTTGGATGGGGTCCTAATAAGTGATAATCCTGATGATGCAGTGGAAGTATTTAGAAGTACAGAATAAACATGCCCCCTTTTTAAGGACTGTGACTTAAACTGAATACAAATTTAAAACAGATGTATTATGGAAATCGGACTACAAACAAATGACAGCAAGAAATTATGGAGTATTCTAAATAACATGCTGGGAGGGAATGTCCAAAAATGCAACATCATTTCTTAAATCGGGGGGGGCGGTTTATTAAAGCCTAGGGCTGATGCCTTGCCAAAAAGACACAAAGGAAGTGAACATTGTAAATAGTGTGGTGCAAACTACAAACCTGTGATTTAGTGAGACGAGGGCTACTCCTGTCCAGAAACTGTTACAACTCTCAACTCGTGGAATCAGATGAGGTGTTTTCTGATCCACTGTTGACACTTGATGCAAATTTACACTTTTGGCAATAAGCTACGCTTCCCTTTAAATCGCATCAGTCTGCCTCACAGTCTGCCTTTTCCTGCCAGCTCCGGACTGGGTGTCATTTCCACTGTGTATTGATCTGACAGCAATGCGATTACTCATCGCTGTGGGTGTTGTATATGTAAACTGTGGGCTGTGGAAGTGGGTTTGTTTTACTTTGCTGTCATGCTGCTCCCCCTTTCTCCCTCAAACACACAGACACAGGCAGAGTTTTGCACTGTAGCGCGGGGAAATACTGATTGACAGACTAGTGACAACATGTTCACACTCGAGAGGCATTGGCATCTGTTCAGCTTTGATCTGTCTACACCCTCTCGCATACACACACATTTATATATATATATATATATATATATATATATATACACACACACACACACACACACACATATAGTATATACGTATGCACACACGCACTCGCACACACGCACGCACACACCTGATCTCGCTTTAGTTTGCTGGTAAAGCACAACAAACAAATGCTGTTGGTGCCACCCACAGCACCCTTGGGGGATTCGAGTTGTTCCTCCAGATCTGTGTATCATTGCTCTTTATATCAGTGAAGCGAGCGGAGTCCAGACTATTCAAAGAGAGAAGTGGGCAGTGAGCGCTGGCAGTCCACATCCTGTTTGCTAACATTCATTCAATAAAGACATGTATCTTTCTTATGATGTGCCAAAAAAGAAACCCAAAACATAAATGGAAGAAATAAATACATCCTTGTCCATATAATATATGTTATTCTGTATGTTGGCAAAAAAGAAAGCCTGGAAAATGTATTAAACGGTAAGATAAAGCCACTTAAGCCCCAATGTTCACAATTATTTACCTAACACATTATAGACTCGCTATCTCCAAAAAGCAGATGCCGAATCCTTATACACGAATACTATGTGTGTTTAAAACCAGAAACACTGACAATATCTGCGCTTGCGTTTCATCAAACATCGATTATGTAGTTATTGAACTTCTCTGCTCTTTCAAAATAAATGGGAAAAGAACATATTGAAAAAGATGCCATAAAATATCAAGCTTTTGGAGATGAGACTTGGGTCAATCTTTGACATGCAACAACTACTGGGCTGCCATCATCAATGTATTGATGTGGAAATACAATAACTTGAATCAGTCTTCTTTTGGATCCAATCCAGATAGAAAACTATGTTTTGTCCCTTACTTTTTGGAAGTTTCTTTCTTCAAGAGCAAACCCACACTCCAGTGTGCGTTGGCCTTTACAGTGACAGGTCGAGTTGGTTATTTTTTGTGACATTTTCCTTCCTGCTGTTGCGCCATCTGCAGTCTGACTTCTCAAGAACATTATACCAGGTCCTTGAAAGTATAAACCCTCGTCTCTGTGTTATCAAATCATAATAACATTTTAATTCAAATGTTTATAGTTATTACTCTCTATTCCAAAGATCCTTGCTCAAGTAAATCTAAATCGAATCAAACTGTTGATTGTTGTTTTCACGTTGCTTACTTTTACTTTTTTGCTTGTTTTAAATAACATTACTCTTACTTGATCAAAAGTTTTGGTTAAATTCACTGTGAGTACATCTAAAAGTGAATAAAGCTTTATGTTGACAATAATTATGTGAAAACGTGATTCTTACACAGCTCCTTCAGATTTATTCATGATTTGTCTATCCTTTGAAAATACAGATTTTGTGCTTTATTTGAAGTTTTGTCCTCAAAATTAAATCTACTGAAAATTACAAATCAGTTGCTACTTCTAGACAGTAACTCTTACTCTTAGTTACTCTTATTTAGTACTAATAGAGTACTAGTGTCCTCAAATACTTCTTACTCTTATTTGGTGGATCACCACTTTGTACTTGATTACTTGAGTCATATTATTCTGAAGTAACATTACTCTTACTTGAGGAATGTTAACTTTTGGCGACACTTCAGAGACACACAAGACAACAACCACTTTCATTCACAATAATGTTGTTCTTTCTGTGTTTCATTTGAAGGGCTTGCGAGCAGCGGACAATGACCCCACAGCGCCCCCTTATGACAGCCTCCTGGTGTTCGACTACGAGGGCAGCGGCTCCACTGCAGGCTCCGTCAGTTCTCTGAACTCGTCCAGCACGGGGGACCAGGACTATGACTATCTCAACGACTGGGGCCCCCGCTTCAAGAAACTAGCCGACATGTACGGGGGCGGGGCCGACGAATGAAACACTGCCCCCTGTAGGCCTGTACACTAAACGCACATAGACGCACATAAAAAGCCCTCGTCCCGTCAGCTGGCCTGCCATGCTCTGTACCACCGGGGGAAACACACACAGATGACATCACTGACTCAACAACCAATCAGATTGAGTACCGGGTTTGTTATTCAGAGTGAGAAAATCTCTGATCCAGAGGTGTCTCTTAGCCACCAAATTGTGGTTATTTTACATTTTAAGATTCAAGCAGGATATATATAGGATTTTTTTTTTTTTTTTAACCTTTCTTCAAGTTGTTTCTGATTCCTGGGGGAATCCACGTCCAAGTCCCTGTCTGCCACTCTTGTCGAAGCTTTAAGTTGAGTATGCTTGCTTTGTCTGGAGGGAACAAAAAAGAGAAGAAAGAAGAAACGCCGAAGTGAAATTCAGAAGCACTGTTGTTCAAAAAAAAAGTGCCTTCAGTGGTGCATATTATAGCAGACTCCCGCTAACTCAGGATTGGTTGCCATTTTGTTGGGCTTCTTCGTACGCCCCCACATGACCCCATAACCCTTTAACTCTGAACTTTCCCCCTGTCATCTCTTTGGGGATGCCGGAGATGTCAGCGCTGGTGACGGAGGACTTGCATATGAGGGTGCTTTATGTAGACCTACTGTATATTGTTTCTAAGTTAAGGACAAACCTGTTATCTGTGCTCCTGGATCACAGTCAACTTGAAAGTGATTGTTGAAATCACAAAAACATACTTTGGGAATGTCCCAGGGGAAAAAATGCTTTTTGTGTCATTTTAGTGTGGCGTCATTAGCGGCTGTGTTTGTTTTGGTAAAACATTTAAACATGGGAAAGATAGTAATTTGTTGGTTAAAAAAGAAGGTCTAGTAAAATGTACAAACCGAAATCCCAAAAAGTTGGAACACAAATGAAGGAAGCTTGCTCTTGTCCGCAAGATGTTTTTGAATTATGATTAGGCTTATTTTTTATCTTAACAGCACTACGTAACTTTTCTGGTGGGGGTCTGCTCCCTGCTTGTCTCCATAGTGATGCTATTGCTTTGCCTGGAAAGTTCCACAGTTTGAAATTAAACCTATCTATTTTGTATTTATTAAATTTCTTGCTCAGATATCTATTGAAAACATACATTTTAATGTCATACTGTGGGACATTCTAGTCAAAGCATAGAGCAGAAAAGTTGCATAGTGCACTTTTAAGGCAACTAACATTGATTTGATTTTTTTCTATCGAAAATGTAAAACATCAATTCAGTTGTTTTCATTAGTACAATTTACTAGAATAGCAGTTATTATTTTGTTTGTTGAATAACTGTTGTTCCAACTTTTTAAAAGGTTTGCATAATTATCTCCACTTATAAAGCTGTTTTTTTATGTGCTTTTGATTTGCTTTCTTTAAACCTTTTTAAAATACAAATTGATGCTGGTCCTTGTTAGAGTAACAAGCCTCAGCCAGGGACACTGCGCATCCCCAATCTGTCTCTCTTCAGACCATGTTCCTTTCATTTAAAAATTCTGAAAATTGTTGGCAGTAAGTTCAAGAGGGTTGGGGAAAAAGTCTATTTCTAAATCAAAGCAGACGGGCAAAACTAAAGTTCCAGATAAAAAGCTTTTAAAGACCGTTTTGTTGGGGCTAACTACAAAATGCAGGACCATGCATTGGTGAAGAAAAGTGAAAGAAAACCAGCTTTAGTCTTATTTAAATATGCAAATAAATTCATAGAAGGCCCATTGAGATGATGGTGAATGATATTAAGGTTTAATCATATCTTGTGGGCTGCTTCTATATGCGTTGTCAGCTGCAGAACCGAGACTAAATATACCTTGAACTGTTAATTAAGTATACACTGAATGAGCTTTCAAATGTTGAATTTGAATGCACTGCTGCATTCAAGCTGATGATGTATCTGTATTCTGTAAAGTGGAGGTTAAGCCCCCAAAAATTAAAATTATTATCTTCAAATTACTATCATTGCTGCCTGATTAGTAATGAGCTATTATGATGGGCTTTGACACTATATGTTTTTTGTCTTGATATATATCATTGAAACTATGGTTTATACGTGCTGAAAATTACATTCTCATTGTCTGAAAAAAGGTTCATTTTTCAGACCAGACTTTTGTTTTGTGTACCTGACAGTTTCGACTGCTCACTCGCAATCTTCGAATGATGCTGTGACGTGTTTTGTCAGCTCATTTATACAGGTTTTGAGGCCGTCTTCCTACTGCTAGAAGCAGGACGACAGTGCCATCTACAGTCCAACTTCTTTAGGGCAGCGTCCTGCCGGTGTAGGAGAGTAAAACGGCCCCTTCATCCTGGTTTAAAGTCTTGTTAGCACATTTGCGTATATTACAATTGCCTCCTTAATCCAGCGACGATGTTTGCTGTCCTCATTGATGTTTGTTCCGCCCCAGTCTATAATCATGATCTCTTTTACAGTGATCAGAAATTGCCAATTTCAGCTGACATAACACTTCACAGCAACATCAAAGGACACTTTGAAAAATATTGCGATTGAGCAGTCAAAGCTGTTAGGTAAACAAATCAAATCTGAAAAGGAACCTTTTAAATCAAATCAAATGAACCACATTTTTTTATGATCGTGGTATTGCATATAAAACGTTTCCGTGGAATCCATATCGAGTTTGAAATGTTAGTATCATGACACTAAACACTAAACAGGGTCAACAAAAAAGTCAGAGTCAGAATCCTGGGAGAGAATACCAATCATATCACAAATTAACAGACTATTACTGTTAAAACAAGTATGTGTGGATGCCATCGAATGCGATTTCAATGCATTCTATTTTTATTATATTCTTTTTTTTTTTTCTTGGCGTTATCAAAAATGAGTACTTGATGAAAAACTGTACTGACAACTTGCTTACATAATCAATGTGATCGTCATGCCGCATAAAATGCCTGTGATGGATTGAGATGGGCTGAAAGGTCAACAGGGTCCGCGTGGTTTCGGGTATGTTGATGAATCGTTGCCGAGGCGCTGACAGACTCGAAAACCAGAGCGCACCTGGTAAATTTAGTGCTTTTTCAGCCGCCACCCTCTTATCTGACTGATTGCAGCGCATCTCCCTCTGCAAAATAAACACAGCTGTTACCTTCTGCTATCTGTAATTCTTTCTGACGTACAAATGTGTATATACAACAAACATTTTTATATGTTTAGTGACACGATTCTCCCCTCTCTGTGCTTTTACTTTCTGTTTTGAGTGGCACAATATATTTCAAAAAGCCATGTACACTGATGATCCGTTTCTAAGAGCTGACAGCCATACTTCTTAGTGTTGCTGTTGCCGTTTAGCCTTGGTTCATTCAAGGGAATTTTCCACTTTCAGAACAACTCTCTGTACAGTGTATTCACACTCACTCACGTCTCTAGGCCTTATAACTGAGGGGTCAATATTGTACCAGGAGCATTGTTCTCTTTAGACGCTCTCTACACAAGGTTGCATACCTGTAGCAGAGGCAAGTGTATATCATAATAAAATGCTATAAAAAAGAGCTTGAATGTTAAATGCAAACTACTGGCAATGGCAGAGGGAAGAAAATCATGAGAAGATTACATGACGGCCTTGTAAGATGAACACACCAAGGTCATTTTATCCAGTACATCTGTTGTTTCTAAATGTAAATATAGGACTCGTTTTCATCAATGGGTCAGAGTCATTAGGGCACTGCCTTCCCAAAAAAGAAAGGAAGAAAAACTGTGCCAAATAAGTGATCAATCTGGATTGGAGATATTGAAAACTATTTGCAAAATAATGCACAAAAGTTGAAATTTAAAGTGCAGTATGTACATTTTCTGGTGTAGGGGTCTGCATCTGCTTGTTTCCATGGAGATGTTATTGCGTTGCCCCGAATCTTCCACTGTATGTTCTTAATTTACCTTGCATTTATTCAATTATGGGTGTCTGTATTGCTAAGAAAAAATACTTTACTAAAATGGAACCTGTAACTTCACCTGCTGGATTACTTTAATACTGTACTGTGGAACATTCCAGGCAAAGCATAACATCTCTATGGAGTCAGGAAGATGGTGGATCCTTCACCAGGGGTACATTGTGTAACTTTAAAGCTCTTTCTAGTCAGCACACATAAATTGAGCAAATTGTGTTGCATTTCTTTTGCCTTTAAAAGAAAGAAAATCAGCACTAAATGTACTGAACTACTGGACTTTGATTGGTTGACAAAATTAATGCATTTGAAACAAGAGTACCTATTAAAACATTTAAATGTAAAAAAAAAAAAACAAGAAACAAGAGTACCTATTATAGTGGCCATTGTTTTGTTCCATGTTTTCTGAATGATGCTTGGTCTGTGGACACTGCCTGACCTTAAATACACATGATAGAAGGCTCCAGCCAATTTCAAAAATGCTCTAAAAAGTCTTTGTATGACTTTAAACAACCACCGCTGCTCCAGTTCGGTTGTACATATTGTAGAATATGCTTGAAGCTAAACATAGGCAAAAGTGTAAGTGTACAGATGGAGCTATTTGCATGTGTCTTTTTATACTGGGCAGATGAAAACAGTAACCCTATATTAAATCTTTTGAAATGTGTGGCGGCCCGCATGATCGGGGTCCAGTCCAGAAAGGGTGTAACATAATCACACTATTTCAAATGGTAAAAAACTGAAAAAATACTTGCACAGTTATTATGTTGCGAAAATGTTTTTGTAAATTGTCAACAGCACAAATATTTTGTATTGTTGTTTGTACTATTTTGTATAAAAATGACAAAAAATCTGTATAAAAAGGGGAAAGTTTGTTGTTTCAAGCGTGTTTCTAGTGCCACTGCAATCTCAGTTTCCAGATATCATACAGTACTTGCGCAGCCTTGCAGATCAACCTTGTAAAATAGATGCTGAGCTGGAGACGCACCATGTGTTATAAATAAAATTCCCTCCTTATAAGAACACTGGAATCCTGTCTCTTTTCTGGATAACACTATCATCACACTGATGCATACATCACATCAAAGTTAAGACTATATTGATAATTAGATCCAGACCTAAAACTGAATTGGATCAGAACCCATGGTATAACAGGACCGAACCAAGTGTACTGACCTGGAATCAAATCCGGGATCAAACCAGGCCCAAACTTGCTCGACAAGCATTATCTTGTCTCCTCGATTTCAAATGAACCAATCAGAGACATGCACAGTCCGTTTCTATCTAAACAAAAATGGCAGTTTACGAGAAACAGAGCGGATTTCTTCTGAATCAACAAGCAAAGCCCTAAACTCCATAAATATGAAGTAAAATAAGCTATACATTTTGTTCTAAATGTTACAAGAAGTATTATTTGAGAAATGTTTACCACGTCTGAGTGGTAAGATTGTCCCATGTTCGGATAGTTTTTTTATGCCCTTTGTAATATGATTCTAGAGGAGACCCTTCTCCATTTGAACAGAATGTCGGAGGCACTGGCTGGTCAGGCAAGTGTGAACGTAGTCTTGCTCTTTGAAAGTGCCTTTCTACCATTTCTTCCATTGAGTCGATTTTTTGTCTTCCTTGTCATTATTTTCATTTCCATTCAGCGCTGTTTCCCTTCGCTCACAAATGGAGCTTTGCACGAACCCAGTAATGCATTCTAGGAAACATTCCCACAAAGTTAGAGCCCAATTTAAAATTATAATGTGCTTCTGTGCGCAATGTTTTAATATGTGGATGATTGAGTTTTGTATTGTAAATTACTTTCAGTGCCAACCATGAACAAACATGAGCCAAAAGGATCAACGCAATTAAGAATGTTCATTTGTCAACTGTGACTGGCAAGGCACTCTTCCAAGTCTGAAGAATGAAGGGTTTTTCAGCAAAGATAAATTTAACTTGTAGATAAATCAGCTCTATTTTGCCTTATTATTCGTTTCTGTAGTGTGTGTTGTACTGATGTTATGATTACACTGTTCTTTTGAATAGTTTTACACGCTTTCTTTATTTAAAGTTGTGAGCAAAACAAAAGCAGTTTGTTTCGCAGCTTCTGGAACCTTGATGGATATGAGTCTTTTCTGTTGGAGGGTCTGCCACCTGCTTGTCTCTATACGATAAGATCACCTTTATTTGTCCCAAAAGGGGGAAATTCCACTGTTGCAACAAAGATTAGGAACAGAAACAGATTAGGCACAGAAGTATAATAATAAAAACAGATAACTTAGAAAAAACTCTTATAATAAGAATAAGAATAATAAAATTGATGATAATAAGAATAAAATAATTAGAAATAAGGATAACACTCTAATTTACAGCTGTCATATGGACAGAAAATATTGCACAGGGATGATTGACATTATTGTCACAAATATGCAGGGTATAACAGTATTGCACCATGATTCTGAAAGCTAAATGACACGTTCAGGACTGACATGTTTGTTGTAAAGTCTGACAGCAGCAGAAGGAAAGACCTGCGAAACCTCTCCTTCACACAGCGAGGGTGGATCAGTCTGTCACTGAAGCTGGCTCTCCAGAGCCAGACAGTGTCCTGTAGGGGGTGAGACTCATGGTCCAGCATAGACGTGAGTTTAGCCAGGACCCTTCTGTCCCCCACCTCCTGCACCAGGAGGTCCAGAGCACAGCCCAGGACGGAGCTGGACTTCTTGATGACTTTGTCCAGTTTCTTCCTCGCTGCTCCTCCAGCAGACCACACCGTACAGGAGGGCTAATGTTATTGGTTTACCAGGAATTATTAAGATCTGGGGTCTCATTTATTGAGGTTAAAATCTATACAAAAAAACACTGTACATAAAAATGTGCGGCCTTGTCCAAAAATATTGACCCCAGCCTTTGTGGGTTTTCAGAAAAAAGTAGAGGATGATCTGAGCTCAGAAAGACCAGAATTCGAGAAGTTTCAAGAAGCTTGTGTGTTGTCCAAATGTTCGTTTTATACCCTCATGCATGTTTTAGCCATTAAAACACGGACACAATTCAAATTGAGAAAAGAAATGCAGTTTACATTTGTTTATGTTATTATATATACTATTTATTTTAGGTTTAGTGCCACAGCAATGCAGGTAGGAAGCACTCTTTGAACTACTGCTGCTCACAAATACTTCTAAAATTACTAGTAAGTAAAATATGTTAGAATAAGATGTTAACTTTCAAAAGGTTACTGAAAGTTAATTATGTTCTCAATGCATATACTTTTACCACACTTACACATCACCTGCCTCATAACATAACATAAACATTTACTCATTTTTGTCCTTACTACTCTCCAGAAGCTGCTACATCTGTATCCAGTGATACAGATCACTGTCACTGGCTCTATTGTCGACCGATCAGCAATATTTTTGTAGCCAAAAACACTTTCTGCTAATAAGTCATCTTTGTAAGTGGTGTATTCGGCCCAATTCTGTTTACTCGTTTATATGCTGCCATTAGGTAACATTATCAGAAAGCAGGGCATTGACTTCCCCTTCTATGCAGATGGCACACAGCCAGTGTATCAATGAAACCTGATCAAACCGATCAAGGGGACAGACTTAGTGCTTAAGTGAACGATATAAAAACCTGGATGACACTTAATTATCTGCTTTTTAACCTTGAGGCCCTTTATCCGAGAAGAGAGACTCTTTATCCGAGCAGAGAGTCACACTGAACAATGCCAGTGTCGCCTCCAGTTCCACCATGAGGAATCACAGTCTTATTTGACCAAGAGCTCTCATTCACAGCATATGTAAATCAAGTCTATAAAACAGCATAAGACCGTCTACTTTTATCTGTGTAATATAGCTCAAATCAGACAAATCTTACCTAAAAGTGATGCTGAAAAATGTATCTATGTATTTGTTACACCTAGAATAGACTACTGTAACTCCCTGCATGCAGCGTGTCCTAAAAGCTCTATAAAAAGCTTTCTACTTTCAAAATGCATCAGCAAGATTACTAAAAGGAACACTAAGAAGAAAGCACATTATACTGTTGTTCAAGTCTCTTCACTGGCTCCCTGTTGAGTTTAGAATAAAATAAAAAATTCTCCTACGTACCATATCATCCAAACAAAGCCCGTCGCTCACAAAATACTGCACTTCTGGTGGTCCCAAAAGTCTCTAAAAGCACAGTAGGAGGCAGAGCGTTTAGCTACCAAGCTCCTGTCTTAAGGAATCAGCTTCCTGTCCATGTTAAAGAGGCCGACTCAGTCTCTTCATTTAAGACCAGGCGTAAAACGTTCCTCTTTGAAATCGCTTATGGTCAGGCCAATTAGGAACAGAAATAAAAACCTACCGTTTCTTAGCTCCGCTGCCCTAAGAGCAACTATGCTGGGGGAAGTACGGCAGCTTGAGCACTATCCTCTGCTTCTAACTACTTTCCCTATCAACAATATTTAACATTTCAGTTCACCTGTCGTCTGTTCATTGCTGTTCACATGTTTTCCCTTTCTCTACTGGGAAGTGGTACTGTTTCAGACACTGCTGATAACTGCACCTTAGAGCCACATCTCACGACCCTGACCTGTAGACGCTTTTCAACTGCCTGAGGAACTTTCTCTTGTTTGGTCTAATGACTGTTTCACTGTAGCCCATCGAAGCAACTGTTCTTGTGATTTTGGGTATTAAGATAATTTAATTTAATTGTATAATGACGTAGTCAACTATGCCATGAAGCTATGGTAGCTATAATACTTTCCTGGGATCCAAAATACACACTTGTTCAACTCTTTATGAAGAGTGAGTCTGCTGACCTCTCCCTCGCGCCTTGAGCCAAACTCAAAAAGAACTGTCCAATCAGATTTGTGTATTTCCGTGATAATTATGTACCCATATTTTGGCCCCCATCATTAAGAACAAAACATAACTTCTCTCACCTCAGAGGTATGTGCTTCGCTCATTGATTCTGCAGAAATTCACAACGTTCACAGTTTTTCTGATATTTTTTTTCTTTCTTTCCTCATAAGCAGCCATATTTGTTTTAATACAGCTGGACCATGCAAATCCCTGTCAATCACACCCAACTCTGGGAGTTGTGACTGACTATTCTTACTGTTAATACCATAACTACTGCTAATTAAATGTATTTTTCTTTCTTATTCTGCACAAGAGAGTAATATCTTTACACAAATTAGTCCTAAATCATAGCAATTTTTCATTCAAACTCGGTTTAAAGCCCAAAATACCTATTCAGTATTTATCCTCAATAGTATGCCCTTCAATCTGTTATAAAAAATATCAAAGGTACATTTATGGCGCATGATTTCTGTCTGTAAACCGCTCATAACCGCCCTCATCAGCGTTGAACCCACAGCCCACTGCTTCTACTGTCAAATGTGCTAATGCGTCGTTCAATTGTATGTAATTTGATTGAACTGATATTGTACATTTATTGGCACACACGGAAATGCTGTATGGTCACTTAAATGTAATGCGTCATTAATGGCTTTCATGAACCATGCATCGGGCCTCTGTTGCTAGGAAACTGGCAGTAAATGCGGTGAGTTAGAAGGCCGGTGCTCTCAGTGTGTTACAGTATGGCACGTGGATGCGCTTGATAATGTTCAGTAGCCACTGACACCACGATCATTTCAGATTGAATTCTAATGGCAAAAGTTTAAACGGAGTATCAGCAGAACTCTCTTGAGTGGCAAACATACAGCTGTAATCAGATCGTGACATAAATCGCAAAGGTGAAAAGTAAAAAATATACATGATACTGAGGTGTTCCTGCTGTTGTGTAGGGCCAAGATGAGCAATGCAGAAACAGGAATCTGGGGGGAACTCTTAAATCACATGCAAATCGAAGAAAACAACCAATAAAATACATTAAGTTTTTTTGCATTTGTTAAGGTTAGCTTATTGTAGGGACTAATGGAATATTTTCACCCAACACATTATATTAAATAGTTGTAGTTAAGGAATTAGTCATTGTTCTGACCAATGCTTGGGTTTTGTGTATCAGCCGCCATACCTGATACCAGACATAGATTTAATAAATCTTTAATAATTTAATAATTAGAAATAAAGTGACTTGAACTCATCTTAAAGGCACAGTCAAACAAAAACATGTTTGTTTGTTTGTTTGTTTGTTTGTTTGTTTCATTTTGGATGGTTTTATTGCCCTTAAAAATTGATAAAAACCTGTGTCCTTACTGTGAGTGAGCTTGCGTCTTGGCCTGATGGTGGAGCCTCTTCTTGCTTGTATCCATGGAAATGTTGTACCTTTAGCCATAATATTCCACAGTATGGCATACAAATTATAGCTTAGTATGGTTTTAACTTTCTGTTTCCATGAAATTATGCAGGTGACTTTCCATCTCCAGAAAGTTACATACTGTGCCTTTTAATATGGAAGGTTTTTTGTTGGCTTGTTTGAAAACATTATGAGACATTTCAGCAGAAGCCAGCAATAAGTATTTCAATGTATTCATTTATTGATTGAGCTCCCCCGTGAAGAAAACAATTATTCATTATTTGTTTCTTTTTTATCAGACTAGATATCTATACAATGCATCACTATTGGGGCATCTGTAGCTTTTGATGCTCATTGTATAATATGATGTAGGCTGCTTATATAAAATAAAATGTATTTTTCCATCATCACTCACAAATTGTATCCAATTCTGGACATTGTAGGTTTCCAGTGTGAATATTCACGTGTGTTCCAAAAATATATATATTCTACTTCTTACAATGGCACCATTTTGTTTGAGAACCCCATGACATTTCAGACAGTTTTTATCTTAACTCACCTTTGTCCCTCATTAGAGAAATCAAATCGAAAGGAAGCGGTTAGCATTCGCCGCGAGTAACGGTGGCTACGTGTGGAGCTAGGTGCACTGACCCTGTACTTTTTGCACAGCAGGACAATGAAGCAGAGGCAGACTACATCTTCTCGCCATTGATTGATCTGTCAGAGCGCATCATTGCTCGGGCCGACAGACGGAGCCCCACTGTAACTCACACGGTCTTTCACACACATGGACACAGACATATCAGGGGGGGGGGGGGCGAACGGCTCGTACTAAAGAAAACTCCAGCGGACATCAACCTCATCAGGAGATATCGACAAGAAGTCAAACTAGCTTACATCAAGACACATTACTATTCCGAGTTTACAACAAGGATTGATCATGTCCTACAATTGGTTTCAGGGCCTCAATTTCAGGTCATCCATGCATACTTGCCAACATGTTTGCTTTGTTTGAGTAAAGTCATCGATCAAGGGATAAACAATTTTGGTGTAAAGGTAATTGGGATTCAGTTCACAGTGAACATATTATTTTTGGTTTATCTAAAAGAAAATAATTCCTATCATTTAGGTTGTTGTCCACCCCTTCTGGTTAAATAAAGGTAAATTATAATGTATTTATTGTGGTTGTTAGATGTAATTTCATAAAAAGAATACATTTTCCTTTCTTTGAGCCTTTGACCACATCCAGTCATGCTGACTTCACTGCTCGCTGCAAAAGCTCTTTAAACCTCTGACAAATGGACAAATGGCTGTAATGACCAAAGTCCTGAGTTGCATTTATTTTTCCAGTTAAAAGAACATATTTTGCTCTGGAATAGGCACGCTTCAATACACCCTTGAATCTTCTATAAAAACTAATTTCCGCTATTGCTTTATATGAAATGGTTTCTCAGAACAGGAAATGCAGCTCTGCAAATCCAAAGACAAACTCTTATGGTGCCTCATAATTGCAGTAATACATTTATTGCAAGTCGTTAACATTTTTCATTATGAATCCTTGATTAGCTGGATCTCTCTGTCAACGCTGTATCGCTCCCACAGATGTCTCAGCACTGCAGCTTCAAGAGCCGCTGGAGTGGACTGAATTAGGCTACATATAGGACTTCAGAGCTATACTCAGCTTTCCTTGTGTTTATGTCTGTTTGTTTGTTTGTTTGTTTTTTGTTTGTTTGTTTGTCTGTTTGTTTTGTTTGCTGTTTTCTACCTGCTATTTTGGTGAAATAGTTCTTTTGTGATTCACTGCTTCTGTTTTAATGTTATGCTCAAACACACCCATTCTATGACAGATTTAACCAGTCACCATGAAGTACTGTCAAAAGCAGCAGATGGCTTTACTTACCTACAGAAAGCATTATTACGACATTTATTAGTATACGCTGTGATCAAATTACTGAAATTATGATCAAGATGCCAGAGACAATGTGGTATATATTGCCATCACATTCAATTCATTTTTTATTTTTTCCATGACTCTCTATTCGTTGATTTTAGAGGATGCGGACAGCACTTGTCCATCGTTTAGATTTGAGGAGGAAACAGTGGTAGAACATAAAACAAAACTCACGGACACAACAAACAGACCACATATTGGACACATTTGGTCTATAAATGTTATTGGAATTATGGCCATGTGTAGAATCAATATGCATCCTTTGACAGAGTAAAGAATCTTTTTTGCATTTACATCTATGTTTTAACTATGTTTAATAACCGAAATGTTTTTACATCAGTATTTTAGTTCAGTAACATAACATCCACATTCACCAGGTTCTGTGTTGAATACGTCGCCATGGTATCGTAACTGGTCTCAAAGACAAAACATACTGCTATAATTATCCCCCTATAGTCTGTTCTCTTCATTGATTTAAGTTTAGCCACGGGTTAAATCATTGATTTAAGTTCAACCACAGCACACGGGATGCCGGGACATTACCAAGTCCCTATGAACATTGTTTATTCTGTTTTTCACTGTCGCCCCTCGAGGCAACCACTGCTGTGATTCGGGGCGTTACAAAAATAAATTTTAATTGAATTGAATTGATTTCAGTTCATATGGGTGAATTGTAGTTTTAGCTGACCGTCAGGACACCCTCTTTGGGCTAAGGTTGTGCTTTTAGACACAAATAATACATTCACTTTCACCCAAATAAACACATTGCGCTACTGCACTGACTTTACTGTCTCACATTGATTTACCCGGCAGCCGCAGTGGGGATATTGTATGTAGATTACCCGATGGCCTCGCGTTGAACTCCTGATCTAATCCGCTCACTATAGGCAGAGAGTGGGTGAGGAATTAGTTTACACAACCATGAAACCCACCCAGGGAAACAGTACACAAACTTTAGAATCGACAATATTGGGTTCATAGGCTTTCCAAAGCTGGGCAGTTTGGAGGGTGAAGGCAGGTAGCGTGATGCGATAATGGCTAGTCATTTCAGAGAGACATAAAAGCTGAGATTGCAGAAGCTAATGTTCCCTGGTGGGTCAGTGAAAGCCCACCTCACACAGGGAGCAGGGCCAGTTGACCACATTATGGGTGGGGTTGAGGGGACGGAGATCGAGGAGTGCAGCTTGGGGCCCATAGTACCGGCTGAAATCTGATTTGGATTCCATTCTTACATCCAAATCATGTTACGCTCCACAGCCACTGACGGAGCGGAGATACATCACTCTCATACGCAGCCTGTCAACATGATCCCACCATCTGCCATAGCTTATATCTGTTCACAGACGCACCTCGCACACTGCACAGGGAGGTCTATGAATTTAAGTGGGCTTTTTAGGGTAAAATATGCAGGTGGTCTAAAACATCAACAACTGCAATGTGGGTTAAAAAGGCCACGTTTGTACATACAGACTCATATACAGAGTGTGCCCACCGTGGTGAAGATAATATTTGCAGTTTGAAGAAAATGCTGGAAGTTTTAGGACATATGAAAAGGTTTTCCATTAAAAAAAAAAAAAACAAACAGAGTTCCATCCATATAAATCATGTGAAAAGTTTGCTTAAAGCATAACAACGCATGCCACAGCTGCCCATATCCAATCAGGAAGTCAAAATATACCCTTCATGGACTTTTGTTGTAACCCCAATCTTACACAAATTGTGGAATATGTTATCCAAAATAGAGATTCGCCAAGGAAATGCAGTGAAATTAAAGTGGCAAACTTTTAGGTAGTCCCATACACTTCACTAAAAAGACCAACCCACCATTTTCTGTAGTCGCAAAATCAGTTCATGACCCCCAGTACATCTCCATCTCAATGCCACTAACCCCACCTTTAAGTTTAGCTGCAGATCCTGAGGGAGGACCATTACTTGCATTGTGCTGGCTCTAAAACATGCTTTTCAAAATAACTCCTTCAACATATTCAATGGTGCTAATTTATACAATCAAACCAAACAACACACAATCTCTATTATAATCGGAGTTGTTTGGCAGGCACGAATAGCTTTGTTGTCAACACTAAAATAAAACAATCCACAAGTCTCTTGGAGGAGTTGAACCGGCACGATGTCAAAACAAAGATAGAAAAACGTCTTATTGTTTCAATGGATTTTATGTCCCTGTTGTGTTAGCTTCACTTCCAACTATTCTCGCACAATCTCATGGGTCTTACAGCTCTGCCTACAACTGAATGTGTTAATTGAGTCCATCTTGGTTAAAGTCAGGTGTCCACAATGACAATGATTAAACTTAGTACTTGGGCTGCACTACATTTTGCAACTGAACCACAATCGCTATTTGAGTTGGCGCAATTATCAGATCGCAAAATCACAAAATCTGGTTGTACGTGTAGTTTTAATCTCTACAAACGTGTTCTGAACTACTGAAATAATTCTTGTATTACTTTTTCAGTCTGAGAATCCTACTTTGTAAACATATAACACAAATCTAATCACAATAGCTGTCAGGAAAATTGCAATTACATTATTTATTTTTTTCAAAACTTAGCAGCCTTACTTCAAAGCCCTTTTCTCACCAGTCGACTTTCAATCTCTGTCGAACATGTGTTCAACTGTAAACACAAGAACTCCTTCAAAGGAACAGCAGAAGAGCTCAGCTGTGGATTGTGGACCATATCTCCCCATTTCCCTTTAGGGTACTAATTTTTACAAGCGCAAAAACACTGGCAGCATGTCGCGCTAACCTTAAGAAGGTGGTTCCTAACCTTTTGTTTCATGAAAACCCCCCCATGCTTTAACTCATACTGCAAGTACTTCCTAACTCTAACACTAGGCAAATAAATATGTTTGCTATAGTAATATTGTCAATTATTACTATTATATTTTCTGGTTTTATGGTCCAAATGTCTTCGCTTGTTCAGTGGTGTGAAGAGTCCCACCTGAAGCTGAACAAAGCAAAAATCAAAGACATGGTCATTGACTTTACAATCCTGGGACAGAGTGTTCAGTTAGTGCAGAGCTAGAAATACTTGGGAACTGTGATTGACAGCTCACTCAGTTTTGAGGAAAATTCTAAAGCTGTGTGCAAAAAAATGCACGCATTTTCTGTCTCAGAAAGCTGTCATATTTTAACATAGACAGGACAATGTTCCCCCTTTTGTTAGATCTTTTATAAAATACGTTTGATCGTTTTCTTGGTACGGTTTGGCAGTCTTGCATTTAAAGACAGGAATAAAGTGCGTTGGATCATTAAATGGTCCAGTGGACTGATTGGTGAGCCCCAGCTGAGTCTTGAGGTCCTGTACCCCCGGCAGGTACAGTGTGGACCCTCGCCCCTTCGTGAGCTGCGACTCTCACGCTTTACATGAGGAGTTCCCATCGGGACACAGCAGGTTCAGTAAGTGTCAAGCTGCAGAACAAAGCGTTATGGGAACATCAGGAGCCATCTTTCTGAACTGATCTTAAAGTGTTTATTTATTCATGTATTCATTAATAAGTGACTGTTCGATGATTATGTGTTTGTCATGTGATTGTCATTATTGTGTTGATGCCAAACCTGAAAATTGCTGCGCGACAAACCTACTTACGGGTGCAAATAAAGTCAATAGAACTGAACCGTTTTAATGATATGTTTGTCCCCCTAGTCAGTGGGAAACACTTTTTCAACATTTATTGAGTCACACTTTTGGTTTAAAAGATTATGCACCAAATCACTCAAATTGGACCTTTTTTTAAGACACACCTGACAATGCCTCACAGCGGTTGAAGTTACATGTACTAAGCTGTATAGGGGTGTAACTACGGCGACTTTACCACACAGACCCTAACTCACTAACTGAAGAATGAAACATTGTACTGTATGTCCTGACGTGGGCTCGCCTTAAACTCCATGTCTAAAATCTTTTAAGAATAGTGTTATAAGAAGAGTGTTTTGTTTTTTTAATTTAGCATGTATATTTTTCTAACTGGACTGGTGATCTTGTTTCGACAGATCAAACCACTTTGCTGTTTACAAGTGTCTCAACAGCAAGGTCACATTTTGAAAAGTAAGATTTCTCTCTCTCTGACAGAATCATGAGCACCAATGTCATTATCGGCCCTAGGCAAACAGAAATGATACAAACTTTAGAACAGTTGCGCTGTAAGTGAAGATGGGAGTTGCGTGTCAAAATGGCACAAAGGTCCTTCGCTAATGAGAAAGAGCCAAAGAAAGTTGTGCCGGCGCATGTAACGGCAAATGATAAGACGAACACCGTGTGCTCGAGCTAAGAGTAAAAATGTTCCTTTGAGAGCACATGCGTTTTTAAAATTATTCTTGGGGAAAATGTTCACTGTCTGTTATTGACGCTGATCTCAATGTCGTAATAGCAAAAGGAGACTGAAGACAGACAAGCACTATCCAAAGAATAACACTGACAGTCAGCTAGAAACGTGAAAGCAATTTTTCTTTCTCATAAAACCTGTCTGTAAAGCTGCCGTGGAAGAAGTACTCAGTTTGGTTACTGATGTAAAAGTACAGATACAGCGGCAAAAAAATTACTCAAGTAAAAGTATCACATGAAAAAATCTATTTAAGTAAGAAAGTAATCATACTAAAGTAGCCATTAAAATTTTTCTTTTAGAGTAAAAAAGTAAAAGTATTATCCACAGATTTAACTATTTTCATTATTAAAGTGTCAAATGTAGTTATTTTCATAAAGATATTTATGATTTTTTTTTAAGAAAACCCCTTGGTCATTTCAATCTATCTCATTCCCAATTAAAAAATGTAGTGGAGTAGAAAGTACAGATTCTCTCAAAAGTATTCACTGTAATGTACTTACGTAAAGTAGAGATATAAAATGTACTTAAGTAGAGAACCTTTACTAGTTCAATTCTTGCATTAAATTATTAATCCAAACTTTTGGAAACTAAACAGAAAAAATAGGACCTTGGCTTTTGGGGGCTCCAGTACTAAAAAGCTACTGTGACTGTGAAGATGGTCATTCCGAAACATAGGAAAATAAGACTTTTTAAAACATTATTCACGGTGGCTCACAGGGCAGACAGGGACAACGTTGTGTGTAATATGATTGCTTTCAAATAGAGTTTATTAACTGTTTTGTACGGCGTCATTGAATGATAAAATATAATCATTTTATCTTTTTAACTGTACCTTTACCCACTTAAAGTTTTTGACACAGTTTGAATGAGCAATATTTTTTTTTGACATACTTTCTACATCTTGGGAGGTGAAAGGGAAATTATGGATTAAAGTAAAGTGTATGAAATAAAGTGCTATTCTTTGTCCAAAACTATTGAAATTCAAACTTTGCAGCGCTGTTCAGATGACACTCCATCTTGCTGCCACAATTAGCTCATGAGTTCAGTGTCCTAAAGTCAATTAAGTCGAACACTTTTGGCACTAAGTAATTTTTTAGAGGCACTTATCCACAGCCTATGAACGCTGGGGCTTTATAAATGGCCATTAGCTGCCCCAGCCCACCTTTTCTCAGCTCTCTGCTTGATTAGTAAAAGCTAGTGTCACCGCTAGTGTTGCTCTTTTAATTCAAGGAGTCAAGAGGTGAAACCAAAAATTAAAATGAAGTCATGATGTTAATAATATGACTGTCGACATGTTAAATTCTAAAGAAAGTTTCAATTCATGGTGGATGAAGGCGATCATTGTGAGTTGAAAAAAATCCCGTTCAATGTATTTGGCGCAAGTAATGGCGAAATAGCCTTCACTCTCAATAGGTAAGATTGAAAAATTTCAGCAATGTGCCAAACTATTTATCCGACAAAATAAGACTTTTAAATACACCCTTTACTCACATCGTTTGAGATTATAAGGAAGATTATAAGGTGTTATCTGATAAACTCGAATTCCTACGGTATGTAAACTACTATCATTTTTTTTTCAATTGGAAATGTAGCATCGATATATATATTTTTTTGTTTTTATTGTTTTTACATAAAAAATAAAACAAACAAAATAAAAGCAAATAGAACAAGACAAAGAGATGAGTGACATCACTTCTATCAATAACTCCTTTAACCAGTGCAAATCGTTATCTTTGTGTTCAAAACTCTGTTTAAAGGTTATTCGACTGGACACTAGCCACTCCCCTCTTCACGAAGAACTGTATTGTCTAGTTAGTACAACCAAATGTTATTAGCGTTTGATGTTCCAGATCATCCAGATGGGTTTCCTTCAGGTACACAAAGTCCATTCCTTCTTTTCTCGTTTTGTATCCATCTAGTATCTTTGACCATTTGATTGGGTGTATTATGCCGTTGACATTAAGGAATATGTAGCATCAATATTTAAAAAAATTTAAAGTACAATTAAAGCATATCATTTAAACTATCTTTGTTTTTACAGTAAAAGACTCAGCGCATAAAGCTATGCTTTCTTTATTCTCTGCTAAACAAAAGTGAACTCACCCGAGTGGTCCGAGCGCTGGACCATGTGGACCGTAGGCTAATTGATGGACACTTGGCATGCTCTGTGTGCTCAGCAATTTGTAGAATCCATAAAAAGAGATGTAGAGGTAATTATGTTTGTCATGATGTAGTGGAGGCAGGGATGGGCCAGCTAATCAGAAAGGCTGACAGCTGTAGCATGCAGATGCTATCAGACCTCTTGTCCGCGGCTATAAAATGAAAGCAGGTCATTTTAACAGGTAACAGCTGTTCATAGCTAATTTGTTCAATTATGCGAAGAGGATGCTGGCGGAGGTTGTTACTCAGCCCTGGGGGACTTCGGTTCTCCTCTCCCTCCATTTCCAAGAGCGTCTGAAAAATGAAAATCCATATCCATTATAAAAAAGCATGGGAGAAAAGCTCAGGAAACGCCTGAGGAAGACAACTGCAGCTCTGACACAATGCTTTAATGGCAAATTACTTTCACACAAGACAAATAGATTGTTAATTACCAACATAATTATTTTGAGTGATGGTTGGGAGAGCTTTGTCATTTAACTTATGACCATATCGGCCTCATGCGTCCACAGACTGACATGTTTACCATAGCTGTGCCGCTGCTGAGGAGACAGACAGACTAATGTTGTCCAATAAACAAGAGGAATGCAGCGCAGGGGGAGGTGATCAGTCAGGAGCCGTAATGTTATTGTTAGGATTGATTTAGTGCCATGAGATTTCCTCCGCTGCACAGGCTCACTCTGACCTTTTAGAGAAAATGTGATTTGAGCATGGGCCTCCTGCTTCACTGCCAAGTCACTGCACAATTGTCAGTTCAGCAATTATAAGCCTGTAAGCCACTCTGACCAGTCAATCATGTCAGAAAACACTTGTGTTTGTTCTGCTGGATAGGCAGAATCTTGTTGAATTGTTAAATACTTTGGTTCCATAAACATGTTTATGTAATCCTCCATTTGTCCTGGAGTGGTCCATGGCATCAAAGGTTTCAAAGTTAAAAAAATTCTTCAAAATAAGACATTTGTTAACCTAAAGGGAAGGCTTCCATCCTGCCCCTCAATTCAAGCTACCATTTCTATCAGAAATGTCACTGGCTTCTGATGGTCTTTATGTTCCAGATGCCTATGAATCCTTTGATACTTTGGAGAATAAAATGCACTTACAATATATTAAAGGCATGATATTGTTGAGTGTTTTGGAGTACAGAGACATGTAAAAAGGGGAGATGATAAACAAATCCAAAGAAAATTGCTGACAGGATGCAGAGGAAGACCAAAAAAGAGATGTATTAAACTGACCAGCCGAGGCTTCTTTCCCATTCTATGCAAATCCATTGAACACGCTACAGGAAATGTTTTCCTGGAATCAGAGGTGGAGAGGAGAAGTTAAAGACATCCTTCTGAATTATATGGAGATGTTTAAACGGAAATAACCACCACATGTATCATGCGGTGATTGGTCGACCACCCTTTTATAGAAACAGACTTTTATACTTTGGAAACCAGCCTTGTGCTGTCTCAATCCTGTATAATAATAAAACAACCTGAAGATTTTAGATTTGGCTGTTTTGTCAATGCCAACAGCTTTAAGCATCTTCCAAGTTTAGTAAGTTTTAGTTTGTAATTTCCCTTCAAAACTGATTTTCTCTTTGATTTGCAATCTGTCTGAGAGACTGCTGAGCCACTTTATAATAACGCCCTTCCTGGGGCCAAAATGTGTGCCCCTGCACACGGAGCCCTGGCAGGTGAAAACTACCCAACTGTGCCTGACATTTAAAAGGTTCTGTTTCTCATTTTAATAGTTTTTGTAATCTTTTCTCTTTTTTTTCCATTCTTGTAACATATTGACTTGATCCTGGGAAAAAAGTGAATCTCTCTGTCTGTATCCATCTGTTTTTTAATATGTACTTATTGCATTGAATTGGGTTGGATTGTGTGACTGGGTGGATACTTTGCCTTCAGTTGACCAAAATAAATACTTATTTGAGCACAGACCTCCACCAAGATGTTGAAGTTGTTGAGGTCGCCCCCGGAGGTAAAGGTGACGTGATGTTGATGGGAGCAGAGGTGAGGCTTTGGAGAGTCTGACCTCACACACAAACATGCCCCGAACAACACCCAGGACACTTCTAAGGACACACACATCGATCATGAGACGCAAAACCACACTGCAGTGCTTAAAAAACACCATTTGCATTCATTTATGTGGACGGGCTGCAAATTATACTTTTTTCTTGTCCAGATGTTTAGCCGTGTGTGTGCAATTTGTCTTTTTTTAACGAGACTTGTCCTTAATGACTACAATTAATGCGTTGTGTTTATTGTGTCAAAAGTATGGATTTTACGACAATTTAAAGGTCAACACGAATTATTAATCATACATAAGTAGTTAAGTTTAAATTACGGACAGTTCCGATTTTTGAATACGCAATTTTTCTTGGTCCAAAGAGGCCAATTGCAATGTGCCAATGTTAAGTCTGGAGAAGGATTGGGTGAAAAAGATATGTCAAATAACAAGCAAAAAAATGACAAAATAAGAACAAAGGGTGCTGTTGTGAAGACTCCATGTGGAAAACGTCCAAACAAAAAAAGCAGTCCAAAATAATAAAAACAAAACATATTGAGCAAAAATCATGACTGTATAAGCAGGAGGAGCAGCAGGAACTACTGTATGCAAATTAAAGGAAGAAATTGAGTCCAACTGCTATACAAGATGTACTAGTGCAGGCTGCTCTGTGTCCAATGACTTACTGTTTTAAAGAATTTTTCAGTCTGAATGTTCGGAATATTTAGGGTTATTGGGAGATTGTCTGTGGACTCTCAAAAAAAAAAACTGCGGATTGTAATGCATAGTTCCTGGTAACATTTGTGTAATTTACCAACATATGTAAATATTATAATCAAGTATTGGTTGCATTAAAATTCCTGAGTGCAGTTGAAAACAAGTAATTCATGTTGAAAAATCAAGAAATACTGTGTGCAAAAATAAACGTTCTATTCTTTATAATACATTGAATCCCCCAGTAGACAGTATTTCGAGGCATCATTTTGTTGGGGCTTTCTGCTGTGACTGGCTGTGAGGCCTCATTGGTTCGTGAGGCTTTGCTTTCCCCATCACTGGTCAGGAGCTGCGATAGCGACCACCGTAGCTGGAAGATTTGACCTATGGAGCATGTTTTGAGGTGATGGTGGAAACCTTAGTATCCGGAGGAAACCCACGACCTTCTTGCCAATGGCCAATATATTGAAATTGAGATAATATAATAAATGTTGTTTTGAAAGTATACTCAATTTGAATATTGTGTATTGTTTATAGTAAAACATTTTACCAAAAATGTTGATTGAAAAAAAATGAAAAATATAAAAACTAGGTGCTTCGCTGGTGGTGCCGTGGTTAAAAGCGTCCAGCCCTCGACATTTGCTGACTGTCTGTACCCCCTCTCTCCCCCTTTCACACTACAGCTGTCCTGTCCTGTAGGGTCAAAAATATTCTTTAAAAACAAAAAAACAAGTGTAAAAGGCTTTATCTATATATAGTTTTGTGTCAACTCACATTTGTCTGACAATTCACACTAAGCAAATACGTTTAAAGACGAAGAGAAGAATTGGCATAATATTGTGTGAATATCATTATCGAGATACTCGATATATCGCCCACCCTGCAATACACTGTGCTTAAAGATCACACAATAGCCCTTGTGCTATCTTCGGGTTTAGATGGCCCCTGGCCCCTACTGTAGTAGAACACCTCCCCCCTCCCTCCACTACCTCCCTTGTTTTATGTATGTTTTTGTTGATTTATGTTTAAAATATAAATTATAAAAAAACTAAAAAAAAACAAATGTGTTTTTAACCCGTGCTCTATCTTTGAGGGTAGCACAAGGGTTAAAACAATCTTCGGCCCTCAACCAACAAACGAACGAACCAGACCATTGTGCACCGCTGTACTTTGTATTGACTTGCCAGGTGCAGCAGTTACTCAAAAACATTATCCAGTGAGCAGATTCCAAATATGCAAACTCAAACAAGACAATGGAATTGAGTCTGGAGTCCTGGTGTAACGTAAGCAAATATAGCCTGACAAATCATATCACAGAAGGTTTAGAAGTTTGTCCATGCCTTGATTTTAAAACAGTGCTCTGCAATGAGACAGGAAACTAAAGACAAAATGTTGCTATGGCACACATTTGGTAAGCTAAAGCTCAGAGTTGGCAGTACGTAGCTACATTTAGTCCGTTACATTTACTTGAGTACGATTTTGAAACAGTTGTACTTCTCTGAGTACTTTCTAGAGACTGTACTTTTACAAGTAATTTGGGAGTGTTAAGTAAATCTTTGGTTCCTCTCCCCGCTATGAGTGACAAAAGCTTTATGTCACAATATTTAATTATTTGAACTTTTTGTCAAATTATATATCATGTTACTCTTAGTTGAGAAGTAGTTTCCCTAAATATTTTTCTTTACTCTTTACTTGAGTTATCTCAAGACCACTACTTTTTAACTTCTGCTTGAATCATATTATTATGAAGTAACAGTACTCTTATGTTAGTATATTTTTGTCTACGCTCACACATTTAATGCCTTTAAAAAACCCAATTGTGTTTCAATTTTTACGAGACAAATATTTTTGTTTAATAACTAATCCTTTTGTTGTTTCATTTTGTCATAAATTGAGCTAATAATTTAATCTGGAAACCTGAAATTAGAGAAGAAATGGGTAATCCAACAGTGACACCTTGTGGACACATTCTCTTCTGCAATGTAAACGACTTTTCTATTTAGCTAGAAAAAAAGCTTTATCAAAGTGTGAATTGTCTTTGTGTATCAGATGTTATATTTCAATGTGTAATTTGAAGTAATGATACACTGCTACCTGTCCTTCCTACCACTCACCTGCACTATTCACCTGCACTATTCCTTCATAATGATTAATGACTCGTAGACATTGACAGTGATGTCTTTACAATGGCTCTAATAGACAAAGCACATTGAGCTCAGAATGTTCATACTGACACTGATAAATTGAAAAATCGTTCACTAAAAATGTGACTGATATTGGTCGATCTCCAAATGCTGAAGCACTCTTACATTTTCATGCTTTTTATTATGCTTTTACCAAAACAAGGTCAGTGACTTAATTAAGATCGCAATAGAGATTAGAAAAATGAACAATGCTATAAAATACTGCTATTTGGAAAGGTAACACAATATGAATTCTGTTCTGGCTGACAAAAATCTATAATTAAATTGTAAATGTTTCACTATTGGCCAATAATGTCTATACTTCTTCTAGTTCAAACTGAACAAAACGTACGCTGTCCTATCCAAAGACACATGCGCAATGAATATAACAACACCCATAGAAACAAAGCAATTTAGCTTTACTAAAAGCTAGAATGCACTATTGATTGATTTTAAATTCTTAATAGAGCATATGTTCCCAAACGTTTCAAGCTGGGAACTCCATAATAACCTTGCAACTGATCCAGGACCCCACTGCTTTGGGGGACTTATAAAGTAATTTGACTTAATCTCACTTCTTAAACACCTGCCACTTTAACTACAATTTAATCAGTCACTCACTGCACTCACTTTCTGCACTACAACTGTAAATTTAACTGTAAATTCTTTTGTACATCGTAAGTTTATTTTTATCTTATACTATAGTAAATTTGAACTGTTTCCTAATGCATGCCCTTTTGATTTCATATATGTTTCACATATGTTGTTTTTATTATAGCACAGTGTTTTATGTTGCACCTTAACGCTGAAACAAATTCCTATGTTTGTGAATTCTGTTCATTGACAATGGGAATAAACCTTTTCTGATTATGATTCTGAAAAATACACAGTGTTGTATTTATATCAACATCTTCCAAGTCATCTTGCGACCCCCAGCTCATGCCTTGCGACCCCCGGCCCCCACTTTGGGAACCACTGGTGTAGAGTAGTCGTGTAACTTGTCTTTTTATGAAGCTTAGCTCAGATTGACTTTCACATATCTGCTTCATCTCACAATACAAAGTCCTAAAGTTGGTGTTTCTTTTTGTTGACAACCTTTTCCACAGTAAGGTTCAACAGAGCAGGGTGAAAGAGGCAGAGCTGACGTTCACCTTTGCTTCCTTACAGCGAGAGAGCGACTGGTCATTTCACTGGGGTTTGCCAGTTAGGGTTAGGGAGGAGCTGAGAGAGAGCGCTGTGTTTTGAATTGTCCAGACACATGAGAAGGTCCTGCAGGTTGACTCTGGTTTATAAAATGTCTGGGGCCCACTACACTTGAAATAACAGAGACACTCATTCTTGTTATTTGCGATCACATAATGTATTTTCTTTCACCAATATACAGAGGGTGGATCTCCCTGCATCTGAAAGGTCCCAGAACCACAGCATTGTCAAAAGAGGACAGTTTTCTTTGTAATGAATTTCATAGATCCAAGCCAAAATGTTTTTTTATGTTTTATTGGCAAATATTATTTATTTTATTTGCCCTGCTAGACCTGCTCGGGACGTTGCCTTGACTGCCTCTGCAGTGTAGTGGAATGCATTTCAATACTTTATGACGGACATGTTCAATTCAGTAAAGCAGCCTTTTTATGAATTAACTGACAGTCCCTCACAGCTTCAGCAGAAGAAATGTGGCTTTATCACTCGACTGTGACCCAGTGACACCAACAATCTTCCCACTGGAATGGAGCTCTTTTGTTCTTTTCTATTTTGATCTACTCTGAACCAGAAGGCTATAAATAGGCCTAAAATATAATTTAGAAGTAAACGCCAAATAATTGTCTTGTCCAGTCCGAGGGTAAATTACAAATAAAAATAAATACCAGGTTTAGGGTAGGCCTTTTAAACAAGTGCTGTGATGCTGCCACGCCCCCTGCTGGAAACATGGACATTATCTTCTTACAAAATAAATAATTGGTCGGATTGTCTTCTCTACACGGCCAAATAATTGTGTTGAGTGAGTGGTGTGAGTAACAATGTACATTTCATTTGAAAAGAAAGCGCCATGAGAAAAAAGCGGCCATTTAGACGTACGTAAATGTGACGTGTCTAATTATGACGTCAGCGGACAGGTGCGCGCTTACTAAATGCAACGTGACTGATCTGATCGTGCTTCTGGTCACGCGGCTCTCAATCTGAAGAACCTTTTAGTGCTACTTTCTGTGAAAATGAACATTGCCAAACCGTACATTGGCTGTAAAATAGCTCTCATTTCCAATGCTCAAAACAGATATGTGGGCATATTGTACACCATTGACAAAGTGAACTCCACTGTGGTCCTGGCAAAAGGTAAGTGTGTGACCAGGGCGGCGAGGAGTGTGAGTCTATGCGTGGGATTAACTATGTTAAAATATAACAAGTTTATACAAAAGTTTTGCAAAATTATAAGATGTCTACACACAGCAGTATATGTAACTTGGCCATGCCTGCTGTCCATACCAGAGGGGCAGCAGTGGCTGCAGTACAAACTGTCATTGTGTCCATGGGCAAGACACTGTACCCACACTGCATGATTCTGGTGTGTGCACGAGTAAATGTTGGTGCTCGGAGAGGCTGATTGTGCGGATTGACTGCCTCGCTTCAGCCAGTCCACCCCAGGGCAGCTGTGGCTTCAATCATAGCGTATTACCACAGAGTGTGGAGTGCGCTTTGGCTGTCATAAAAGCTGCAAAATAAATCCAATGATGAATTAATTTAATGAATGAAATGTCTTTATATTTTGGTCTTTGTTAAAACTGGCACTATATGGACCATAACTTTTTAATAAACTTACTTCTGTTCCAGTGAAGTGTTATGGGACTGAAGGGCGACCGACCGACAGACCCACACCAGCCAGAGATGACGTCTATGAGTACATCACATTTAGGGGAAGTGATATTAAAGACGTCAGCCTCTGTGAATTGCCTCCATCCCAATATGGACTGCCTCCAGATCCTGCAATTCTACTGGTCGGTGTAGATACAGTAAATATCAGATTTATGGGCTTGTTTTATGCCGAGTTAACATTTTGGCATTAGTCCTCAGGTGTTAGTTTTCCAGACGCACACTCTACATTAAATCTTGGAGCAGTTCAAGTTCCTATTTACCACCAGGTTCCTGCCCAGCCCTTTCGCAATGAGGATTATGCTCCCGCTTTTGGCTTTGGTAAGATGTTACAAATAATACCATGGTCCATTCACATTGTTTGTAGTTGCTGCGGCAATGTTTCTGGATTTTGAATGCTGGAGAATGAGTAAGATTGGAAGTACTGGGAAAAGCTGCCACATTTAAAAAAATAAAATAAAATACCAAAAAGTGTTTTCTGTCACTTCATTTAGGTTTACCCATGAAACAGCCAATGGTGGAAAAGGCAGTGCAAACCATTGGCATTGAGAGAACTAGACGGTTTATACATCCATCCAATGACGAATGGGAGCAAAATGAAACCCCGACTCGAGCCTTGGTCCGAGAACCCTTGGTAAGGCAACCGGTCAGACCACCGCCCAGATTACAGACTGAAAGAGACCCTCCTCGCCATAGACCACCTCCAATGACAAGTAAGCAAGCAAGCAAACCCAACATTTTCCAATACCTTTCCTTTTTAAAATGTTTGTAATTTCTTATTTGAAGTGAGGGGAGGCTCGCGTTTGCCTCCAACTCGACAGGACCATGGATACCGGCAAAATATTGAAAACATACCGCCAAGGAGGAGACTAGGTAATGTCATTTAGAGCCGTTTAAATGTGCACAATGTAGCTTTTTCTGGCTGGAGGTCTGCCACCGGCTTGTCTCCTTGGAGATGTTAGTGCTTTGCTTGGAGTGTTCCACAGTATGGCGTTAAAGTTTGTATGGCTTACATTTTTTTCAATTAGCTGTTCTTGTGCTCAAACAACTTGGAAAAACATGCCGCCTAACTGTGAACGGGAACGTCTGGAGATAACCGGGTGACCCTCCACCAGAAAAGTGAAAAAGTGCACCTTTTTAAGATTGGGGATGTAACCGTGATATTGAAAAATCTTACCTCCCAATAATGTATTAAATGTCAAGTTCCTGAGCCTGAATGTATTTTGTTGTGGCGTCACTCTAGATGAGCAGGAAGTACATGGACCATGGTTACTGCTTTTTTTTTTAAACTGTCAAAGTTAAATAATTAAGTGAATGTTGCGATATTGCGAATATGTGAGACTGAAGACGGGTGTTGTCCTTATTGCGTTCAAATACTTGACAGGTTCCTGGAGAGGCCGGAATCGTCACTACGACGGCCCACTGAGGTTTGATGCGGACTTTGATTTCGACTTTTCAAATGCACAGTTTATCAATGATACGCAAGGTAAAGTTAATGTGAAAGTTATTTCTAAACTAGATTTTTCACATTCGCACATAAAATGATCACTTTCTATCCAGAGCCACGGAACGAAAGAATGGAGACGGCTGCAAATGACTCTCCCTTTGATGAGGATCCTTTTGGGCAAAAATGTGTCTATAATAAGGCAAAATCTTTCTATGATAACATTTCCTCTCCCTCCGAGCAGAAGTTAAGGTGAGTTATTAGTGCTCCTGTTCAATTAGATTTTATAATGTCTACATTTGTGTGTGTATCTAGATCATCATGGGCAGAGGAACGCCAGCGCAATATGGAAACATTTGGTGCTTCAGGATGGCCTTTGAGCAGCCCGGGATTTAGAGGGGGTCACATCAGGGGCCGAGGGCAGAGGTCTGGACCAGGAGTCTTTGTTTACTAAACCAAAAGGAAGACCTGTTATCCTCAATATTCTCTTTAAATATGAATCACAATTCAGTGTATATAAACATTGGAACTTGAACAGTCAGTGTTTAATGTAATGAAAATAATGAATTGAATGTTGTGAAGAAATGTGTTAATGTTTTTAAATCCATGTTATTCAAAGATACATTTAAACTTTGTAATAAAACACTTGAGATTTGCATCATGTTCGTTTTGGAAATGTGGGTGTATCATGTGAGTAAAATAAATTCAAATAATCGATTGGCTTTGTCTGCTTTTGATTGCATGTCAAATAGAAAAAGTGGTTTGCGTTTATTTTTGTGCTAATCCCAGTCTGTAACGTGAAAAACATTTAGTCCAGTCATCTTGATGGATGCTGTCAGATGAAGACGAACGCTCCCGTCTACACGCTGAGCGCGAGACTCAGCATCCGGACTGTACCACAGCGAAGGCAAAGGGTTTCCCTCAAGACTAATGTGTTACAAGATCATAGAAGAAAAAAAAACATCTTTAGGGCATAAAACGTACCATCTATTTATGGTTAGGTTGCGTAATAGAATGCAGTGAGATTTCTTTCTCACTTGTGTACATTAAACGTTCCACGCTCCACCCCTCCGCGTGATGGTAATGGACAAACGGTGCAACTACAGGATTGCGCGCAAGATAATAAATATTAGAATAAAATTCCCGCTTTTATTTTCCATATGACAAAATGTCAGTGGCGTTTTCATCTGCACGTCCTCGGACCAAAGTGGAGGTGACACCGCAGAGCATTCAAAAGGTAAGCTGTAGAAAGACTTGATGTGCGCCGTCTTGGATGAAAGGTACGCTGTCTGCACTGGGAGTGTGCGCCGCAAGTGCTGCAAACGCTTATGTTCTCACTGTGTATTGATCTGGCAACATTACGATAAAAGTGCAAAACTTGTAAACCTCCATTGTAGCCACTTGATGCTCAAATCTTTATTTTCCTGGGAAAACCACACTCAAATCAATAACACGTTGTTTATATTGGAGCAATTACGCACGAAGGCTATGACACGACAAATACCTATAAGACCTAAACTGTTGTGTTTATGATAAACATAATTCACTTTGTACGGCCAAAGTATCCATAGGTCCAGCCTGGACATGTTGGACTAAAGCACTGCTGAAGCTGTATCCTTGAGTGAACCGCGTTTGTTTTGGTGTGCAGTGTGCACCTGTCCTCAAACATAACCTGGCCCCTGCACATGCTTTGACTGCATAAGCCAACTAACTCAGTAAAAATATGACATGGAACCACCACGCAGAACACATCTAACGTGACATAATAACACTCATGTTTGTGCTCTGTCTCGTTGTTGTCTTTTTCTCAGATGCTTGATGAAAACCATCACCTCATACAGTGTATAATGGACTACCAAAGCAAAGGCAAAACAGCTGAATGCACACAGTAAGTGCCCTATTTCTCCTCAAAACTGACATTGGGCAATTAAACGCCATATGCAGTCTAACTTCTATGAATGTTATCACAGATATCAGCAAATCCTGCACAGAAACCTTGTCTACTTGGCCACAATAGCGGATTCAAATCAGAACATGCAGTCACTGTTACCCGCTGTGAGCACGGCTTGAGTTTAATTATGTTATTAAGTATACTGCTCCTCTTCTAATGACTCTTCGGTAACAATAATTGGTTTCACTTGGTGTAGCCTCCCACTCACAACGTGGGAATGGGCCAGAGTGGTGGACACACTTCAGGTAATGACAACATGACATCAGGACTGACACCTACGTCGATGATGCAGAGTAACGGTAAGTGGGATGTTGTGCCACGTTTGTCCCATGCCTGTCCTGCGCGTATGGTGGCATTACCTTTTCAAAATGTGACTCTATCCACCCCTGCCGAGTGCATCATAATGTGTTCCCATTGCTCTACTCCTGGCTGTACAAAAGATGAACTGAATGTGGTTCTGTTGTTAACCTTTGGGACATGTATCCATCAGGCCATAGTCTTATGCAGCAGCAGCAGTCAGTCCAGGTGCCCCCTACTGCTCACAGCACATACGGCCATGCTGGGCCCCCTTCTCAAATGGTCCAGGGCCCTGGTCTTGCCTATGGCTCCTCGTCTATTCCCTCCTCCTCCCGCAGCAACTTACAGTCAAACCAAGGTGAGCCAGGTGCCAATAACCAACACGCTCAGGTGATATTCTGAAGAAAAGCAGGAAAAATGATGGACACTCACTTGAAATGAGTTGAAGAATTAAGATATTTTATCCCCAACCCCAATTATGTAGATGTGACTAGAACAAATTATGGCATCATTTGAAATCCTCATTTATTTAACCCCTCAATATAACTCTATTTAACAAACATAGTAGGCAATGTTTCTGCACATTCCTGGCCCTGCTTAGCATATCTGAAAGCCAACATATTATATTTAACCTTTATTTTATTCCAGAAAATTCCACTGAGATTTTAAATGGCCAAGCAGAGGCAGCAGTAAGTACAACAACAATAACAGGAAGAATTATAGACTGTTATTATGTCCAAGTAGCTTATCAAAAAACTCAGTGATCCCTTATCGCTTCTGGACCCTGAAGCTGAATTTGTAACACATTCAGTTCATCAGCTGTCTTTTTATGCCTCCTCTAAGTTATAACCCTGAGATGCCTCCTATATTCCTAAATACTCCAGTGCATTGGCTGTGTATGCAATTGTGTCAGTGACTTTGTTTGCACTGTGTCTTTTATGAAATTATTAAGACATTTGAATCTGCTTTTGACCCCTTTTGGCTTTTCCCTGTGGCTTGTTGTAGTGTGACCTCGCCTACTTTTCTTGATTAGACCATTTAATTAGTGTGCCCTCTTTAAGTCTTTAATTGAACACAGTCGCTTTGCATGTTAATTATATATCTTTACCACTAACCTGCTTTACAGTCTCAATGACGCACCAACAGTCGGGCACTCCACACTACTCCTCAGCCCAGATGGGTGGGCAGCACTATCAGGGACAGCAGGCCATGGGTTTGATGGGTCAGGGCAATCAAGGCAACAATATTATTTCCCAGAGACCTATGGGATCCTACCGCACATCACAACCAGGTAAGAACTGCACCTGACACAAGGGCTATGGTTAATGCTTGATACAAAAGATTATACTGCAGAGGTGTGCACTTTGACCGAACAGATTTCATATTATCTTGCTGGGAAACATGTGCATTAAGCATATAGTTTTCACTTTGTCAGCATGTGCCTAAGAATAGCTCCACCCCATCAAGATGTCTTTGAAGGATGTAGTCGAGACAGATGTATTAAAAGAAAGAAAGGAAGGCTGTTTCTAAGGAAACACAGATTGGATGTAAGTCCTCATTCATCTCACATTTTCTGCTTGACTGTTCGATCTAGTTAAAATCCTTTACATTTTTCTATCTTCATGATCACCTTTGTTGCTGCAGACCATGTCAGTTTGATATTTGTGTGATGTTATAGGAAAGCATGGCACGCTCGTTTGAATTGTGCATGTCATGCTCCTATTTTTAGGACTGCACTGTAATAAAATCATGTAATCTGGAGTTTCAGCACACCAACACCAATTTGATTTCCCAATAACGGCAGTTTGACACCCTCACTTGGTTGGTTTAACAAAAGTCTAGAACTCCAATAGTTTAAAATTGAGCTGGAGAAGGTCAGAATATGGTAGTCTTTGCTGTTTTACTGTCAAAGTGTACATTTGTTCACCTGGTTTGAGGTTCATATCTCCGTAATAAACTGGCACAAAGTTCAATGTCTTCTCTGCCAGTATAAATAAACAAAAGTGAAAAGAATTGTTCACAATAGCCAATAGCCAATTGCCATTACTCAACTTGAAAGAACTTTAGGCCATGAGATTAATATTACAAGTTTGTCAATAAAGTCACAAATAATGATAAGCTTCAACGTTTGTGGATTTCTATTTTGAATATTTCTTCCCAAAATAATAAATCTTCCATAGTGGCCGTTGCCCGCCATCTGTTATTATAACATAATCAAATTCTAGAACGTGAATGCAAGCTATAAAAACAGATTATAGAGATACATATTTGTATATTTATATATTACTATGGAGAGCTCCCGTATATTGTGGCTGTTTTCGGTAAAACATGCTAGCGAGGCCGAAATGAGACTCTTACTCGGCAGTTGGTTTCAAGCCTCGGTCTCACTGTGTTGCAGGGTCTGCACAGCAGTTCATGGGAGAAGACAAGTTCTACGGCGAGCAGTATGGACACACTCAGTGCTCCAGCGAGCCCATAAACCAGCAGTATTACCCTGATGGTAATCGTTCACAGCCATTAATGTCTTAAAATCTAAACTACACAATCCATTAGAGACAATTCAGTTTTTTTTTCTATTCTGCAAGAGGAAATGTAATATGGCCCCATTTAGCAAAGTGAAAAAAGCATTGAAGTTTGATCCAAATGATGTTTTCTCCCAGTGTGTCTGTGTCCATACTGTCCCCTTTGGTGTGCTGAAATTTCAGATTGTAGAACGTTTGAGGTCAATGTATGAATACCAATGTCACAACTGGAGATTGCAAAATTATTTCCTAAGGTCTTTATTGTAGTCTTCACCCTAACTTCTCTACCAACTACAGGTCATGGTGAGTACTCGTATCAACAGTCCTCATATGGAGAGCAATACGAGAGGTCTTTTGATGAATCCTCACAGCATTTTTATGAAGGTATATGCTTACATTGTGTTTGTATGTACCTTTGATCATTGCTATATATATGTACCTTTTCTCATGCTCATTGTTAGGTAACTCTCAGTACAGTCAGCAGCAGGGCCAATATCAGCAGGGCTCTGGTCAGCAGCCCTTTGGACAGCAGCAGTACTCCACTCAGCCAGGCTACGGCGGACCACCTCAAGGATACGGTTAGACACTTATGTATACTGTAATGCGCAAAACATAAGACCAAACTCTCTTAGTCATCTCTTGGATTACAGGACCAGGCCAAGGCAGTTCATCGCAGTATTCTCAGTATCCGCAGGCTCAGGGTCAGCAGTACGGGTTGTACCGCTCATCCCAGGGAGGACAGGCCCAGAGACCATACTCATATGAACAGGTAAGTTATTCTGCTCCAAATATTACATGTTTTACAGGAGATCAATGGGTTTCTTCAGCTGTTCCATTTTAATCTTCTCTTTTGTATTGCAGGGTCAGTACGGAAACTATCAGCAATAAGAAAACCAAGACTGTGATCTTAAAATATTTTTACATTCAAACTTCAGAATGCTGTTTCTGTTTGGAGAAGCACCGTTTAAAAGGGTAATATGATACTAAAATAATGATTGGCAAGACACAAATCAGTCCAACATTATATTTAACTCTGCTTATACATAAAATAGCAACAAAACATTTACTCACGTATGTAACTATTCATCATAGTAGTACCCTATATGTCATTTTATTGCACTGGTTAGATTTCACTACTCTGGATGCCATTCAGTAGTTATTTGTTTGCACTTTATTTTCCAGTGACAGTTTTTGTATGTATAACTAACTTTTGTAGCACTATATAACGTCAGTCAACGTTTTTTGTGTGATTTGATAATGAGAAAGCCAAAGTAACAGAAACAAGCACTAGGCACCTCAAGTTCAACAAGGGCAACACATCTTAAAGGCTGCACATTTCCCATTTCTCAATTTATTAGAATAAAATATTATTTGCAGGATTTTAAAGTACTCCCACAATAGAGGACTACAGAGTGTGTTTGGAAGGATTTCTGTTGGAAGAATGTGACCCGTGTTTTTATAACACCAAGTGCTCATTACTCACAGGTAAAGGCAGAATGTTGTGAGAGGTTGTGGTTGGCAGGAGGCACACCATTGTTGTGTGTTCTGGGACTGTCCTGTTGCAAAATATTGTGAATTAACAAAGCTTTGCAGACTGTTTTTGACACCACTATCCCACTCAACTTCAAAACCCCCGCCATGGACATAATAAGACACCTTTGGAACATCTGGCAGCTGTTAAAAAGGCCATCACAAAAAAATGATTAAGGACTGGCCCGACACCATAACTTACATAATGAAAATAGAAAGAATCACATAAGGACTCAATCAGAAAATTGAGACAAATTTAATAGAAACTGAACTTTCTTTTTCCTTGGATGCTACACCCTCCTGAATTCTTATTTTCAATTATACCTCATTTGTTTCTTTTTGGGTTTGTCCTGTTTGCTTGTTTTAGTTGTTTCATTTTTTTATTATAATTTTGTAAAATGTATAAATAAATGTTTTTTAAAAAGTCTTTGCAGAAGGCTATTTTACCAGTACCTCAGTTTGTCACAGAGGGACGAAATCTAATTTCCAGAAAAACTCCAGGGTCATTATAAAAAGACAGCTCCTAACAGTGACAATCACAGGCTGTATACAGTTTACAAATTGGCCAAATATTTTACTGTATTTGTCGGAGTTTGGGGAGGCCATGGAGGTCGGCCTCAAGGAAATTCTGGCAAACCGTCCGGTGCCTCAGGAGGGGGAAGCAGTGCTTCACCAACACCATTTATGGTGTGGGTGGAGACCTGCTGACTGTTGTGGTAAAGAAGGAGCTGAGTCGAAAGACAAAGCTCTCGATTTACCGGTCAATCTACATTCCTACCCTCACCTATGGTCATGAGCTTTGGGTAGTGACCGAAAGGACAAGATCGCGGTATGGTCATGAGCTTTGGGTAGTGACCGAAAGGACAAGATCGCGGATACAAGCGGTCGAAATGAGTTTCCTCCGCAGGGTGGCCGGGCGCTCCCTTAGAGATAGGGTGAGGAGCTCAGTCGAGGCCAGCTGAGGTGCCTCCTGGGCGCCGCCCTAGGGAGGTGTTTCGGGCATGTCTCACCCGGAAAAGGCAACGGGGAAGACCCAGGACAAGCTGGAGGGACTATGTCTCTCGGCTGGCCTGGGAACCCCTTGGGATCCCCCACGGAGGAGTTGGACGAAGTGTCTGGGGAGTAGGAAGTCTGGGAGTCCCTACTTAGACTTCTGCCCCAGCGACCCGGCCCCGGATAAAGCGGAAGAAGATGGATGGATGGATGGATGGATGTTGTCTACATGTGTTACTCTCAGATGTGAGCGATGTGTGTGCCTGGAGTGTGAATGTGTGGGCAAAGAGAAACATCCTGTCAGAATTAGACTAAATTAGAATGTTCCTCTCATATCTATTATGTCAGCAACCTTTTGCTACAGTGTGTTATTTAAAAAAAATAATTTCATCTTTTGACAAATGTTTATTGCCATATTTTTGGCAAATTTAGTTTTTAAATAAACAACATAGATACATTCCCTTTAGATGACCTTATAGTACTATTAATTAGGGTGACTACTACGTTTTTTCATCCCAACATTTAGAGAATGCCCTATTTTTTCATTGATGCAACATGAATTGTATTAAAAGTTAGATTTACTTAGAAATTATTATTTTAAAACATTCTCACTGCTATTCAAATCTCTGTGTGTGTTACAATTGATAAATAATAATAAAAATCATACTGTGTTTTTAAGTTATTATCCATTAGCCTAAATTTCCTGAGTCCCTCCATGTGCCATCACATTCAACAACTAGTCATAATAATTTTAAATAGGCTTGCACCTGCAACATTTTGAGGACTTTTGCCCGTACAAAAGACAGATTAATAAACTACCGTGGAAACAATCAAATTTTTTTTTTCATAATTCTGAGACACAGGGATAGTTTCCCGTGACTTGTTTTGCTCTATAAGAGATTCGGTCCAAAAACATCCAAAATGCACCTAAACACACGGTGGCAGCAGAGAGCAAAACTAACGCAAACGGTTCCTCCCGGTATCCGTAGAAACAAGCATGGTCGCGAACAGTTGTCAACAATTAAGTGACAAAACTGCTGATAAACGTGAGATATTTTTTTACTTTTGAGGTTATTCTTTCAAAAGTAAACAGCAAATGTATCATCTCTAACTGCTGTTCCCTGAAAAGACGTTTGACTTGAAAGGGAGCTAAAGCTAACCGGTAACCTCTAATGACAGAACCGCGCCGATGTATAGAAGGGCGACATATCGTTGTTGGTGGTCGATGATTTTCGACAACCTAAAGCTCAACCTTTTATCCGTGAGGGGAAACCATCGGGGAGGTAGGAGCAGGGTTTTATCTGCCTGTGGGCTCCGGGAGTTCAGCACTAACCACGTCCTGTGCGCCAAAACACGGAAAGACTCAAAGCAACAGCTTTCCGAGAAGAAACTGGTGAGTTATCATCAAGGACTTGTCATTTGCGTTACCCTAAGTGATACAACTGTTAATGTGAGTGACCTTCACCAGCCAGATTCCAAGCCAACAATGTGTTTCATCTTCATGAAGGAATGGCTTGTTTATGGCATCTGTTTATAACACTTTTATTAACCATACAGCCATTTTAATTTCTTTATAAACCCTTTAAAATGGTGTAAACAAATACATTCTAACTCGAATTGATCTGGGGACAAAAGTGAATTGAAGTGGAATGGAGAAACTCAGATTAACTTCAGAATACCACTTAATAATTAAGAGGGGTTTTGGTTAATTATGACTCAAATACATGCATGTCTGATTGAAAGATATTTACTATTGTGTTTTACATGATGTTAATTGAATAGGAGATAATGATGCAGAGTATGTTTTCACTTGAAAAATACCCACAGAAATATTTACGTATTACTATAATTCTTTGGTTTATCTACAGATGTATTACTACTTTACCTCAAATTCTACTTTTTGTGAAGTTCAAATGCAATTTTAAGGCTAGAAGATAGTATTTTTTCCCCCCAACTCTTTGTAATAAAAAAACAAACGAACAACTTTTCTGCCCTGGCCAAAACATTTCATAATATAAAGTTTCAGAAACACTTTTGCTCATGTCTTACCACATAGCTGATTAACCGCAAGCAAGCTTTCATACATTTAATATTCTTTATTTTTTTTCGAGATCCCTATGTGTAAAAGTAATGGAAAATTTACTTCCGGCACCAAGCGATGAGTGGTCACTGTTGAGCTATTAATTATAGTGATTGATCTAGAGATTCTGATCTTTGGGCTTTTACTAATTTTATAAGGGACACTTTTTATACATATAAGATTGTTTTTTTGTAATTTAACTAGAGTTGTTGTTGCATCTTTATGTGATTAACCTGTTATGCGGATTTTTTTTCTCAGACTCGATACTTTGTGGACCATCGCAAAGTGAAACTGGTCGCCGGCGCAGGTGGTAAAGGCGCCTGCAGCTTCCACAGTGAACCTCGCAAAGAATGGGGTGGCCCTGATGGGGGAAACGGAGGAGATGGAGGCAGCATCATCATCAAGGGTGAGAAAATGGATACTTATTATATGCATATTTTATGCATTTATATTACCGGTATATCTAATTGTTTCTATACTTTCAGCTGACCGGGTTGTTAAATCGCTTGCTCAAGTAGTTCCTGTTTACAAAGGACAAGGCGGTGAGCCAGGGTCCAGCAAGAATTGTTATGGTCGCAATGGCAGCCCAACCTACATTAGAGTAAGTACGTATAAAACGTATAAAGTACATTTGTTGTTGTTCATTGAATTATTGTTGCTCTCATAGGTTCCTCTGGGCACCATAGTTAAAGAACATAGTAAGACAATAGTAGACCTTTCTGATCATGGCCAAGAGTATGTGGCTGTTTTTGGAGGTGCCGGGGGAAAGGGGAATCGATTTTTCCTGTCCAATGAGAACCGTGCCCCAATGTCTGCAACTTCTGGAGAGATTGGAGAGGAGAGACTCCTACAGCTAGAGTTACACACCATGGCACATGCTGGATTGGTAAGTAAGATGGAAAAATATACATTTGACTTGAGTAAAATTACATTTGATGAAATCATAGCTCTGTCGGCAATATTAGACAAATACGGAATGTTTACATTGAAACATACAAACAGAAAGACATTTTATGTAAACCAAAACTGAGAAGATATATTTTTTGTTGTACTGTCTTTAGTACCATGACTTACAAAGTGACTTACTTTCTGATTTGTCTTTGTTTCCCATGTCAGATGAAGAGAGACTGGAATATTAAAAAAATGTATAGTTTGTGTTAAAGGCCCGGGAACGCTGTAAGCGGACACTGGGCCATTTGTACTTTGTTTCTTTCCATCACTGAAAATATAAAATACTTGTGATTTCCCAGATTGGTTGATTCCCAAGTGATTTGATTTGTTTGTAATTTTTATCATTGGCAGGTTGGTTTTCCTAATGCCGGTAAATCATCTCTACTAAGAGCCATCTCCAATGCAAAGCCGGCTGTGGCTGCATATCCTTTCACTACTCTCCATCCACATGTTGGGATTGTTAACTACAGGGATCATGAGCAAGTTGCAGGTATTTGCAATATGAACTTATTTGTATCTTTTTATTGTGCATTTTACTTCTTTTTCCTGCTCTCCCACTGCAGTTGCTGACATCCCTGGTATCATCCGTGGGGCACATTTGAATCGAGGGCTGGGTCTTTCTTTTCTTAGACACATTGAGCGCTGCCGTTTTCTCCTTTTTGTTCTGGACATTTCTTCTCCGGAGCCCTGGACGGAACTCGAACATCTGCGTTACGAGCTAGACCAGTATGAACCAGATCTGTCAGATCGGCCTCACGTCATCATAGCCAACAAGATGGACCTTCCCGATTCTAAAGAGAGGCTTAAGGCTTTGAGAGGACATGTGAAGCAAAGAGTTATTCCTGTATCTGCGCTCACTGGACAGAACACAGAGGAACTGATCCTACACCTCAGGGAACTTTACGATGGACATCTGCAACGACAAGATGAAAAAGCTAAAAGATGGTAAAGGTAGTTGCAGCTATTTATTGTAAGAGATGTTAGATATATTTAAATGAATGTCATCATAATATATATAATTTCTGCTTTCTTGAAATGACTATTAATGCAAGACATTCATCAGTAGGACTAGGTAATCACTGCCTCCCTCAAGAAATGCTATAGGTTTCTGGTAGGTATAAAGATTCACTATTGTAGACTGTTAAAAATAAAATTAAATACAACTAGTTTTTATTGGCCTTATTCTACCCACCGCTTCCTTTCATCAAGTTCTCCAACAGTTTTGATCACATTTTATTTTTTATTGTTCAATGTACCCTCATATATATATATATAGATATAATTCTTTTTTTGCTAGCATAGGGCACACCTTTCACATTTCAATAAACCCAAATCAAGTCCTCTCATTTTACTAGTGTCTTTGCTATTGCTTTAGTAACTGTTTGGGGAGATGAACAATACTGTACTTTTATTACAAACTTCAAGTTTTGAGAGCTGAGTAATCAGTTATTACAATGGATATTCATAGTGAAAATAATATCCAAACATAAGGATCATTATAATGATATAATAATTATAGTGTTTAACCCGCTTTTTCTTCCTATCAGAATTGAACCATCCTGTGGCTGCACGTGTTGAGGGAGTTAATATACGTCGACAAAACAGGTACTTCAGTTTGAACTAAAACAAGTTCACATTCAGAGTTTTGAACTCTGGTAAGCTTTATCTTGCCTCTTCTACAAACAAAACCGGTTTGACAAGTGCTGTTCGTGAGAATATCTGCCGCAATATGTCGACTAAACAAACATGCTGCCAGGAAAGGATCTATGTTTTAAAACCAGTTTACACCTCAAGGTACACCTTGTCACACCTTTATTGCCATTCCATCTTTAAAGCAGTTGCTTTTATATTACAAGTTTGTAACTGTCATGTTGCATAGTTGCATATCACGTTGTTTGTTAAACACATATTTAGTTCATGTCTTGATTGGTTGCTGCTGAATTAGATTTACATCGGAAAACTTCAGGTTTGATATTGATAGCATTTTACAACAGCTGTCCTGTTCAAACTGATTTGTGCCAGTGCTCCCCATGTTTCCCATTGAGAGACTGCTGCCCCTGTAAACTTATTTAAAAAGGCAATTAATGACATTTGTACTCAATTCCTTTTTTGCCTGTGCCAGCATATAGTCTGAGTACAATCTGGAAATACTTTTCCTTAAACTCCAGTCAATGTCAAAAAAATTACAAAAAAGAAATATTCATTGTCAAGGCATATTCTATATGCTTGCAATTCCTCTAAAAATATAATATGTTCATTTACATCTCAAACAACTCTTTTGCCATTAAATTTGCAAAAGAATCTTTTCATTTGACCTAATCAATGAACCAATGAACTATACAATCATTTCTCTCTCCAATCCAGTTGCAAAGAAAATATCCCTGTTGCCCTGCATGCCCATTAGTAAAGCTTCAGCGAAAATATCTTAATAATACTGGCATGATGTTCATTCCATATTTGAATCCATAGCTGCTGTCTAGTTAAAAATGTTAAACCCTCTCACTATTTACACTTCTCCGGCAGTTCAACCAGTGCATTAGGTCCATCTTCATGCAGCGCATGCGACGTGAGGTCCAATATGTGTGATGGGTTAGTGCCATTGTCTCACGTCTCTGTGTTCAGTTCATCTTGTAGGAAATCCAATTGTTAAGCAATATACAGTGTCTTCCTATTTTTTGTTTTCAAAATGTGATGTTCTTTTCCTCAATGGCTCGTTGACAGATTCTTCCCAGAGTCTTGAACTTTGGCCCCAAATCATTCAGAAACTGCACATCGTCCAAGTTGCCCAAAGAAAGCTGGTCCAGTGATTGGCTCCTGCTGCCCTCTCCCTCATAGGCGTATTCATGAGGCTGGTACCCCACATCTTCTGATTGGCCAGCAGATAGTATTTGCAATTTCTGCCACAGGAAATCAACCTATTCAGATTCTTTTATACATCAAAACTTTGATCATCAGTGCTGTGTCTTACCTTGTCGATGTGCTCTGAAATGTACTGGTTGACCTGACTGTGGCGGCCGTACTGCGATGTGCCCTGTTCACAAGGACCACAGCCATTAAATCTGTCTCACATTGTGCGTTAGCCGTCACACTGTTAATATATGACCTACCATGTACGTGGCGGTCCTATGGGTCCACATGTCCTGGAAATAAAATCAGACAGTGCTTTGATTCTCAACATGAATATTACTAGATAGCAACCTTTTATCTGCAAATAATTAACTGCAATGTTTTCCTTATTTTTCACTCACAGAGTTGTACATGCCATTGCTTCTCATGCCTCCCAACTGCATGCCCGTTGTGTCCATTTCTTCTCTGTAATTGTTCTATGTAAACACAAAAGTTAGGCATTTCTGCAGACAACATTATACTATATTATATATTACTCTTAATCCCTTACTTTGTAAGTCGAGTTGTATATGTCAATCTCTTCAGTTGTATACGTTGTCATTGCAGGCTAGACATACGATGAAAATAAATGACATGATTTCATTTACATATTAGGTAAAAAATTTAAAACATGTATTTATTTTAGACATTTTATTGGAGATGTAATTTGTCTTAAGACAAGAAAAGACTACCTCACTGAGCTAGACTCAAGTTTGGACAAATATCTGCCCTTACTGCCCACTTACTTTTTTTTTTATCTTTTCATTGTTGTTTATTAATGTTATTATCAAGTCTTGATTAACAGTATCCTCTTGCTGTCAACAAATTCCAGTCATTTGACTCACATAATTTTTGTAACATTGTTATTAACGGAACAAGATAAATGTGGTTTCTATTAAACTTTGCCTACACCCGCCAACGCAGTAAGATCTTACACCGAGGTTTGTGTTCCGACACAGGCAAACTGGCATGTATGTCATGTTTTTGACTGTTGTGGGGTGTGGATACCTGAAAAGTCTTTTGGCCGTCTGTGACCGTGATATTATTTGTTGTTGTAGTAGTCGGTATCAGAAACATGGAGGGTTCCGTCTGAAACAGAGCAAGTCATAAAGTGTGTGTGACACTCCCAGTTTTGTTTCCTCGTTTCCGTAACTCACCTTGCATTCTGCGCTGCCTCCTTCTTGATTGTACATAATGAGAGTCTGGTTTCCCTCATCACTGAATTTGGAGATTTTCTGGAATTTCTTTCCGCAGTGGCATGCAAATGTTAATAGCAGCACTGCAAACAAACGTGTTAATCAAAGAGTAAATGTTACTTAAGTGCATTATGTTGTGTTTTAGTACATTTCCTCATGTAATTTCCATCAAAAACTGGATGTTCTGATGACTTACACAAAAACAGTAGAAGTGATCCAATGATCAGGCCAATGACCGCTCCCGAGACGTTCACTGACAGCGGCTGTTTGAGGCAAGTGTCTGTTTGTCCGCAATGGCACACCACTACTAAGAGCGTCTCGGTGTTCTTCATGTTTTGTTGATCTTCAATAACCAATGGCACTGAATAATTACCATAAGCAAGATTCTTTACCATTCTAAGTGTGCTTTCTTCACCTAAGCAAAAGAGAAAAAAAAGTTAGGTTTTTCCAACCTCGTACAATTTATACAGAAAAGTTGATACATACCCAAGGTTGGTACCAGTTCCCAGTACTCTGACAGTTTTTTGTCACTGTCATCAAATGTAAAGGAAAATGGTGCACTGTATGGGTTGGCATCCAAATCTTGGACCTTCACTGGGACCGCATCCATATGTGCACAAAATATCACACTACTGTTGATCAGCATGGGCTTGTTGTCGTTTATGTCCTTTAGGTGAATAAAGACCGTGCCGGTACCTGTGGCTGGAGGCTCGCCTACATCAACATGAACACACGTTTTGTGCTTCTTTGTTTCTTATATGATACATTTGTATTTTAGGCAATATTACAAAAAACAATCTTTATAAAAAAGAAGGAATGAAATATAGTTTTCGATTAGATATATATATATATATATATATATATATATATATATATATATATATATATATATATATTTCTAATTACACAATACAGTGTTTATCATTCATAGTCATAAAAAAGTCAAATTTGGTCTACAACAACACTTTTACTTACAGAAACGGCTGTAGACTAAATCTCAATCTTTCTTTATTACAATTTGATTCATTGTACTATAATAATGTTCTTACCGTCATCAATAGCACCAACAAGGATTTTATACACATTGTTCTCGTCAACAAAGGGCGACTCTCTGTCCATCTTTTTAGCGGTTGATACTACTCCTGTTTGTGGATCTATTTTCATCCAGTGAGCAGGATCATCCAGGAGCTCATACCTAGTCATAACATTTTGAGTAAATATTTTTGATTTAGTTTAGCAAAATCCTTCTAAATTATGTTCAGCAAGCTTCAACCAAACTGACCTGATTTTGGAAATATCCGAGTCGACGTCTGTAACTTTTGAGACGAACACCGTTTTACCGGGTGGATCCTCTTCCTTTTGATGTACATTTGATTTGTCTTTATCAAAAGTTGGAGGATCATTCACGTCAATTACTTTGATGGTGATGTTGGCCGTGCTGGGTTTGGGAGCGGGGCTAGGATTATATTTACAATGAAACAAGGGCTCCACATTCTCCACTGCTATCTGTATTTGGTTAATTGTTGTCCGCTCGAAGTCTTTACCCTGAAAGAAAAAGCGGTCTCTTTTAAGATTTTGCTTTGAAACATTTTTTTGTTAGACTCCCAGGGCTGTCTTTGCAGGAACCTGGCACCTTTTCGTTATATAATAATGTCTAATCAGTTCAAGTAAAATCCTCCACAATAAATAAGGGATTAGGGGGGATGCGTTAATTGTTCAAGACAAAAGCAGGGGAAAATGAGCAACAGGAACACTTAATAATTGCCTTCATAAAATTAGTTTCTGTCTAACCATGTTGATTGTTGAAGTACACACCCAACCTTGACATCTTAACAACTTGAATTATGAAATATGACTCCTCATTAAAATTTCCCCACCCCCACAGTGCAGATTAAAGACTGAATATTGTATGCCACAGGAAAATGAATTACCTTTACAACTGAAAAAATGCCCTCATTTGTTTTGGGGTCTGTCACAATTTCGTAGTTTTCATTTTCATTTCCGCTGATGAAATAATATTTGGCCTCCCATCCAGGGGTGTTAGGTGTATCTTTATCGTCCACTGCCACCCTCAAAACGTCCTTTACGACAGCCATTTCCTTAACTTCTCCAGTATACTGAAAATATACAAAAATAAACAATTTTGTGAGTAACGGAGCTAAGCATGACTTCAGCCTGGAAGACCTAACTCCGTCCCATCTGCGTCCACCGCTTCACCAGAGCTCACGTTCTCTCCAGCCTCCATTAGCGCACCTGAGTTACTCCCCCCAGCGCACCTCCTCTGCATCAGCGCCCAGTCTGCTCTATTTAAACTCTCATGCAGTTGGCTCGCCCGCTTTCAGTCTTTTTATTCATTAACCAAATAAGCTTGACATCGCTAACTGCAATTGAATACTTTGCATTTCCGTTTTGATGCCATACCTGAGTTTGCTTAAATGTTGGTAGATGAGTGTTGGTATCCACAATTTTGAGAGTGATAGATGCTGTGGAAGAACGAGGTGGCGTTCCATGATCTTGTACCTTTGCAATAATATCATACGCTTTTGCTTTCTGGAAAAAAAAAGCATGTTTAAGTTAATCAGAATATTTCAGTGGTTTGTCAAATTTAGCAATCAACCACACTGTCCTACATCATAGTTAAAACATCCACTGTATGTAAGCTGGGCTGTTCTATCGTCCATTTGATTTAATTCGATCTTGGGTTCATTTGGGGTTTGCGACACCAAGCTGAATGTCATGGTTGAGTTTGGAGAATTCGGTTGATCGGGGTCCATTGCTTGTAGCCGCCCTGGCAAGTAACCTGTGGAAAATTTGGGGAAATGTCTCAAAAGAGTTGGTGAACTCAAGCCTAGCAGACTGTTGGAAATATTTACCTTCCTCTGCATTTTCATTAACTAACTCAGTTATTCTTGGCCTTAAAAATTTTGGATCATTGTCGTTTATATCCTTGATTTCCACATCAAATGAAAGCTCTTTGTCAATTGGCATCCCAGTGTTCTTGTCCAAAATATCAAACTTGATCTGAAAGAGGTTCATTTTGTATATCTGCAAAAATCTGAGTTGAAATTGCTTAATTATTATGCAGTGTAGCTTACATGGAAGCAGCTTTTTTTTTCTCGGTCTATGGCTTTGAGCGCGTAGACCTTTCCATTGTTCTCGTCAATACGAAACACCCCGAACGGCTCATCTGTCACTCCTGCACCGCTGATCCTGAAAGAGGGGCTAGCGACTTTATCGAGCTGGTCATTGTACATCTGGTGGAGACAAAAATAATCAGCCCTCAAGTCAGAAAGATTGATTTTAAATTAGCCATTTATGTGATGCAAAATGCATTATTTTGCATTATTGGCAACTGTCGAATGCAGAATGTGTTTTTAAATCCTGTATGTAAGTTCAAACCTTGTTGTAAAATTCTATAAAAATACAAAATAAAGCCTGAAAAGTCTTTGCACTTTAGATCTTTTTTCAGGGAAAACAAAACAAATAAAAAATACTGGAAAAACTGAATTCACAATGTGCAGGAATATCACTCAATACCCTTGTTTGAAAGTTTTTATCAGCTCAAAAAAGTTGCAACATTTTCAATATAATTTAGCATATCCTCAAAAAAACATTGACTATTACTGATGATTCAATATTTTGCCCACCTCTAATCACTAAACAGTATGTAGTAAGATCATTTTAACAGTATCTTTTATTGCGGTTCACCTGGGATATTTCTTTTGGGAATGGGCCTGTGTCCTCTTCTGTGACTTCAATTGTAGATAAAACCCATCGTCTTTTGGCTCGTATGAGAAGTTCTTCCTGTTGATACAGAAAAGTTGCAATATTAGTGAGTTTTCTCATTTTGTTGTAACACTGAGTGACATTTGCAGTTACCCGTTTGGTGCGTCTGTATCCTGTGTCCACACATGCCAGTGCGGCCGACGCAGCCTGGGAAAAATGAATTCAGACTTGTAATGCAGGTACGTATAAGGCTTGAGTTTAGGTGAAAAAGTCAATGGCAAAATTAACTGGCAATGACATGTCTTAAGTAAATCAGCACAATAAATTAAAATCTTTCTATTCTACTGTTCCAACAAATGTAACAACATGCAGACGTTTTTAAGTTACAGTAAATGTACAGCGCCTCTGTTGTCACATCCTTTGCATCATTATCAGCAACTACAATGCTTATTTTAATTGCAGCTGTAATTGCATGGGACCTTACCAGCAGAAGCAGTGCAGCAGCTCTCCTCATGTTGTCGGAGTCCTCTGTGGAAGTGTTCAGTGGAACGTTAGCTCGAGCTGCAAAGACCGCACAGAGACAGCCCACAAAGCCTGAGGCGACTGGTTGGCTATGACAAAGAACTGTTTGTTCCTTTGTTCGTATAAGTGTGTGATCCGATACCTTAAATGTGAATAGGTTCAAATGGAGATAGAGCGTATGTGGCAAAGCTCTTATTTGTGACTTTAATAGAAGGCAGATTTAGTCCAGACGGCTCCCTATATCTGTGTGTCTCTAAATATGCAGGTCGCAGGTAAACAGCCCTGTGGCACTGTGGCTCAGGTTACCATATCTTATTTATCACTGGCCAACATTCACTACTGGACATGCACAGAACATGTAAATGTGGTAAAAGCTGTTTGTAAAGTTTTATGATACCAGAAGTGTGTAATTTAGTGTGAAATTTATGAAATGAGAACAAAATTAGCCACAAACAGTATAACTTAGTTGCCAGAATTAAGACTAGCTAAATACTATTTAAAACTTTGTTCTTTGGCTATTAGTGCTTTTAGCTATAGTCAGAAAAAACCCTTTCAGCAAATCATAGCTAATGTGCCAAGACGTGAGAGGTGATAACGTTGTGTAATAAACACGGCCGTTGTGTATCCCATCCAGTTTCATTGGCAAATTCACCAGAAGTCCAGTCATTGTTGGCACTTTGCTGGAAGTCTACAATTCACTATAAGGGAGTTTCTGTAAAGAATGAGACGTGTGCAAACAGGTGAGCTTGCAGGGTATGTTATGTGGAATATTCACGAGGAGCTTCACGTGAGCTGGTTACTACTGCTACAATACTTCTTCAGAGTTCAGGTTGTCACATACATGCACATCATGATAAACACATTTCACACAGAATGAATTAAAAGGCAAATTTGATAATGAGTGGCACATTGTTTGTGTTCTTGCAGTGTGGGAATGTATGAGATATATAATAAAACTGTCACCTGTATCAACATGTCATAAAAACGCCTCGCCTTCAACCCTCAGGTCTTTTAAGACTGCCCCTGGCATTTATCTTTATTGCCCTATATAAAAATTAATGCTGTGGTCTTTCCGCGTTCATAGTGTTAAAAAATGCACCATATGTTTTTCTTTTCTGCAGCAGACACAATATTTGAAGCAAAATAATTGTTCATTGGTGTGAAGCGTGACACAAAGGGGGCGTGTCAGCTAAAGCCTAGCACATGCAAATCATTCTCACACACAACACGCATGCAGCGATCAAATTGTAAACTTGTCAAACTGGCTGAGCAAGAAAGCTAAACATACACAAACAAAATCATAAGAGTTGAAAGAGTTGCTTTCAATATTTTCACCTTGGCATTGATATTTTACGTAATAAAAATGGCAATATTGCATGGGTAAAAAAGTCAGTAACACATATTATGGATTCTGCTCATGAAAGGGCAAATTTACTAAACAAACCCAATAACCTTTTGGTGGATTTTGTTCTCAAAGTTGGCATAAAAGAAATGAGCACAGATCTGAGCGAGTTTGACAGGGGCATTTTCATTGAATTTTACAATTGAGAACAATTAGAAACAACCCTCCCCCACAGTAGATGTAATAAGACCTATGAATTGAGCAATGTTTCCCATTTGTTTATACTGAGACTATAGTGACAGTGATGCACATTTGAATTATTTAATTTAACATTTTTGGAGTATACATTTCACATGTTGCCTTCACTGATCAAAAAATCACCCTTTCCAGAAACATACTTCTGTATGTTTTTGACATACAGAAGTAACTCCTTTCTTTCTTTCTTTCTCTCTCTCTCTTTCTCTCCTTTTTTTTTATTTCTTTACGATATAGCATAAAACACATACTTAGACGTAGAAGAAGACATACAGCAACAGTAGGCGGCGGTAAATGCACCTTTCCAGTTGGATGGCAACCGCCATTAAACGTAAGAACGACAACAGTATAATTTGTTTTGGCAACTTTTTGTTCAGTTTATTCTTAGACTAACGTTTCCTATAGCATTTCCACAGTCTCTTCTATTAATGGGAAACACTGATTCAGTCCAAATAATCAATCAACCAATTAACCAATCAACCAATCCATCTATCCATCAATCCATCCATTCAACTGTATTTATCCCTGAGAGGAATTTAAGTCCTGTTTAGCATTTCAAACTGAGCTGATAAAATCCAAGAATTTAAAGGAAAACCAAACAAAGGCTTCAGGAAGACGGCAGATCATGTCTCGGGGCAGTTTGTGGAGAGTAACAACCCTCAGAACAGAAGTGTCCTCTGAGTCCTGCTGACCGGTCATCATAGTCAGCCAGGGAAACTCTACAGACAACAGTAAAACTCTCCTCTGAGCCTCATTCTTACTCGGCTGTCCTTGTTTCAGTGTTGGTGATGAGATGCATTTCAGAGCTTCAGGGTTTCCACTTTGACCCCCAAATATTCAAAATATATAACATTAAATATATAATGCCATATTCTGTGATCTGACAGGCCATAATGTTAATGTTAGTATAAAAATGGCTTGAATATTTTAATGTTACCCATCTTTCTTTTCTATTGGCAAACACAGAAGAACCACACACTAGCACAAACTAGTGCACTAAAAACATTAGCTGCAAACACCAAAGTCCAGTGAAGGTTGATCACTGTGGTGCAGGACACAATAAAAGAGAATTACATTAATAAATAATTTCAAAGCATTTTTATTTAGTCATTGTTGCAGTTTATTCACATTTCATGTAATTTTAACAACACAGTCACACCTTAAAACAGATTACGTACTCATACTGCTTTCAAACTAATCCTTAAATGATTCATTAATTTACTTTGACAAAAACATGGCTACCGGGTATATTATTGACAATCAGCACACAAAACAAGAATCTTTGTGGTTGTAAGTTGATCTATTTTTATTTATTTTTTGCATGCATTACAGACATGTCCATCCACTGAAGAACATCATGCACTCAAGAAGTAACAGACAATTATTTTAAAAAGTCTCCTGTAAAAACGGAACGCGATATGTACGGGCTGAGTATGTCTTTCCATTCCAGACATGTCACTTTCATCACAAAGTAATGCAAGCTAGATTTGAGTAATGTAACTAATGTCCTCGACAATTTCTCTGGGATTTACGGGTTTACGTATGTTGATTTATGAAAATGTCACCTATGACACCAGTTCCTTTGTCATTTAGCCAAGATGTCTTTCAGCTCTTTATTCGCCTACAATGTTCACAATGCGATGTGATTTTCTGCTTAAAATCATAACTACTTTGGTTTTCTGACAGCTGGTATGACTGATGCTAATGTTTACTTCTTCTCCTTGTTGACGTCATAATTTTATATTTATGTTACTCAAACTTTCAAAGCCCTTTTTTGTGACTATAAAAACAACCTCACCACCTGGGTTTATTTTCTTAAGATCATGTTTTTGTTCTCTGTTGTCAGTCATTAACAACCTCAACAGGTTGATCGACATAAATGCCTGATGTTCAAGGAATTCAAGGATTCTTTTACCCATGTGAATGTAAATGCTCCGCACATGACATGAAGTACTAATTAAAACAATTATTGTTCATATTTCACATTATTTAGGCCAATTATGTTTAATGCACCACAAACTTTCTTGTAAATCCTTCCTGTTACATCAAGGTCACCAGATATAGAGCTTTTGTAATTCATGTTACACTGCATGTGAATGACTTTCTAAAGGGCTTATCCTTGTCCTACAGTTTGGCACTGTGTTTTAAGACACAAAAAGGAGTGGCTGTTACCTCTGGCAGTTTTTAAGTGATTAACACACTATCTTATCCAGAGCATGTTAGCACATGGCACACCACCTTTACTCAACTGGTTAGAGCTGTTCTGTCGTAATAAAATATATTCTTTTTACATTGAAGTCAGGTTCATGCTGGGATCTGCATTTGACAAAGAAATGGCTTCATATTCATAAACAAACGTACATTATACTTTTACGCGTCTCTGGTCCTCCTCCTCCTCCTCGCTCTCTTCATCCCTGGTTTGGGGCACAGAGGTGAGGAGCAGCGTGTCTGCATGGACCTCCTCGTCGTCTGATTGGATGACTGGTGTGTCTGCGTCCGCTCCGCTGGTGTCGCTGGACCCAGATGACGTGGATAGTATTCGTATTTTAGACCGGCTCTTTGTCTCATTGTGACGTTTCAGTGGGACTCCCTCTCTGTAGAGCACCTCCGCCTCTTCATCCTCTTCATCCTCTGCTTCTACAACAGACATATTTTTCTTCTTACTAACAATGCCTCACCCAATTCCATAGAAGTAGGTGTGTCAAGTTGTGAAATCGTTGATAACCCTAAAAAGATGACAGGCCAAACAGGTGATTCGCTGATTTGTGAGAAGTCTCAGCTAGAAGGCCCTCAGAATTCAGCATAATTTCTGAGAATAGAGTACTGTTTATTTTCTATGTGTTTACTCCTCACTACTACTGTGTCACTTCATTCAAATTCAAAACATTTAACTGAAAAAAAAAGTTGCTTCCTGAAAACAACCCCAATTAATTGCAATAGGGTTTTCAAAACAAAAGAAAGAAAGGAAAATTACACTAAAAGATACAAATCTATCGATCAATGTCAAAACTAGTTAATTTAAGTATCCCAATGACACGAACAGCAGGAGTCTTTTCCTTAGTCCCAAAATGTAGTTTGATATTTTAGTATTGTGAAAACTCTATTTAATAATTGTAGAAAAAGATTCAGTTGTAGTCATCTGGACTCTGTTTTAGAAAAAACGATACGTTTCGACTCTCATCCAAGAGTCATTCTCAATCAGTGAAACAAGTCTGAGAACTCCGTGTTTATATCCTAGGTCCCGCCCTGTGGGCAGGGCTTTCACAGAGTAGGATAAAAAACAGGAGTTCTCTTGTTTCACTGATTGAGAATGACTCTTGGATGAGAGTCGAAACGTATCGCTTTTTTTTAAAAACAGACTCCAGATGACTACAACTGAATCTTTTTCTACAATGAACATCCTGACGAATGAGGGTTACACCGACATGTCATTTAAATAATCATACAAATCATCAATAATATTATAATAATAATAATAATTTGATTAATATAAATATTAATCATAATAATAATTAATATAATCTGCAACTCTATCACTTACGCCACACCAAACATTCATGTGGTGAGGTGCTTTGCCTTAGGGCGCAGCGACAGTTTGCACTAGAGTCACAGTCGTTTCCCATCCGAGCACTAACCAGGCCCATGCAGCAATCTGCAGTTAATTATCTGAGTTCACCACAATTTAAAATTGGCACTGTGTGTATTATGAAATTATAAATCAATATATAAAGATTTATTATTATGACGGAACAACTAAGGAGACAAACAACTCAAATCCAAATAGAACTCACAGATGCAACTAAGGCTGTGTAATTGATTTTGATTGGTGTAATTGAAACCGAGATTAAGATTCAGTCTTTGAATAGAGGTTTACTAATCTCTTGTCAACAAAACATGTTGCTTGGAGCAGATTTTGGAAGCAAGACACTGAATCAGTGCCTCACCTCACACAAAAATAGTAAAATAGAGAAATAATAATCATGCTTAGTTTTTTTTTGTCATGGCCCAGGTGTGACTGCGTTGATTATACAGTGACAGTGTGAAATCAGCGGGATACCTGGTAGTGAGGGGTCGGTGGCGCCTCCTCTGACCCGGAGCCTGAGTTGAGGAACACGTCCAGTGCCTCTTGGTCCGAAATGTCCATCAGGTCCATCTGCTCCAGGACGTCCACATTAACCTCCATGGACGAGATGCTGCCCATGGGCGCTACAAGCACATCACCGACAATCAGTGTGTCATGTAAAACCCACATAACATCTCTGAACTAATATTAGCACACCTGACAATTATGCTAAAATATATTATTTCATTTTAGTTTAGATTTCCTTAGTCAATGAAAAATAATAGTTAATTTAGAATGTTTATGTGTGTGTGGCAAGGCAAGACAAGTTTATTTGTAGAGCACAATTCGTACAGAAGGCAATTCAAAGTGCTTCACACAACAGGAGAAAATGCATTAAAATCACATGGCAGAAATCACAAAATCTTAATTTAAAAGTGCCATTTTCAGGCTGTCCGTCAAATAGTTCAAGACATACAAGAGAAGAAAGAAAAGCATTTCAGTCATATGCACAGCCAAACAAAACAGTTTTTAGTTTAGATTTGAACATTGCCAGAGTAGCGGCCTGTCTCACATCCTCAGGAAGACTGTTCCAGATTTAGCTCCTTAAAACTGAAATGCAGATTCCCCATTTTAGTCCTGACTCTGGGCACCAGCAGGAGGCCGGTCCCTGAGGTCCTCAGAGTCCGAGATGGTTCATATGGCACTAACATGTACGAGATGTACTTTGGTGCTAGGCCATGGAGAAGACTTGTATACAAGCAGAGCTGCTTTGAAGTCTATTCTCTGAGCCACAGGAGCCAGTGCAGAGACCTGAGCACAGGACTAATGTGATCGTACTTCCTGGTTCTGTCAGGACCCGAGCAGCAGCGTTCTGGATGTACTGCAGCGTTTTTACAGCTCGTTTGAGAGGCCAGTGAGCGGGCCGTTACAGTATTCTAATCTACTAGAGACAAACGCATGGATAAGTCTCTCCAGGTCTTGTTTAGACACTATACTTTTGATTTTGGCAATGTTTTTTAGATGGTAAAAAGCTGCTGATGTTACTGATCTAACGTGGCTGTTAAAATTCAAATCTGAGTCCATTATTACCCCCAGATTTCTAACTTGATTTGTAGGTTTTAGAGCGAGACTCTGGGATGTGACTGCTAATACTTTCTCTTTGTTCTGTGGCCAAAGACAATGATTTCAGTCTTGTCTGAGTTCAGCTGGAGAAAGTTGTTTTGCATCCACACACTATCTGTTGGATGCAGTGACAGAGTGAATCCACTGGTCCATATTCACCTGCCGTCAGTGAAAACATAGATTTGAGTGTCGTCTGCGTAATTTTGATAGGACAATTTCTCGCTGCGTATCAACTGACCTAACGGCAGCATGTAGAGGTTGAACAGTGGTCCCAGGATTGACCCTTGGGGCACCCCACAGGTCAGGGGCATCTGGTCTGAGACACAGTTACCAATTTCGACAAAGAATTTCCTGTCTTCCAGATAGGACTTTAACCAGTTTAGCGCAGTGCCAGTGATGCCCACCCAGTCCTCTAGTCTCTGTAAGAGGGTCCATGATCGACAGTGTCAAAAGCAGCACTCAGATCTAACAGAATTAAGACTGAGGCTTTGCCCGCATTAGTGTTCAGGTGGATGTCATTTGTCACCTTGACTAGAGCAGTCTCAGTGCTGTGATGAGGTCTAAAACCTGACTGGAAAACATCAAATTAGTTGTTTATTAAGAGGAAATCAGTGAGCTGTTGGTAAACAACCTTTTCAAGGACTTTGCCCCAAATGGCAGAGTAGAGATGGGCCGGTAATTACTCATCAAGACTGCTCTTCTTTAGGAGAGGCTTTATGACCGCAGTTTCAAAGAAATTGGGAATGTTCCAGATTGAAGCGACATGTTAACTATTGAGTGAGTGGTGCTAACAAACTGTTCAGCACAGACTTTAGAAATCTGGAGGGTAACACATCGAGGCAGCATGTAGATGAACTCTGGTGATGATCTCCTGGACAGTTTTGTCAGTTACAGGTGCAAAGTGAGTCACTCTAAGTGTGTAGGTGGTTTGAGGGTTATTTTTTGTTATTGTAGAATTTATAGCATTTTTAATGCCCTGAACTTAGGAAATGAGTTCTAACGGCAGCTGAGCTGGAGGTTTTGTTAATCTGTTTACTGTGATAAACAGGACACGTGAGTTGTTACTGCAGTCTCCAATTATTTCAGAAAAATATCCTTCCCTATTCTACATAAAATGAGGTTGTACAACTTCTCTCTGTAAATCTCTTTCTGAACCTGGAGCTTTGACTTGCGCCATTTTCGTTCGGCCCGGCGGCACTCCCTTTTCTGTGCCCTGACCGAATGGCGCCTTCTGCTTATTTTTAACAATTTTAGCCTTCATAGGGGCAATGGTGTCGAGAACATTCAAAACACTAGATGTAACAGAGTTCAACAAATCATGTACATTAGTGTGCCACAACAAAATTACACTTTCCAGGTTAAACAAATTGATTATTTAAATGCATTTTTATTTATTTTATTTGACTAATTTGTGGTGTGAAGATAAGGAGAAAAAACAAAAAACATCAAATATTTCAATCCAGGAAATAATTGACAAATCTACATTAAAATATTTATTTAGATATTTGTTGTATTACTATTACTATTTTTTTTATGGACTTCAGTGCTAGAGAAGGACACTGTATGAGTATTTGAATACATTTTTTCTTACGTTTTCTGCAGTTAATCTGCAGATGAGTGGAGGGCAGATAGTTGTCCACATCGTGCTGGTAAACCTCCTCAAAGAAGCGCTGTCTGTCTTTGAGCTTTAGCTGTTGCCGGGAGTCATTGTCCAGGTGACGTTGTGAGTTGTCTGCCTCTGCTGAATGACCAAACAAAATAAGTTAGAAGTAGCCATTTCATAAGATGCTTCTGGGTAAGATATGCTAAATATGCTCCTAGGAATGTATGGTCACAGTGCCAGTGGGAAACGCTCAAATTTCAAAGGTGGCAAGTCCTTTCATGAGTTGCTGCAGGCTGCGGTGCTTGCCAGCCTGAGAGTTCCCAGATTTGATTGCCAAGTTTCTCAACTCAAATCAACATGCTCTAAGTACAGTTGGTTATTATTAAGACATTTCCATATTTTAATTGCTTTACAATTATGAGTCTTATTAATCTTCAAAGATAGGTTTTCCTTGGTTTCTGTTTGACCCAAAAAGCTTTTCTACCCTCTAGTGGTTCTGATTAGGATTGGCATTGCTAGAATCAGAAGAATCTTTATTGCCATTGTAGATGGGCAAAATTAATAATTTAGGAATGTGCACTGGTGATTTGGTGCAACATATAACAGTAATATAAGTATTATAATATAGGCTTGCATAATAAAACAATCTGAGGCAACACTCATACACCAAGTAGTGAATCATGTTTAACAAATCCAAATCCCCTTTATATATTCAGTTACGATGAGCTGGGCCCTCAGACCTTTTCCTAATTTATTTATTTTTGTCCACATCTGATGAAAGGAAACTATCAAGCTGCTGGATGTTAATATAAAAATAAAGCTGTAACCCACTTATAGTCAAATCAAAAATTCTGGGATGAATCAGGCTCAGTTTGTACTCAAAACAACAAATTTAAAAATTACCAGAAAATTGAATAGGACATTTATATAAATTCCCGCTTGGACTTTTAATTTTTTTTATTTCATTAGTCCCTAAAACACGAAAAACTAGTGTCAATCAGACCATTCCCCAGACACCAGCTTTACTGCTCTTTATATTTACCACAGAAAATCTAGGCAGGATTAAAAATGGGATATTCCTCTGAGCAGTACGACGCAGTATGTAGAGCAGAGCTTCGTCACACTTATAATCAGAATAAATCAGACATAGTTTCCAAAGTTATCCATAACAAAAAACAACAAAAGGTATACTAAGTGCTTACATGTATCTTACTAGAACCAAAACAATAAACCATAAGTAAAATAAATAAAACCAAACACAAAATGTATAGGTATTTTTACAACCTGCAATCAATCTTGAAATTATTCCACAGCTGAACAACACGTTTTCTTACGATTAATGAAAATAATAGGTTTGATATGTAATTGTACAAATCAAGGTACAAAGTGAGATGTTTAGGAACTATATAATCCAGGGCTATTCAATTTAAGGCCCAGGGGCCAGATCAGGCCTGCCAAACGATCTGATCCGGCCCGTGACCCATCCTCTAAATATTATTATAATAGATATTTTAAACCTGGTTTTCTGGCTAGGTCCTTATTTAATTCTGCTTTAGACCTGGTTTGGACCTGATTTACATCTGGTTTGATTCTGGGTTAGTCTTGGTTCCGACCTGGTTAGTAGCCTATCCGGCCCAGTGGCCACAGCCCCCCGAGAAATCTGGCCCTCAGAAAAATTAAGTTGAATAGCCCTGGTATAATCCATTGTCTGATTAGCATATTTCTCTCTATATAAGTCTCTATATTGTCTTTATTAGCGTTACATTTCACACAGGATTATGGTTAGAGCGTGCGAAGTGAGCATTCGTCCTTGTGCTCTCCTCCACTGGACCTGTGACCGTATGTGTTGTGTAATAGGCTTCTGCTGCTGCTGATTGTGCCACTGGGCGTTCTGAGCTGACACACTTGCTCATGTCACTGTTTGACTCACAGCACCTGCAGAGTTATGTCGATGCCAATGTTGAGCTTTCCTTTGGATTTGAATATTATTCTCATCAACGTATCCAATCCATCTTTATTTGTGTTGCACATTTTATACACAAGATAGTTTCCAAAGTGCTGCGCGTAATTGCAATTTAAACATTTCGCTGTAAAAGGCAACATAAATGCATTTCGAACAAACAATCAGAACAAATAAGAATATAAAAACAATAAAACAGTGCAATGAAGAATACATAAGTAAAAAAAACAACAACAAAAAACAATTAAATTAATAAAATAACAATCAAATCAGCCCAAGTGCCCTGTTACTACACAAAATGTCTGCGAGCCAAAGCCAGACTCTATGAAAAACAGCCATACACTTATGTATTCTTTACCCTTGTCTCCTGTACAGCCACAGTGTTGACACATCCCACTTACTGTCCACTGTAGTGCAAAAGTGCTATATAAGAGTCTTTGTGGAAAAAGGCGCTGATGACGGAGCTTACATAAACACTTCTGTCTGCTGCTTAAGGCCTTTCTCTCTTGCTCACTCTCGCTGTCTTGTTCTCTAAAATCAAACTCCACTAGTGACTTCAGAAGGGCCACTGGACACTTCCAGCCCACGCACTCAGCTGCACTGCACTGTCTGATCAAATACACACATTAGTTGTACAATCACAACCTTGGGGCATGATTCAAACGTAAATGATAAACATTGCGCGCCCTGCCCTCACTGAGATACTGACATACATGATTTGTTATTGTTTAGTTCCTGCAAAATTAAATGAAGAAAGGTCTCTTGGAACAGGACTTTCTTGAAAATGAGATTCCAAATGTCAGTGAGACTTTTCCGGGTAAATGGATATAAAAATATTCTGAGATTAAAATGAAAGAGAAGTAATATCTGACAAAGTGCTGCATTCTCAGGAAGAGAAGATGTATTTTGGGCCCTGTCTGGAACACTTGTGTAACAGGGCGACTGCAGCACTTCCAACTTTGAACAATCTACAATGCCTGACGCACGTCTATTTGAGGGAAGACTTCACACATTTGACCCACATTGGAAAATTTGGGCATTATTATACCAACACACTCCATAAACATCAACTCTAGTCTGGGAGCCGCGAGCAGGCCATATTCAAATACACAGCACTGCCATTTCTTCAGTCTCATGTGACAGGGGGCATCCAGTATCTTCCTGGATTTATTTCTGAACCAGATTTTCCAAAGCGGCTAAACATCCAATATATATTACTATTACTTTTATGGCACTCTTTTTTTCCCCCTCATGTTATGTAATCATAACAGTGTTCAATCTTCACCTAAGCCTAACATTGAAATCCACCGCCTTATGTAACCTGCCACAGCCCTACCGTGAGCAGCCGTATAGTTTGTTTAGTTTTGATATTGCTGGTTGTGCTTTTGTAGTATGTCCAAGCAAGCATTCGAGACAACAAAGACAATGTAAACTTTTAACATGTTTACGAAAATGTGCAGTAGTTTTTCCTGGTTTGGAGAATCAGTCATACAGAGGAGTCAATTGTTCCTATAGGGCATTTGACGCACCTTTAAAGCTGCATTCCACTCTGAAAAGCACCGTGGGACTTGTGAATTCATGCTGGCTATGAAGTGTTTCAATTTCACACCCACACAAACACACACCCCATTCAGCATTTACGCGCGATTATGTCTCGATAGAAAGTCAAATTAAAATCCCAATTGCCAATATAAACAAGTGCAAGTTTGAAAGAAGATAGTAAGTAGTAGTAATAATACCAAATAGTATTAGTCCGGAATAATTGGAAACATAGTTGTTACATCATATTCTGTTGGCCAGAGATGACAGCTGAGCCCAAGCACATGACTGGGTATTATCCCTCTATCCTCTCTCTCCCACTGCCACACATAGATAATGTTTACAACCCTCTTTACACCACAAATCTCACCCCTGCCTCCAGCCCACCACCACCACCACCACCAGTCTCCCTTTTCCCTGCCCTGTCAATATCCCCTCCAGAATAATTCAACAAAGTGCATGCGTGATTAGACTTGCCTATGTCCCCTGTGACATATAGTGGTGCAGTCATACATCATGCACTCTGTCTGGGAACTGCTTTGGATGATTGGGAAAAAAAATGCTCCTATTGAACCAAACAGTCACAAGGCGTCGTGTCTAATCCCTTTGAGAAATCCCATGATCATCTTTCTGTTTTGTATGGAAAGTGAGTAGCTACGGGGTGAAAAGGCGCAGTTGTATTGCACGCCCCGCTTGCCTTTGACAACCCATCTGTCTTCTCCCTCCTCACACTAGATTCTAATTCCCCTCCGGATTGGCACCCACTCAGCAGTTTTACAGACCATCATCTGGAGGTCCCGGCCAAGTATTATTTACAGAGGGTGCACTTCTGGCCCGCGCCGCCACAACAGTCCATCAAGTAAATCATTTATGAGTAAGATCACTGCAGCACAACAGTCAGCTCGCCCGGCCACACTACTGTACAAAGAACAGCCTCACAAAGACACTGTACGTCCCCTTACCAGATGTTACTCCCAAAGTCATGCTATTTGTTTTGGGGCTAATGCATCTTTGTAATTGTTGTTCAGAACTCGAACTATTGATTATTTTGGTAATACACTTAGGGATGTCACAATATGAAATGATAAATTAGCGTTATTATTATTGAGAAAACATCACAGTTTTGCAGTTATTCATGATTGTTAACACCGTGCCCAAGTGTGCAACAGTGAAATCCTTAATTAATACATTTTTATGTATATATTTTCATTCTTTTTCAATTTTAAAATGTTTATAAACATCAACAAAACGAACATAAAACTTGACAGGGAGAGAGGAAGCAAAGCAAAACGCTACGGCACATACTGGTCAACAAAGAAGTACCATTTAGTCCAAAGCTGATCAGATTCAGTCCGAATGTTTTTTTGTTTTTTTCATTTGTCTAATTTGTTACTATGTCAGTCCAGTCCTTGATTGTTGGTGTGGTTTATGTCAGCCATTTCTTTGAGATGGCCTTTTTTTCCCTGCAGCCAAAAGTATGTTCAAAAAGTATCTATTTATTATGTCCATGGCATTAGTTTTGAGGCCCAAGTACATAGTTCTAAAGTAAAAAAAAATTCAAAAACAGTCTAGTTTTTGAGCAACAGGACAAACATGTGATTGTGGTTTGCCTCCCGGCTGCCAAGCATTTCCTTGTGATGCACTAGCAAGGACCACAACCCCAGCTACGATGCAAAGTGTTTATTGACAAACGAGAAACATGAACAACAAATTAATGCCGTTTTGGGGCTTCTGGCGATGAAGGCTCGGTACCCCCCATCTAGGAGATAGATGAATTAGAATAATTAGAATAATTAAAAGAGGGTGGGAGGGAGGGGCATAAGGTCACAAACACCGATGTGTGTTAACTGGAGGCTTAACTAGTGTAGCTGCAGGAAGGGGTGTGAAAGGGGTGTGGCCCTGCTCCTGAACATAAGATAACAGACTTATCTTCATATAATGTACACTTGGACAAAAGCATGTGATCCATTTTTCCAACAAAATCCCCTCCAAACATGTTACTCCACATATATTTTCCCACTCTTTGTCCAGATTATTAATGCAGTTATATCATTTAGATAGTAATCCTCTTGAAAGTACTGATTGATAAGCCTTAATGAAAAATGTAGTCAGAGGGTTATAAGGGTCATTGCTTTGTTTAATTAATTTCTTGGTTATAATAACTCCTTATTTGTAAATACCTATAAAAGTCCTGTTTCTTCAAGTCAAAGGATTCTTTCAACATGTCAACACTTTTCATTTGATGTTCTTTTTCTTTTTCTCTCTGATGTTCTTTGTTCTTTTTACCAGAATCCTTAATTCACTTTCATTCAGACAATATCACCTTTCCTCTATTGCATAACAAGCTTTATGAAATCAAACTTTCTAAATGATAAAGTTAATGTGACAAAAACAGCTAGATTTCAAAGCACTTTAAAGTTAGGTTTTGTTTATTTTGCGTATATATTGAACTGTAATTACTAAATTTGCTTCTAAAATGAATTAATATTTGTTAGTTTGTATATTGTGAGCTAAACGTATATATATTTTGTGCCATTCCCATGAAAGGAAATAATTTTTCATACATTTTGTTAATTGTAAACCACAATATTGAACTGTTAAGTCTTGCTCGATGACCCACCCTCTCTCCACCTGATTGGTTCTCGCTCCCCAGTCTATTTGCAAATTAATCTTGCTAATTTCCTCACTGTCGCCCTTCGAGGTAACTGCTTTCGTGATTTTGGGCATTCCAAAATAAATTTAATTGAATTCATTGTGACACTTCACTGTAACATGCAGCGGATTTCTTTTTTTGTGTTTGTGTGTGTGTGTGTGTGTGTGTGTTTGTTTGTGACCATTGTGAAATGTAAGAGTCTTTTTTCTTTCCTTCATTTTTTTTTTTTTTTTTTTTTTTTTTTTTTTTTCTTCTTCTTTCTTTTTTTCAAATAATTGCAACTAAGTACAGGAATATGGATTGGGATAGGGGGTAGTTGAAAACAGAAATTTTTGGAGCACTCAAGTCTCGAATACAGCACAATACAAGAATACTCAAACATGCATGACTCAATCATAATATGACATTGACTATTGATGAGGAAACACCATGTCATCAGATGAAAAACTCATTCAAGTTGATTTTGCATGATGTGTCCCCTTTAAATTACAGTTCTTTCTAAGTAATAAACCTATTTTCCCAGCCAAATGCCAGTATTAGAGCCTGTGTTTAGTCCAGATAGTTTAGTCAATTTGTTGCAATATTGTCTCACAGTGATGTCTGACCATTGCTTTTCTATTCTTGAGTGAGCAGATCGCCCACTGAAGATGCAGCCGTGTTTCAGTCAGTTTATGGTTGTGTAAAATGCCTATATGATCTCAACCTGTGCCGTCCACCCCCATACGTGATGAGATTAGTGTATTCCCAGGCCATTCCCGTTTCCAAAACTATTAGGGCCTCTGCACTCAGGGCTAAATGCAGACATGACCTCAGGCTTGCTCCTTATATCTTCAAAGCAGAGCCCACACTTAATGTACTGATGTAATTTAAATCACTGCACTCCTAAAACACATCTTTGTTTGGTGTAACTTGCATGTGATGTCATGAGGAGCGCAGTTAGCAGGTAGCACTTAGCTCGTCTTAACGGTCTATGTAAAGACCTTCCATCGGCTAAGAACGAGTGCTTATCCCTTCAATGTGATTACTTGCTTCTGCTTTGTTGCACTTTATCAAGGCTTATTCAGTAAATGGACTGTGCTGCACTGGGAATGTTTTCTGAATTAGATTTTGTTTGGGGAATTTTGTAAGATTGTTTTTAATTAATCCACTTAGAGAATTGCTTTCAGCATCTTCCAACGTATTATGTAACTGTGGATTACAATGGATTGCATGCCGACAGGACTAGATTTGTTACATAAAAGTTCAAGTTGGCTGACACTTTTTGTTCATTTGGAGTCAAGCGTCTCACTTTCTGCCTATGCTATTTTAAACTACGATATATGTTGATATGCTGTGCCCTTTCTCAACAGCATGCCACAAACCCTGTCTAATGGAAACTACTTTGTTACTTACATGCCAGACGCTTGTTGTGGTTGGCCGACCCAGCAGTCGACATGATCCTTGGATTCTTGTGTGTCTTTTGAGTGGTCTTCTGGTCCTGTCCTGGTCACAGCTCCAGGATGGGACGCTGGTGCTGCCTGCAGTGGTCGCTCATCTAGACTTCTAACACATTCATACATATACAATAGCCATTAATCTTGAGGATATCGTCTGTGGTCTTTGGAGTGCGCTCTCCCTCCTCCTCCTCCCTCTCCCGTCCCGACTGTTTTGGTTTTTTTTGCAGTTCTTTCGAGGTTTGCTTCACACTGTCATCTCGGCTGCCCGGCGTCATGCACACACGCGTTGTTGTGGTTCTCTCTCAGTCAGAGTAGTGTTGGGGGCTGTGCAGCAGGGGAGAGGGATAGACAGGAGACTGGACTACGGCATTATCGTGGCCTGTACCAAGTCAGAGGGACATGGGGGTCAGCGAGGGAGCAGACTTAAGTCGACTGCACTCTAAGGGCAGTAGAGGCAGAATATATGCTTTCACTCATTTTTAAACTAATAACGCTTAGAAAAGTTAAATACAGTAAATGAGTGAGACGATCTGTTATGACTTTAATAGCTTCAACTTCAAATCCTTGAACAATTACCAGAGCCAAAACCTTTGAATGTATTTATTTTCTTTATTCTTTTTTTTTCAGTTTTGAAATAGCCGAACAGAAAAGAAAAAACGGCTGCAGAAGACATCCAAACAAAAAGAACACTGCAGGTCAAATCTGATTTTTACAGCCAAATGTGACCTGGATCTGATTGTTTCATGTCGCGTGAACAGCCCGGATAAATAAAGAAATCTGATTAGAATCTGATCTTTTGCAAAGTAACTGCAGTCTGAACACGTAGACACATTACATTGACTTCTACAGCTCTGAAATGTAACAGGAGACATGTTTAATCAAATAGGAAAAGATGGGAATTAAACACATTAAACTGTCAAACGCCTGCCAGACAACAGCAGCAAAGCTAGAGAGTGTAAAAACGTTTTACACTGAAATGGTTCCGTTAAGTGTGACAAAATATCAACTTTGCCAATTAAAGACACAAGATAAAGATGACGCTAGGCTGAAAAAGGGTGCTTCCTCTTTATAGTCTGTCTCATAATTTGACTGTTGGGTTCACACATGAAAATTGATTTGAGTCACATTGTATTTGCAACGTGAACTGCTTCTCCAAAAAGACCCTCAGCGTGAACTTAGCCTAACACTTCAAAGTAAACGTCCCATTTGGTCCAGAGTCTGTCAAATGTATTCAGTCAGAATGTGCTTATTCTTTTTTAGTTATCACAACTTAAATATCAGGATCACAATACTATACCATTTTAACTGCTAAACCCTGAACTTAAATTTACATTTAGCTTAACTTATAAAAAATATAGTACCCTCACAGTATATTTACATGTTCCTGTACTTCCTGTTTTACAAGTGAGCTGAATATTGCACATTCACTTTACAAAGAGGATAAATAGTATTATTAATCATTAAATAAATTCCAAGCATCCAAGTAGTAATAAGGCATTGATACATGTTTTATTTGCAGTGATAAGTGTTTTATAATAATGAAATGTGCTGAAGTTGGTGTGTTCATAAAACCACTTCAATAATGCATTTAAGACCAGACTAAACTTCTTCCATAAATCTGTCCCTAAATGTCAACGCTGCCAACATACAAAGGTGTAGAATGAAATTATTCAAGTTAGTAAATATACAGGAACCGCACATTCTGCTGTCAATCCTATGTACAGTCTTTGGTATGCCGCAAATGTACCACAGTCACATGACAAATCCACCAGCCTTCTCACGTCCCGATGCATTGTGGGTGTGTTGTGATATAGCAGAATGATAAATCCTTACATGTTACAACTTGACAGTTCTTTTACTGAATAAATGATCTCAAAAAGCAGATAAAGCAAACTGAAAGTGAACTGAAGTTGCCTTTCTGGTCCTGGCCGTTTGATTGTTGCTGTAAGCATAAAAAGCAAGAGTCACATGCTGAAGCTGTAGTTGTCCTGACATGACAAACAAAGAGGTGCTGGGGTTTATATTATTCATGTTAAGACCTTTATCCGGACACTTGAACGGCATATTTAGACTTAGTGTAGCAGTTTGGAAGACAAAACATGTAAAAATCACATTCATGAGTTAATGTAATTGGACAGACAAAGTTTAGATAATGCAAATATTCTGGATTTTCAAAGAATATTATACCGAATCTTACAAAAACAAAAAATTAGATAACATATAACATACATGACAAATTATTTAATGTTGTTTGCATAAAACTTTTGTCATTATAGACTAGAAGTAGGAAGAGGAACTTTTAATCAAGTAACATTATTGTCACGTCAAACAAGAAATTACATAAAGATAAGGAGATACTAAAATAAAATAAACTTACTGTCAAAGTATGATGTCATGAAACTACTTAGTACATTTACATTAAAAGTAAATGTACTAACCACCTTTGAATTTTAATGCCATACTGCGCAACATTCTAGACAAAGCAGCAACATCTCCATGGAGACAAGTCGACGATATGACATCAATAGTAATATGAGTAGCTGATTAGAGTCATCGGCGACTTTAATGCTGCTATGTTGAATGTCTTGATTCGCTCATATTTATGTTCTGTTTAAAAAAAAACAACAACTCACAGCTGTTTGTAAATCAGACACGATTCTTGTTGCAGAAGCGTCTTAATGAAAGCCTCGCAAACAAAGAATAATTAGGTACATGTAGTGTAATTAAGCGCACCATCTCTCCACACTGTGTTACCAGCGCGTCCTGTAACTGTCACACGCAGGGGTTAATGGGCACTTAGCATCGTGGATTGAACCAGGTTTGACTCTCTCTCCCCTAATAAGAGTCTTCTAACTGACAATTACGCCACTCTTTAGCTGTGCGTATGACTTAAGACCAGTGACAGAGGCTTGGAAAACTCTGGCAAACGGAATTTAAGAGCAACAATACTCTTTGTTATGCTCAGGTTATTGATGTTGAAAGCAATTTTTTTATGTTTTAATAAGACAGCATTTTGATCGTTCAATAAGAAGATTTTTTTTTGGCATATCAACCAGACCTACCCACCGGCTTGTCTCCATGGAGATGTTCCACGTTCCACAGTATGGCCTTAAACTTATCTACAGTATCTTGCTTGTATTTATTAAATAAAAAATGTGTACATATAGAAGAGAAGCAATATATTTCATTCACAAAATTCTATATTTAATCATCGTTTTTAATACAGCTTAGCTAAATTTATTCTACTGCTATGTACTTTTTGTTTGACATGTAGAGCTCTTGCCTTTTCAACTATATGATGAGTGAATGGTGCCATCTGCTGCAGAGATGTTGGCATTACATTGTGTATTTGACATGAATTTACTTTAATTTTAATGGTTTCAATATTAAGATCAGAATATGTTGTACAGCCCTATGTTATCTGCTAGTATTAATTGGTATATCTGAAGTATAATGTATGTGTCTGTGTGTAAAATCAAAATTTCTAGTAAATTCCTGTCCGGGTGTGGGGGGAGTTTCCATTGGCTGCTGTGCTTTGCCGCTTCAGCTTCTTCCAGCGCTGCTTCCTTTTCAAAACTGTGTCATCTCGTTTTTGTTTGACTCACTCTGTGATGTGGCTTCTGAGTCATAATGTGGTAAATCTACACATTTACACACATTCACATTGCAGGCGTATTGACACTCACACAGTCGGTGGCTTCACAATGAGCCTATTGATACAAAAGGGTGTGTTTTTTGAGGTGGAAAAACTGAGTTAAAACAAGTGTAAGTTTATGTTCAGGCCGCACAACTTTAATGTAGCAATTCTTATAGTCTCAATTATCAAATCACAAATGCTGTATTTCAGTGTCTTCGAGCAAGAAAATTCTGAAATTAATTGTGCAGTTTATATTTAAGGCTTTAAATGTAAATGCTTCTGGACATACTGAATCTTGATTTTCCAACATAAATTGCAAATGTAATCGCAGTTTCATTCCCCTCCCCCCCCCCCTCCCCCAGCTCTATAGTTAAAGGTGCACTACGTAACTTTTCTTGTGAGGGCCTGTCACTTACTTGTCTCCAAGGAGATGTTACTGCTTTGAAAGGGGAAGCAACCAGGCCAAGTTGCAACTTAGATCTGTGAGGCAACCACATAATAATATAGCTATAAAAACACACTGAATAAATCTATGCAAGATCAGTATAATGCCATACTGTGGAACATTTCGGGCAAAGCAGTAACATTTCCATGGAGACAAGGAGGTGGCCGACCCTCCACTAGAAAAGTTACATAGTGCACCTTTAATGTCTCAGCAGTGCAGACGGAAAAGTCAGAGCACTCAAACTTTATTAAAAATATCCCTGCGCTGTGTGGGGATATTCTGGGGGTCACCATGGCAACAGACTACCGAGTGCCACATGCAGGAGTGTGCTCACCTGTCTCATAACTTGTGCCTCGCAGGCTGCTGTGAGGCTGTGTCTGCGCCGTTTGCTAAATGTGGCAGGACGAAGAGGCGACAGGAGCTTTTGTTCTCCGAACCAGCTCCATCAAGGTGTTAATTAGCCACTGCGAGACGAGAAAGTTGTTTGTGCCTTCGCCAAGTGAGATTTTTTTCTTTCAGTGGCATAAGATGACTTCAATCCTAAGGAGGGCTATACTGACACAGTGGTATTGAAAGACCACAGTAATCAGCATCTATTATTATGGCCTATTATGCAAACGTAAGGTCCCACGTACTTGGATTAAGGTCTAAAAGTGAACTCAAACAAGAAACCTCTTCAATTCAATTAACAAAGCTGAAGCTAAATACATTCAAAATGGAAATGTTTAATATGTCAGCTTTTTCCATTCCCTGTTGTTTTGAAGGTATGCAAGATGATAGTATAAAGTATATAGTTTTTATTTAAAACATTACAAAGAGAGCTGGTTAAAGATAAAACATTTCATTGTATATATTTCATGTCCATGTTCATGCCTGACAATTAAATCTTTAAGACATTTAAAGACATAATATTAAAGACATAATATTGTCTGACTAGCTTTATCGCGATACTCTAAACAAACATTGCGATTTGACAATATTGCCCAACCCTATAGTTCTAAGATCATTTGTTTAAAAATAGGGTAAACGTTTCTTTGAGTGTGAAAGATTAACTTACTTACCTTATTACTTATTGCTCACTTAGTATTTGCTGCTAATAATGTGAAAGTTTGTGGATTGTAAGTTTGAAACAGAACTAAGTCCGTGAACCAAGTGGACAGCTTTTGGAACAGTATTTTGCACTCTTACAACTTGTCTTTGTTGTGCACATACGTAAAAGTATACCTGATGCTTTGTGACATGTGTCTATCGGTGTCTAAAAGTGTTCCTCTGACTCATGTAGAGAACAGGCTGCTGACACGGCCTGACTGAAAGTATCATTTTGAGTTGTCACACTCTCCTCGGCCTTTCTGCTACTATTATTATTGTGGACATTACTCAGACCACACTTCAGACTTTGGTGGTTATGTGCAAACATTACAAGGGGTGAATGTTTAGTTTTCCTGTGTGACTTGTGCAGATTTAACAAGAAGCTCAAAACGTCTTAATGCTTGTTTTGATTTTTTGTCATCCAGGTTAATGGGTAGACTAGGATTATAAAAGACAAACTGAGATGTTGTGGTTATATGGCTGCAGATAATGATTATTTTAGTAGTCGACAAAAAAAAAATTCGGCTAAAATGTTTGACTTGTTTCTATTTTATATTGTACATTGAGATTTTTAAAATACATTATCAACCAAATTAATCAGGGGTGTCAAAAAATTTTGGGCCGCGGGCCGAATTTCGATGCTCAGGCTGGGTCGCGGGCCGAACATTACGTAAAAAATAAAACTATAAAAACGGTAAGAAATATATAGCTTCATATAGCTAAGTAATAGTTCTTTGAGGTCAAATGTACAGCAGGTGAAAGACTAAGTCCATATTCATGCATCAGCAGCAGGAACAGGAATATGGATTTATGACTTGGGTTTTGACAATTCTCTTTTAAAGCTGAAGGTAAATTCACAAAAAAATTGTTTTAGGGACTTGTAATGAAGCAAAAATGTTCTGTTGGAATCCATATAAAAGTCCTATTCAATTTTCATTTTATTTTAGTGTAATTTTGGAGTACAAACTGACCCTGGTGCTTCCCAGAATGATTGATTTGACTGGAAATAAAAGGGTTAAAGCTTTATTTGTATGTACAGCATATCAAGCAGCTTGAGAGTTTTCTTTTACATAATAGTGGACAAAATGGAATAAAGAAAGAAAAAGTCCAACATCCAACGCGTGGGACGCACTAAGCGTAAGGGGTTAATATGTTCGGCGGGCCGGATTAAAACGTCTGTCAGGCCACATCTGCCTTGAGTTTGACACATGTGAAATAAAGGTTGAAATATATGGAGGACCCTGAAATATGCTGACTGAAGGCTTTTCGATAGACAATATTTAGGAATAAAGATGATTGTTTATGGATGAAAATCTGAAGTAGTTTTTGATTTAACAATGTCACTATGTTATAAAAGGTCATTTAGTATGTGTTTTAGTGTAGAGTATTTACAATACAGACGACAATCACGATGATCAAAATATGACTACAATTATTTTTCACAGTGAACTTTGAATGAGTTGATTAATCGTTGCTGCCCAGTTGTGGCTCAAGAGGTTGAGTGTTAGTTGAGCAATTCTAATGGCATAATGACTTTCATACACATTGTTATAGTCACAATACAAATACAGTATGTATGGCTCCATGCAAAAAGGATATCCATCATAGCCAACATTTGATCAGTGATCAGATTCGTTTTTAGTGCAGTTTGATAATATATATATTTTGTCTTTTCTTTTTGTGCACAGTTATTGAATGCATGGAGCAGACAATGGGCATTTACTGTCTTTTATGAACAGGTTTTTAATATTCATCTTTTTTGTCATCATAGGCCACTCGAGACCTGAGCAATTACATGTCGCATGGATTGCTCAATCCTAACCTTCTAGTGCACGGTTCAACGTGAGGAAGCATTTAAAAGAGGTACAACACAAACTTAAACATTTTTCAAAATGTCAGGAAACAAAAGTAATGGCAAAAAGTGTGCGGAAGAACAATCCAAAAATTCCTCTCTTCTTGGAAACGAGACTGGCTGCTTTAGACATTTGATTACTATTCTCTTACTATAAATTATGGTGAGTTTTTTCCTCGCATAAAGTGTTTCCCTTCCTGTTGCAACTATTGCCATTTACACTCAATGTATTGTGGCAGGTGAGTGGGTTTAGTGTCTTGCCTATAGGGACACAGATGATTTTAACCATTGGTGGCTGAGAAACGCTTAACCCTCTGCACCCGTTTGCCACATAGTAAAAACATGCATTTCCATTGAGTAGTTGTCAAGGTGTCATGTTTAAATCACAATCTCCCCAAGGTTTTTTGTGTGTAGCCATTTGTTCTTTAGCTACGCAGCTCAACAGGGTCCATGTTATGCTGGGTTTGTACATGTAAGTGTGCGTGTAAATGTATGCATGAGGATGTGAGTCACGCACCACTATCCAACCCCCTGGGCTTCCAGCTTCTGACGCCCATCTCCTGCTCCTGCTACTGCACGCTGAACCCACTGAACCTTCTCTCGCTGTTTACACCCCCCCTATCTCTCTCTGCTCCTCTCCGGTCTGCATTTATACGCCTCTACAGTACATCTCTCATTCTCACGCACATCTTTTTCTTAGCCTTCTCTGTTGAGTCTTTAGCTACCTCTGCGGATCAGGGCCTCACATTCATAATCTCCCAGACATTTCTTTGTAGGGTTCAGACAGCGATGCTGATCAGATTGAAAAGGAACGCAGGTTGAACCAAAAGACTTCGATATTCAGGGTTGGAAGTGAAGCCGTCATTTCTGTATTATCTCAGTACCGAGCATTATGGCGTCGTCAGCATCCCTCACAACACAGAGCCATTTGATAATGGCGGTTGTGTCATAGGGCCTCACTGTGCTCCATGCCCCTTCTGTCGGCTCTTCTCCGGCAGATTGGCAACAATGTGGGGCTTTTATCTCACGTCTGTGTCAGCAGTTCTCTCCTCTGTCTTCTTTTCATGAATGGATTTGTGTGTGTGGGCATGTGTGTGAGCATGTGCCCGGGACAGTTAGTTAGTTACAGGGCAAGGCAGGAGGGGCAAGCAGGGGGTTGCCACAGGGTCACTAGGGAGTTCAGAGTAGAATTTATGAAGATCTCTAGAAGTACAGATCATATACAGTAAGCATGCCTTTTTTCTGCTATCTCAACTGAATAATTGCATAGGGAATCATTAAACAGTTGGACCATACACTATGTATTAACATAATTACGATGAGCAAATGTGATCCAATCCATGTTGTATATAAAAGTGAATTACATATGAGTTGCCCATGTTAAATTCATGTTAAATTCATTAGTTATTCGGCCCTGCTGTCCTGTTGTTTGTTCCATAGATGAACGTCTTTCTTTTAAATATTAATAGTCAAATTAAAAAATTAAAATATACAAATAATATTGTTTTAAGTGTAATGTCCCATTGATTTCCCAAAGGGAGCTTCTATTGTTTGATGTAGAGTAACAGGTTTCTGTCATCAGTTTGATGAGCACTAGGAATACAAAACACTGTTAGAAAAATACATCGTTCGTCTGTTCTAGTATCCAGTAGTCTTGTGTAATCAGTGTTCGTCATTACTATACTTTAAAGCCCCTGTACATAACTTTTTTGCCACCAAATAGATCATTGTAAAAGCATGTTGTTGTTGTTTTTTATGTTTTTATTTTTTTCTCATTTTGAACTTTTATTCCTATGAAAAACCTCCTAACTTTACTTACTGTGAACGGGCTGCATTTTCGCAAGCCTGACTCGTACTTGGCCTTGGAGAGCCTCCTCCTGTTCGTTTTCATGGAAATGTTGTTCCTTTGGCTATAATATTCCACACTATTGCATAAAACATATCCATCGCCGGAACATTTTTGGTTTGGTTTTAACTGTAAATCTTTTTTTTAAACTGTCTTTTTCCATAGAATTATGCCGACGACATGCCTCGTCTAGATTTTTTTGGTTCCTGTTTCCCCACTCTCTCTCTCTCAGCTAACCCTAACCCTTTAAGACAGTTCATATTTACAGTATTGTCAAAAATATTTATTACCAAGTATATGATGAATACACTTTGCTAATTAGTACATTATTTACATTATTACGTTAGTTTATCCTTGTTTTAAAAATGCTATCAGTGGTCTTAGATGCCTTTTTACTGATTAAAAAGATAAGCTGGCATTCTGTGTTTCTTTAAAAGTTTAAATAATACCCGGTCAGAGTGTGCGTGCTGGACGTGCTTGGAGCCCTCTGATGTGTTGAGAGGCTGACATGTCGTGCCCCTCTCAGTAGCACATGTGGCCCCTGAAGAGAAGGGCCTCTGTGTATTTGTGTGTGTGAGCGTGTTCAGGTGTGCAGCGTGTAGTATGTGTCGACCCAAGTGTTGAGGCCCTCTGATAGCTGCTGCTCTGTGAGATTGGTGCAAAGGGATTAATGCACTCTATAAGTCAAAGGGTTCATTTTCATGCTCTCCGCGGCTTCAACACCTCCCCGCACGCTTTAATCATGTATTCAAACAACTGTTTCAATCGCCTGTTGCTTTAAAGACACTGCTAACCAATCAACGGACTCGATTCGCTTTCTATTTCCCAGTGAAGTCAGGCTCTCTCCCCCGAGACTCTTCTTGGCAGCGGTTCCTAGTTCTCACATTGGGAACTCGAGGGCCTGATCGGTAGCATAGATACACTGTAAACGGCTAATCGAGTATCAAACCAGCCAAGAGGAAAAAGCGCCTCCTCTCCGTGTCTCATTCATTATTCACGGGCAGCAAATGAAGTTGGTACAGTGGGAGCAATCAATTATAGATGAGTGAAGGTAGGAGGGAAAGAGTGCAAGATAAAGGGGGCTGCAGAGAGGGGTGTGTTGCATGCAGCAGAGCTTTAGCATGTCAGTGAACATCGCGGTGCACCACATCTGAAGGTGAGGCGCCAAAGAGGCCTGGGCAGTACGGAGGACAGCTTTGACCCTCAGAATAGACATGCAGAGTTATATCAGTGTTCAGATATAGCAGAGTGCAAATATCTCGAAAGGTCGAGCTGCAGGATACGAGAAATAAATGTGATAGTTGATAAGTAAGGATTAAACTACAACAAGCTGTGCGTTCTGAAAATAACACAATAAAACAGACTTCTTTTACATTATGCAAAAATTAAGAATGGCAGTTAGCATTGGTATTCTCTCTGACCATGGTATAAAATATGTTACACAATTTGATGATTATTTTTATAAAAAAATAATTCATAATTTACATTTTAAGTTAAAACACATTAAAACACAGTTATTTAGCTGTATTGCTAATTAGATGCTAGTTATCAATTGTGATATTTCTGTCTTTTACTTTTTGTACTATTGATTATACTCAAAACTACTGTCCTGATTGTATTTATTTTATATATAATTTTTTTTAAATAGACCATTTATGGTATTATTTTTCGCAATCTATGAACCGCTGTGTGTTCTTAATAAGGAATGAATTGAATATACACATTATATTTTTCCAATTTAGTCAAATGTAACATCATTATATATATCATAAACCCCAATATTATTGTCTTAATTTCATTTTTAACTTTTTGCAGCTGTCTAAAGTTATTCCTCACTTTCCAAACACATTCCAAGCATTGTAATTACTCACCACGATGAGTTTATAACAACTTTCAGAGGCCAGAGCGGAGTTTGCCGACATGGTAACGCTAACAACAACTAGCATGCGGCGCCACGCCTTCTGGTTCTATATATATGCATATATATGCAAATATCACACAGCTGTCTCATTTTAAAGCTATGAGCTGCTTTTACAGTATGTCTGTATTGGGCCAAAACAAAATCTACTTCATTACAGGAAAAAAAAAAAAAAGGTTCCAAGCACCTTAATAATAGAAACTAGTCCACTGATTTCCAGTTCCAAAAAGCAGAACTGTCTCATCAGCAGCAGAATGACCAGAGGCTCCTTAAACCCAAACTGTAAAACCCCACACTGCAGGACGTCTTTTGGTCAGTCAGCCTTTTCTTACAGGGGTCGTAAACTGTGGAACTCACTGCCCACAGAGATTAAAGGCTTTTCTGAGCTCAAAATGTTCACCTCTAGGCTTAAGTGTTGGCTGAAAACTAATCAAAATTGTACCCACTTGTTAATAATGCCTGTGAATGAATGAGTTTTGGTTGTATACAATTGCACTGTGTAATTATAGAGTTGAATGTTTTAGTGTGTTTTTGTGGAAAAGCCCAACCGGGGACGGGAGTTGATAATTAGCACTTTGCTTTGTACCCATGTCTGACTGCATTGTCCCTGCCAAATAAACTAATAAATAGGTAAATAAATAAATCTGCAAGCAGACAATGCAGAATTAAGATGCATGAATCAATCAAAATACAACAGTGATGAAGGAACACCATTGTAGACACCATTAAGATTTGCTAAAGTCAAGTCTGTCCAGTATTTGAATTTTTTTGTTTCTTCTTTTTTGTTGTTGGTGTTAGCAGCGGCATCTCCCTTTTGTGGTGATGTTCAAGCTTCCACTATAAAAGGCTTTTCTTCGCTTTGGTTGAATGCGCCGAGCGTTGACACATACACACACTCATAGTGAAACTCCAAACTGTTGCAGAACTGTCACAACAGCCCCGTTGTGAGCTTCAGCACGTTTTGAATCTCCAATATCAAATCAGTAGAAAAAGCAGCTGCACTTTAAAACTCTGTTTTGACTCAGAATCAGTTTACACTTCCATTAAATGCCTCATTTGCTCGACCACAAACAGATAAAGCTCGTAGTAATCCCGACCTGACGACTTCTCACTCTTCCTTTTAGCTGTTATTTTGATGATATTGATAGTGATATTCTGTGGTGACAATGATTTTATCTTGAAGGTACCCTTGAGCTCCAGAGCAAGGCCAAGAACTACCAAGTATTTGATATTCTAGTTATTCTAGTTATTGTACTGTAAGAGACAAAGTATTATCGCACTATGTTTTCGTGTTCAATCAAATGAAAGATATAAATCTATAAAGAAAAGAAAAGAGTGGATTTTAAATATTAGATTATGCCTGGCCAAAAAAATAAATACATTTGATATTGAAATAGAAAACTGTATTTAAAAATACAATTATGACACAAATATTACATGTATTGATGGAGATAATGCCAATACAATGACCGTGAATTACTGCTATAAAGTTTTAAAATGGAAGTTGAAACTTTAACTTGTCTATAATCACATATTAATTTGAAAAAAAAAAATACTATGATTTCAAGTTCAAAAGCCACATATGGTTTAAAAGACAATCTGAGGTAAATACTATCTGCAATAAAAAGTTGCAGATAGTACTCCCAGCTCTAACAATGTTGCAATGAAGTTTTTTTGCTTATTTCAGAATCATCCAACTGTGAACTTGTGTATAGCGTCTGTTGGAATCTTTGTCTTGGTCTGTGTGTGTCACCTCACAAGGCGTTAAATGTCAGATATTCAGATATTGGCTTGGTGGAAACTGCTCTGTTTTGTGCCGTCTGTGTTTGCTGTTTGTGCGAGAGTGTGTGCGTATTGTGAGTGCGTTTAAATGTGTGTGGGCAGAGAGGCTGTTTGATGTGAGTCAGATCCAAACCCAGCCTGCTTTCTATCACATGTGTGTGGGACGAATCCAGATGGCTCGGCAGGACCGCACAAATGTCACTCTGATAATGAGACAACAGGGCCTGCACAAGAGGCGCAGGTAACCGTCCAGGGTGCATGATTTTTTTTTTAAATACATACTAGACAAAATTACTATATATGTGCAGGTGGTGAAGGGTACAATGGCTCTCTGAGTAAGGTTTAAAGCAGCTCTGTCCTCAATCACAGAGACTTGCTGAGTGCTTTTCTGAAACTCCCCCTGTTGGTCAGCCTCTGTACTGTTCGGAGTGAGTGGCAGGAGGTTTTTGTCGATCAGGGTGAAGTGAGAAATCTCTTAAGAAGCAGATAAGTGTAACTTTTCTGGAGGAGGGCACACCACCTGCTTGTCTACATGCAGACATTATTGCTTTACCTGGAATGTTCCAAAGAATAGCATTTAACTAAAAAATCTTTAACTAAAAAAACGAGCAGAGGATGCCACCAAGCCACATAATAGTTTAGAAGTTGTGGAGAGGAAACCCTGTACACGGTGAGAATGTATGTTTATGCAGTATTTGAATGTTTTCATAGTATATGTATAAATGATGGCTCAGTGGTTAGAGTACTCAGACCAAGATCGGAGGTAGGGCTTGGCGATATGGCAATAAAAAGCAAATTGTGATCTCGTCCCTGTGACAATCTGCTATTTTTTTCATATCAACATATTAAGATTCTCTATTTGTCTATTTAATGCAGCTGTCTGCTGAAACACAAACATGTTTCAGCAGCGCCCACTCCTCTGTAAGGCTCTGTGAAGGATTTAACCAATCACAGCGAAGTGTGAACATTCAGATGAGGGTACGATACGTAGTAAAAATCGCAATTGTCATCTGGCTACAAGAAAATTATCATATACATTTATCTGCCATATCGCCCACCCCTAGTTGGAGGATTGATTCCTGTTCAGACCAAGTTCTTTAGTTGTGTCCTTTGGCAAGACTTCATCCTTCTTGCCTAATATGAATGTGCTGAGTGTGGGGATGATTGGTGGTGGCTGACAGATTCACGGCTGCGTTTCTGTCAGTCTGCCCCAGGGCAGCTGTAGCTTACCACCACAGAGTGTGGAATGAATACATAATGACTACAGTGTGTGGTGCTCTGAGAAGCTTCGACAAGCCTATAAAACGCCATAGACAAGGCGTTATTATTATTGCTTAATGCAACAAGCCATTACGGCAATCAATACTGTCACATTTCAGTCGATTATGTCAATTTGGCTACTCTTAAAAGAAGCAGAAAATTATGATGGAGTTTCACCATACTTTTTATCTCAGGTATAAAGCAATCCTACTAGACACATCTCTACAGGTGCTGAAGTTTCGGTCTAAGGCTTACAAACGTCTTCAAATGGACCACAGACTATATCACACACAATCATAAGTTGACCTAAATGGCTGTATGCCCCTGTTCCAGACTTGCCACCAGGTCATTGCAGGTCACCGCCTGGTTGCCATGGGAGCAGGCGATGTGAAGGAAAAGGCACAGATTCTCCTGAGCAGGCTCCAACCAGTGACACCTTACTGTCGCTTGAGTTGCACGTTGGAGTGTGAATGCTGGAGTGCGAAGTTGTTGTTTATTTAATTCTCTTTACGAGTCACAAGAGTGGCCTGTCAACCCTGCGTTTTCTTTTCATCTCTTCTCACACTCTCTGTTTCTCATTTTTCCTCTGAACCAAAACCCATTTTCACACGTACCTCATGGACGTTCACTCACACGTATTCTCGTAGTCGGCATTGTTCCTCTCGCATTGTGCATTCATGTTATTTTGTGGAGTCAAGCGCAGGTGCAAGTATGATACTATACGTTGGAGATTTTGTGTTACCTCAAATACACCTCTTCTAAAACACACACCAAACAGGGATAGCATTACAAACATGCACATCAAATAAATATGATAGGTTCTCATGTCTAACTTCTTTAGAACATCCTTTTCTATTCTTACTTGAGTCATTATTTACATATTTGAATTACTTCTACTGTAATATTTGAAGTGCCATTGTTCATTTCGTTGAACTAAATTTAAAAAAATTACAGAGAAGACTGATGAATTACACAGACAACTAAATATAAAGTATCATAATGACTACAAGTATACAGATTACACAGATTGTTGTCGACTAAAACAAGTGATATTTTTGTTGAATATTAAAAACTAAACATAATGGAGGGAATAGATCCAAGTTGCACTTTTCAGTCCCAGAGCCCCAAACTAGACCAAATACAAAGCCAGCACCCATGTAACACGTTAATACATATCCCATAAAGCAATGCATCACAATTTATCATAGGCAAATTAAAAAATAGGTATTTTTCTTGTTGACTATATCTATTATGTATTCAGTTGTTTAAATTAGCATGACATTTTTGTTGATAACTAAATTAAAACTAAAAGACTGGGAAAACCACACTATTATGCCGTTTTGGAGACAAATCCAGCCCTACCAACCATTAGTTCAAAACTGTATATTAACTACACTTAATCCTGCATTAGTAAAGCATGAACAAAGACTCAGTTCATCATGAACAAAGAGTTTATTAAGAATGATTCAGGCTTAGTGATTACTCAACTAATATTCCAACTCTCATTCCTAACCCTAACATCTAACCTTAATTAAGTAGTTACAAAGCCTTAATCATGCTTAATAAACTATATGTTAGATGTTCAGTAAGTAAGTCTTTATTCATGATTTTTTTTTTTTTTTTTTTTTTTGGCAAATTAAGGCGTATTTAGTAATTTGATGAATTCCAGTCAGATTTCAAGCATGTGTCTTATTTACCCAGATGACTTAAAATTGTATTGTTCTTTTAAAGCAACAGAGTTGGATAAGTTGAAAATACTTTTGCAATGCCTCTCTGGTCTAGAAATTGGCTTGCTGAAAACTTTTTGCAACTTAATGACGGAAAAACCGAAAGTCTGATTTGGCACCAGATGAGAAAATGTCTGTAATTAACCTTGGCTCACTGGGCCTTTCTGTACAATCAAGCGCCAGAAGTCTTTTAGACACATTTATGTCTTTGGACGGTCACTGTAGCCATGTGGTCAAAAACATTTTACCATTAACAGAACATATATATACTAAGAAATAGAAATATACTTTGAAATGATTGTCCACTCTTTTGTTTCATCTCGTTTGGACTTTTGTAATTCTCTCTTTTTACTTGTTTAAACAAATCCTCACTTAAACGCCTGCTGCAAGGTTTTTGACAAGAGCTAATAAACTAACGCGCCTCACTCTAATGTTCTCTTCATTGCACTGGCTTCTTATTCAAATTTGTATTGATTTTAAAGTCCTGGTATAGAGCTTAAAAACAGACAGTCTCCTCAGTATATCACTGACTTGCCACACCCTTACCCTTCTAGCCAGTTCTCCGGTCCTCAGGCCAGGGCCTCTTGATGGTCCCAAAGACCCGTTTTGAAAACCCGGGTGACCTGTCCTTGCAGGCAGTCGCTCCCAAATTATAGAATGCCCTGCCCATGGCCCTCTGTATGGCAGACTCTGTGGATCCTTTTAAAAAACAGCAACTTTTTTTAGACAAGCCTTTGGTTGACCAATGGCGCAATATCTCCTTTTCTTGTTGTTTATTATTGCTCTCTATTAAACCCTTTGTCATTGTTATCTATAAAAGGTGCTCTAAGAATAAAGTTTGCTTATTTACTTACTTATTTACTAATAGATAAAATAGTAAATAATGTCTGTGTCACTATGGCTGTATTTTGCACTATATCATTTTTGTGCCTTTTCTGGTTCAAGGCACTCCAAAAAGTGTTACAACTGTGTTAAGTAATTAAGTGTTCCATTTGTCAAATCTGCTACGAGGAATAGAAAATCAGTGTTATATACTTGTATACCTGTTAGTGATCATAATGTTTATGCCTGATTGTTTACTTTTTCTTCTGTGCAAATTATGCTTTTTAAACTTATTTTGGTGGCTAGGTATCATAATTAGTACATTTGTATGCCTTTCACCTCAATAAAGGAGTGTTTGGGACTGTATGGTTTGTAGTTTTAGTACGTTATGTAACATTTATAGTCCAAACCCTGCTTTCACACCTCTCTACAGATCTACACTCGCCTTCTCTCATTCTGCACATTTCCATTTCCATCGTCCACACACCACACGACTGTTTAGAGTCAAACGCAGGTGCGAGTTATTGTGCGTGTGAGATACTATGCTTTCTGGGTTTTGTGCGCGACCTCAAGTAGTCCCTCTATAACAGCCCATTGAGTCTCCTGAGGTCAGCGCACCTGCCAGGCTAACACGCACCCACGCCTCGCACTTCATATCATCTCCCAACGCGCCGCTGACACCAACGCGACCCACAGCTTATGGTATATATGCGTGTGTGTGTGGTGTGTGTGTGGTGTGTGTGTGTGTGTGTGTGTGTGTGTGCGCGAGGCAAATACGACTGTCCACTGCAGGCAGCAAATTCCATACGAAGCGATCTGTTATAGTGACAGGGAGGCGAGTATTTTTAGCCAGAGACAAAGGACAAATAATGTAGCAGGAAAGACAGGGAGAGACAACGGGGGACAGAGGGAGTGCGAGGGTAAACTAAAACCACCTGGATGTTGCTGACTGGCCGCTCTTGCTGTTTAGTGCATAGGCTATATATACAGAGCATCACGTACTGGATACTCTCTTATAGCCGCGCATAGTTGGCATTTAAGTACACACTGGTGGTAGCGGAAACCGATTTGGATAGACATATTAGTAATGGTGTATTTTTAACATAGTTTATTTTCCATCTGTTGATGTACTGTATATATAAAATGGCCATTGATGGGAAACTTACTACTACTAATTCCTGTCATCATTATTAACAGTACACAATGGTCCAATGTTACTAAATATAAATACTAACCAAACACTATACCATCTCTCTTTACCATATCATTTGCGCTTGGAAGTTTTTTGGGGCCTTCAGTCTGGTTCAAATTTTAAGAGGTTTTTAACAGGTTCTTGTATTTTTTTCTTTCTTTTTTTTTATTACTCTGTCTTGTGGGATATAACCTGTTGTAAATATTTATCACTGTTTTGCACCAGTCAAGTGGCAGTTTGTGAATAAAACACAACAAAACACAATTTTCTTTTTTGGCCTTTGTTTACATTTACAGTTCCTAGGTAACGGTTGTGGAATTACCTCTACCTTTGTTACATTTGCTCATGTCCAACCAGGAAGTGCTACTGTAAACGTCAGAAAATCTTAAATGTAATCATGCTCACTACGTTTTAGTTTTAAACGTCGTGAAATGCCTTCGTCAAACCTGTCTCAGCACTATAAAAATAGATAATGTTATCGTGGTTAAAGCAGCATGATTTTCAGTTTGAATTCTAAATGTACTTCTATTGAACTTATATTATTTTAAGCCAACTGTACTGCTACTACATTACCAGCAAATGTTCAGAATGCAATAGTATGCCCCGAACAAGAAAACCGAATATACTTTGTGTGTTATAATGTATTTTCACTTGATTTAACCACTAATGATGGCGCTGGGGCAAAGGTGTGCTGAGTATGATGAGCCTGACTCAGCTGATCTGAACCCACAGCATATGAACAGCTGGCTGTGACGCACCGAGGTTTACTGTGGTCATCTGCGTTAGTCATGATTCAACAACATGTTTTAGTAAATTAATAATTGAATCAGGCCTGAACCGTTCCCTTTAAAACGATGTATAAAAGCAGCTGTAGTTCAACCCCAACCCAGAATAAAATCAGATGCCTTGTAATGTTGCACAACTTCTCTTAATATATCTTTACACAATTGTTAAACCACATGGAACAAAACACTACTACTTATTCAACATGACTGAGGAGGACTTCCTCTTCGGACTTCTCCAATTTGCTCAATGGACTCATGAGTTTCAGAAAGTCGTGGTTAATTCTGCTGTTAAGCCTTAGCCTGGCATTTTTACAGCCATGACAAGTTTTCATGTTTTTCTCATTGTTACTTTGTTTGCTGAGAGAATGTGTATGTACCAATAACCTAAATATGGTGATATTGTATTATCTCACAAAAAATTATAATATGTTGAAATACTATAGTCTTTGATTGACTGCAATATGCAGCAGACAACATGAAGAAATAACTATTATTTAGCACTTTCATATCTTAAATCTTTGGATTATGATTCGCACCAAAGGCTTGTTTAGGCATTTTAAAAGGGAAAAAGTAAAAGTTCTACAATTCTGTTCTCCACAAAATCACAATAAATATTGTATCGTAGAATGAATATCATGATAATATTGTACCATAAGATGTGCATATCACTCATCATTTTGTTGCATATTTTTCATAGTTTATCATCAATCAAGTGAAAATTGAAAATTACATAAAGTATCTCTGAGCTTTGTGAAGGGATCTGTTTATTTATGCCAATAACACACAAAATTACATCCAAAATGAAGAGGCAATTTACGCGCAAGGAACCATTTTTTCTGAAAATTATTGGTTCATTATTGTTATTTGGAAAATAACAACTATTGTGTAAATTAGACGAGCTTTGCCCCTTGGCAGTGCTTGATAACATCTTTAGAATTACCTCTACCTAATCTGCCACTTCTGCTGCCCATATCCTATGAGGAAGTAAAATGATAAACTTCACCAGAACTGTCAAATTAGGCTGAACTAAGCATGATTTGTAGCAAAACCATGTACAGTATGTTAACTACGTAAAATGAGTAATCAAAGCTGTTTTATGGCCTTTAACCTCCAGTGTTTTATCCATCCAGGGCAGTGCCTGCTTGTGGCTCTCTCTACTTTAGCTCTCAGTGTAGCACAATGTCCTTCTGCCCCCCTGTTCACTCGGCCTGTTCCCTGACTCAGCACTCCGACGCAGCTAAAGTTTCCCGGGACACTATTAGGACATCACCGGTTTTGTGTGTGTGTGTGTGTGTGTGTGTGTGCGTCTGCTTTTGTGGCATGAGATCTACTGTTGCATTTACGGTGGTTAGGTTCTTTTCTCCGTCTTATGCAATACGATATTTTTCACTTTGCAAGTAACCCTGCATGGGTATTTTTGTCTGTGTGCCTCCGAATCAGCTATTGTGCTATAAAAGATGCGCTCAAATAGTCTCCCAATGGGGGCTGTACAGTGTTTGCATTGTAAGTATGTGCTGGGGGTAGTACTAGTTCTGCTAACCTAAAATAGCAAAGGTGTGATGTAAAAAAGGAAAGGACGTTTTAGGAGTAACTGACACTGGTGAGTCACTTTCACTCACAAAACACGTGGGGTTTGCTCACAGGCGAATTCAGTACACAAAGACATACAGCAGAGGATCTCAATCTGGGGCACAGGAAGCAGTTTACACTTTATTTAATCTTATTCTGGTTTGGTACAAGTATAATGTAAACTATTGCTAAGACCTTGTTGCAAAAGTTAGACTGTGGTTTAGTCCTGATATTGCCATTTAAAAGTGCGCTAGTTCTTCCTTTGTTTGGTGGTTAACTTTGGTAGTCAGATGTGTTTTTGTTGTGTGATGTTCTTTTTTCCCATGCAATTGAATGCAGAACAGAATAAACCTGGTGTCATCCTGGTTTTAGTCCTCTATTCCTGTAAACTTGGACCAGAACAAATTATAAGCTTAGACTTGAAGATTATTAAACTTTTCTGTCTCTATGGAGATTTGATCTGCTTTTCCTGGAATAATCCACATTATAGCATTGACACTGGCCAATTTACCTGTCAGATCTGTGGCGATGCAACCCCAAGCATGGTGTTTTATTTTTATTTATTTTTTCCATTCCTTTTTTGCAAGAAAAACACTTGGAATTGACTAAATACAATATAGACAAGTTTAATGCCATACACTGGGACATTCCAGACAAAACATAGAACATACAAGAACCCCACTAGAATAGTTGCATAGTTGCACCTTTACGTCCTTAAAGTTATTTCAGAGCGTTTTTTACATTTTCTTTCACATTTTAGATGTAGTCTTGTCCTTGGCATGTCCTAACTTAGCCTGGATGTAGACTATATGTTCTGTCTTTCCTCTTGTTCTTATTTTAGACTTCTGAAAATTGCATCTTATGAAGTAATCCTTCCTCTGAAAACTTTGAGAATCAGCTAACAGTTTGTCAATTCCTGTTTCATTAGCTTTTGACCGCTCTTGTGTGAAATGGTCGTATGCTGTCGTGTAATTGGCTGAGAAGAAGATTCCCACCCGGCCGACTTAAGCTACGAGCGTTCATAAATCCTCGGTAATCTCGTTTACTTTGACCAGTCTCTCAGTGGGAGCTGAACAACCACAAACAGTAACTCCCGTCCAGCGGCTCGGTCCCGGCACGCACCGGATTTAAGGGGTCATTGGGGTCAAGTTTCAGGACCCCCCCCTCCCCGACCCACTGTGTATTATTTGCTCATAAAGGTAGACATGACTCCTGTTAAATCACCACTGCCTTTTTAAAACTTCTGCTTCTGACACCATCCGGCATGAAGTCATTGACTGGCGTTAGCTGGGTCGACCTCAAGATATTTTTAGCGCACCTTTCTGACTTGACGTGGGAAAACTACTAGCAATATGTAAATGGTCTAGTTTTTTCATAATTTATAATACAGTAGTAGACCCATTGCAGGTAATATTAACTAGCATCATTTTTGCTAATATTTATAAAGAATTATAGTAACACATTCTGTACTAAGCTTGAAGATAAAGAATGTCTTTATCCATGTCTTTAACTATTGCAACAGTCTTTTTGAAGTGTTTAAATAGAAATGTTTTGATATGACAACCAGACTTTCTCCAAACATACCTTTAGGAATGTCAAGATTATTTGGTTAATCAATAATCATGATTATCCAGGTCACAATATGATGGTAAGAACTAAAAAAAATTCATAATCGTGACTATTTAAGAAGCTAAATAAAGTATTTTTAATTCAGTCGAAAAACATCTACCTGCAGCCTTTATCTGGCTAACTTCATTTTGTCATGCAGAAAGTTTGATTTTTAATGAAGTTGGTCACAATCATGAAGAAAAGTAACGTGTTAAACATTGGGAATACATTTTTTAAAAAATATTTCACTGTTGTTTGGTCATGATTTCAGTAAACGTGAATAATCGTTAAATCGTGATGTTTCTTTTCACAACCATCGCACTCTTGTAGACCTTTTGTAGTTAACATTTGAATAATTATAGTACACTATTGTCAGGCGTTTAGTGGCACACCCAAGTTTTTATACATTTATATCACAAGAAAGGCAAAGGAGTATTAGATATGCAAATACCCTGGTAGTTAAAATGTAATAAATTATGTTTTTGTACACACTGTACTTGTTGAGTAGAAATAACAGCAACCGTTATGTTTTTATTTTGCATTCGCCGTGTGTACCTACACCTTTTGTCTTTGCACAGTAACTACAGCAGCACACATTTTAATATGATGCGCTCCCGAATCTTATGACTATGTATGTTTTTCATTTTCGGGGTGTCAAACAAATTTTCACTTGGCAAGAAGCGAGTGGTGCTTGTTCCCACTGCTATTTACAACCGTGTTTATGGGATGTTGTAGTGTGAATGCAGAAGTGAGAGCAGGAGAGAGAGAAGAGGAGGAGGAAATGATACTAAGATGTTTGGCTTGGCCTGTGAGCCCTGCCAAATCATCACAAGAGCACAAGACACATGCAGCAGTGGCGTGCAGGAGTCACACCCTCCCACACTCGCGGCTTGTTTGATTACAATCCTCCTCCCACTTCAGGGCTCCAGTCAGACAGAAACTTTCACAAGATAATGCAGCCACTGCTCTGACATTAATGAAGTGATGACTCTAGTTTTTTTGATGGGTGGACTCAAATAATAAGCTGAAAGGCATGTTTTCCCCACACAGAACTAATGTGGTCACTTTGGTTTTAACACCGTTTTAACCTTGCACAACGTTTTGGTTGTTGTATTGTTGGAAATAGCAAATCGATCTATTTTCTTTTTTTTCTTTTTTTTTTTGCATAGGTAACTGTACTTTGTCTTTATGCTAGTGTTTTGCCTGTGTGGCAGTATGTGTTTTTATTACAAAGAAAAACTTGGCCTGGTGGCGTCATGTGCTTGTTCACATGGAAATGTACAGTGCATCTTAAATACAAAAACTTTAGATGTGGATACTGTGTAAAAGTATGCATGATAGCCCTCATTTATCTCATTTACACTTATTCTTTTTTGTTACATAGATTTGATTACAACTGATTATTTTGGATTATTTTACATTTATCCAGGCATTGGACCAGAGCATATGAAAACAATGCATAGTGATCTATGTTGACCCCCTTTTTAAGTTATTTTTTAATCAAATTAATCTTCATTTATCCCAGTCTTCTCTCCAGACCGTGATGCAGCTGCAAGAGACAGTCAGAAAGATTTTACAGCCAAAAACACTTTTTTATTATAAGTCACCTTTATGATAAGTAGTCATAATAATAATAATAATAATAATAATAATAGTGCTTCTAGTTTTCTATTTTCACCAAAAATGTTATGCCAATGTTATGCTTCCCAGTGTGCCGAAATACGCATATTGATTTAACATATGTATCAAATATAGCACAATTCTTATTCATTTGTCTAGACATTGAACACCTCAAGAGGTACAATTGTTCCCTGTATCAGTATCACGTTTTGACAAATACATTTTTCATGGTCAAACTACCTCTGGCTTTGTCACAATCATCTTGACCTACTATTGCTCATAAAAGTCCATCTAAACTAGGTTAAATTCAAAGTTGAGTGTCATCCATTTGTTCCGTTCTATCAGCCACCCTCAAAACCAGCAAATGTATCAAATTCTCACTTGATTTTCATCCCTGGGTCTTGGATTCCCGCTGCCTGTGACATTGCATTGTAAGAGATCCATGCTGTGTAAGCTGCTCTGACCCAGCCTGGCCTCAGCCTCGTGTCCCGTCCATAACGTTTGGGAAAAGGAGGACATGAAACACAGTGGGACATATCAGGTTGGCTTTTTTTGTGCCGGGTGACAGACTTGGGCTCAACTGCACTGCCTGTGTAAAGGAATTTACAGTGATGGGTTTACTCCAGGTCATGTGATGGGAACTGGGGCAGGCGGTACAGTGAAAAACAGCATATGACTACTTAGTACATGTTCTCATGGAGGTTTCACAATAAGATGTATCCCCTTGCGGTTCATTAGCTGTAGAGCAGGGCACATGATGGCGCTGACAGGGAAATTTGTCACTCAGTCTGCGCCAATGAAACTGAAAAATACTTACTATACATTTTGTAAAAAAAAGAATTAAATAGGAAATTCCAGGACATTATCTTATTACAAAGGCTACATAAGAATTAGATCAAATCACAACTATTGACATTGATATTTTGGTGTCATCTACACTATCTACATCTAATTAGCCTTATTAAAGCATGAATAAAGACTTAATTCATAATGAAAACATGTTTTATAAGAATGATTAAGGCTCCTCAAAAAATTTCACCCCCAAATGCAAAAATATCACTGAACGAAAAGAAAGTATGATTCAGATTTTGTAACGACCTACGGGGGATAGGAGTTAGGATATTAATTATTAACGAAACTTGAATCATTCTTAGTAAATTATTTTCACGTTATGAATTAAGTTTTGATTACGGTTACAATTAAAGTGTATCATTATTATTTTGTATTTGTTGACAAACAGAATTTCCCTTTTATTCCGACAAATATAATTATTTCATATTGCCGTGAATTTTTTGCATTCCAGAAATTGCATTTAAAAAAATTCGTATTATTATTTTGTCTTTTATATTTTCCAGAGCTATATCCTCGACGTGTCAAATTTGTCCAGCTGGTGTTACCATTGACCTGCCATAACATGTCAGCGATTACCCTGAGCCCATGTCACCTATTGGGACGTCCTCCTACAAGCACACCTTGCTTTAACCTGATGTGGATTCTGATTGGCTGAATGGGCTTAAAGAGCCTGCAGCAAATAGACTGATCCACGGGCCGGTCCATTCTGCAGCTCTCAGGGAGGTTAATGAGCGAAGCCGGTGTTGGGCTTTGAGCCAAGTGACATGAGCTACAACAGCTATTGCAAAAGCTTCCACAATGACTGAATAATTAGACCAGAGAGGCAGTGCGTGGCCAGGGATTGACTGAAGTGAAGTGCTGGGCAAAAGGGGAAGAATTTAAACACAACAAAACAAAAAAAAGTTCTCAGACTGAGTGAAGTAGTAAAGCTGTGAGTGAAGGAGCACGAGGAAGGGAGGAGAGGAGGGGAGGGGAGGGGGGTGTGGGAGAGAGATCAAGCAAGCTGGAGAGATAGAGAGAAAGTGAGCCTAGTCAGAGAGGCGTTGAGAGTGTTAGAAGGAGGCAGGAGAGGATGAAGGCAGGGAACCAGGCTGAGCTGTAGAGGAAGACTTTCAACACAAACTGGATAATTCTCCACGCTGTCACCACCACCACCGCCGCTACTGCCGCCACTACTGCCACCGCTACTGCCACCGCTACTGCCCTATCCAATGACTAGACTGTCTGTAACCGGCTCCGCAAAGGCACAAAGCAAGGTATGTAAGCAGCAGCAGCAGCAGCAGCAGCACTTCACTCCGTCTCCCATTCGTGCGTGTGTGCGTGTGTGTGTGTGTGTGTGTGTGTGTGTGCGTGTGTGTGTGTGTGTGTGTCAACTTGTAAACAAATAGTAGTAATCAAAGAAGCCGGCGTGCATGTTGTGGAGAAAGTGCTTGTGAATGACATGTTGGCAGAAGTGGGCACCTGTGCGTGGGACATGTTGTGAACAGGATAGACAGAACATAGTTAGAAAGCAAGAGAGCGAGAGAGAGAAAGAAAGAAAGAAGGGGGAGAGGTAGAGAGAGGTTCATTAATCAGTGTGAAGGAAGATCCAACGCTTTCAGAATTAGAGCAGTGGGCTGAAATAGCCACAGAGGGGCAGATAGCCAAAAACGGGGGGTGCCCCAGAGGAGTGCACTTAAAAGTTTAAGAGGGATGGATGAGCGAAAGGAGTAGGAAGAGTGAGGGGAGTGACTATTTTGACTAGTTTGAAAGAGACGTTGAGGAAAGGACTAATAATAAAGCAGGTGCAGTGGGAGCCTCAACTTTTTCCTCATTTGAAAAAAAAAAAAATCACGTGTCTAAGCTACTTTTAATCCAATGTGTGTTTTATCTGTCCTTTCTTATCTCATCTTGCATAGACGAATATTACACCATACAGCAATTATATTTTTGCCCGCTACATCAGGCGCTGTCCGTCTGCTGCGGTGACATCCCTTCCATATGCTCCATATATATAGCACATTTCACAGGTTCAAAGTGTTCCGTGGGCTTTAGCTGCGACACAACATTTGTCCCTGCTGACTTTAATTCACTTATTTCAATTATGGAGGCCGATCAGCTAGAGTGAACAGGAAATGATGTAAAAAAAAAAAAAAAAAGAATTGTGAATGAATGACAAAGCGTTTGGAAACTCCCTGCGTAAGTTACTTTGGAAAGCTGGCGCTGTAAAAGTCATGAATGATGCAAACGAAAACGGTGAATATGGGTTGATGGCTTTTTAAGGTAGGGCTAATCTAGAGACGCGCTGTCCCCCCTCCTTTGCCCGCCGCGGCTCTCAGAGTTGTGTCACCCTGTATAGCAGTAACAGGCCTCTAGTGGGAGAAGGTTGCGCGGCGGCTGGCCCTTTAAGAAGTCTATTTTTACAGGGGCACACTCATGCATGGAGCGAGGAGCGCAGAGGAGGCAGCAGTGGCACGTACATATCCGCACTTGTATGACTCCACACTGTGCATCCTATAGACTACTACTAATGTCAATCCCAATCCATAAGCAATAAATCACACTAGTTTTTCGGTATTACCCAACAAGTTCTTTATTTTTCCCATTTGTTTCGATTGGATCTCTCTGAAGTCTAAAAGTGATAATGAGTGGGTGCGTGCAGTAAAGACACCCTTGCACAGTGTACGCCAATGTGCCAACTATTCCCACATACTTGTTTTGATATGCAGATAGCGATGAAAGAAATCTCTGCAAACATTCGTGCCCCTTCTTACAAACATACATAATACACTTTAGTTAGACACCCACACACTTCTTAAAAGGGGAATAGAAAAAAAATCATTTTATGGTTCCGTACAAGCAGGCCCTCCTTTCTACCCACAACTGAAAATCACTTGTATCTGGAAATACTCTTGGCCTTATGCAATCTACATGTTATATAATGCATGGGTTGTCATTATCACAGTGTTCGTTCACGTCCTGCTGTGCCTCTCCACCTCCAGCCCACCGCGCGCGCACACATACATACACGCGCGCACACACACCTTACACCTTGCATTGAAAGTCATACTCCACTAGCGCTCCCACCTACGCCGAGTGTGTCCCCTAGAACTGCCGGTCCGCTGAGTGAGGGAAAGACAGCGAGTAGGAGGGTTGACAATGAGTGGGAAAAAAAAAAAAAAGAAAATAACTTGAAGTGTACATTCAGGCAATTGCATGCGAATATGGATGTCTGTACAAAAAAAATCCTGTCAGAACTTTGAAGAGTGGGCAGCGGTCCGTGGTTCGGATCTGTTGTTTCGGGATACAGGCAGGAATCCCACATCATCGGCTGAGTGTTTGGGTGGAGGGGACAGTTGTCAGTCTAGTACAGGATGTTAGTGCAGGGTAATCAGAGAACGTGTCACTGATGTTCACACCTTTGGACAAAAGCTGACCTACATGTCGCAAAGAGTCATGGCCGCAAGTTTCCCGTGAAAGTTTACCAGAGTTAAAATACGTTGTTAAAATACGAGCTTTTAATCGACACAGATGGCCAAGATAGTTGAGATTTTGCTTAAAAGTAAATCTACCTTGTAATAATGATGCAGTAGAATAGCAATTGTGTGTGAATCACAGATAAAGAAGTGCAGTCAAACTGGGCTGTAAGCATTTAGTCAAATTATTGGTTATCGGGTGATCAAAATATGTATTACGCAACTAATTATTATTTCATTGGTTTCATAAAGGATTTATATTGACCACAGCAGAAAGGAGAAGGCATGAAATAAGTTAGAAGGAGATCTGGGAATGAATTGTGGATTTATTCTGCCTTTTTACATACAAATATGCTATTATTTATACTTTTCAAATATATGGTCGGATTACAGCAAGACTTTTGAGAGTTTTGAGACTAAATGACGCACAGGGTTAGACTTTAGTCGACCAAGAATCGTTTTACTCGGTTACAGCTGAAAAGGTAACTATAATAATGAACAATTACAAATAAAAGTAAATTGACATCAAAGCTTGGCATGATTTATTTTGACTGACATTTTTGCACTTGCTTCTCAGCTTGTGTACCTTGATGTCTGTCTCAGTGTTTGGGTTCCATATTGTTGGATAAGCTCAATCATTTCTTTGCGAGGTGACAGCTGTTAAAATAAAATAAACTAAATTTAACTTTCCCCCCCACAGTTTGGCGATAACAGTAAATTAGTTATGTTTTTTTTTTCCAAAAATAACTTGTCTGGCTTTATCTTTATCACATCAGCCAAGTAAGTGAAGATTTAAAGTGGTAATTTATGTGTTTTAATTTGCACATGCAGTAATTCCTGCTTTCTTCGAACACAATGAACATCAAGGTCTACTGTCATATACATTTAGTGTAATTGCACTTCTTCTTCCCCCTGATGTCTGGCTGAGTGAGTGAAATGACTGTTATGTTGTGTCACAGTTTTGGTGCATCACAGTTGGAGTGAGGCTAGAATTGGCCCTCGAGTCGAGCCGAAGAATAATCCCAAACACGGGCAGGTGTTTGAATACACTTGACACAGTGTCAGACTGGTTTAAGGCGACATGCCCACCTGTCGAGGTTTCTTAAATGCAGTTTCAGCTTTTTTTTTTTATCAAGGGTGATCTGACATTGAAGTAGGGCTGGATATAACAAACAAACAAAATTACATCTCTTTTTTTCTCATAATGATTAATCACAATTTTGGTTTTCAATATGTATTTCTTGAACACAAGCAATACCGACTTATATTTGTTCTCATTTAACACAAATACAAGTCAAATGTCTTCCTCCAAAGTCTGAATTCTGATTTTACTGACAGATTGGCTGTGACCCTCACCAGTAAAACACACAGACATTTCATCAACAATCTCTTACAAATGTTTATTATGTGGCCTCCTAAAAATGAAACATTCTAATTCGTGTTAATAAAAGTCAAAATTGTCCTTGGTGAAGAACAAAAAAATCCTGGATCCACATCAAAAGCTTTAACTGTTTTTAATAGTTGTTTTGTTTTGTTTCTCAATTTACTTACTAAAATCTGAAAATATAGAAAGAAAAAAGCCTACAAATTCACCACAAAAGACAACCTCATTAGCAGAAGCGCTAATTGTTTCTCATTTTCAGCCACTTTTCCAATACTTTTACCTAATTGACCACTTATTTTAATAACCATACAGGTCTGTAGTGTTGCATGTAATAAATAATGAATGTGACTCCAAGATCCTTCTTAGTGCATTGTTTCTTATTGCTTTCTAGTAGAGTAACTATCAAACTTTTAAGACTCCACTAGCTTGACTTTGGCAGCCTTTTAAATTCATATAGGCATTTGTTGTTTATTTTCTGTGTCTCTTTGCTCTTTGTGTTTGCATGGATCGTTTTCTGTGGCCGTGACTCCGCTAACCCGTGTGTATGATCAAGCAGTATGTTCTCCTCCTCCTCCATACTTTATCTACAATAGGGGTCGTGACCTTTCAACTCTGCCACCCACCACTTTACGCCCACACGATATGAACCGAGCCTGTCTTTTTTGAATACTTTACTGCATGGTTTTGTTGAAGACAGAAAATCTCTTCTCAGGCCTGCTATTATTGCAGTATTAGCCTCTAGATATCAACGTACAGAAATTGTAACCTCCAAGATATCCGGTAGCCTTGAGCATCAATACAGTCTTCGTGCCATGTCTGCTTCTTTGAAGTACATTTAAAGAGATTTCAGTAGAGAAAAATGTCATTGAATATCTTCTGCCCTTTGCAATAGCTGTAAAAATGTAATGGAATAAATCAACTCCTGATGCATATTTTAGTTTCTGATGTCTTTAAAACAAACCGTGTTATTTAAATGAGCGTGCTGGCCGAGCAGGTTAGGTGTGGGAGGAGGCTATAGACAAATAGCAATAATGGAGTAATATAGCGGCGTTGCCTTGAATACTCGCAGTGATAAAGGTTCTCCAGACAGCATCGGTGCAGAATGTCTAGACGCTGTCTCTGAGGATGAATGGCACTCCAGTTATCGGTGGCAGACATGGCCATGCTCTCTTGTACAGACAGATGTCACCACTTTCTTTGCTTATAGTAGCAGTTCAGTAACTTTTATCTCCCAATAAAGTTTGACAAAAGTTACTCAGACTAATCCCAAAATAACACCCTCCACTCTAGAGCGGATCTCGCTTGTTGTCAACCCGTGTCGCGTCCAGCACCTTGTAGGGCTCTGAGCTCTGATATCTTTGTGTGACTTTAATGGCTGTTAATAAGAGACAGGACTCTACCGGGAAAACCCCCTTAAATATATATTTACAATACTGTGATTGTATTGTAACATGTTTACTGTTTGTGATCTTTGTGATATGAGCTTTCTGTGGTTAAAACAGAACTTTTTCAAACCCACATTAAAAGATGTAAGAGGCGTGTAAAAAGTGCAGAAATGAAACTCCATCAAAAGATACTTAAATGTCAATAGATGACAAGAGCACAAGAGCGTCTCAGAAAATGTCAAACATGAGGGCTGCAGCGAGCGTGCAGAACCGTTCTAATGACCCTGTGCACATCACACATGTTTACTCTGTGTCTGGTGCTTTCACAGAAAGAGGAGAACTCCAGGATGACTTTCTGCTTTTGCTGACTGCTGACCAGTGTGTAATTAGTCAAGTCATATTTTTAACTGATATTGCGTAAAAGCCAGCTTAAGGAGCCATAGCTGCCCTATTTATACCCAGGGGCTAATGGCCTGTACCACTACACAGGGGGATTTCCTCCCAGAACTATACTGAGCCTGCACTAGGCCGCACCAGTTAGGATTCACATGGATTAACCCAGCAATACATGCCAGTGTGAACCTCTCACACACTGTGACACAGGTATAGTCCTGACTGTGCGCTCTCTCTCTCTCTGTGTGTCTCATCAATGTGTGTAATTGTGTGCACAGGAAGGTGGTGTTTATAGTAGCTCTAAGTCCATCCTCATTGTACTGAACCTGGGCAGTGCTGCTGGCTCATCCTGTTTAAGAATGGGTCAGTCCCAGGGCTGACCTGGCCTTCTGCCCATAAGCTTTGGGCCGTATCACCTGTCCTTTATCAGCTTAGGCTCCTTTGGAGTAAGCACAGGCCTAGTAGTACTACCTGCCCCTCTCTCTCCCCCGTCTGTGCCTTTCTCCTTCTGTCCTGTCACTGTCACTAGCTCCATGTGTTCACTACGGCTGTGCCCTCTCTGATTCTCTCTGTTCAGATGAGTTACATTCAGCAACACTTTTCTGCTGCATCAGACGTGGGTTAGAGCCCCCCACACACTGAAACGTGAGCAGACACCCGATATGAGCCTGTGCATGAGGGCACAGCCAGGGGCAAGGAAAGTACGACAGTTTGATTTCAAAACGCCAAAGGGAGCCATGTTCAAAGATTTAGTAACTGTCAGATCTTTTGTGTTCCTGCTTTACATTATTGGGTGGGTGCTGCCTGACTCATGTCTGACTTTTGAGTGTATGACTTTATGCACAAAGTGATGAAAACTGTTAAGAAATATTTCTTGATTACTAGTCATAAATCGGCTGCTAAATTTCAGCGTTTAGTCATTTCCTAATCTTCTTATTTTCACTACCTTTGGTGAACTTTGTAATTGACTTATTTCATTTCTTTCATTATGACTAGAGCATTTCTAATTTTACGCTGACATTTACAACAACTATCAATGATTTGATCATGTTTCCTTTAGTTTTGTGTAGAAAATGATCTTGTTTGCCACTGACCTGCTGACAGTAATTTTATCTTAGATTTAATCTAATTGTAAGATGTGCATATTTATTTTAATGATTTAAAATTGATGTAGCATGTAGTTTGCCCCTTGAAATTGATAGAAATATATTGCTAGAAAAGTAATTTCAAGTTTCATCTGTTGTGTTCAACAAGTTTGCTTTCTAAACAATTGCTTTTTTCTTCCTCATTGAAAAAATTGTAAAGAGCCCACACATTCAGTCACAATTGCCGACAGCATTGAGAGGCCCACACAGCAAACTTTCACATCACAAAAACCCATTGAGTTTGAGAGAAAAGAGTATTCCCCAAAATGTCACCAGACGCTTCATGTTGGCAGAGCGTGTGCGTGTCTTTTCTGCTATCTGTGGCCTTGTGCTGGATGCTAAACACATTTCCCTGTCTGATTAGCTTTTCACTTGATGGAGGTTGACAAGTTAGACAAGGTTAGCCTGCAATTGACTGAGGCTGGTTGTATTCTCTTCGTTTTCACTCAGTTTAGGATGTGAAAAAGCTGCACTTATAGCAATGAAAGAACAGTATATGCCGTGTGCGGTAATTAAATAGCTATTACCATTTGATTGCTTCATTATTTTCAGTTTTCCTCCCCCGTGCTCCTCTGGTTTACACTTCTGTATTGTGTTCGGTGCAATAAGAATTAACATCTGAAGTGGCATTGTACCAGTATCACATTTTAGTGTGCAGTATTTGCCTCCTCGAGTCACTGTGTCTACTCTTTGGGATTAAATTTAGTCAATATGCATTTCACCATTAGAGGCCCACTGTGTATTTGGTGACAACATTTTCATACAATATTTACTTTACATTATGAGCATAGTTTATCGTGTATGTATTTGTTGTAAAATAAAAAGTACATATTTTGGGTTCCTACAATACAGTTTCCTCAGTGGTGGAAAGTAACAACGTACAAAAGTAAACATTTTTAGATATATGTAGTTTACCGAAGTGGTTTGTATAGTGGATGCTTTTTTTTTACTTCACATTTGAGAGCAGGTATTTGTACTTTCTACTACATTTATCAACTGGGCTGAAAGGTAGAAAGTACTTTGAGCTTTGAGTTCAAATAAAATTCACCAGAAAGGTTATTATTTGTATTTATATGCATTTAAATGCTTCTGTCTACCAAAAATCTTTAAAGTAAATTTTTAAATGAGTACTTTAAATAGTTTTTCTTCCACTATATTGCATGTGCTACTTTCACTTTTTCACAGTACATTTTTTTGCACATGTATCTTTACTTTTACTTAAGTAACAAAACTGAGTACTTCTTCAACCACTAATTAAACCCTTACAGTTTAGTGTGTTTAGGGTTTGCCCATGTATCAATTTAATATTTTTTAGTTCATAGATTTAGTGTCTATTATATTATGTCCAATATGTAAAAATATATGCAATTATTTTTTTCTTCTTCATATTTTTTACTCAAAAATAAATTGTTTCATGGCAAATCCACTAAAACTAATAATGTCTTTGATACTTTTCTCCAATCAGTGTATTTGAAAAAAAAATGTAATAATTTCTTTGATACTTTTCTCCAATCAGTGTATTTGAAAAAAAAAAAAAAAAAAGGGATCAAGACTCTCAGTAATCACTGTATGCATCATTATTATAAAAGGTTACCTCACTCACTGTTACTCAATACCATTTCTCCCAAGTCACCCAGACAAAGACGCACACTGCTCGCCTTGGCCCTTGTCCTCGTTTGGCCTTTGCGCTCTCTGTAGTTTTTCAGACCCGGCACTGTGAATGAACTCAACTCCTAACAAGCTGTACCCGCCATACCAGCACTCCACTTCACTTCGGCGGCTGAATCATTCAAATCAAATCATTCTGTGCTCTCCCACTGTGCCCTGTCTACCCATACCCCATACTTGCAAATATGTGACAGAAAATTGGGTTTTTGTTTTTTTTTCATACATATGTGATAGATTTGAGGTTTAGCTTTGAGTCAGAGGCAGAAGAAAAAGCCTAAGTCTGAGAGTGTGTAGGCTGGAGCTCCAGTCCACGGCCCTCCCCGAATCAACTGTCTCCTCCAACGAACAGAAATGAATTCAGGTAAATCAGGCTAATTGTTTGAATTTTGCGTCGAATTGTAAACACGCTCTACTCCTTCACCAGCCGCCTCTCAGACTATATGGCCAGACGGTATATGATATATGTATGCATGTTTGTATACTGATTAAAAGCAAGTGGGCGGCAGCAAGCAACTGGTCTGCCTGTGTAGCTCGGCATAGCAGACATGTTTCACAGTGCTAGATATTACTCATTTCCTTAGCCCTTTTTGCTCTCACACATACACACTTCACACACACACACTTTGATACGGGCTTTCTCTCCTTTACTTCACTTTGGTGGGCTGCAACTCAGATGAGAAGGAGCAGGTCCACATTCAAGTCTAGAGGGATTTTTACTCTACTGGGAGGGGGCGGAAAGGAAAGGGGGGGTCAACTTGGGGACAGAATTGGAGTGAATTGTGGACAGCATTTGACGTCTCTATGCAGGAAAACAAAGGTCAGTTCTTATGTCACTCATTGTCTGTGTGTAAGAACAGGAGATCGGTGTTGCGTTTGTAAGAGGTAATTTGACTTTTGTGAGTGAAAATGAAAATATTGTGGATAGAATTGTGCAGTTCTGTTTTCCTTGCGGTCTGCAGTCATAGTCAAGTGTCATAAGTGTCCGTGGTGGGGTCAGCCGTTTCTCCTGAGAAAAGGCGGGATAATTGAGTAGGAGTGCAAAAAAAAAAAAAAAAAAGTTGCCATGAAAGCTGGCAATATTGCACCTGATATGATCCCAAGTATTAGTGTAGACTTCTCGATGTAAGTAACGGTATGTATTTTTGTATTGCTGCATTCATTGCATTTGTGAATAACACTTTTTGGTGTCAGCATGTTTACAATATTCAAGGCATTTCATCATGAACTCATTTACTGATCTCCAGAACTATGTAATGGTAACCACAGCATTAGTTCCAGCTTAAATGTAGGAAAAGTAGTTGTGATTATAAATACGATACGTCATATCTGTCTGCAACATCTCTATCAAGGACACGTAACTGAGCGTACGTTCTGCATCAGACTATTCCTAGATATAGGCGCGCTTTACCTTACTACCACGAATCAGTGGCATGGAGGTGGATATAGAGTTATTAGCATGAGTATCTGATGAGACTGAAAGGCATCTTACTATTCAAGCCTATCTACTCCCATGTTTCTGAGTTGCGCTCTTGGATATTTCACCGGATTTAATACATTTAAGCATATCAACTTATACAAGGATCCAAATTCTATTCGTGGCGCAGAAATTCAGGACTTTAAGAATATTGCCTAGATTCTTTTCAGTCAGTTCTGTTTATTTACTAAAATTGCCAGAAATGTTCATATGATATACATATTTTTTGAATTTTAATCAGGCTTATTATACTTGCCTGTCTTTGGTTATGTCAATTTGTGGTTTTACAGTGAAAAGTGAAATGTCTTTTATATTTTTCTCTGTCATCCAATTTAAGTTCAACAAATCTTAATGTAATGTACGTACTAAATATGGAGGGATAGTTCGATATTTTGTTGTCACAACGAGAATGACGTGGGCGAGACATTTTTCCACTTTAGGTTATAAATTTTTTTAGAACCCTTACGCCTACTTCTCGAAAAACCTACCAAAATGATTAAAAAAATAAAAAATCATATAGCTTTACAATTATATAATTAAAAATGCTGTTGATCAAATGTTTTTTTATTAATCGTTTCATAGTTTGTTTGTACATTTCATTTTTAATCCAAGACGAACTGGGTTTTTTGCAAAGAGATTGTTATTGCTTTTACGCATATTTCAAACGTCTGAGTAGATGGAGTGAATTTCCCACGTCACTGCGTTCTGATTCTGTTTGTCCATAGTAAGTTTGTTTTCGACAGTGTCTCCCATCCTCTCACTGCCATACCAGTTTGCAAGCTTCCACACAGATGTACAAAACAATTGCTCTACTTTTTTTTTTTTTTCCTAACACTTATTCTGTTTTTGGACCAAGTCGCTTGATGAGCAACAGTTATTTACCCGCCTCTTTCTTTCTTTTTCTATCCCTCCATCTTTGCCGGAGTATCCCCATCTAACCTCGTCTAACCGGCTGGATGTGAGGGTGCGCGCGTGTGTTTGTGTGTGTGAGCGTGTGTGTGTGTGTGTCTGGGAGGCAGTTGCCATGGCAACCGTGTGGCGGATGGTGTGGCGGCGGGGAGCTGGTACGGGCTTGCTGAGACAGACTTGTACCGGGTAAAGTCGGGGCGCATGGCGATGGCGTGTGCCGCGGCGGTGATGATGATGATGATGATGATGATGCTGTTTTGGTCTGCTCCCCTCTAAACAGCTGGGTAGGCCACGTACCAATCATCACTTAAAATTAAAAATAATTTTGGGCATGGCGGTGCTAAAATGTTGGAAGAATTCGCCTGGCTCCCCCGCACTTCTCGCTGAATGAAACGAGGCTGCAAAATCTCTGACACTTTGAGGAACACAAACACGCTAAACAAACAAACAAAATTACTCCTGGAAAAAAATGCATAGATGCCCCCTGCTGTGACAGATAATTACTATGCAAAGGCTCACACACTTGCCACTATAATATTATTAGCTATTATTACTGTAGCTTTAAAGTGGGTGGCAACCAATTCGATCACTAGAGGGTTGCAGTTGTCCAAAGGAGAATTTGAGTCCCATGTTGTGTGCGTGTGTGTGTGTGTGTGTGTGTGTGTGTGCGTGAGAGACAGGGGTGCTAGTAGTAAGATTACAGGAGTATGAGGAGGCAGTGAGGGTGTCGAGGGGGTGGTTCAGGAAAGTGCTGCAAAAACATATCTACATATTCCAATCATCCCCGAGAGCCATAGATGAAAACACTCCCGCTGAGAGTGTTCTACGCTCAAACGCAGCGCTGGCTCTGAACTTCACTGGCTGCAAATCATATTTTTAGCCCCGTCGTGGGAGTAATGTGTTTGAATGAACGAGTAAGTTGGACAGTTTCAGGACCCTGGCGAGGAGCTCAGATAATGACTAATAAGCAACAGTCATGAAGTTGGGGTCTGTCACCTTCCACGACCTCAAGTAGTTCCAAAGCGAGTGGATTCCTCTCCATATGTTTGAAGAGGTGTGATAGTTTGAAACGTGCTGTGATGCTTCGTGTTTCTGTTGCAGGTGAGTGGCACTTCAGTGCAGAAGGCTCCGCTGTGATCTGACAGGGATGCTCCTCTATCGCCCCCCGTTCTTCTCCCGCGAGGCTCATGTGACCTAGCCACACCCACTCACAGGGGGCGTCTCCACCGCCGCTGGAGCCCATCCATGAATCCCAGTCCCGACCGCGGCAAAGAGTGCCTCCCTCCCAAGAAGAGGGAGTCTCGACAAGGGTCGTCAGAACTGCCCCTGGATGAGTTCAAACCCCCTGTGCCGCTGCGGGTTAGGCCCAGTATCGGGAGGGGGGAAGGGGGCAGGGAGGCCAGTGACAGGGCCCTGACACACCCCAACAGCCATCTTCTCCACACCCCTCCCCCTCTGCCTGCTCCAGCCCCCAGCTTGCCCCTGCCTCTGCCATGGCACCTGGGCTACTCACCGTCAGTGTCGCTGCCCCTGTTCCCTGGGCAGGTGGATCGGAGGGGGGCAGGCTCTCCGGCCTGGAGAGATGACCCCCTGGCCTCAGCTTTACCTCACCACTCGCGCTGGCACAGAGGGGACAGCCTCCTCTCACTGCCCCCATCCTCCTCCCCCAGCTCCTCATTTAAAGCCCCCTTCCCAGCAGACTCCAGGGAGATGTGGTCCTACATGAACAGCGGGCGCAGGGATTACGGTTCATCTCTCTTCCCCCCGACATATCTGTTTGGGCACCACTCTCTGTACTCACAGGACACAACCTTAGCAGATCCCAGGCACAGGTATGTTGGAAAGAGGCCCAATGGCCTGGATGGTCCTGGCAGCAGGACTGCCACCTCCTCGAAGCCTCTGCTGGGAGAGTATGGGAACGACAGCAGCCGGCTGGACATCAGTCCACACAGCACTCATGCCAACGGAGCGCGCAGACAGCAGGAGAATCTGTCCTCTCTCTGCCAGTCTGGAGGGCTGTTCCTGTCAGAGTCGCCTGCTCAGGAAGAGCCACATTCCTCCCTGCAAGAAAGACATGCACACGCACCAGTGAAGAGCAGCTCAAATCTGCTCTCTCCCAGTGGCCATCCTCTGGGACCAGACGCCCGGGCTGGAAGAGGAGAGCTGTTAGACCACTTAGGAGTGTCCACAGCCGAAGCACAGGTTTATTACTCTTTAGGAATGTCTCAGAACTATCCCCTCTACAGCCCCTCAGGAACCCCACTGTACAACCTGCACAGGGACCCAGGGCCTAGGCAGCATGCAGTTCGGAGCACCCCCCACTCGCCTCTGGGTGTGTCCAACAATCATGACCGGCCCCAAAGAGACAGAGAACACGAGAGGGACAGAGACAAAAGTAAGGACAAAGACAAGCACTTACCACATCACAAAGACCAACAGAGGGACAGTGAGTCCGAGCGGAGACGGGACAGGATCAGAGCGAGGGACTCGTCTCCAGACTGCACTCACTCATCGCCCCCTGCACTCCTACCTCACTTCACCAAGGGATCCTTGATCGAGCTGGCCGGAGGGCGGCTGAAGCGCGTGGAGGAGCTGAGGACTGAGGACTTTCTGAGGAGCGCAGACACTTCTCATGACCTTCACCTCAGCACCTGCAAAGTCCTGCTCATCTCCCCCAGCAGCACCCTGGGCTTCAGCCACCTGCAAGTGCACCTCACCGACCGCAACACTCAGGTCAGTCACAGTCAAATTAAGGGTAAAGGTAAGATACTTTTTTTTTAAGTTACCCAAATAACTCGACAAACAATATAATATATGAATATAATTCTCGCCCAATGTTACTGTCAACTCTGTTCTGTGAGATAAGGTGATATTTAACACTTTTTGAGGCAAGAGTGAAAAAGTAATAATTAAACCTCGTGGTATAAATGTCTGCTATATTTTCTTATTCGGTGATTGCAGAAAGCTGTACCTTTAAGTGCATTTAACAGGTTTTCTAAGTATGATTTTTTTTATTGGGATAGTCCCTGTGGTAAATATTGATCATAGTGCTCTTCGTGCCCCTGCCGCCAATCCCCTACTCCTGTATATGCATCAGTTGTATTTAAACAGTCAACAACTTTTAATTTCAATGCATTTTTGTCTTGTTTAGGAGTTACTGAAGGTTCTGGTGGAGTACCCCTTCTTTGTGCGGGACAGGGGCTGGTCTTCTTGCTGTCCACAGAAAACCCTGCAGTTCTACGGCCTGTCCTGTCGCCAGCTCTCCGAGGGGGACGTGTGTCTGGCTCTCACCCCGACCCTCTCCCATCGGGCCCGTCCCAGGCCCCATCGCACCCAGTCCTCCTCCTCCAGAACGCACAGAGAGGAGATGCCGCCTCCGCCTCCCCCGCCGCCCCTCCCTCACCACACGCCTCCCATCGTCCCGGCGACTCCGCGCTCCTCCATCACCTCAGAGACAGACAGTAGGGGGCAGCCTCGTCCACGTAAGCGGCGCTGGTCTGCCCCGGACACTTTCCCCTCCACTGGAACTGAACAAAGCGTTTTGGATTTACCTCAAGGCTCGAAGCTGATGAAGTGGCAGTAGAAACTTGCACATTTAGCACACACAGCACACACACACACACACACACACACACACCCTGCTTGTCTCTCGCAAAGTCGAGAGAACGCAAGGTGGGGTTGCAGGGAAGGATTTATTGTCATGATTTTTACGGGTGCCCAAAATGATTAACCACCTTAGCTCAGTCCTGACCGGAGCAGCTGAAGATGGCTCTTTAGAGACACATTTAGTGAGACAATCAAAAGCACTTGTCTGTGTTCACTGTTTTTGTAATGGTTGTCCCACACAAACTTAACAGTGATTCTCCAGGTTATCGATTTTCAACCAGTGTTAAGGCTATGGAACAAGTGCATATAAATATACATATGAAGATAATTGACTATACAGTATATATATTACATAACTGATGTTGTATACAGTAAATATGCTAAACTAATGCAATCTCTGTCAGTATTGCAATGCATTTGTTTTATTTTTTTAATTATTATGATTATTTCCTTGCTTCAAAGCCGCAGACTCGGCCTAGGTAGGCAAGATGAATGTATAAACAACTCTTCGCCTTTTTCTTCTCGTCACCAGGAGTCTTTGCAGTCCGGCGTTCATCAAGGCATTACCGTCCAATCTGTTCTTAACATTGTCTCAAGAAAAAGGGAAAACACTAATGACAAATCCCACCCACACAGACAGGCAGGCAGACCGCGCTGTGTCACATCCTCCTCACTCATGGTGTTTTTCCATTAAAAAGTACGGATGGGAAAGGTAGAAGTGCACTGGCTTAATAGTAATGGTGCTAATAACACGTTGGAACACGATGCTTTGTGAATGCTCTCGACCCCTGTGTGCGGTCGCTTCTGTTCCCATCTCATTTGATGTACTGTATGTCGGAAGGCAGGGACATGATGAAAGTATTTTAAACTCAGATACGGGTATATCCTCTGATTCAGCACACTCTCTCACTTTAGTTCTTGTGTTTTTTTTATTTTGGAAATTTGACCTGTTGATTTGTTTTCTTTTTAAATGTTATAGCTACAAAAATGTATATTTTTAAAATTGTGACCCTGTTTTATGATGTTCGCTAGAAATAAAAAACAAAAAGCTTTATAGATTTCATTTTAGGTGTGGATTTATTTTCTGCACTTAAAGTTAAATGTGATTATATATACAGTGAACACAAAACTTCAGATTATCACATTATTTAGCTTAAAATGCCTTTAGATATACGCTGCACACAGCACATAAGCTATTTGTTCATAGTGGATGAAAAAGCACAAATATTATTTTATTATAGACAATAACAGTTTGAGAAAATCATATATTTTAGCCTCTAACTACAGACATTTTGCTACTTTGTCAGACTGAATAATGCCCTTGTTTCACTTCTGCCCGGTCCCACTGGAGGTCGGGCTATGGCTCTGTCTCTCTTTCACTGTGCGACACTCCGCTCCTCTCCTCAGTGTCCCCTAGATGAAACTGTTGTAGCAGCTCTTCTGCAAACACAGGCAACACCTGCCACAAAACGGTAAGAGATACAGCACGTGTTACTGAGGACCTCTGCTGGAGACAATATGGCACTGCAGCTCTTCAAACTTCATTCATTTCTGTAGTTCAATTCTTTTATCAATTTAATGGACAGTAATAAAAAGCAATGTGAGAAGGTTCAAGCATCTTTACGAGATGTCACAGTGATTATTCAATTGATATATATTTTTTATGCAACAAATAGCAATGGGGTTTTTTTTCATACATTTTATTTCGATTTTGTCAATATGCAGATTATACGATACAATAACATAAAAAAAATCTAATTGTCAAATCCAAAACACATGTATCTATAGTTAGCACACAATGATGTAATTAAAATTTACTGACCTCTGCCATGATAAGTTTCCTTGTTTTAGGAACATTAGGGTCTGGATACTCTTCACCAAAGCACAGCTCAATCTTATGCAATGGAACAGGCCCCTTGCCCTGAATACACCTCTGAAGCTCTGCACACAAACATGCCAACATACATAATAATGAATTAATGATAATCTGCATCAATCCATGTTCACATTCGACAAGCCATTTAACTTACGACTGAGAAACTCCGGCACATCCAGCAGCTTGAAGGTCTTGTCTCTCTCCAGTTTGTTGGGTCGGTCGGCGTGATGAGCCTGAGGGCCGTGCCAGTACACTCTCCCCTGTAAACACATAACCATGTCATTTGTTAGTGCAGGGGTGTCCAAACTTTTTTCACTGAGGGACGCATTTTGAAATTTATACGGAGCAGAGGGCCACAGACAACCAGACAATGAAGTGAATCATTATTGGCATTTGACCTTGTTTCGATGAGCCTCCACACCTCTAATAAGACTTGGAACATTAATGTTAAGTTGGTATAGCATCAAAATGCTTGAATTTTTCCAATTTTACAGTAAGAAGTTCTACTTTTTGTTGTTTGGATCAAATTACCAGGAAGCTGGAGGGCCAACAAAAATTGGTCTGTGGGCCGCATTTGGCCCCCGGGCCGTAGTTTGGACATGCCTGTGTTGGTGTTAGCATTCTGTAAAAATAGCCATAACAAACCTTAAAATAGAAGTGCAAATCATTTAATTGACTATATGTTTTTGAATAGTGTTTGAATGTAAAATATTATTTGCAATAGCTGCAATAACACCCTTAGTTATGTTTCCGAATGATCATTTTGGACATCAATTTCATTAAAACAAGAAAATATAAAAGTTAAACTGAGCAATATACTAGTTTCAGATTTATAATTCCTGAAGGAACTCCAAATTGCCAATAAAGGGGTAACCCTTGGGTGCTCGAGACGAAGAAGGTTGAGGATCACTGTTCTATGCAGATCAATATCAAACGTGACAGCACCAAAATCCGCCATCTTTGTTGTAAGCAGACTGCAACTCCAAAGAGTTATGACATTAACCAACAACAGAGCCGTGCTTCAACTATGGCAACTGCTGGGTCCCAAAGGGTAAATATAGAATATAGAATACATGTTGCAGTAGTTCACATAATAAAAACACAATTTGTGTACTATCAACCTATAAACATGTAGCTAGAATGCTCTATTTTGAACTGTGCAAAATCCAATATGTCTGTCATCTCTACCTGGCAAAAGCGTTTGATGAACACTCCGTCCGGGGCGACCCACACTACTACGCCTCTCTCCAGGTGACAGAGGAGGCGTGCCATGGTCTCGGCCATCCCCGCAGGCAGCGCCAGGAGTGCGGGCTCGGGGAAGGACAGCTGCTCAGCGGTGCATGTCCCGTAGATCTGCTCATTCCCCAACGGGACGCGGCCCTGCAGAATGAAACAGCCGTCCGGACTCTCGGTGGTCACGTGCATCACCTTCACTCCCTGGTACAGCAACGTCACCTGCATCCGGAAATCTGGACACAAAGAAGTTTCATTTTTTTAACTAAATTTGTGGTTTTCAAACTATATGATTACATTAAGATCATCTGATTTAATCTGGTTTAGTCACTTTTATTTGTTTATTTTTGTTTATTTCTTTTTCTTTTTAGTGGTTGATTTAGATATGTTTAGTCCAAGTTAAATCTAGTTTAAATTCAATGTATTTATTTTTTATTCTGCATCTCCATGACAAACTACTTCACATTCATCCCATTTTTGATATTATTGTTTTGCTATGTTCTATCTTAGCTCTTTTTTAGCGAATTAGAAGTGGTTCAGTTTAGTCTTGTCAGTGCAATTGGCTCAGTGCCCATAACGTGTATGCTGACATCTAAACACAATACAATGATAACATTAATTGTGTTACAAATCTCAAGTGATGGAATGAGGAAACTGGCACTAAACAAGCTTGTTCTTGTTAGAGTCTATTAGCTAACTTTAGACCTGGTTTAATCCTGGTGCAGATTTCGTTAAGTTTAAGTTTTAGTAAGAAGCACACATTTTGACATGATGAAAAACAGAAACAAAAGAAAACGAAGTTACTAGTCACCTGATATATTTATTGCAGGGTTGAAGAATGGTACGCGAGCCTGGGGAAGATTTGAAGATGTGTTTTCTTTGACCTCACAATACATATGCTCCCTCAGGGGATTTTCTTCAACATAACAAAACAATTCAGTCGCGTTGCAGATGTTTGAGAGCACTTAAAGGTATATTTTCTTTTCATTCTTACCTGTACTTGGGGTTCTTTCTTTCCGTAGTTTCTGAATTAATCTCTCTGTTGATGAAGCTAAAACAGAGAGCAAATTAATTATTATTATTATTATTATTATTATTATTATTATTATTATTATTATTATTATTATTATTATTATTATTATTATTATTGTAGGATTTCATGCAAACCACATTCAAAAGCCAAAAGGGTTGGGACGACATATTTTGGGTCCACAGGAACGAGATTATTTCATATTTTTGCTGTTAGGGTTATTGTAGCACTGCTTTTTGGACGTTTTTTTGACGTAACTCACTCGCGATAGCCCTTTTTTTTTGTGCAAGCCGAATGTGAGATTATTTTTAAGCGATAGTTTTATCTTGTGAGCTCTTGTCCCATCGCTAAAAGCCAGTGGCACTTTTTGCCTGTGTCAAGAAGATGAAAGAAAACATATGCTAAGAAGAGAGCCTGATGATAAATAGAAATGTGTTGAATTGACAGTCTTTCTGCACAGGTTCTTGTTGAGTATATTACCTCTTTTTCTTCCTGTATGCCCAGAGAGCCGAGACTTTTCAGGGACGCTATCTTCACTGGTTCTCTTTTCTGAAATGATTCTGCAAAATTTGGACATAGTCAACATTATGTCAACATTTACTTGTATTGGCTCTTTACCTGAACCTGGCTCTTCTTGGATCTTGTAGACCTTATAAGGTTCAGTGATGTCCAGCTGGTTGCGTTCAGGGACCTCCTTAAAATCCGTACTTTTGTTGAGAGCACAGCGAAGACGTGTTTTCCACATGGTCGGGTCCGCCTTGTCCCTGCCCTCTCTGTACTTGCCCTTATACACAGCCCAGGCCTAGAAAGGAAGTAATAAAAGTCACCGGTTCAAAGATCCTTTATTGCAAATTATACTTAGGTTTATACAAATGTAGGCCTTAAACACACTTGAACTGACCCTTCACTCAACAGGAACCTTGGTTTAGATGGAGATTCTATTTAACCAGATAACTTTTTGGGAAGCATAAAATATGAACTGGTAAATACTTAACAAGAACTGAGATGTTGACATATTTTGAATAAAACTTTCATTTTTGCAAAAAAAATGAGAGTTGTTTTATGATTAAATGAAATTAAGATATTACAAATTAAGCCACAGTTATTACGTTGGAAATAGGCATAAATATAGCAAATAATTTGAAAATATTAATTTATTAAATGTATAAATATATCAGATATATCGGTCAACGTTCATTTTATTTTTATTTGGATCAACACCTAACCTACAAATGAGTAAACTTGGGACACGAAATGTAGCTTACATTATCACTCCGTATTAATTTGCATATTTAAGTAAAGAATAATAAACTGAGCAACGTAGCCACTTCACAGCATTTTAACAAATCAAATCAATTCGACCACATAACTTTTGGGAAACACAAAATATTTCTGAAATATAATAGTTATTTAACAAGAACCAAGATGATAAAATATTGCACCATAGTAAATAAAACTTACATTTTTAAAAGAAAAATTATAATTGACTTATGAACGTTTCAGGTCTTTCAGAGTTATTGCAAAATCACAAATAAATCGATTACTTGAAAATGCATATTTATTAAATGAATACATATGTGTGCCAGTGTTCATTTGTTAAGATATGCTGATCCAAATAACCGAACAAGTTTAAAATGAATGGGCCTATTCATTTGTATGTATGTATAGAATTTTAAATTGAAAAATACAACCACTTCAATGCATTCCCAAAAAAGCTAATCAAATGAACGTGATCAAATCATATAATCATGACAATAATTAAAATCAGAATGGAACTGAACCTTGAAGAGAGCCGCATCCTCTGTCTGATTGTAGTCCTTTTTGGCTGCGTGTTTCCACGGGATCCTGAACATGGTTTTGTCCTCATCTTCCCAGCACAGACCATCGTACTGTCCGCTCTCCACCTGCACGATGAGCCACTCTTTCAGGTGCAACTTTGCCCCTTCTTCCATCTTCAGCGCATTCTTACCGTCCCTCCAAATGTACTCGTGCTCACAACGCGCACCGTGCCATGCGTAACAGATTTCGCTTACGTTTCCTCTCTACAGAAACAGTTACAAAAGTTAGGTTTCAAATTCAAATGAGTGTTTTTCAATATTTGTAGTTACCTATTGCATGGATGTTTTGTGAATGATTAAAAGTCCAGGTAAAGAGATCTCACCTCTTAGAAGGGAAATGCAGAAGTAGTGCCTAAAGTGAAGTGCGCCTTTTTGAAGCGAAAGCGAAAGTGTGCGCGCCTCGCAAAACTTTCGGTTTCCACATGAAGGTTGCTGCTGGATTGCAACACTTGCTCCTAATGTAAGGTACCTTAAGGACAGCACGGACTGACAACAACGAAAGCGTCTTGTCTAATTTAACGCTTAGCAGTTGCGTAAAATAGTGAAATGCAAATACAAACGCGTATATTGTTTTAAATCACAATCACATGCGCTTATCACTTTAGCACATTGTGAGGACTTAAAATCTGCATGGCCATTTAAATTATGGGGACTTGCCTTCAAAAGGGGAGAAAAATCCGACACTCATGGCGTAAATCCTTATGTTAAACTATATTGTTGGTGTAATAATCATGTTAAGATCAAATAGTTTAGAGTTTATGTGAAGGTTTAGGTGATAGCAACTTTATAGTTAAAGTTAGGATCAGTCTCCAGGAAATGAGTGACAAAAACATTCACACATACTCTGATTTGTTATCTAGAATGGTTTAGGGATTCTTCTGCATCACAAAGCAGAAATCTGTTGGGATTAACTGCATACACTCTTCTGTTTTTCAAATGTTCCTTTTATTCATCAAAATGGGGATGAAACAAGCTCTACTTTGGACATAGGGCAGTGCTAGTGACGGATCAGCAGAGGTCAGCATTTCCCCAGAATGAACCTTTAAAGAAATGACTCATTATCACAATACATAGGTTTTGTTGCTCAGAGGAATGTAAATAAGTGTTCTGTGAGTTATCAAAACACTTGCTATAGCCTGCAATACCAACAGAAAGTGGCTTCATAGACCCCGAAGTGTTGCACAAAAGCAGTGAGCCAGATAAAATGACACATGTTGGCACAATGTTTTTCATAGGACTCTCATTCAGACCACACACACACACACACACACACACACAAAGAGATATCTGAACATAAACTGTAACCATACGTTTTCCAAAATGTGAACTGTGACAAGCAGATTCCTGGACGTCAGTAATCCAGCAATCCAACCAAAGGCGTGTGCAAGAATGTGTAACAAAACGGTATTCGTTTTGCCTTGGCACTTTCATTCGGCTTCTTCTCCCATATAAAACAAAACATTTCACGATGGTCATGTTTTCTTTGTCTCAGTTTATTGTTGTAGCAGTTCAGCAGTAAAACCTGGTTGAGACGCGGGCAACTCTGCAAAAACAGGTGAGCCGCCCTCAATAAATAAATCCACTTTAAATATGACAGATTGTTTTACAGCAGAGACGTAGGAACCTGAAATTGTCTTGCGCAGGACAAGATGTTGTGAAACAAAAAGGTTATGACACGATAGACATGTTGTGGCCCTGATTGATGTAACAGCTTAAGCATTAAAGGTGCATCGTGTAACTTTTCTGGTGGAGGGTCCGTCACCTGTTTGTCTCCATAGTGATGTAACTGCTTTGCCGAGAATGTTCCAATGGAATGAAACTGATAAGAACTCGTTTTTCAAGGCATTTTTAGCAATAGAAACACATTTAATTGAAGAAATGCACGACATGTAAGTGTAATGCCACAGTGTGAAACATTTCCCAAAAAAGCAATGACATTTTCATGGAGACAAGGAAGTGGCAGCCTCTAAACCAGAAAAGTTACATAGTGCACCTTTAGAGAAAATAGGACAAAATCTTCCATTTTACCAAAGTTAAAACATTTGAATGGACTTTGGACAATTCAGTTCACAATTTGCCTCACTAAAATAGACAAATGATCAAAGGCATTATTGTGCATCTGTAGTTCATGTGTGTGGATAAAAAAAAAAAATGCAGCATTACATATTTAACACATGTGGAAATAAATACAGATCTTGTTTGAAAAAAACATAAAAATATTTACACGATATTGTACATACAATTATTCAGAATCTTCATCCTGGTTGGTCATCATAAAAATATATTTATATTAACTAAAATCACTGGAAGAAAACCTACAAAAATATTGATATAAACAGAGTATTGTTGATTGTAAAAGGTTATACAGCACAGTTGAGGCTGGAAATGGCATGGGTGGTTTAAAAATCGTAAGGAATGTAATGTTGCATGAGTGGGATTCTGTTTGGAGTGCACATCGTGAACAACTCCAGGGGCATCAACATCTGACAGAGGACTGACATATGAAATGATTGAACTAATGCAAGAATCCAAGACATTTCAGAACTACATGGACAACAAGATTTTTCTATAAAAGGACATTCCATTATCTAAACATTATCTAAACATTTGCAGCCTTTGCGGTTTGATGATTGCACCAACTCAAATTGTGATCCTGATTCGACTGCAGCCCTAATACAAGTGACGGAGTTCATTTTTCTGTTGTTTTTATCTGACCACGGCACAAAATCAGTCAGCAATAGTCATTTGCCTGGCTCTGTCGCAATTGCACAGCACAGGCCTTTCTAATGTTGTTTTATGAACCCAGTAATACACAGTAGACAGCACAAACATGTGGAGAGTGTGTAGAAAAAGGGTCAGCTTGTTTGTGAGATTCTTCAGTCAAAAAAGCGAAAACGTCTCTCTCGGTTCAGTCCTCAGACAACGGAGTGGAAGTTGTCGTCTATGTTTAGTTTTTAAGACTAAAGCGGAAAGTCCTAGTGGCAGCCACAGGCCCTGACCACCATGTTGCGGTACTTTTTGAGAATGACGTTGGAGCTGTCGTCGAAGTAGAGCACGGAGATGGCATGGAGCTGCGTGGGAGCACAGCAGGGTTTAGGCACTGTGTCCGGGTTGATAAAATGTACCTGGAAAACAGCATAACAGAGCACAATTGTTACATTTACTCCTTTTTATTTACTGCGGAAACTTTTTGACTTTTTTTTTTACCACAACTATAGACTTAAGTAATCTGATTCTGATTTTTTGGGAAGATTTTTAAGAGAAATATGTTTTTAAAGTAGCAATACTCTTACTCGGGTGAAATGTTTGCCAATTTTTTTTTCTTCTAATCTAGTGTTTAGAAGTTTCCTATGTGTTTGTTCCTATATGTTTGTTCTTATACCCTAAGTTATTAAAAAAAATCTAAAAGTTCTAATCTTTGGAAATAGATGAAGTATGCTATACAAACATACTTGTAATTTTGAATAATTTTCAACTTATCTTTAGGATCACAACTGTTTACTTTGACTTTAACTTTAACTCTTATTTGAGTACGGTCATTTGCTACTCTACCCACTTCTACTGGATGAAAGTACAATGAAGTAACTAAATTCAAAAAAAGTCAGGCCCGGTTTCCTGACAATAGCCGGGATGATTAAAGCGTGTGTTTGCCCTCTGTTCCTGGAAGGCTCACTCACCAGTGTTTGCACAATGGCGTGGTTTGTGGCGTTCATGTAGGAGTTCAAAGGGAAGGCACACTCGCCCTCGCAGTAGTACGCCGCGTAGCCCTCCGGAGCAATGATCCAGTCCTGCCAGGCACAACAGCACACAGTTTGTTAAAGATAGAATTGTCTGGCAACATGATTAGAGCAACGTCTAACAAAGAGCGATTGAGTATAAAAGATATGGAAATATGTAAGAAATTCCAATGCTAAATTAAAAACATTCTTTACCTCTACTGCTTTAATTGCAGCCGTTTACCTGGTGCAATACTAAGCAGCTCAAATGCACAATTTGAGTCACTCTTAAAAAGCAGATCAAATGTTGACTATAATAGGTTCTTTTCTAGTGTAGGTGTTTTCTAGACATTCTCAGGAGGATACATACAATTAATAATATTGCTTATTGTTGTTTTGGAAATATGCTAAATTATAATAAATATATTGTCTATAGTTAAAACTATTAAAAATGACATCCAAAAGAGATAGAATCATGCGATGTATTCTTCCGAACAAGAGTATAAGCACTTTATGTGGTCAATTTTATGGTCCATTCATATTTTGTGTGAAACTTATACCTCCAAAGACATTTATAGGCACACACTAGCACATTCCTGCAGCATTGTTAAAATATCGTTATTGTGATGATGCAAAAAAACTATTTAGATATATATTTTTGTCAGGATGGTCCACTCCTGGTAATGAAGAGAGAAACTGTCTATCTACTTGTATACAGCTTTTCGATACAAATATTTAGCCCAAAAGGGTAAGACTTTGTACCTACTATTACAACTGGAAAGAGCTTTAAAGCTGTTTAAAAAGCTTAGGTCAAGTCCATTAAATACTTTGCAGGAGTACTACAAACATGTTCCAGGATTACTACAGTGCATTATGAGCTGTGGATCAGTAAAACAAGCAGAAACTGGGCCAAGACTGTGTGGACTTTGTGGAAAGCGCAGTTACCTGCCACCCCAGATCTCTGAAGCTGACGTACAACTCGTGCTTCTTACAGGCCTGTTTCTGATCAGTGCTGCTGTTTTCTGTGTAACAAACAAGAACACAACGGTTATGAATTACAAATCCCATTCTTCAGGTCAACCACAACACTAACTATTTACAGGGTCAGACCTTCATTAGACAGAGATAGTTTAGACAGTCGGACATTAAGAATCGCAGACTAAATGTTAACATATAAACAAGTCCTGGAGCAAATCACCTCCAGATACATTCAAAGTTGTGTAATTGTTATAAATGAAGGGCCACCCTGTACAGAGGTCACATTGACTCAAACAGATGTGTGCGCACTCACTAAGTTTGACCAAAAACCTTTGATTTATTCTCTCATATTTTCCCCATACACATGTGATTAAGCTTGTCTGTTTGTGATCGACCGCTATCATCCTCCCTGTGTTCTTTCATTGACCCCTGTGTCCCTCAATTGCATTAGAGTGGTGCGTACTGGGAATGATCAAGTACAACTGCTTCTCATCACTCAGTTAGCACAGCACCGGTATCCAAAAAGTTCCATTCGGAGCATGTGTTGTGGCCCCGCGTTGGCCCGCAGAGCCCCACACGTGTTCTGCCATAAAAGCCAGCTTTGCTTTACCTCCACACAGGGAACTTGGCCTGGCTGCTCTGTGTAAATAAACAAAAAGAGCAGAGGGATATTTGAAGCTGGTGCATTATAGTCTTGTGTTTCAGCTCTTCACATAAACTCTGGCCCCTCGCACCTTCATCACAAAGAAACACATATGCAGCTCATTCTTTATTGTTTTAGAAAGCTCTAAATCTTTGTGCCTGTCTGTATACACTTCAAGTAGTCATGGCTTGTGTTATGCAAATAAGGACCACAAGTAGAAATTGCAACATTGCATTGTTTTGTGACAACCAGAGCCAAATTAAACCAGCAACCACAACAGTGACTGTACCTGCGACGTTGGCCATTCTCAGAGCTTCTTGGTTCTTTGCTGCTTTCGAGCGGTTGGAGTTCCTCTGTTTGTTCCCTCCAGACGCTGATCGAATGCTGCGCAGGTGCAACTCTGTGGCTTTGAAGAAGGCCACCATGAAGGGCTGTTTATTCTGAGGCCCGCTGCGGCCAATCAGGCCTGCCACACGAGGATGAATGCTTTCACCTTCAGGGGGAGGCAGAGAGCAGGTTCAAACAGGTGTCGGTACATGCACAAGGCCAATGTATACAATCAGAGGAGTCTGTGAAATCAGTGGTATGCCTGACCTTCCCCTCACTCAGAGCGAGTCACACACTCACTCACTCTCTTTCTCTGACCTTATCTGACCACATTAAATCCACTGTTGTTTGTGTAGGTGTATTTGTGTACATGACATGCATCTGCGTGCAAACTTGAGATGCACAATCTGCTCTTCACACACTGAAGAATGTGCCTGATCCCTGTTTAGTGCTCAATCAAGGCTTTGGGTCGCCTCTGGCGGCGGGATGTCCCATGCGCCTGTCTGTACACGCTCGCCCATAACCTTTAAGATCAAATCCAACGCAAATACATGTAACCCTCTCCCACGCCATGAAAGAAATATTCAACTACTTTTTCTTCCTTCATGTAAAATCGTGTCACCCTGAAAAGACATAATAATCTCAGAAACTATTTTTCTGACTTTTCATTGAGTAACATCCGAACCACAGATCTTGTCTGTACCACAGTGCAATGTATTTTCTGCTTCACTGCTAATGACACTGAGGGCATTATCAAAGACAGAAGAGAAAGAGTGATGTGACTGATGACAATCAGTTTGATTCATGCGTGTGCTGACACTGTACAGTACAGCTGTACTGTGATCAGCCATCATATGATGACATAATTCAAAAACATCGATGCAGTATTATAAGAAAGAAACGGTAAAACTTCATAGAACTGTAAAAAAACAAAAACATTTCTGTCAAAAATAACAAAAGATAGAAACAATCAATAGCCTAATTATTATACAGCATTACAATTACATTTGTAATAGTCCATTTTATATAATGCCATAAACATAAATAATAGTGAACAACAGTGATTTTCCTGAATTCCTACTGGAGATAAACAAATGAAAACTGCCAATTATTTGACAGATAGATCTACAAATATTTCAGCATCACTAACAGTATGAAGGTTATAGTATTATGTAGAATAGTAGTACATGTATTTTACCCACCGCTGCTACTCTCGAGGGCCAGCTGGAGGCCCAGGTTGCGCCCCGGGTTCACAACCCAGTGGTTACTTGTGGCTGTGATGTCGAACACCAGCCAGCCCTCCTCCGCTGCCCAGATCACCCGCGAGTCAAGCAGGAAGAGGTCCGGCTCTCTAAGAACCACACGGGAGGGGAAACGTTACAAACTTCCAAAACCAAAAAACTGATGAGTACTATAATGATGATAACGATAATGGCTGTAGTGGAATGAAGACATTTTTGGTCGACTAAAGACACGGCCCGCGCATCGATTAATTGACTAAAATGCGAATAGGCATAACACTGGCTAAAGCTCTCCAACTTCTTACGAACAAAACAAAAAATTTAGTCAACTAAGAAGCCATCGACTGATTAATCAACTAAACAACTAAAGATGTACAGCCCTAATCATAATTAATAAGTCGGATTATTTCTGACTTCCCAAGTTTGACCTAGGATTGGATTCAGAAAATTATTCATTTCCTAACCATAAGCAAGACACACTTTTAATCATTACCATTAGCACACAAAAAAGTAACATTTACAACTCTTCTCCAAGCCACATGCTTTTACTGCCAGAACATTGGCTGTAAGCCCCTCAATAAAAATGACTCATGCTGATCAGATCATTAGAAATGATTGGATATAAATTAAAATGTGATCAATTGCACAATCCTAGTTTAAGCCAACACATTTGACACACATGAATCCGCAAGTATTTGATGCACAATTACAAGAGCCAGTCTGGACAACAAAGTGAAGCCAAGTGACCGGAGCTGAAGCGGCAGAGCGCGGTGGTCAGAGGAGTGTGACGAGGAGTGTGACGAGCGAAACAGTGGAGGAGACAGAGCAGAGCGCGAGAGGAGGGAGCAGAGGAGGGAGGCAGAACTCCAGATGGTGAGGCCCAGGGGAACACTTCATTTTCTTAATTGACAATAATGGCTTTATAAACGTTAAGTCCTTTCATACAGCACACACTGTCCATTATTTACTAGACTTTGATGAAGAGCCATAAAATTACATTACATCAAAAGTCCAAAATAAAGAGCCAGCTCCTCAACACAGCTGCACGAGTAGAGACTGAAGTGTAGTGTGTGAAACAGCGCATGTCCAAGTCCACCGTATTGTCCAGAAACAAAGTGGATTGAACTAAAACGCTTATTCTTCACAGGGCCGATTGTGTATTCTGACCTCTTTTCAACGAAGGCAGATAGTGTGTCAGAGAGCTTTGCTTCAGTTGTGTATCCAGGCCTGTCCCTGGCAAAGGAATAAATGGCTTTGTTGTTCCCTTTGGACATCAGAAACCTTCAGTAAAACCATGTGGTCTGAACAGCACAGATTATTATACATATAGAGACATAAAAAGGTGGAGCTACAATATGATTTGGCTCAGGAAGTTGTCTGATTCAAACTATGGCATTTTAGGTATCAACAGTATAACTAAAAGTTAAATTTAAGGTGAAACTTCCATCTCTTCAACAAAGTACAGTAAGGGCACAGGTTGTGAAGAGGAAACGATTGAATGACTGAGGTGACTGATGGTTCTGCTGCTGCAGTGGTATTGGGTAGAGGAAGGATGGTGGAAGGTAGGGATGGGACTATAACCAGAGCGAAAGGTTTAGCAGGGAACGATGGAACCTGCAGGTGTCAGGAACTAAGAATAGACTAGAATTTGTCTGAAATGTCTCCATTGTGGTACTAATAAAGGTTTTCTTATCTTATTTACAATCTTAATTTGTCAACATGAACAAATATAAATCCAAATAAATAATCTGTACAATTATTTCAAGCAGTGCAACAATAGGTTTTCATTGGCTTTGGCCCTTTTAGTCCCCTGTTGGGCTATGTGACATTGTCAGCAAGGCTGGTCAATAAAATGTGTATTCACCTGTCAGAGTGCTCCTCCAGCACCTGGTACACGTTGATGCGAAAGGTTTCATTGTCAAATCGTTCGTGGATGAAGTCTTTGTAGATCCTGAACTCGGCCGCAGTGACGGCCTCGCCCTCTGGGATCTTCGACAGATCGAAGCGGAACTTCTTATGATGCCGCCGAAGAGGGAAGAACTCTATGTCATGCTCCACTGCAAAATACAAAAAAAGTATATCACATGAGAGGCATCGAGAAATGCATGTATAGACCACTTTACAGAGGTCACAGGGAAGTAAAACTATAAAAGGTATATTAGGTTCCATTTTATATAGGAATAAACATTCGCAGCTGCCATATTAAATTTGTACTGTATCTTTTCTGCCACGCTCCATCACATGTTAGCACCAAATATTACATTATTACAGTATTATTACATACTGTATATGCAATGCACATGTTAGTTCATGATTGAATCTTTCAGGAAAATATGTAGAAATGCAGCTGGTGTGCACAGCACCATGATAGAGAGACACGGGCCCATTCTGACAGCTTTACGACCTCTGTTTCTTCTACTTCTTTTCCTCTGGACGCTCCAGAGAGTCGTCAAGGCTGCCCTTCATCTGGTTCTCATGAGTCGAGTGTTTCTGCGCACCCCCATCTCTCTCCATCCCCTCCATCTCTGCACCCCCCCAGACTTGGCCCCCCTGACCCCAAAGCTCTCATGTCTCAGCGGGACGTCCTAGAGGTCAGGGCCTCGTCTCTCATCGTGTCCTGCTTCTTCCTCGGGCTGCCTCTTTATCAACTGCCAGTCGGACCCCACACGTATAAACAAACACATGTGAGTGAACTTGTATTAAAGAAACATTTGATTTAAAACGATTGAATATCACTGGATCCAGATAAGACATCCACAAGGTACCAACCAAAGTACTCATTGTGCTGGAACAAAGCCTGGGGAAATGACTGGCATCTCATCTAAAACTTCCCTCAATGCAAATCCCTCAAAACGCAAGAGACTGATAAGGCAAAGATGTAAGCCTGAATGATTTTGGGAAAGAAATATCTGAATGCGATTACATTTTCAAGAGGGGATTCTATTGACAGTCCAAATTGGAGAAGAGAAATATGAACTGCTAAACTACTACAAGAAGCGAGTTGTACTTAAGACCCAAAAGAGACAGGATATTTTGTTGTTTAGAAGTTTTTAGTAGTTTTTAGTGGTAACAGCTGACTCCTGTTATACAATTAAGACTACACTTAAATAAGAGATGCCATATAATGTCATTAGTCTGACCTGTTTGCCGTGCAGGTGCAGTGAGGTAAGTGCGAACGTACAGTGTGACTTCCTGTTGCCCACCTGCCACTTTCTCAGCATGGCTTTGGGCTCATGCTTTGCCCACAGACTCTGCATCTCTATTAAAGCCAGTTGGTGACGGAGTGGGTACAAAGGCTGCACTGTGAGCTGATTGGCCAGAGCCGGAGTAAAGAAGGATCTAATTACTGTTGAGAGAGGGACCGCTTGGCTCTCTGCTGGTCATTAAGGAGCCTGGCTTTGGGCTCACCATTGTCCTTCCTCTTCTGCAGGCACACATATGGTTTAAACACTCGCCTATAGAAAACAATACAGTTCAAGGCCAGTTCCTCATAACAGCACTGCAACTCATTATCAACTTGTTGTCCTACTTACGCTCTGCATCACCCAGTCCTTTATACTACATCCCACTTTCTGTCCACACTTGTGCCCGGCCTGTGAGGTGGGCGCCGCATATATCAGGCCTTTCATCAGGATTACTTCTTACAACATGGCGCTGAATGTGTTGACAGTGCATACATTTTGAGGTTGTTAGAGGCTAAAGCTGTTGGCAGTCATCGGCATGGTAACACTCAGTTCACACTTATCGCTGAACTAGTGTAATTACCACTTGATCGATGTGTGGGCTTTAGAGACATCAGCGAGGTGGCAGACTGCAGGCAATCGGAATAAACTCTAGAGGGCAATAAAAACAATAAAAGGCACACCCTTAGATCATGCATGTTCAACATGTTTCTATCAAGTTTTAGTGGTATGTTGTCTCGCATCTCAGTTTTATGTCCTTTTAAACCTTGAGGGGCTGTGCACGCTCTTTACCAGCTCAAAGCAGGTGCACTCCCTCTACACCCAGACCTCTGCCTCGAGAGCAGCCGGGCCCTTTACTGCAAAAGCTCTTTATCTTTGCTTGAGAGAGCAGCTGGCTGCCGCTGTGAAACACCCACACCAAGTATTTCTATCACTTCATTCTGCATTTTCATTCCTCATGAACCGTCTGTACACACTCCATCTATCATTTCCTTTCACCATCACTCAGAGAGCCAGAGGGTTCTAGGTTTTGCCACATTTCTGCATCCACTTTCTTCACAGTATATGGTAGTCATTAGACAAGGACCATAGTACTTAGACTCAAGCGGGTGTCTTTATAACTTCCTTTGAAAGGAAGTGAGTAGCCATCACACCCTGTGTCACAAAGAGACTGCACCACAAACATGTCAGATAAGCCCTTAGCTTTAAGAGGCACAGGTGTTCCCACACACATTCTGAAATTGCCTCCAAATGTTCCAGCATGTTTATGAATAAAACATGCTGGCCTTTGATAAACTATCATTTGAGATGTATGTAAACATTTTGCCACTGGGCATCTCTTCTTAGTTTGAGGAAACCTGTAATCTTCCTGATGATAGGCTGATGATACAACATTAGGCCACATCATTGGTTTGTGTTCTCCGCTTAACTACATAGCAGTGCAGTGCACACATCTGAGGAACCGGGACAATGATGATTGCTTTATTTCTCATCCTAAAAGGCTTTGGCAACAAGAGAGCGACTACTGTATTCCGTTAGCATCTACAAGATTTATGCCTCCCTACAGAACTGCCGCTTCCTCATCTTGTTTAGCAGCACACACAGCTCAAGGCCAAACTCTCGGAGCCTTGTTTCCCTTGTACAGTTTTTCCTCATCTGCTCTGCTGTGCCTGGCTGGCCCAGGACACTTCTCTCACACCTCAGGTCCCACAGCAGCAGTGGACAGCCCTGACGGCTCACATTAGCTCAAGTGTCTGTCCGGCGCCCTCACACCCCTCAGTCTAAACATGTCTGCTTCCGCCGCACAGCGGGGAAGAGATCACACCCTGCTCTCACCTCTCTTCCACAAGGGATTGGTTCAACATAAGAAAACTGTCAAAATTATACATTACGGCTGGATTTGAGTTATTGCCAAAAAATCTTTCTCAAATATTAACGCTTGCATGAAATGGTCATAATAGTTATAAAAGGATGTGCAGTAGCATCTCCTTACTCAAGCTCAGAACTCTAAAACCACAGCACAACAAGTCAAACTTTCCATCCAGTAAACAGAGGAAATGGAAGAAATACTGGTCCTGAAGTAGACATGTTTGTACAACACAGAGGGTCTGATCTCTGAGGAACTGGTGACTACACACAGTGGGGTGATTATCAGGTTTGGAAACATCCTGGCCACTGGCAATTTGTGATGACATCATGCTCGTGTGATGTATTTCTGCCGCTGTAGGGAAAGGGTCAGTGGAGTTTGATGCTATAACTTGCTTGCTCTTAATGACCATTAACTCACCACAGCCCTGTGCCTCTCAGCTGCCTTCATGCCCATGCTAACGTATAAACAGCGACCACAGGAAGAGGAGTCCTTACATTTAAGACTTGTGGTCGGATCAAACCTTTGTGAGATCCTCTGCCGAAAGGCAATGGGGGCCTGGGTAAGATGAAACACAGCATTACTGACCACTTTCTTCCTTTCTCAAGAGCTTTGAAAAACTATACCTGTACTAACCAGTGATTTCTTGGTAGATAGACCACTGGTGTATGAAACTCAATAGTAAATTTCTCTGCTATGTTATGAATAAAAAACAATCTTACATTACTTATACTGCACAATGTTATCATAACATGTTAAAAAGCACATTTGTTTGGAAACTTATTGGCAAGTGTTTTATGATTTTGCAGAATCAAAGGCAGACACAAGGTAATATGAGTCAACACTTGAGTTGTATAAAAAAGTACAAAAATTACTTTCATTTAATTTTTCATTCATTTTTGATCCCACGACACATTTTAACTACTGTGTCTTTACCTTTACAGTAAAATTTACCTGTGGCTGAGTTTGGTCATCTGATATGTATTTTGTATGTGCTTTACCAACAACACCCTTTAGTTTTTGGATCAAATCTTATGTCTACTTAACCGCTGACAAAATAAATCTCACAACTTGTACATTAGGCACTTTCCCTTGCCTTGAGGCAAAGGAAACATCCAAACCACAGCCTAACTTTGTGCAGTCACCCTACTTTGGCATGTGATTTAATGTGGTGACAGACCTTACCATGCCAAGGAATAATATCCTCCACTGCTAATCCTTCCATAACCAGCGCACTTCCTCTCTTCGGCAGTATAAAACAACTTATGGAACCACAGCTTTTCGACATTCCCCCTCTCACTCTTCCCTTTAACCTCTTGTTATTGGAGGTTCTTTAATTTGGTGACTGAATGAGACACACCCATTTCACCCAGTCAACTCTCCCTCTTCCTAAAGACCTCTGAGACATTCATTTAAGAGCACAGTGGCACTATGCACATTTCCTGGCAACTACATAAAACCTTACGATGTTGCTATGGTTCCCTGAAGGCAATACTATTAACAAGCGACAGGAAAACTGACACCAACATTTTAACAGCTTTTGTTTAATCTCTTCTTCCGGCAAACTGCGCTGCATAAAAATAAATAGCAACCGGCCTGCAAAATTTCATATGGCACATTGCACGGATGTTATTTTTCACCACCAATCATAAAAAAATCACTTGTGTATAGTTGTTTCTAGGCTTTTATAGGCTTTGATTTTGGCTGTTGGATCTTGCACAGGAATCTGGCCAGTATTACAGGGTTCAGCTAACGCAATTTCCGCTAGGGTGAATACATCACCGGTGCAGCTGGTGACTGAAAGAGCTAGGTGGCTTGACTACAGAAATCGGACAGAATGTAAACACACAAAGCCAGTAGATGTTGCCCTAAAATGTCTGGTATTCTTTTAATATGCTTTCCAAATTTTTTTTATTTGTTTTGTTTGAAAAGAACTAGGCTCCCTGGCTGCAATCACATGTGGATTTCACTGCTTGGTACCTGGGGTTGCAGATGTGCAGGGAGGGGATTCTGAATGCGCTCCTGATAAGGCAATGCCAAAGTAACTTCCATAAAAGAGCGGCACATTTATCATGCTGTGCCTCATTTTCCAACCATTTCTGTCTTCATTTAAAGGCATTTCAAGATTCAAGATCAAGTTAACCTGTCACTAGAGATTGATTGGAGAAGCTAGTGCGGGTTCTACATTCCTGGCTGTGACCGCGCTCAGTCCATCATACGGGGATAGCGAGAACACCCGCTGCTCTGTACATCTGGGCCTTTTGACCACTTGCCACAATGTCGAGTCCCACCCGCAGTGTGTTTCATCATCTCTCCCAGCAAGTGTCTTCTCTGCTTGGCCCAGTCTCTGTTATGTACCGCCAGATGTCATACAGGACTCCCAGGCTCAACAGGTGACTATCAAATAAAAAATAATACACTAAAAGAATCTAACAAGGTCTGAAAAACATGTGGGGCTGCGAAATGTAACTTTAGATGACACTCAATTGAACAATGTCAACAGAATTGGTCTAACACAGTATATAGATAGTTTTATGGAATTACAGACAACAATTAAAACAATGTTGATGTTTTAGTTTAGAGTAGGGTTGTAAAAATGAGATACTAATCGATGCTAAAATTGATCTGAAATTACATTCTAAAAAGAGCAGTTTTAATCCTCAATGTGATTTTCGAAATGTGTCTTCAAAAGCGTAGCATAAAAACACTAGATAAGAGTTAATTTTGTATTATGTTTGATTTGAATCATGCTTTATTAATCTTTGTCTAATCAGTTGCTGCTGTAATGCTGTAAAGAGACAAAATTAGCAGAAATACCATTGAGGGGCAGATTATCCCGTATGGAGTTTACAAACCACCAAAAAAAACTATACTATAAGACACTCTGTACCAACAGTAACATTCCTCCGCTGCTATTCACTCCCTGACCAGCAGAAGGCCATAAAACATGCACTCAATAACACTAATTAGCTCCAGAAACATTCCTTTTGGCCAAACTCCACAAGTGTTTTTCACAGTGGCAGTGAGCGCCACACAGACAAAGGTATCCACTGACAGAGTGAGCAAAGAAGTGATTCCAACCAGCGAGAGCAGTGAACTAGTCTAGGATATTTCTGACACAGCAAAACAATGGAGTTTATATTCTGTATCATACAAATATTGTTATCTGAAAATAGATTTATGTAAAAGTATTGTCACCAAAAACATTACATAGGAACAAAGTTAACAACTTTTATAAAACTAAATGTATTTTAGGAAATATAGTACAACAAATAACTGGAATAAGTAGCACTGTCAATTTATCTACCACTGCTCCTCTTAGAGTCATGTTTTTTAATCTTCATGTGAAAAACATGTCTGGCACGGCAGAGAATTTAAATTATATAAGATAACACATTTGGGAAGTTTAAGATTCCATGTGTGAAAGTGCAGGGGGTGGGGTGTGGAAAAACACAAAAAGAACTTGAGAAAGTGTTGAAATATTTTATGTCTTTGAGCACAGGAGGTTCAAATCTCCAGAGGAAGAAGCCGGGAGACCAAACATCACGCAACACTGAAGGGAGCATATTGAATCTCACTAATTAAACCAGGGATTTCACTAACCATCGTCAATGTTGATTCGAAGAGGTGAGCACAGTCGTATCATGTGTTGTTCGTGCGTGAAGATAGGGACCAGGAACAGATTGGAGGCGGTGTCAAAGGTCAAGATGAGGGGACTTGTTGGACTCAGAAAAGATAAAGTTTCCGAGCACATCTGTACAGGCCTTCAGGGAAGCATCTGTATTATGACGAGGATTTTAGCGAGCAATGAGAACCAGGGTGGGTAGAGAGAAAAATGAAATTACAAGACAGATTTTAGAAGGTAATACTGTCACTAGAAATATGCTCAAATGTGTGTAACTGTAAAACAACAATGCCTCTAAAACAGATGAAATCCAGATTCCTTCAGTGCTGAAATCTCATTGGATTTGAATCATTATCTTATTTTTATTTTTCAATTAAACTTGTACTGTGTGTTTCATTTATTGCAAGTTTTATCTAATATTTACATGTTAATGATGTATATTTATGAGGTAGAAGCTGTGATTTAAGCCCTCTTGGGTATAATGCCTCTCCCTGCACATACTTTTATACTTTAGTACGTTTAGCTTAAAACCAAAACACTAAATTAAATTAATCAAACTAAACACGCGCACATCACTAAAGGGACTAGACTGAGTGCGTTCACATTTGCACATTCACCACATCAAAACTGGTACTAAACCATGACTGAACTGAAGCTGGACTAATCGGACTAAACAAGGACCATAACATGACTAAAACAAGTCCACATCGGCTCCGTTTAGGACCAGAAAACGATAAGTGTGAACGCGTCCTTAATCTAAAACTAAACCTGGACTACACCAGGATGAAAACAGGACCAAGCCAAGTCTATATCAGAACTAAACTAGGCTCACACCTGGACCAGTGGAAGCATCTTTAATTGAGGACTATTCTCTATCACCATTAAGTTCTGAATCCTTGTGAAGTAAAATGATGCTGCTAGTTTTACAGGAGAAGCTCTGGGGAGTCCATGAAGGGTGTGGGTGCACTGAGACAGGTGGCAGGTTACCCAGGCAACCAAAAATAATGACCTGCTATGGGCACTGATTCATTGTGTACATAAATGAAACGTGTAATCCAGTATTAGCTAATGTGAGACAATGGATTTCTAATTGATGCATAACACCAAAATAAATAAAACACCGGCGACATGTTTGTTTTCCTCTTTCTGTTAAATGCGCCACATCTGCTCCGGATTAACAGGAGCCGAACTGCCTGCAATTACACAAAACTGGGTAGCACATGCTTGTCAATGGTTAGATATTTATATGCTTTTATTTACAACAGAACCTCCCAGAATATTCATGTCATAAGAAACATAGCAAACATCTAGTCCTAGTTCATCAACGTGTCAGTAGCAATGCAGCAACGTACAACTTTATAGCAATATGATGATGATTCAATATTTGACCTTCTAAAAATGCATTACGTAGATGTGTATTGCATGCAAGAGAATAGGTAAATAAAAACGGATGACTAATGCTACACACGTAAATAAAGCTGACGAAGTTGCTCCTCATTAAATCGCACAGGAAGAAGATAGCAGTCATCCAAGTCATGTGCCTTTTCTGTGGTTTGGGATCAACTTAATAGGTAGTTACATTAGGCTGTGAGTGAGCATGCCTCAGTAAGATTGACTTGGGTGAGTGGAAGTGAATGAAGTGGTAGGCAAACAGGAGGAGCAGCCAGAAGCCTGGAAGCTGTGGTTTGTTAAAGAGGAAATGCCTTAATGCACAGTGGCCAGGGGCTTATGCCAGATGACCTTGGTTAATAAAAACTCTTATGTAAGAATATTTACAAATTAGCTCCTTGGTTACTGTAAACAACTATTGGAATACTAAACTTTTGACCCCATCTTTAATTTAGAGAATATATGCCACTTTAGCAGTATGTGTTGTGTTAAGACCCTGGCGTGCTATCGTGGCATGTCCTGCACGCGGCACACGCCCTGCATCAGGGCGACATGCGTTGCATTTAGCCGTGTACATTCTGGATGTATGCCGTAAGCCATTTACACAGCTGGATCTCCTAAAGTCAAGTGACTCAATGAGGGGACGTCCCTGGCCTGGGGTCTGTCCCATAGCCCACACCCGCCCTCACTGGACACAGCACAAAGACAATGTGCTTCTTAATAGGTCATCCAAATGGAAGATGTGTGTTCTTAGATGAGCAAGATAGTAAAATACATCAAAGCATTTCCCATTCCTCTACGGCAAAAATATGACAAATGACCCAAATTAAAGAAAGCCGGAAAGATTTTAGTGAACAAGTCTGACTAATACAAGCTGGCATGGAAGCTGTGGATTGGTGTTTTGGGGGAAAATTTAAAATAGCTGTCACATTTATTTTACGGAAAAGAAATTTGAGCCAAAATGGAAATCCAAGAGGAAACTGTCCATTTTTTTCAGCAGCAGCAGCGACTGTGAATGTGAAAAGCTGTAAAGTATCTGCCACTGTTACTGAATGTCACATGAGGGTCAGGACCTATAGCCTAACAATGAACTTCTCTTTCACGGGCAATTTACATATATTCTCACAAAAAGTATGCCAAACATAACCAGAAGGTTACCAACTATTCTTGTGATAAAGACCTTATGAATATACTCTGAATAAATGCAGTCTGAATGAATGGAGTCCTAACTATGCCTTTCCATACTTCCTTTCTTAAGCTCTACCTTACAACACAAGCCCTCGACTTTGAGCCTCTGTGGTCAAATCCATCTGTGTCACAGCCTGTCAAAAATAGTCACAATGCAGTAGCTCCCATAGTAATTACACACTGCACTATATGTCACCTCCCTTTTACTTGCCAATGTGACCCAGAAATGAGTTTCCTTCAGGGTTACAAGCAAATGTATTTTAGAATTTCAGGGGTGGAAAGTAATTAATTAGAAATTCTATTACCATTACTACTATACAAGTAATATTGAGTCTACTTCTAGCCATGTAAGTGTACTTCATTATTACATTTTAAATGATGAGTTACTGAGTACAAGTCTTAATCATTCCAAAGCACAGCTGTCTCAACATTGTCTCTGCTCATTTCTAAACATCACATAATGACACCACATTGTCTGCTCTGATTTGCCATAATTTAATTTAGCTTTAAATGATTTAATAACTCAAGTTTTGTACAAAATACTGATCTAAAGTAGAGGGCAAGTAGTGTAAAGTTTTTTTAGTTTTTTTTTTAACGCTGACAGATACAATGTCACTATCTACAACAATGTCCAAATGCTGTCTTAATTTGCACTTGGCAACCTCAGTGTTGTTCTAAGCAATTATATCACCTAAAGCCAATTGGCATCAATAAACACATTGATAAGAACGTTTATGTGGAAATATAAAGATAATATATATTTGGTGTTGAGCCATCAAAAAACACTTCCAAGAATGTATCCCAAAGAAACACAAGCCTGTATAATATTACGGTATATGAATGAACCAATAGTATAATGTGTAAACTAAAGAAATAATGTTCATAGTCTAAGGAAGTCAGGGTGCACTTTGAACCTATCTGCTGTTGACTTGCTCATTCTTTAGATAACATGTGGCTGACATATTAGTCCACCATCTAAAGCTCCAGCACCTGAACTTTTAGCTGATTGCACAGCTGTTTGAGAGAAAAACACTGGAATGTGACACTCCTGCATATTAGCGGGATAACTGCACCCACGTTATGGAAACGTGGTCACTGCATGTTCTTCTGTGGACTATGAGTGCAGGTGTGGATTACATAGTATAATCATAAAGACAACAGCGTGTTTTTACATTTACACAGCTGTGAATTAGTTATAGAAAAGGGAACGTGCTGCTTACCGAGATTGACAAAGCTCATGACCATATCTGCATCGTTCAAGAAGTTGTTGTCCTGGAGGCTGGCTATTGGTGGCCCCTGCGTCGTGAACACGGGCTTGTACGGGTACGAGTATCTTCCCTCGACATCCGTTGTTATTGCGTTGTACAAGTCCAACATAAACATAGGGGCCGCGTTGTGTTTTCCGTGTAGGTGGGGTCTCGGCCGGTGTGGCAGCCCCAGGATCGACAGGATCTCCCGCTGCATCTCTCTGCGCTCCTGGCTCTTCAGGCGACGGTGGATAAAACTTGAGTGAAATTCGTTGTCCAAAGTAAAGTTCGTAAACGCCGTATCCGCCAAGACGCAATAGCTCCAGATCAGAAGCAAAGCGGGACCGCGTTTGTCCAACATCGGTGCCATGGTTGAACGTGCGTAATTGCGCTTCGGCGAAAGGCTGGCAAAGTGGATGTTGAACTTGGACCAACTGGTATAGCGCAGCATGTGTTCAGTAATATCCCATAGTCAGTTTGGCGCCCGCATGTTTGGAGAAGCTGTCCAAATGACGCATCAACGTAAAGTAACTTGTTGATACGTATTCCCTTTCATTCGCCAATTTTACGCAAACCTCTGACTTCATCCGCAACCTGAGGCAAAGCGCTGGTGCAGAGTGGAGCGTGCGTAAAAACACCGGGAGAGGTAAGAACAAGTTGTGAGGAGGCGCTTTGAGCTGGGAGGAGCAGGGAAAAGAGACAGAGGAACAGAGGGAGGGAGAGAGGATTTGTGGTTTACAAACGGAGATAGAAGTGGTTAGTTGGCTTTTGTTGCCGTGTGTTGTTGGAAAAGGGCCTGGGGCGCTGTGTGCAAAATTCAACGTGGATTAGAGAGGCATTTGTGTCATAGTTCATCAGAAAAGCGCACGTGGTGTCACTAAGCACTCATAGTGGTTCAGGTGTTTGCAATAATAATAAACAAATAAATAATTAATTAAATATAATCACTTTTTTTGTATGAGTGGACAAAATAGCAGACAGATGATGTTGAAACACTGAAAAACAGCCTGCATTTCTCATGCAGGTGCACAGCAAGATCAAATAGGCTATAGGTCACGTGGCTGAATCATTAAAGGTGCTCTGCTTTTCTGCTGGGGTATGTCCGCCACCTGCCCGGACTGTCAATTCAACTATGTGTGTCTATTGCTCAAAAATACCTCGCCTCTCCTCTATGAATGGAGGCCTAGGCGAGATAAAGTACTTTTTGTTTGTATTGTTTGAACTGTTTTACACTTTGTATTGCCTTGATTTTTATTGGAAGGCACTTTGGTCACCTTGAATGTTGTAAAGGGCTCTATAAATAAAGATTGATTGATTACATCCAAACAAACAAACCAAACAGCAAAAACAGTCCACGGGCAGACGGAGGCAGCCGCTCAAGCTTGCCATGCCCACCCTTATCCTCACAAATCTACACTGCAGCACTTTAGACATACATTCAAATCCAAACATACAAAACATTACCCAATAATACCTCCAAGAGACAAGAAGGTGGCCAGCATTTCACCAGAGAAGTTACGTGGTGCATCTTTAACGTTATTTGCTTAACGAAGCCCCTCAAACTGTGTTACATCCTCTTGCATTTTTGAAGTTGTGTGTGTGGGTGAAGGGAATTTGTGTGACAGGAAAAGATGCGCAGACAATGAGCAGATGAGGAGCAGGGGAGCACATGTTTGGCAGCTGCTCCCCCGCCCAGGCCCCAGCACCTCTTAAACACCGCACTTTAATGGAGCGCTCTTGACCTTCTCTCCGCACTAACGGGTGGCTTTCAGATGACCCACGCACAAAGCAGCAAAACAACCAACAAACTACTTTGCCCAGAACTCAAAAGTCTGACTTGTGGCTGAGATGTTTCAGTCTATGGCCTGCAGCTCGCCAGGTGATTTTTATGACAGTAAAATTGGACTTCAATGCCACAGCAAGGGGAGTCCGCCAGACGTATTAAGACATGATTGCAAACAGAAGAGGAGAGGCAGAGCGTGTGTCGGGGTCCTCTGCACTTACCTCACCTTCTTGCTCGTTTCAGGCCTTCAAAGACACTCCACTGGTTAAAAGCCTGAAAGCGCACATTGCCCTCCGTCACTCACTGTGTATACCTAATGCTCTACTTTGTCTTAACCGGCCCTTCAGTAGTAGCCTGTAACATATAAACAACCTTATCCGGCCTCTCAGATTGAATCAGCTAATGGCCGCAGGTGTTTACGTAACAGCAGTTTCCGACAGAGGACTTAAAAGGATCCAGCAATAACTTTACATTGTGCATGCTTTCTCTTTCTCTCCCGTTGTTGACATCCCTCACCTAGTTTCCTTTTATCGCTGATGAGTCGGAGAGGTTAAACCGAAATCGTTTTATCCTTCAGCAACCCCAGCCTTTCACTGAAGCTGTGCCCAAAGAGGGGCTGACAGCTCCGGGCAGGACAATAGGGAACAGACCCTTCTTTGTTTGGACCTCCATGGGCTACAGTGACGGTCTCGGTAAACGCAGGGCACAAGCTGAGGCCGGGTGGGTGCGTTGCAAACAAATAAGCTGATCAAAGTAGTGTTTGAGTGGATTGAGTTGTTTGCACAGTGTAAAAAAAAAACTGATGCTATCCCAAAAAACGTGATACTCAATATTTTGGTTCACTTTTTAAAGTAATTGTCAACAACAGCCTTTCAAGTCCATTTTGATGAATGATAAAATGCCAAACGCCAGGCTATTTCTATCAGAAAATGTTGTAGTTGGGTCGTTACTTGATCGTAACACAAAAAAAAAGTGTATTTATTTTTGGCACAATGGTGAATGGTTTTATGTTAAAAAGGTTTTGTATCGTATGTCTTTGCATCGCACACATCGCACCAGTTATCTCTGCTTAGGAGCTGGGAGCATGTGGTCAGAGGTCAGATTAATATTTATTTCATGTGTTGCCCCAGAGAACAGCAGGAGCAGTGCTTTGAAGGCCAGGAGACAGAGCCTACAGTAAGTTTTTAGGGTAAAACGACCTTCACATAAAGCAGTGTGAGGTGGAGGTGCACAGACAGGAGAGGGTGGAGGAACAGATTCTTTCCTCTCTCGCGCTGTCTGCCCAGATCTGCCCACAGCTAAACTCCACAATGTGCCTGCTGCTCAACCTGTTGCCTGTAAAAACAGCCTGACCAGGTGGAGCTGAGCTGTTTAATGTTCCTTTCTGGTGTCTCACAGTTCCAGGGGCCTCGTGAACATATGAGGCACATCTGTGAGACAGAAGAAGAAAGGCAGAGAGGGGGAGGTAAAACAGCTTTAAAATGCTTATTATTTTATGCATTGAAATATATATATATATATATATATATATATATATATATATGTGTGTGTGTGTGTGTATATTATATATATATATACAGACAATGTCTTGAATTCAAAATGTATTTATATTTATTATCTATTGTCTACGCTAATTATTTGCTGTAAATTATAACATTTAGTTCATATTACATTGCATTTTTCATCAGTCCACACAGATGGAGTGGATTTGCATCAGAAAAAATATGGTAAATTAATTTATCTTAAGTAAAATACCGGACAATAATGATACAAAGAGCTTAAAGCAGTAAAAGTAGCACATTGTGACAAAATCGGACCACTGCATTCTGTCTGCTTCTCATAGTAAAGTATTTTATTTTTCACCAACTCGGAAGTCAGAGCCATAAGCAGCGCTGGGATTGACTGAGTTTTGGAGGTCCTATTTGCCGGATTAAAAACTGTTCTAAAACATTGCATCCCTTGTCAAATGTAAACTTTGGGATGGAAAATCAGGTACCCCAGCTTTAATGATAATACACATACTGATTATTATTATTTTTATATTGTTTTCCTCTCTGTAACATGTACTTCACTGTGCCAATGGCTTTATTTTCATGTTTTGTGTTACTGTGTTTACAAAGATAAAAGCTCTGCAATACCAGGCCTCATGCTCTATATATTACCTCTGTCCTTTCATACCTGCATTCATCAGGTGTTCAGTGGGTCCAGAAGCTTCGATCTCCCACAGGGTCGGCTGGAATCATCACTTTTACCCATTATCACGTTATGCTCAGTTATGCTCAGCCTTAAAGGAGACATAGTATGTCAAATACACTTTTTTACAATATTTCGATTGATTCATGCATATATGAGTAATCCTGCATTGTCCTGTACAAATATAAATATATATATTTATATAAAAATCCGACTCAGACGTAAATGAAAATCAGCAGCTAGTTACGTTGAAATTTCACTGCAAAGAGGCAGCGCTTATCGGTTTTGAACAGAAGTCAATGAACAAAATGCAATGTATTGAGCTACATATGTTATAGGTTAATACTTAGAAAAAACACATTTATTGATTTATTAGCTTATTCAGTGGTTATATAGGACAAGAATATTTTATACAGATGGAGGAGGCTAACATTAATACCATAATGCATATTTCTGTAGCGAGTTCTATAGGGTCTAGTCACCAATAGAAATGATCAGGTTCAACATTTCATCATTCAAATATTATAGCTTTCATTTCTTATGCGAGTACAAAGTAATAAATCGTGATTTATCTCATCTGGGAGAATGACCTCATTGCCTACAATCTGAAAACCCCCAATTTGCCTTATCGATAGCAGGATGTTGTCTTTGTGAGTCCAGGCTTGACACGGCGCTGGTCTCCTTTCCCCACCACATACTTCTCACCCTCCATTACTGAGGTGCGAGTGCCTGATAAAGCTCCGTCCAGGTCTACGCAGCTGTAGGCCCTATAGTCCCATTTAGATGTTTGTCTCTCCTCTAACTGCCTTTGCCCTTTTGACTCTTGCACTCATCACTCAATAAGACTGTGCTGCGCTGTCACTCACACAGGAGCGCGGGTGATCAGTCAGCTCCTCTTTAGTGGATACTGAGCCATTAGAGGAATAAGGCAGACGGGTTCTGGCCAAAACCTGATGAGAACCAGAAGAGAAAGAAGAAGCTGCCTGGGGTGGAGAGTGAAGAGGGGAGGGGCAGGAGGTAGAAGGGCCGAACTATGTGGATTGTGAAGTGGAGGGCGCCTCTGTTTTCTATTTGTGAGGATTAGGTTGACAGATCTGTATTTAGTTTCTTTGGGCCTCTAGCAGCAGCTAATCTCTCTCACCTGCAGCATGGTTCCCCCCTACTCCTTTCCCTCTGACCCCTCAGCCTCCCACTCCTCCCCTTCGTACCCCCCTTGGTCATGAAACAAACACTCATCCCGAGACAAGCGCATGACTCGGCGCACTCTGTCTGCTCGGGTTAAGGCACCACACTCCACGCAAATCTCTTTCGGACAAAACGAGCAGCGGGGGTCTCGACTTCATAAGAACCCGGGCCAACCTGTGGTCCCCTGTGTTAACATTAGTTTTAGCCAGGGTGAGGGGTTGTTGCTCCTTGCCTAGAGATAGCAATTACTCAGAAATTAAGAGCCATTACTACGGAAGGAGCTTGTCAAAGTCACTCAGGGGAGAAAAGAGGACCTTTGGAAAAGCGGCTCATTAGGAAATATTCAGGGTTAGGTCAGGGACATAGAGTTTTTGCTTTAGATCCTGCTCCCACACACTCCGTCCAGGTATTCACACTGAGAGGGAAACATTATAGTGCCTTTGCAAACACACACAGCAGGTCTGACAGCTCCTAAAGGTGGGTGCTTGGAGTGATTGAGTGCTTCATAATGAGGGCTGTACACAGAAGTTTAGAAACACTGAGGTCAATCATGTTGATACCCTCTTCAAGACTTTACAATCAGTTAACTTGGCAGGACAATGTTGGTGTCCAGACTGGCTGATATAGAGAATAAGTCACATATGTTAAGTTATACGTCATATTAAAGTAAAACAAGGCTAAAGAATTGAAATAAAAGCGTTATAAGCATGAATTGACATTGTTCCTATTATGGCTGGCTAATTGCTGCGGTCTAACTAACTGAATTGGTTAAGTGCATTTACAGACATAAAACTTGATTAAGCCAAACATGAAGCCACGGACACAAACTGGAACACTCACTCATTCAGAAGACACACCTTTGGACATGTAACAGCAAGCTCTTGTAAAGGGTCTTATTACTGAATACCACAAAGTGATTTCCCTAAGCACCACAAGAATAAGCTCGAGTAAGTCCATTAAAAACTCTCTGGCACACACTGTGGGACTAACCTTTAGCTGAAGAACAATGGGATAACACATCTGCCGGTATGGCCCCTTAAAATGTTCTTAATTAAATTATGCAAATAACATAATAATGTCAAAAGTGTATGTTTGTCAGGCAGACAATACAATAATCATATAACTGTGCGGTTTTAGTAATTTAGACACAAGTCATGTTCGAAAAGAGGCTAGCATGAGGCTGCACATCTGCTTTAAGCTAAACACGAGTGGCCTTACCTGGCATCATTATGCCAATCCATGATGAAAAACATCCCTCAAAGAAGTGTGATCCACAGCCACATGTAAACAGCCACAGCGCACGTGCGTACTTACGTACTACGTCTGCTTCTTTTTGGTGAGGCGAAGCGCGGGAAGGTCAGGACGTACTTCCGTCTCTTCCACGCGCTGCACGATCAGTTTCATTGGGTATTGTTAAAGAATGGCTTCCTCAAATGCGGAACTATTCTTGGAAATTGACAAACTTCGCACACAAATGCTAAACAACGCAGAGCTTATGACAGTCCAGCGAACTGATGGAGAACGACGCGAGTAAGTAAAGACCACGCTAGCCGTGGCTAATTAACAGTGTCATTGTGTCAAGTGAATGCGGTGAACGTCAGGACCATACATCCATGGTCAGGACAATAGATTGTACCTGACTTGTTGATAGACGAGGTAAGAGTACTGCACACGTGGTCTCACGTCCAGAAATTAATCATTTAGACCCATTAGATTAGAATGAATCAATATTCACATTGGTTGGCAATAATTGGTATGTAATAGAAATATATATGAGAAGAGGTTTAGTGTCTTCTCCCAAACAAGGATATAAAGTGATATTTCTACTACTTTTGTGGTTAAATATATGGTCCATTCACGTTTTATGTGATACGTGAACCTCAACCAAGACATATAGAGGCACATTTAAGCACATTCCTGGTGCGTTGTTAAAATACTGTCTGAATATTGTTTTGGAGATTGCTCAACCCAACATCTGACTTGCAGCTGTGACATTTTAGCCCTGATTGAAAACATCATACTGAAGATCGTGACCAGTCTGTCCAAAGACGAAGCTCCCGTCCTGTCACTGCCCAACAGGTCCAGCTGGAACAATGTCGGGTTCGTACCTTTACAAAGTCAACTCTGACCGCCGTATGAGACACATGTAATCCACTGCCTTTAAAAGTAAAACACAAGCAGACGTGTTGTGTAAAGAAACAAATATTTACTTTATTTGTCATTCCGGGAGGTCAGGCCACACAAGATGACGTTTAATGTTCTTCAAACGCACTCCTCGTCTCTGTTTCAGTTTGATCAAGAGGCGTCTCAAGCCTTTGCAGACACCCAAGTGGTAAAAGCACTAATTTTAGCATTAGGCTTCAAGATCAAATGGCTTCCTCCTCCTTGAACGATCTGATAAGAGACTGAAACGCACACACTTCGAGGCTGTATGCTCCGAACAAACACGCTGTCTAGTCTTGTTTAAATCAAACCTCCCCTGCAACTTAAAACACATTCTCACTCGGCATTTTTAAATACAGGTTGCCGGAGGCGGTGGGAATTTTTTGGGTGCCTTTCAGGTGGTGGATCTAATTTTCCTCAGCACACAAGTTTGTTTATATTCCTTCTCGGTTTACTTTGGTCTCGCTCCAGGTTCGACAGTAGTGTTGGACTGCACATGAATTCAGAAACCACATTCAGCGCCGTCAGAAGTGACTCCCCGGCCTCCATCACAAAGTTTGGTGAGAAGGAATTTGGGCTGCAAGAGTAATCGCAATCACGTCGGAATAGCACTTTGAATGGTCCACAATTAGTAAATATTTATTTAGTTAAGTAATGTATTATAATGTCTTTATAATACAGAAAAATAAATGACCCTGTGTTTCGATATGATCTTATTATTATGCATTAAAACCTAATAAATCCTATAGTTTAAATCTCTTGAAACAAGTGTGAAACGAAATGAAAGCTAGAACAATATATTTTGCTGCTCAGCATTTATTGTGTGTACATTTTCTTTGAACTAAGGGGTCATTTTAGGCGACTTCATTAACATTTAAGCTGTAGGATGGAATAATTAACCTCTACGACTCGTTAATGATACTAACTAACCCTTTGAATGTTTCATTCTGCTTTTTACTTATTGCAGCTCTTGTTTTTTTCTTTTGATGTTTTTGTGTTTGTTTAGAAAAGGGATTACTGGGATTATCCTGCTTCAGGGTCATTGTGGCATGAAGTAGCTTCAATATTATCATTTATTGTGAATAATCTCTCATGACAGGCCTAATGAACTGAATCTTTTAAAAATAAATAGGAAAATTCCTCAGCAATAGATACTTTTTCCAAATAGAGTCCATCTGTGTAAAGTGCAAAAGATGCTACAAGTCAGGCATTTTTTTAAGAAAGACAATTTCACAACACACAAGAATTTAGTGTTTTCTCCTGTTAAAAAGTGTGGACATTCGACGACAATCCTAATTTTGTTGTTTTATGTTTACAGCACAAATTGTCAAGATCCTCCAAGTGATTTACAGACTAATAGTGAGCGGCTCGTACGCTACTAAGAGGTACTGGACTCCCGTTAGTCTTACAAGCGGAAATCTTTTGGTGAAATTGTTTGAATAAACATGTTGTATTCCCACAGAGACATCTACTACAACGACACGCAGCTGTTTGGTTCCCAGGACAGAGTGGATCACATTGTGGACGATATCTCCTGCTGGCTTAAGGTTCCTCGGAGATCCTTGCATGTGGTAACTAAACTATGCTTTTAATATTGTTTCGTGCAATGCGGAAATTGCATTGATGACATCTGCTTAACAGAGGTGGGAAGTACTTTTAAGCGTAATTTTCTAGCAGTTTACTTTTCACCCCTGCTTTGTTTTTAGTAACAATACTCTCTTACTTGAGTAAAAAATGTGCTTGCTCTTTCACTGTGAGTAAGTCTGTGACAAAAGTGTTGTGTTGGTGATTTGAACCATTGTGTTTCTTTCAATTGCTTTAAATTCAAATTATAAATCCGTAGTTGCGTCCACTTACTCTTAACATTACTTTTACTTGAGTAGTTGTTTCCCCAAATGATTTTTACTTGCCTAATCTCTGCTTTTTCACTGCTTTTTACTTCTACTTGAGTAATATTATGTTATGTAACCTCTAGTACTGACTTTTGTGTGTTAAGCTTGCCACTTCCAAAGGGCTGATCACAGGAGACCTCTGCTACTTGGAAGAAGACGGGACCAGGGTTGACTGTCGCTCGAGCACTGCAGTAAATTACATTTTACTTGACTTGTTCACACTATATTTGTTCTTTTATTGCTTGCTTTCAAATGACGTAATAGTCATTTTCATTTTGGATGGTCCTTATGAAGATGAGGCTGATGATGCTGACCCTGCTGTTTGGATCTGTGCAGACATCTTCGGATTATTTATTAGTTTGTCAGTTCATAGGTCTAGTTCTTCTCAATTCGCCTGGATGCATTTCAAAACTTGGAAAATAATCCTATTACTGAACCATAAATCGTAAAACAAATCAAAATACTTGAAATTAGCTGTAGCGGCTAGCCTTAATGTTTATCCTTTTTCTATTTTGTTTTTAGCCCCTCCCGGTTTCGTCAAACATCAGCGGAATAAAAAGTATCCTTACACACTTAAAAGTCCAAAAAATATGCATTCTAAAAACCCATAATAATAATAACAATAATAATAATAATAATGATTAGCATTTTTCCTGAACCTGTACAGACATTGTATCATCCGCCAAATTCGTCCTAATCGTAGAGAAAGATGCGACATTTCAGAGACTGCTGGATGACAACCTGTGCCGCAAACTCGCACCTTGTGTCATGATGACGGTGAGCTAATCCCTTCACCGCTTTAAATGCGCCGCCCGGTTCGGCGTGGCTTTACAGGTGCTTTGTATGAATCAGGGCAAAGGAGTCCCAGATGTGAACAGCCGGCTGATGGTGAGAAAGCTCTGGGACACACTGCACGTCCCCATCTTCGCTTTGGTGGACGCCGACCCATATGGTACACTCTTACACACAAGACCTAATACGGTTGGAAAGGGATATTGCTATGAATGTAGGTTTGAATAAATCTGGCTATAAATTAGACAAACCGTGTTGATCCACATGGGAAATCACTCGGCCACAGTAACACGCTAATGACAAAACCAGAACAGTTTTTGATGATAAAGAGCAAATAGAATGGTACTAACATTCAAAATAATAATAGAAGCAATTAATACCAATATTAAATACATTTTTCCAAAGTACAAAAGAATTGTAGCACATAAAAATTGCATGTTAGCTGCCATAAAAGTAATAGTAATGTCATTATTATTAGTCTGGGCCTGTCACGATAACACATTTTTAAGGGCGATATAGTGCTACCATAACATTAATATCATCATAACATCAAAATATCGACATAAACAATAATATTGACGTGGCTTTAAGCCCCTGACAATAGCTAAAGCCGCAGAATCCCAGTAAACGCTTTTCTAACTGTACAATATCTTTGAAAAACATGAACTGCAACAAATACTATGCTGAACAAAACACTTTGGTGTGTATAATTTGTCATAAAAGTTATTTATTGGACTCTCTAAAGATCAGAGCTAATTGTATACAGAAAATAAACAATAGAGAAAAGAAAAAAGTGCACACAGTAAATATTGAGCTCCAAACAATGAGTATTTATTGAATGGTAAATCAATGCGGTACCACTGGAAGAAATACTTGTTTTCAATACTTTTGACAGCTCTTACATAAAACTCTAGACCCTAATCTCTTTTAATCTCAAACTGTGGGCCCGCATGTGTCACTAAGACCCCCGAAACCATTTGCACCTGCTCTGGACACACAGGGCTTAGTCTGGCTCTCGTTTCCGCTGGTGTGGTCTGTCTCAAACGCAGGATGGCTCGGCTTTCCTACCTCTGCTTCCTCCCCTCTGCGTGGCGGGACACATGTGTAACGGCTCACTTTGTTCTCCAAAACCCCGTTACACGTCTGCGCGGGGGTAATTGCTCTGGTATGTCAGTGATTGCGGCGCTTCTGTGTCTTTCCCAGGCATCGAGATCATGTGCATCTACAAGTATGGATCCAAAGTGAGTTCTTTATTGTGCCCTGTTCAGTGTCTGCATGAGCACTATGTAATTATGCCCCTTTTTAGTAGAAACCAATCGTCTCGTCTGGATTATTTAAAGTGACATTTATGTAGTGAAATTGTTGAATGACTGGCTGGCATTGCCCCACTGTTTGTAATCACCGTTGTTTATGTTCTATATTGTGAACATGTGTTGGCCAAAACCACATAATGTAGAATAGAGAGCTGCCTGTTTATTTTAGCTCTCTGCTTTGCATTTGATTCAACCGTATATGTAAGTGTGTGTGTGTGTGTGTGTGTGTGTGTGTGTTGCCTGGGTTTTTCCACAGTCCATGTCATTTGAGGCTCGCAGTCTGACCGTCCCCAGCGTTATGTGGCTAGGCCTCCTCCCCTCTGACCTCCAGAGGTTTGGACTCAACATTTGCTACTTCCTATTTCCTCTGTCTGCCTCTAATTGGGATTATATTCTGGGGATATTTAAATTGTTTGTTTTGGTTTCTGTTGCCGTTGCTCTACGTTTTGTGTGCATTTGAGTCTAGGAGTGCATTTTAAGTATATAGTTTTCTGAACCAATTTAGGTACATTAAATATGTACAATTAACATACATTAGTCCAAAGTCTTGAGTTGTTTGAGGTAAACTGCACATTTGAATAGTTTTTGATGATCAGGTTGCGGGTTCCTGAAGATGCTCTCATTCCTCTCACAAAGAACGATGGACTCAAGCTCAACAGCCTCCTCAAAAGGCCCTACCTCAAAAACCAACCGGACTGGCAGAAAGAGGTAAAGTCATTCAGATTAAGTCCAAGATTTACTTAAAAACATATGAAAAAAACCCATTGATGTTCGAAATAGAGTGGGAAGAATTAAAACTTATTTGAACCAACCCCAGCGCCAGAAGATACACTTAAAGTGAAATAAAGAAAAGCTCCTTCCTTTTCCAACAACGCTCATCAATTCCTCCACAATAATTACGTAATTGTACATAATGCATGCTCACTTATATTATATGCAGAACCACACATATATATAAAAGCAATAAAGATAAAGTTATTGAAAGGCGATGTTGAAGAAATGGATGTATAGTAGTTTTGTTTTTGAAGATGATAAAGTGTGGATGAGGACTAAGAGTATTGTGCCTGTTCTCACATCTCATACCGTCTGTTTGGTTACAGATTGAACTGATGCAGCAGTCAAAGGTCAAGGCAGAGATCCAGTCGCTGGCCCACATTGCCCCAGATTTCCTCACCAACATCTACCTGCCCAACAAGCTGCGCTACGGCGGCTGGGTGTAAGCGCTGTGGCGCCATCCTGTGGACTGACACTGAAAAGCGTCTGGGTTGATTTGTTGGGTCATGGATTTTACTTTCAGTTTTTGTTCCAGCAACTGCAGAATAGAGTTTTGCTTATCTTTTCAAACCAACATAACTTGACGTACATTTTGAAGTTTCATTATTTTCATTCAATAAAACTACTGATGCAGTTGCCTATCTGTGATCATGTCAAAACAAGTCTTATATAGATGGATTAAGGATCAGACATACTTTGAACGTGTGAAATATAGTGAATATGATACAAATATTGGATACTTCGAAAAGCAATCGATTGAAAAAGTTCTCAGCCCCAGGAATATTTCACTACAATATTGGCAATCTTAAAAGACTTCATAATTGTATCAACATTTAGTCCCATTGACACCTGCTGTATGTCGGTGTGTTACGTAGTGAGTCTTGTGTCTTCTCCTGGGCGCTCAGAAGAGCAGACAGATGGCTCCTGTCACTTGTCCGTGGTCAGTAGTTCCAGCAGTGGACACTCCTCTTGTGAGCCCTGCCTATTTCCGCACGTCAAGCCCAGCTGACCGTGGAGTGTGTGAGTCAGTCCTGGCCCGTTCTCATCAACATCCTCACAGGCGCTGCTGGGCCTCATTTTAATGTGGTCAGACATGTTTCGGAAGGCAATTTTCTGCAGCTACTTCAAAGCAGACCGGGATGTTTCCAGGTAAAGCAAAATGTTTTGATGTATAAAATATAATGTTTGACCTAAACCTGTTCATTTTTTTTTCTTCCTCAATTTAGATTATGTATTGCGCAAATGCATGCAGTGGTCCAGAAGTGCCCCTTCCTCACAGTTGGATCTGATGCTTCACATAGGAGATATTTACTGAAGACCTCAGCAAATAAATGTCCACTGATGATGAAGTGCTCAGGCCAACCAGCCTTCTGTTCTTCACCAGCATTTGTTCAAAAAACAAATGATGGTATGTTCATCCCACCTAATCAAATGGATGAATGTTTTTATTAATTGATTATACTATATTTTGTTCCAGGGAGTGGCATTCTCGCAGATGTACAAAATGTTACCTACAAGTGTCCGTTCTTGGCTACAGAGATGCTGCAGGAATACAGCAAAGTCATAAAAGAGGCCAGTAAGGAGCTGCAAGAAGATGTGCATGGTATAGTCTGCAATTGATGCTTTGTTTTGTGGAGCGGGAGTAAATGAAAAGCTAAAAAGTAAAAACAAAAATGTGAATATATCCAGCAGATTCAATGGTCGTGGACCGCAACTCAAAATCTTCTGTCCAAACGCATTTATTGAAGAACAAACCGTCTTTAGGTGACTATATGACTGCTGAAAGTACAGTTTTTAATCATTCATGAATTGAAAGACTTTCCCTCGACAGAAATCACCTTTGATTATGAGACGTTTTTCACAAAGATGATCCAGAACAAGAAGGATGAGCACACATACAGGATTTTTAAGACCATCAACAGGAGCGCCGCGTCTTTCCCAATGGCGCACAACTGCTCTTCAGATATCATGAGAGACGTGTCCGTGTGGTGCAGCAATGATTATTTAGGCATGAGTCGCCACCCAAAAGTTATTCAGGCAACTATGTGAGAAGAAAGTGTTGACTGTATTTGAAACGTTTTTTTGTGAATAGAAATTTGATGACATTATTTCATTTGTTTCGTTTTCAGGGAGACATTGAGAAAGCACGGTGCAGGTGCTGGAGGTACAAGAAGTATTTCAGGAACCAGCGAGTTTCATGTGGAACTTGAGGATGAGTTGTCAGAGCTGCACGACAAAGAGGCGGCACTGCTCTTTACCTCTTGCTTCGTGGCAAATGACTCCACGTTATTTACCTTAGCAAAAATGCTTCCAGGTAAGAAACGTATACAATCTGACATACTGCCGGCTGTCACGTCTCTTCTATAAATTAAAAGTGCACCTCCCACCTGCTTGTCTACTTTTAACTTTTAACTTGGTCTGGTGGTGTCATCTGTTTGTCTCCTTAGGGATAAGTTTATTCGCATACAGTGGGACATTCCAGTCAAAGCTATATATACCTTTATGCCTTTATTTTACGATAGTTTATATTTTAATATTATTATTCATTGTTTTATATTGCACTCTTTGCCAAAGTAAGTTCCTAGTTTGTGAATTTTGTTCACTAATAATGGTTCTTCAATCATTCTGATCTGATGCTGACCAGAAAAGTAAATGCAGCTTTAACCGAGTTAAATTTTAAAGGTTGTGAAATCTTCTCTGATGCTGGGAACCATGCCTCAATGATCCAGGGCATAAGAAACAGTGGTGTTAAGAAGTTTGTTTTTCGTCACAACGACGTCAGCCACCTACAAGAGCTTCTGGAGAGATCTGACCCCAACACTCCAAAAATTGTTGCCTTTGAGACAGTTCATTCAATGGATGGTAATACACAACTGCACACTTTTCTACATCTGCTATATTTGACTCACCTTATACATGTGTTTTAGTTTAAAACTAAAGTAACTGAATGGTTTGCGCTTTCTCCAGGAGCTGTCTGCCCCCTAGAGGAGATGTGTGATACTGCGCATCGCTATGGAGCCCTGACCTTTGTGGATGAAGTGCATGCTGTGGGTTTGTATGGGCCCAGAGGCGGCGGCATCGGAGAGAGAGACAGAGTCCTGCACAAGATGGACATCATCTCTGGGACACTTGGTGAGAAATATTCACAAGTAAGAGGAACTTACTTAACAGGGAATGTTTAAATGATCTTTACATCACTATCGTGGTTTGAGCCCAGGTTAATTTTGATGTTGACTTGGTTTAGTCCTGGTTTAGCCCTGACCTTGTCCAAGTTTACTATCAGGTTTAGGCCCAGTTATAAGGTGTCTGACCCTAAGTCATTCTCAGAGAAATCCCTCACTGATCCAAATGTGTTCCTCTTAGGCAAGGCTTTTGGCTGTGTGGGCGGTTACATCACTGGTAACGCCGCTCTGGTAGACACGGTGCGGTCCTACGCTGCCGGCTTCATCTTCACCACTTCACTGCCGCCCATGTTACTGGCTGGAGCGAAGGCGTCTGTGGAGATCCTGAAAACGGAAGACGGTAAAGTGCTGAGGCGGAGACATCAGAGGAGTGTCACGCTGCTGCGCCAGTTGTTAATGGATTCTGGTCTTCCTGTGGTCCACTGCCCGAGCCACATCATCCCTGTCAAAGTGAGGAAAAAGTGACACATAGAAGGAATTATGTCAGTGCCATGAACAGGATGTAGGCAACAGTCGCTTAAATAGTGACTGGTGTTTTTGTAGCACTCAAAATAAGTGAGGCTCTGCCATTTTTCTCATTTCAAAAGGGTATTGGACACTAATTGCATGGCGAATAATTGATAAATGATTTAAAGAAAATGTTCTGGCCACTGCTGATGTATCTCGACAATTTGTAACAATACAGCTTTATTTCCTGAAAACATTAAATGTGAAAGTCATTTTGAAGATATGCAAATTTTGAATATCGTGTATATATTTTATAGTTTAAAAAAATGCTACTAAAAGAGCTGAACATATCAAGATATTCATTTCAATATCGGACAGGACAGACTTAATGAGCAGTGTAGGGCTTCTGTATGTGTCAGTTAACATTATAATTGTCTCGACAGGTAGCAGACGCAAAGAAGAACACGGAAATCTGCGATATCATGATGTCTCGGTACAATATTTATGTTCAAGCCATTAACTACCCAACTGTGGCAAAAGGAGAGGAGCTGCTGCGCATCGCCCCCACACCACATCACACTCCACAGATGATGTACTACTTTGTCGGTATGTGCTTGTGAAGTGTCTGCTATTCACAAACCGTTAAAGACATGATTTATTGCTGTAATTTACATACCTGTCTGTATTTTAATGAACAGATTGTTTGGTGAAGACTTGGAAAGCAGTCGGCTTGACCTTTGTGCCCCACTCGTCATCTGAGTGCACGTTCTGCCAGCGGCCTCTTCATTTTGACCTCATGAGTGACTGGGAAAAGTCGTACTTCACAGGCCTCAGCCAAAGGTTACCTGCCGTAGCATGACATGAAGATCAACACACAAATGGAAATGTAATGGTTATTGAGTCTGACACACGCACTTCTAACTGGAGGCGCGCAATATAATATCTAATGTTGTTTTGAAGATTTGTCAAGTATATTGTTTATACTGTAGTAAAAAAAAATGCTAGAAAAAGAGCGGATTAAAAATAAAAATGAAAAAATGTGATGTTATAAACTTTCCAATAATGGTACCCACATTTCTGTTGGATATTGTTATTGGGATACTCCATGAAAATACTGAGCAGTCAATATCGCCCACCCTTACCCATACTGATCATTTATATAGATTTATTTATGACAAACCAAAGTCTATTAGCATGGAAACATTGAAACACATTTTTGATGATTATGAATTCAGAAATACAAAATGTGTGTTTACTTTTGACACTGAAAATGTCCTCTCAATCACTCAACTGTGTGCAGTGGTTTAATGTTCACGGCGTGTTTGGAAGCTCATCTTTCAAGTTCATTCACAAAGCGCTCCTTTTACGTTCCCTTTGCGACCACGTGGGGGCGTACGCGTTCTCTTCCTGGGGGCGCTAAGTGGCTGTTCCATCAGGCGCATCCTCCCTCCGCAAATGACTCACAGCTGCTGCGAACTACTTCCAGAAGAAACCACTAGATGGAAGTGATAGAGGACAGGATATTGTTAGTGCGCTAAGAAGAGAAGATTAAAAAGGAAATTGATACCAGCATTTCATTGTAATAAAGTATCTGTTTATGTTGCAACATCGGAGGATATAGTTAAATGCATTATTGTAAGGCCCATTTATATTACTCAGAACCAGCTTTCGGTCTACTTACATTTATAACAGCCTAGATAAGGAACAATAAAGCTTTTTCAATGGGGTGGAAAGACTTTATCCTTTATGCCTAGTTACCTACAACCCACGTCAGTATTACAGTGGTATGCCAGGATACACACGAGTACTTAGGATCCAGTGAAGTACGAGAGTCCATTTCCTCTTCTCTGTCATGACCAAATCACTTGGAGCACTTTGTTGCATAACCTACACGGATGGAAGTGGTGCAGGGGCAGGCAGTCAGGTGGTCACCAGTATCATGCAAGTTCAATGTCAATCTAAAGTATGAAATCCACTGTGATGAAAACTGACCGTATGGATTATGTTCATTAATAAAGAAATGAAAGATATGGTGCCTTTTGAGGTCACTCAGCATTCTTAGGTTATTACTGGGTTTCAGGTAACACCACCGCATAGACTTGTAGAATTTAATTAAAATACTAGTGTTAATCTGTGTATTTTACTGCCTAGCTTGGATAAATATTGTGGTTTCATAGACTTTTTGATGCAAATTTGTGGATTTTTCTTTTGGATATTTTAATTAGACACAAGAAAACTGGCCCCTCCCATGCATTTGAGGAAGGGGCATTAATAGGGGTGCTCGATTATGGGGAAAATAATATTTGCAATTATTTAAGTCATAATTGAAATTATGATTATTTGTTTAGAGAGAAGGCGAGGCATCAGCGCATCTAAAATGAAGAGAACAAGCTGATGAAATGGAGGTAGATATTGTGACTACAAGTAGAGAGGTACAATCCGTTTGCAACTTTTCCACTCAAGAAAACACATTCAACACTCTAAAGTGTTCATGTTAATGGTCATGCTCACACAGTTTCTTTCTTCCATTGGAGCAACAATCATAACTGTAATTGGATTCAATTGGTTACACACCTTATTGTGAGATGTGGTCTGAATACAGTGCTGTAGAAAAGGGTGTTGATAGGAGGCTGCTGCTGCTATGGTCCCTGTGCATGTGTCTATGATCTGAACATGGCTGTGGGCTGCTGTGCGTGAGTAAAATCTGCACAGATTTAACTCTCTTCCTTCATTCTGTGTTAATCCCAGTGTGCGGCACATCTGCGTCTCCCCCACTCACGTGTGTGGACAGATGATCTGCACGGTTAGCCCCCCTCCCCCCGCTTCTCCAGCTCCCATTCACTGTTTCATGTATTATTTTACACATCAGTAGTGAGCCACAGGAATGTTGTGGTCAGAAAATGCCTATATTTGTATACAATAGTCGTGATGGATGCGCAGCCAGATGGGCCTTATTTGTTTTTGCATCAGACTGATTTTTTTTCTGGTCACATTGTAATGCATCATTAAAACAGTGGAGATTCCCTGCTCCAGGATATTTAAATCAATTTGATCTACTGTTTGTTCTGTAAACTGAGAGCATTTCAGCACACTTGTCTGGCTTGTTTTACTGAATTCTAAAAGAGTTTACAGTACATTGGTTGAGTTGAAGTTAAAGGTGCACTATGTAACTTTTCTGGGAGGGGGTACGCCACCTGCTTGTCTCCATAGAAATATTAATGGGTTGTTTGGAATGTTCCACAGTATAGCATAAAATGTATCCATCTAACACCAGGCCAAGTTACAGGTCAGATCTATGGAGCAAGATGGATATGTTTAATGTCATACTGAGGAACATTCTAGGCAAAGCAATAACAACTTTATGGAGAAAAGTTACATAGTGCACCTTTAAGGTAAAATGTCTAATATACTCAAACAATCAATGTAGCCTAACTTAAAACAATACACTACACAAACATACTAAACATGAGTTAGCTGCCAGGCACTTTTTATTGACATTAACCTCAGGTTTAACTGCTGACTGTGGTAGGCTGTTGTAGTAGTAGTAGTAGTAGTATTAGTACACCATATGGAACATTATTTAGGGCAACATTCATTTTATATATGAGGTCATTTACTTTATCAGTCCTACTTTTTACCCAGCTTGTGAAGCTATACCTTCTTTCACTGCCCTGCTCTGCTACAGGCTCACTAATCACTGCTCAGTCTGCTTCTTTTAACTCTGCCCTATATATATGTATGTATGTGTGTGTGTGTGTATATATATATATATATATATATATATATATATATATATATATATATATATATATATATATATATATATATATACTTGCGCGTGTGTGTGTGTCGTGTCTCAGGTTTGAAATCCCAGTTAAGAGTCGTCTACAGATATATATATCTCTTATCCAACACTATCATAATGGGTTACATCAGTGTTTCTCAAACTGTGGTAGTAAGCGTCCTCTGGTGGTCTACAGTTTCAGTGTTTACTTCATTTAGAGTCAATTTTTTCCACATTTTTGTTCTTCCTTGAGAAATGTCTTTGATCTACTGTGGCAGTGGTACTCGCAAGGCCGGATCTTCTCTTTGATGGTACAAGGTGTAAACAGTTTCAGAATGACTGGGCCACATATATAAGTAGATGCTGCATAAGTGAATATAAACTTGTCAATAGTTCGTCTGTAACAAATGAGCTGTTACAAATCGTTGTCAGTAAGTGCAATTGTACTTGACCTACATTTACGCAACAGATCAAACCACAGACAAAAACGTGGTAGACAAAAATACTTGCGTGAAAAGTTGTTAATGGCAAAGTTGGAGCGCTCCCTATGACTTTAAGTCACAATAAATAAACTCCTCCCTCTCGAGTTCCTCTACTGTCAACTCAAAGAAAAAGCCTCGTGCGTCGGAATGGCAAAACGACAATGTGTGTAAAGGATTTTGGCACGACGAGTTTTTCAAGCCGTTTTTGTAGTTACACCTTAATATTGGGTGAAACGGCGTGTTTGGCGCGCTCCTGCCCCCGGTGAAGGCTCACTCTGTCGGACTGATGGAAAGTGAGAAGAGAAAAGAGGTGGAATCACTTCGCTCCGGCTCAAGCGCCGCGCGCCACTGCCGCATGCATTAACGCAACTTCTGCTCGGCTAAAATGTAGTTGATCTCCGCTTCGTAGACAATGTAGTAAGTGTTCACGCTTTCATGTAGAGTATTACTGAGTCCGATATGTCTCATGAGGCGCCGAGTAAAAGCGCGGAATGGCTGCAGCTCGAGTTGGAGTCCAGGGGCACTTCTGTGCTCCTGTTGGACTGCCGCTCACACGAGCTTTATGAATCATCCCACATCGAGACCGCCATCAACTTGGCCATTCCGGGACTAATGTTACGGAGGTTCAAAAAGGGCAATATACCAATTCGGACTATCATATCCAACAACGAGGACAAGGACAAGTTCCTAAAGCGGTGCAAAACGGACACGATAGTTGTGTACGACGAGTGCACGGTGAACTGGCAGGAGAGCGGACCGCCGACTGTTCTGGGACTTCTGCTGCACAAACTGTGGGAGGACGGATGTAAGGCCTATTACCTGGAAGGTGGGTAATAATATGGGCATTTTTCATTGATAAATCATTGTTAGCTTGACTATATGGCATGGTTAATAAACATCATCATCTATGGCTGTTAAAGTGGTCCCTACATCCTTATTATAATAACAGTTTCATAACAACCTCTTCATCACAACCTTATATTTGTTTAAATCTACTTGTACTGCCGTATATAGCCCACTAAATCTACTATAACCTACTTTCTGTAAGGTTATGAATAGTGCAGTTGTTACACTTTTGTTACACATATTTTTCTTCTTCTCACTGGCTACAAGAAGTGTTTCCCTGATAAAAGTTTGCGTCACTGAGATTCTTAATTAAAATTCCAAAATGGCCGCGCCATGTTTTGCTCCTGCAGGAACAGGCATGCATTTCATGAATGGTATTTGTCAAGAGACCTTGAGTTGGTTCAGTTGTGACTTGAGACTTAACTCTTTAGGAGTGGCGTAAATCTGAGAGCATATGCTTTCTAATTCATGCCAATGATAGTGAAAATGTTTAGCCGAATAAAACTGATCTCCCCTCTAACTTTGTGCTTGGCTTGTGTTCAGGTGGATTTCTAAAGTTCCACACAGAGTACCCAGATCACTGTGAGACCCTTTTGGATAGCCCCTGTCCCACCTCCTCTCCTCCTTTGTCTGTGCTGGGGTTCGGTAACCTCCGGATCAGCTCCGACTGCTCAGACGGAGAGTCAGACAGAGAGCCCAGCAGCGCCACAGAGTCAGAGGAGAGCCCCATACCCAACAATCAGCCGGCGTTTCCTGTGAAGATACTGCCATATCTGTACCTCGGCTGTGCCAAAGACTCCACTAACCTGGATGTCCTGGGCCAGTATAACATTAAGTACATCCTGAATGTCACGCCCAACCTTCCCAACATGTTTGAGCACGAGGGGCACTTCAGGTACAAACAGATCCCCATCTCAGACCACTGGAGTGAAAACCTGTCCCAGTTCTTCCCTGAAGCAATATCGTTTATAGGTGAGTGAAATCGAGGATTTTCTATAAGTGTTTATTTAATTTAGTCAATAATGAAGTTTCAATACCCGTCAATATATATCGATGTATATATATATATATATATATATATTTCTTCCTCAGTCACATGTTTAATTGTACTGTGTTTCCTTCATTCACAAACTCTCACCACAGCTGCTCTGTATCCACACGCTTGTCTTGTTTGTGTGGTATGGCTTTGTGTCATGAACTAGTTTTTGAAAGGCGTTAGTGGTGGAGCACGAGCAGCTGAAGGAAACACAGCTTCCGCCGCTCACTGCGGCTGTGTTCTACATAGACTCACATGTTGCAGCGCTAACTCAGCCTCAGGCCCAAGCTCTTGTTTGGGTTGCAGTTGTTTGCCCGTGTCTGTCTGCAGCAGGATATTAGACACATGACGTGCTCTGTACATTCAGGGATAAATGAGCTTTCTTGTTGCTAGCTTCCTGTTTTCGCATCCACAGCCAAGTAAACAAAAGTATTTCCTTTACATAGACCACTTTCTTCAGGAAACTAAAACACATGTGCTGACCACATATCCTCTTGTTTTGACAGATGAGGCTCGGTCCAAGCGTTGTGGCATCCTGGTGCATTGTTTGGCGGGAATTAGCCGCTCGGTCACGGTCACTGTCGCCTATCTGATGCAAAGACTCAACCTCTCACTGAATGACGCGTACGACTTTGTCAAGAGGAAAAAGTCCAATATTTCTCCAAACTTTAACTTCATGGGCCAACTGCTAGACTTTGAAAGGACACTGGGGTTGCACAGTCCTTGTGATAACCGCTCCACAGGCAAAGAGCAGCTGTTCTTCACCACCCCGACCAATCACAATGTCTTCCAGCTGGACACATTGGAGTCCTCATGAGGAACAATTTGACATCTTCACATTTATAATTTTGGTTTGTCAGATGAAACAGAAAGACAGAATGCCCATGGCTATCCACCAAAAGGAAGAACATTGAATGAAGCTGTGTGCAGTGAATGAGCTTCACTTAACGCCTTAACACAGACATTTCTCTCAATATCCATAAATAATGGACATTTTCTGTAACGTTTCTATAATAGATTGGATGTTTGAGACAACGACTGTTATATGCTTTTCACCAGCTGTCAAGTATATAGGCTATGGTCTGGTATAATATTAATATGCCTTGATTGTCCAATGGGAGGCTTGGGCCAGTCCTATTGTTTTCAGGGGACCAATCGTGGATATTATAATGGTACTGAAAGAAATAAGCTTCTATTATAATCAGGCTGTTTAAATGTAACCCAGTACAGTATTGGTCCATCTTTATTTTTTATGATTATGTGGAGGTTGCTATCTAAGCATTCCCAAAATTTACAATGTTGCCATTATTAGTATTTCACATTTGGATCACATTACTGCAACTATGTCCTTGAGTTGAGTCGAGTTTGAAATAATGCATCATTCAGGGTGGAGTGCAAAATAGGGCTGCCGCCATAAATGACAGTAACGAAGATGTAATACTCATTATAAAGAAAATGGATGTTCACATATGTTAAACGTTTTGCAGCTACACTTTCTTTGGCACAAAAGCATTAAGGGAAACAAACTTGATTAATTCTCTACTTGTATCAAAAACAAATAGATGAGAGAAGGAAAGCTAATTTGGCTAATCTGTTCATACCTCACAACATTTTCAGGGATTTTTATACACGTCTCGTCGCAGCCTCTTTACATACATTCAAGAGCTGTTTGTTTCCTGTTTGTAAAGATGTACATAAAACATGGTTGCTATGGGGAATTTTTTTCTCACTAAAGATGTGAAAATTGCCCTGTCTGACCAACTCTGTAAAGTATATAAAACTAAATGTCCAAGACATTCTGTACAAGTTTATACAACAAATATAATGTATATTTTTACTTTGAAGATTGACTCCTTGTCTTTTTACAGAAACTCAGTATTTGTGAGCAGGATCAGGGCCAAATAATTCTTTGATATACATTTATAACTGGACAATTATTGTAATATCAAAAGAAACAATCAAGTAACCTTTTAAAGTTGCTGGTTACATTATGTACCAGTATATTGTATACTAATATTTATTGGGATGAGTGAATGAGAATTAATGCAAGGATTTAAGTTAAGTGTATTTTTTTATTTTGGTCAGAGTGTAAATTGTGACCATGTCCAAATCTCAGTAATTGTTCTTATGAAAATTCGACAGTTTGACATTCAACAACTGGAGCGTTAGATGGGGAGTCCTGTAGGTGTGGTCACTGTGGTCTGTTTTCTTTTTTGGTTGACTCGGATGCTTGTTTCCTGTCTACCACAGGCCTTTGACACAGAGACAAGTGACAGGGCCAGATCTGTCAATAGCAGAACGCAGACACACCCACGGCCAGTCAGTCAAACAGGGCCCAGAGGAAGAAGATGACACAGCAGCGTGTTCCACATACACCAGTCTGCAAGTCTGGCACACTGTCACTGTCTGCAACTTTGGAACTCCTGAGGAACTGTCAGCAACACGCAAGCGTCAAACAAACATAGGAACTTGCTTTGGTGATTATATAGGAATACAAATATATATAAATCATTTTTGTGTTACGATTATTGTGAGAAAAACGTCATGACGATGATTATTCATGATTATTGAGACTGTGACCAAACAACAGTGAAATCCTTCATTTTCTTTCACTCTCGTGGTCTGGCATGTTACTGTTCCTCAAATTTGGGACAGTCTTTACACAACTGAACTTTCTGAAAGACAAAATAAAGTTAAATTTGACCAAAAAAACAGCCAGATACAAAAGATTGACAATAGATTGAACTTAATTTTGCTTCTAAAATCCTCACCGTTATTGTTTTTTGGTTCTTACGATTCTATTGTGACCTGAATAATCACGATTATCGATTAACCGAACAATCTTGACATCCCTAATATATATAGTTGGATGTGGCAAAATCTGTCTTTGTGTGTGTAGTTATTTATGCATTGAATAGACTTATCTAGGTTTTAAGCTGGATGCCCTTACCGTCTGTATCCAAGCACATACATTAAGAATCGTATTAGAATATGTAGCTCCAGAAATTAATATTTTACAAAGTAGGTTAAATGCCTGTTAAACTTTCTCTCAGTTCCTGTTCCAATAACCAGTTGTTTGATTCCGTGCCTTAAACGTCGCACTGATCCACTGTGAGCTCAGACTTTGAAGATGACTGAGAATATTTGAGTGAGTTCAGACTAGAAATGTTAAACTTTTATTGCAGCAGAGTGGTGTGCATGAAGGGACTTGCCGCAGCAGCTCCCTGCAGCCAGCGATAAGAAGAACTGTGTTGAGTAATGGACAAGCCACATACCTGCCGGGCAAAACCTGTGATTAGGCCTGAAAAGACACCCATGATATGGAGTTGTGCAGGAGGCAGCTAAGCATTAGTCACTAGTCTGGTGTTGTCTGTTATTATGGCTGTATACACTGTAGAGGGCATGTACAAGACAGAACAGCATACTCAAATACCAATTATTTCAATATATTCTCACATAGCAACGTCGCAAACATTTATTTTCACTGACAGCCATTTCCGTGCAGCTGTTTTTAAGATCTTTTGGCGTCTCGTGTGCCTCACCTGAGATTTAAGCCCAAGCGTTTCCATGACATCATCTTTTTATTTTATAAGCTACAACTTGCTTCAAAGTCACGCTGTGGGGTCCTAGTCAAACGTTTTATGTCTTTTGAGTCATTCATTTCATTTCATTTGCCTATTTATTAACTGCTTGATGATGAGAAGGATAGTTGCGTGGTGTTTTTGTGATCACTCGTAAGGGAAGGCAGAGGATAGTGCCAAGTCAGCACTCGTTTGTAGGAAGCAGATGTGCATGAAGCTGACCGGATTTTGGCTTTAGAGGAAGGAGGGGCAGTGTCTGTTTACACCAGGCCTGTTGAGTGTTTGGGTGGGAGAGCGTGTGTGGTGCTGAAGTGACAATGCTGAGCACAAGTCCTATGCTTGTGTTAATGGTCATAGTGAGAAGCAAGTAGGAGAGAAGTCAATGCTCAAAAGCCAACTGATTTATTGGTAAAAGGGAGAAAGCACTTGAAACTTTGGCTATTCATAGTGTTGGTTTAGTAACAAATGCTAGTATGATTCATATATTATTTAGATTTGATAAAGTAGGCTGTGATCTAGGCTTTGAACTTGAGTTTTGTTCCCTTTTTAAGTAACACAGGAAGCGGAATAAACTATATCTACTCTGAATGAGGTTTGAACAAGGCCCAAAACAGTTTTAAACTATCAGGCTAAACAAGCCAAAAGATTCAGTATCTAAAAATATATTTATACTGACTGACTGCACAACTATCCTTTTAATCTAACACGGTTTAGTTTATTTACAAGCCCCTGTGTACATTCTAGCATGCAGTGGAAAACATGTTGGCTGCAATCTTTTGACATCATCACTGCTGGGATAACTTGCTTCCAAATATCCCACAGTGTTCTCACTCACGGTGCACGGCCAAGTAAAGTAATCCTAATCTGACCATTTGGCCAAATGTTGTGTGACATCATGGCGCTGAATGAGGGATGACATCATGTCCACTGAGACGTCTCTGCCTCTCTCCTCTGGACCAGAATGGACTCGCGCTCGGGCCGTGCACCATGCTCAAACTAAACCACGGGGCTATGTATAACCGCATTGTAACTCTGGCTGCACCGTTTCCGGTTGTTTGGGATTATCACTGAAACCTTGAATCGCACCACAGGCAATTTATATTCAAGCGCCAAGTCAGTACATTTAATATATGCCTTTTTGGGAAATGAATTGGTATTACGTATAACATTTTAAAGCAGTCAACATACAAGTTTATCAGTGCTTCAAATAGAAATAATGGTCCTTGACAGTTTATATTTCACTGACATATAAATACGTTTTATGATTATTAATATAACTGTCAATTAATAGTAATGGAATCCTCATTATCTGGACCACAGACTCCAAAACATGCCATGTGCAGCGAGAAGAGAAGTTTTATGACTCAAACAGCAGTAACAGGAAGTGAGTACATTTTGGTGTTTTGGAGGAAAACCCTATTTGGACTGTAAATACTCCGACAGGATGGCTTCACTTTAGCTTCATCTTTTTCAAATGTTGTAAAAGTCATATTCACAGACCTTTCACAATCCAAAAAAACAAATCAAATTAGAACAATCACCATCTTACTCAGCCTTACTCATATTCACTCTATGTACTGTATATTATATCTCCATGGAAATGTCATTAATTTCCCAAGAATGTTCCACAGTATGGCATTAAACTTATCCATCTTGTATTGATTCATTTAAATGTGGTTTTTTACATGTGTAATTGCTCAAGAATTACCTAGAAAAACATGCAGTGAGCGGTCTCACCTCTCCACAGATCAGACCTAGATCTCTGTTAGTTTGGTACCATGCCATAGAACATTCCTAGCAAAGCAATAACATCACCATGGAGACAGGAAAGATAACAGACAGTCCATCAAAAAGTCACACAGCGCTCCTTTACATAAGCACATTTCACGTGTCCTTTTCTAGAGCCAAATAATGATGTCGAAATGTTTAATTGATTTGATCACCAAATTCACCACTAAAACAAATTTGCCTTAGATAATGCTTGACTTTGTGAACAAGAACAGGAAGTTTGTTATCGTTTCAGGAACTTGCTGCTGATAAACATATCAAATGGGCCGTCATAAAGTCCCCCTACAAACTCTGAAGAAACAGTAGTTAGCTCAGGACAAGTGTGATTTTTGGCAAAGCCTTTACTGGGTCATGAGTAAAGCAGAGCCACATGGAATAGTGGCAGAGCAAAGCAGCCATCTGTTAACACCAGAAGTCGTCCGATCTGTGGCCAACTCCTCCGTCGTGTATCGCAGTCACCCAGCACATGAACAGGCAGATTTGTTGGGTTTAATCAAATCAAAAACAAGATTTTGGGGAGTTGTAATGGGCTTGGTGCTGAGTAAAGGTCATGTGTCTGTCATATGTTTGTGTTTGGGGGATGCACAGCGAACAGGGGGACCATCTTGTTGTCAGCAGTTCTTTTCACACTCAGACATATGTTATTGAATGCAGCGCCTGAGCCAAAGTCAGTGTGCTGTGGACTGGTCCAAGTGAAGAGAATAATGATGTCATTCTCAGTGGACTTGACTGTGGAGTGGGACTAGGACATTACACTTCTGTTTATCTGCGGCTCTGGCATCAGGTTTTTGTGTTGATGTTCTTGAATATGCACTTTGAATTGTGATGGATGAACTCTTCTTATAATGTTATATAAACACAGGTGGCAATTCCGTGAGATTTTAGCCCTATTTCTTTGTTTAAAAGGTGAGATATTCAAGTTATGTTATTGTCTTACTTATGAGTGATTCTCTGACCAGCATTTCGCCTTTGACATGAGGTACATGTCCCCGTCAGACTTTTACACAGAAGTTTTCCTTTTACATGTGTAAAAATAGACAAACCCACTAGTGGTACATTAAACAGAACAATTGCTGCCATTCATGTGAATGAATGAATCGTTATTGTGGATTCTGAGAATCTTGTGTCTTTTAGGCTCTGAGTAGGCCTTTATGACCCAGTGAGAAGGAACAGTACTTCAGTGTTCCCCTTACTACAAGTGGGACGGAGCATCACCATACAATATTCTGCCTGTTCTACTTGATTTGTGCTCCCAGTGTTCCACTTCCTCAGTGTATTTATGGCAGCAGTAACAACAACAACAACAACAATTGAGCAAAAGTAATAAAATGACAAGCAATATATAGATCTGTGTTTCTCAGTAAATTAGTTGGCTCCTTTTTCTTGTCAGAAGATTTTGACTTCATTTTCTATGTGAAGTAATACAAATACTAAAATAACATTATATAACATTTAAATTAGAAGTTATGTCATTACATTGTCAGCACTTTTAATTCGATTTGGAGCTCTTCCTGCCTGCTACATATGACCTAGATAGTGGAGCAGCTGACAGTAGGTGTAGATCATTCATGAACACAGTTCGTGCAGTTTATGCTTTTGTGCTTGTGAAGAGATTTCCAGAAATGGGCCTTGATATCCGGTGTTGGACCAGAGCCAGCGCCATGTGATGTAGAGAAGCCAGAAAAACAGGAATCCTTTAAACCCCAAAGCTTCGGTGTCCGGGCATGTGTGTGGGCGGTGAAGATGAGCTGTTACTGCCTGCTCGGTCTGAAGCGTGTCTGGGGTATTCCTTACTCTTCCTTTATGATTCTTTTATGAAGCAATAAATCACTCTAAGCTGCCCAAATATTGAGGGTGCCCGCGCTGTTTTATGGAGCTTTGTAACATGTAATGGTTGGACAGTTCATGTGTTATCATCAGACAAAAGTGGTGATTTATGAAGTGGATAAAACATGTTTGGCATATATGCTTCAGGAATAGGCCACAGAATATCTGAGTCTGAAGCTTTGCCATTGAAGACGAGTAGGCCTGTCACTTCCAGAAGATCTACGTTTTAAAATCAGGCCCAGTATTTTTAAGTCTAAATTAAAAACGAATCAATATTTTAGTATTTGTATATTTAGTATTATATTTAGGATATGGAATTTAGTATAATTCCAGTAAATGCTTTTCTAACTGAACGATATTGTTTAAAAAAAACCCTTGTCAATGGGTTCTTACCTGGTTGGATGAAGGTTCAGATTTGCCATACACACATGAAACAGGACTACACCAATGTTAAACTACAGCTCAATCAGGACTAACCCAGGACTAGGAATCCATCATTGTCCACAATAAATCGAGAGAAAAAAAAAGAAAATAATAACATATTATTTAACATTAATTTAACATTATTATTAATAATATATTGTTATTACTTTTTATGAGTATGGTTAGTTTTTATGCTCATAATAATAGATGAAACAAACTCCCCTATAATTAGAAAGCACTAGTTGTCGCAGCGCCACATTTGGCGGAAGTCTATAGATCTGTCTCCAAATACTTATCTACCTATTAAACTTTATCTTGACAAAGGGCACAGATAAGTATTGTACCAGGAAAGGCAGGTGCCCTATTTACCTTGCCTGTGAGAAGCACCGTAGTGTTAATAACTGCAAGCATGAGTCATCAGTCCTGCCTTATGTAACCTGCTTCTCCACCCAATCTGCCATTCCCCAGATTCATTCACACTCTGCCCGCCTTGCCACTGCTCTTGCCCTGCCTTTCATTGATGCCTCCCCAATACTCATCCCCATCCACACCATGGCATGGACAGCAATCTCATTTGTGCCATAGTAAATCACTGCCTCTGACTCTTTCTTTCTCTCCATTTCCCTCAGATAAGTCAGGTCATTTGCGTCTTACACTGACACGGAATAATAAGGATTTGACGAATGGTGATCCTTGGCGCTTGGGCAATGTAGGAGAGAGAGAGAGAGAGTGAGAAATGTCTGGGTGTGTGTCGTCAGCCTGGCATTGACGTCACACGCTCACTGGCAAAAAAACAAAACAAAAAAACTCCCATTCAAGTTGTCTAAAGCTTTAATCTGTTTGTGTAGTCAGTGCAGTCACCACAATAAATGAAGCCAAAACACACTTGTAATTCCCATGCAATACCCAATCTCTATGTAACAAGACTATAGAAGATTCAATGCGTATTTGTGAAACTGCTAATCTACTGCGGTCTATATTTGAGATTGTGTTTTGTTAAATGAAGAGTTAAGACATGTATGTTCACCCTTTGGCATACTGTACATTGGTCCAAACAAAGCAAATAAGTCTGCGCTTCCTTGGCGACATCCAGTGGCCAATGCGGAACCTGCACAATTTTAAACCTTCAAAGAAACCTGAGAATTTTAACTATAGTATCAACCAATTGTCACACCTTTTAGTGGGTGTTGTTATAAATCACATAAAGTTTAAACAAAACAAAACAAAACAAAAAACACGTGATCAAAGCTTGGAGTAACTTTATTCCAAAGATGAGGTGTGGAATGGGAGGGGAAATAACTATAGCTCTGGCTAATCTCTTTGCACTGTCGCTACACCCTTTATTTGGACAGAGGAATGTGATTGTCAACTGCTGCGGGTCAATCCAGAGCCCCTAACATGGGCACTAACATGATTAGACTGAAATAGCTCGCCACAATAGACACCGTAACTGGACACTAACATTGTAACCTTGAATAGTTGACTTGACTGAAGCACAAAAGCAGCAGCGGCAAATACAGTAAATATCAAATATGGGTATGGAACAGTGTTTAAAGGTGCATTGTGGAACTTTTCTGGTTCTTGCTGCTTCACCGTGTTATCGATCTGCTTGAAAGTGTCCACAATATGGTATTAATTCTTTTTTTCCCCCTCAAAAATACGTTGAAAAACATGCATTCTTAGTTTGAACGGGCTTGCTTCTCCACAGATCTGACCTGTAACTTTGCCTTGTTTCCATTAATGCCTTTCTGTAGGACATTACGGGCAAAGCAATAACATCTCCTTAGAGACAAACAGAAGAATTTTGTGAGAAAACAGACTCAAATGAATTGACAAATATATCTTATATTTATTATAGACATTTTGGTAGAAATATGCAGGCAAAACGAAGTGGGGACAGTATACCTTTATACAGTATCCAAATTACATTATTATTATTTTTTTAAATCAGGAAAGCAGGATACATGTACACAAATCCAAGAAAAAATGGACAAACACTACAATTATAGTTACAAACTGTATTTACAACAATGCAAGAAGATGGTACAAAAAAATAACATTACTTCTTGCAGAGTCGGTCTGAGGTTTCCATCAACAGCATTTGAGCATTGAGGTTCTGCTTTTCCACAGATGAAGTCCCAGAGAAATACAAAAATAAGGATCTGGAAGGCCCATTTCTGTCCGATTATTCCACTCCTTTCATGAACTCCAAGAATTCTGGGAGAAAAAGGTCAAACACATTTAGCCGTTTGGTTGAATGAGTTGCCGACCTAAATCTCGCGGGACAGTGATAAGGTAGATTCCATTACGTGAGCTCCTTACCGTCGTAGTCAATTTTGCCGTCGTTGTTCTTGTCTCCGTCCTTCATCAGTTCCTCGATGTCGTCTTCGGTAATGGCTTCTCCTGTTGATTCCAGCATCATCTTTAGCTCGTCCAGGTCAATGTATCCATCCGCATTTCTGAAACAAGCAGTCACACAGTGGACCGTGACAGATTATTTTGATTTGTTTTTAATATACTGTGTATATATTTGAATGTACATTTTTACACGGCCCAAAGGCACTGGGATAGGCTCCGGTTGAAAATGAATGAACGAATGAATTAATTTTTACACGGCAAGTTAAGGAGCCTGGGCGTTTGACTTCTTTCACGTACAGTACCAATCCAACACAGTTCATGAATAAGACAATGGTTCTGAAAATCAGAACATCGTAGCAGCTTTGCGAAAATGTTAACAAAGACTGGACCAGGACCAACATAAGGCTAAATCAGGACCAGATGACTACAGCCAGACCTTTTGAGTCTGTTCTAAAGGTCAAGTTACAACACACTTCATTTTAGAAATGAAGACGATTGCAATATATATTTAGTTGTTTTTTTATAGATACAATAGTTAACATGGTAAATTATAGCTTTTTGCAAAATGCTGAGCTGCTCTAGTTTACATACTCCACCAGATATCATCAGTGTTTCTTTTTATATGAAAAGCCATAAAGCAAGATTTAGTCTTAGTCGCTTTGATGCTCAGACAAGGTGTCTGGCCTACATGGTGTGGGCGTGTGAAATGTCCACCGCTGTCAAAAACATTTAGACGCTAACGCTATACAGAACTTCTTTTTGGTGACACTCAGGAGACAGGAAGGGAATGTAATTACTGTTACTTGTTTTCTCATGCAGCTGTTTTGGCAACTTCTTATTAATACAATTACGATTTTATTGTAATATAAATAAGACTTGTCGGAGGATTTTTAGTAATAATGTTGCAATACTAGAATTAAATTACAATACTAAAGTAGTAATTAACAACAATTATAATTAAAAACATATTTATTCATACACCATAATGTATTTTTCAACACAAAATATAGATCAAGACCATTCTAAAACTATTCAGGAAATGTCCAACTTTGTCCTATTTATTATAGTATAGTTATGAGTACCGGTATATTGCTTATTTGTATCTGAGTATCTTACTTTGATTATTTTTATTTTTTTTGACAACCCAAAACCTAATGTCTCAAGCGTAGTTCCTCCACATGGTCAACTGACTGAACTATTTTGTTCAACTAAACGCCATTTGAAGCAACAAGGTGTGCAAACAAGTGTTCCAACTCACTTGTCGAACATGCGAAAAAGCTCTGCCAGTTCTTCCCAGACTTGCCCTTGCTGTCGTCCTTCATAGCACCTCACCATCATGACGAGGAATTCATCAAAGTCCACTGTGCACACTCCTACAGGCAGAAAGGGGCAATTTAATGCATCATCAACCACAACAAGGAAACAAAATACTGTACAGAAGCAACAGATGTTTATGTGACAATCAAAAACATAATAAGAATGTATGGCATGAGCTGGAGCCTTTTGTGCCCGCTCCAAAACTCAAATGCAAGGGAGACATTAAAGGTGCACTATGTGCAACTCTTTCTGGCGGTGGTCCGCCACTCGCTTAGCTCCATGGAGATGTTATGTCTTTAGCACCCGTTTAAATTTTCTCGGGGCAGGCACGCCCACGTGTAATCTCATGTGGAGATAGATCTGTTTTATGCCTTTTTAAGAACACCAGGAAGACAAGTAGAGTTCCTTCCACAGCACAAAGTGACTTGTCAGGTCTGTTAGAAAATAAATACACTTTTATTCAGTGGCAGAAGTCTTATGTGCTGGGGTGATTAATTAGGGTGTTTTATTGCTAAACAACTAAAACAGTGGGCTCGCCTCTCCACAGATTGACTTGTAGCTTAGCCTGGATCACCTGCTCTGTCAGATAGATAAGTTTAAAAGAATTCTGGGAACTTTACAAGTACATGTGAAGGTGTACCCTGACCAGAAATGTTACACGGTGACACGCTCTTTCGAATAGAACAGTGCTTGGTGCCACAGCAGTTAAGACTCACCACATAATGCCCTTTTTGATTGAATATATGTTATTTAGTTATATTGCTCAGTGTTCTATGTTGCAACCTTAAGGCCGAGACAAGTGTCTATGTTTGTGAATTTTGTTCATTGACAATGGCTAATAAACTCTTTCGGATTCTGATGCTGATAACAAGGAGGCCCTTGCCTGGGTTTGTTTCCCAGATGAGATGGGATTTTACTGTGTGGAGTTAGCATGTTCTCGCCTTGGTTTCTACCCTCAAAAACAAACAGATCTGATTGGCCTATAGTGGCGGTGTGCCCGGTGTAACCAGCTGAGCATTAACTCAGGACTAGTTTTGTTGCAGAATTTGTATAATGACAACTAAAGCGTTTTACCATTAGAAATTCCAACCAACAATATCTCAAATCAAAATGCAAAGAGGACACGGCACACAAAGAGGCATATAATTTAGTGTGGTGGGAAAAGATGGAATGCACTTCTTGTCCAATCTAATTTGTGTTTTATAGAAGGGTAATCTGATTTCTCCTCTGAGTGATGGTACCAGGCTCCAGTGTGATATCTGATATGGGGAGTGAAACTTGATATTCTATACCGTCTTCGTCCACCTCGTCGATCATCTCCTGCAGCTCCTCTGGGGTGGGGTTCTGGCCCAGCATCCGCATCACCTTCCCCAGCTCTTTAGTGCTGATGCAGCCGTCCTCCGCATCCTGGACGAAGATGTCAAAGGCCGCCTTGAACTCTAGAAAACCACAAGGAAGCCATTGAATAAGTGCCACTCATGTATAAAAGAAACATTTAAGACTACTGTTTTACACACCATTTTTCTGTTCATCCGTCAGCTGCTCAACCTGAAAAAGCAACAGGTTAATAGTACAACTGAGGTGACACCTGTATTATTTATACCATTTTGAGTTCTTTTCACCATTTAAAAGAATCTTGAAATGTTGACTGCTATGGCAACAGTGGTATCTTTTTTGATCACTCTGAAACCCCTGGATATACAGTGACTATTCCAATTTGGTCCCACACATTTTAGAAGAGGAAGCAGTTGCTTTATGGATAAGAATTAAAAGGCTTAGGTGAAAAAATACAGGTGACCCCTTTTTGAAACCTTGTAATCACTGTATTAACTAAGTGCTTGAACATTCTACATTATTTTTATTGTGACTGTGAGGATCTTTTGTATGGCATGGTAGTTTTCAGTAAATGTTTGAAAGGACTTTAAAATATACCCTTTTTATTCCGCATAAAGTAACATTGGAGTATCTTGAGCCAAGATTTTAAGTTAGTGGTATCTGACACACATAGACAGGACCAGTGCACTCCTCTACAAGCCAATCAGAGAAAGAGTTAAAAATAAACGAAAGCAGGATCAAGACAGACAGATAAAGTACACAATACACAGTGCTTTAAATTAGCATAGCAGCGGATAGGACCCAACAATGGAACAGTAATCCTGGAAAAGCTGCCACGAATGAGAGAGGGAGACAGCTGCTTATGTAAGAGTTATTGTCTGTCCACTACTATAAATTAAACATACACGCCCCTGTGGTGATGATATATGAAAAGAGCCATCTAAACAAACACATGTAATGCACATTCCTATTGCTTTTGAACTGTCCGTCAGCCGCACTCTGCCTTCGCCTTTTGAGCGCAGTGGACACAGCATCATGGGCTCACAGATAATACTGGCATCCAGCCGTGGGGGGGTTATCTAAACCTGCAGCCCCTTCTTTGGCACCAGAAACACAGGCACACTGCGGCGTCTGACCAAACGCGCCAAAATTAGCCAGGTTGGAGCCAGACGGGACCATTTGAAGTCGTGAATGAGACCTGTCCCGTTAGAGACCTCCTGAGTGGCTCCTATCGGTCTTGATAGGGCTCAAGAGGGAGCCCGAGGAGAGACGTAAATGGAGCGGAGGCTTGTTTCATATTAGCTAGTGATGGAGGCAATGTGCAGGCCGCGTCAACAGGGATTTGCCAGCTATTCAAGTCATGTTTGATGGGAGAGCAACAAATGACAGCCAAGTCATAAAAAAGTCACCAAGCTTCGACACAATAAACTATATTAAGGTGAGTTAGAAGGAGGATAATAGTATGTAATCAATCAAAAGGTTAGAATTACTTCTATAAAAATAATGATAATAATAATTAAAAAGTTAAGATGTCACACAAAGCAAATGCATTATTTCTCCCTCAGCTGACATACCGCTGCCTTGTAGATGTCATTCATGTTGGCGGCTCGAGGCTCGAGTCCTGGCACAGAGGAGGCGAAGGCACTATCCGGCAGGGAGCAGAGCCTTGGCCTGGTCTTTGCCGGTTTATATACCCCCAAACCCCCCAACCGGGCGCTCTCTAGTCCCTCCCTGGGTTGACCCCTCCACCGGTGCCTCAGCGTGTGTGCGTCTGTGTATGTGTGTCATTTGGCCAATCTGTCACAATCACCGAGCTCAGATAAAAATGCGGCAGCTCTTAGAGGGCATACTTGGGAATGGAATGGGGCAAGAGGGGCGTGCATGGGAAGGCCTAATCTCCAGGGAGAGGCTTGGAGAGACACTCAACATTCCTGCAGACCTGAGCTGGAGACGTGGGCCGGTGGGGGGGAGATGGGGCTGTGATGTGATAAAGGCAGGACAGAGGCAGTGAAAGATGAGTGAGGTGTTAACACAGGGTTCACGAGCTTTCAAAACCACGCACAAAGTCAGAACGCCGCACGTGGGCATTCATTAAAACGCTACAGAAGCCAAGAGTCAGGAGGCTGAATCAATACATCAACATTTTACTTTGAATTGGGAGCATTTTTCCATTGAGGTAACACAATAAGCTATTTCTCATGTTTCTGTTGTGATTGTGGTGGCACTCCAGAGTTGTGACATCATTTGCAGTGAGTAAACTGTTAATCTAGTTGCATTGTTGTCTTTTTGGGAACATTAGCGTTATTCTTTCATTTTATAACATTGTAATAAGGGATGCCGTCAGGCGGAAGAAAAGAGGCCACTTTTGCTTGTGGGACTCCTGAGGCCGTTGACAAGTATCGGCGGGCCAGGCGTACCGCAGCTTGTGCTGTCGCAGAGGCAAAAACTCAGGGCTGGGAGGAGTTTGGGGAGGCCATGGAGGAGGACTATCTGTCGGCCCCAAAGAGATTCTGGCAAACCGTCCGGCGCCTCAGGAGGGGGAAGCAGTGCTTCACCAACACCGTTTCTGGTGCGGGTGGAGACCTGCTGACCTCGACTGGGGATGTCGTTGGACGGTGGAAGGAATACTTTAAGGACCTCCTAAATCCCACGGTCACGTCTTCCGAAGAGGAAATAGAGACTGAAGACTCGGAGGCTGACTCATCCATCACCCAAGCCGAAGTCACTGAAGTTGTTGGCAAACTCCTGGGTGGCAGGGCTCCGGGGGCGGATCTGAGTACCTAAAGTCTCTGGATGTTGTAGGACTGTCTTGGCTGACACGCCTCTGCAACATTGCGTGGCGGTCGGGACAGTTGCCTCTGGCTGGCCGACGGGGTGGTGGTCCCTCTGTTCAAGAAGTGGGCTGGAGGGTGTGTTCCAACTACAGAGGGATCACACTCCTCAGCCTCCCCGGTAAGGCCTATTCCAGAGTACTGGAGAGGAGAATCCGACTGATAGTCGAACCTCGGATTCAGGAGGCGCAGAGTGGTTTTCGTCCTGGTCGTGGAACACTGGACCAGCTCAACACTCTCCATCGGGTGCTCGAGGGTTCATGGGAGTTTGTCAACCAGTCCACATGTGCTTTGTGGATCTGGAGAAGGCTTTTGACCGGTGTCCCACGGGGTGCCCTTTGGGGGGCTGTGGGAGTACGGGGTCCGGGGCCCTTTGCTCAGGGCTGTCCGGTCCCTGTATGACCGGAGCAGGAGCTGTGTTCGCATTGCCGGCAGTAAGTCAGACCTGTTCCCAGTGCGTGTTGGACTCCGCCAGGGCTGCCCTTTGTCACGGTTCTGTTAATTGTTTTTATAGACAGAATTTCTAGGCGCAGTCAGGGACTGGAGGATGTCCGGTTTGGAGAACACAGGATCTCATCTCTGCTGTTTGTAGACGATGTTGTCCTGATGGCTCCATCAAACCTGGACCTGCAACAGACACGGGGACGGTTTGCAGCCGAGTGTGAAGCAGCTGGATGAGAATCAGCACCTCCAATCTGAGGCCATGGTTCTCAACCGAAAAAAGGTGGCTGAAAAAGGTGGCTTGCCCTCTCCAGGTGGGTGGGGAGTCCTTACCCCAAGTGGAGGAGTTCAAGTATCTCGAGGTCTTGTTCACGAGTGAGGGAAGGATGGAGCGTGAGATTGACAGGCGGATCGGTGCAGCATCCGCAGTGATGCGGTCGCTGCATCGGACTGTTGTGGTGAAGAAGGAGCTGAGTCGAAAGACAAGGCTCTCGATTTACCGGTCAATCTAGGTTCCTACCCTCACCTATGGTCATGAGCTTTGGGTAGTGACCGAAAGGACAAGAGCGCGGATGAAAGCGTTCGAAATGCGTTTCCTCCGCAAGGTGGCTGGGCGCTCTCTTGGAGATAGGGTGAGGAGCTCAGTCACACAGGAGGAGATTGGAGTAGAGCCGCTGCTCCTCCACGTTGAGAGGAGCCAGCTGAGGTGGCTCGGGCATCTGTTCCGGATGCCCCTTGGGCGCCTCCCTAGGGAGGTGTTTCGGGCATGTCCCACCGGGAAGATGCCCCGGGGAAGACCCAGGACACGCTGGAGGGACTATGTCTCTCAGCTGGCCCTGGATAAGCGGAAGAAGATGGATGGATGTAATAAGAATTTGTTGCCCTTATTTTACATGGCCTGAAATAGACTCTGATGGACCCATAGTCTTCTCACTTATTGAAAAACCCTAGGTAAAAAAATAATAATACTGCAAATACAAAACATATTATTGTAACTGATTATCATTTGAAATTTTATGAAAGTATATACATTTTTATATACAATAAACATCATGGAGATTGTTTATGAAAATCTGTAAGAACAATCTTTCCTCAATCTGTAACACTTTGTTTGCTTTTGTTCACTTCTGGGATTCTGAAAGAGAAATAAATAATAAAAATAGCCTGTAAAATGAAGGTAGGGTAAAGCAAGACATTAAGGTTTTATAGTTTACCCTCAAGTTCATCATAGTAAAAATCTAGGTAACAATTGCTGTATTTGTTTGGAAAGCATAAGCTCATGCATGCACTGAATGGATGAGCATTAGCATGTAAAATGATGACAATATGTTTAATACGTTCTGAAATGGAATATCAATTATGAGCCCCATCAAGTGTATACATTTATTAATGTTCAAATATACTATTCTCATACTATTCGACACTATTCTAATTCAGACATTAAGTTTTCAAAAATGCTAAAATAGATAAAAAGGGAAACTAAATATAGCATGTACTTATCACAACAACATTGTCAATAGCTAAAGATAAATCTTGGAACGATTTTTTTTAGAAAGTATTAAACAAAACATATATAAATATATGCTTGCTTGTTATTGACGCCTGCTTGTAATGCTGAGCAAATCAGAAACTCGGTCAGCAGAGGGTGCTGTTTGCTACATTAGCACTAAATGAAATTGTTGCACAAGGCTGCCTCCAGAAAGCCAATTTATCAACAGTGGGGTAGGTGAGAAATCTGGGTCAAACAAACCAAACACTGGCAGACACATTTAAATTGAATTGTGCACAGTGCTAGATTCTGCTGCATTTTAATTCACTTCTGAAACAAGGCCATCTCAATCAGATGACAACAGGATTCACACACACACACACACACACACACATACACACACACACATGCACACTGTCACACAGAGCACGCGGTGGCAGCCTTTCCAAGTGACGAGTGATCATGCTGCTTTATAATGGGATGCTAATGGGGACTGGCACAGCTTACAAGCAACATACAAACCACCCAGCGCCGGGCAGAGAGGGCACACACTGCACCACATACATGTCCTGGGCTCTGACAAAAAGCCCCCAAACCCTCTGCAGCTACCTCACACACTGCACTGAGGAGGGGGGCAGTGGAGGTTTGGTGCCGCTTGCCCTTGTGTATGTTTTTTCCCAGTTATTTGTCACAATTTTAGACATGGTGGCGTGTTCTCGACGGCCACTGGTACTCAAAAGGGAAATGAATCGTCATCAGATGAAAGCCAGCGCATACTGATGAGTTCATGGTCAGCCAGACACAGAGCGCTCAGAGGCAAGAGGCTGGTACCAGGAGAGACTGGCAGCTCGGCAGGGGGCAATGTACAGCCACACACATACACACATACACACATACGCACATACGCACATTCGCACGTACGCACATTCGCACGTACACACATACACACGCTGTAGCTGGCACGCGCATCAAAGAAAAGCATATGGAGTGCTGTTTCATTGGAGCTCTCCACCAATTTCCTTTTACACAAGAAGGCTGACGAAAGAGCCAGCCATCTCCTCCACACAGCACAATCAGACAGCGCATCTCAAATCCACAATTCACCACACACCGCTTTTTGAGGGGTTGCCATAGAAACTCTGCTGGGTAGTAGCGGGCAGAAAATGAGAGAAATGAGCGGGGCTATTTCCCCCTCCACCTCTTGCGCTGTTCCTGCCACCACATTTTGTCCTCAGCCACTGTTATATGTTGGCTTTGCCGTGTGATACATTTGCACGTAAGAAGAATCTGCAGCTCTTGTTCAACTAAATGAAATCAACTTGTTCATTCAAACCAAAGAGCCCAAAATAGAGACAGTCTTAATGAGTAATTTTCTACTTACAATCAAGGCAGGATTTATTATTCATATCACCAATAGTTCTTCACTGGAAATTGAAATAACCATAAATATACTGAATGTGCTGTGGGTGAAAAAGCTCAAGGCAGAGTCTCATGGTGGCGGCGGTGAATCAGCTGGACTACATTTGTGAAGATCCTCTACTATAAGCATACATCATGTCATGGTGAATAGTGCTGCAGATCAGTGACTGTCTTGACTGTCTTGACTGTGCAGCTGAACTTGGAGCCTGGGTCAGAGCTCCACTTCCTCCTCCCCCCATGTCCTTACCTCGCTGGTTGCTGTGGAGAGGAGGGGGTGCACCCTGTCAGCCTCTTTCTGTCTCTATTCTCTTCATCTATTTCTTTTTTCATTCTGCCATCTATTGATGACCAACCTGTCAGCAGCTCCTGTTGTGGCAGCCTGCAAAAGCTCTGCTTGTGACTGATACACAATGTTTTTCACTCTGAAAGCCTCCCTGTCTGCCCACAGAGCTGTTTCAGGGAGGCCCGATCTCTCAGTGCAGACAAAACTCAGCCCAAGCTGAGGTTGTCTTTGGAGCTTGAGTGCATTTCATTGACCCTTTTCCCAAATTCTTGCACTGAAGCATCATACAGTGTTCCTTACATCAGCGCTCTAATGAGCCAGTGTCCACATTAGCTCTAGCACGGATAGGGCCCTGCGCTCCCTCCCTGCCAGGGGGCAGCGTTTTCCAGTCCACTGGACCACCAAGTCACCGAGCACCCATACTACCAACCCCCTCCATACTTCCCCCAACCTCCAGAACCGCTCCCGATCCTCACACAGAGATTTCCAAACAGATATTGTATAAGGCAGTTGAAGCCCCTGGAGCAGACAGGAAATATGTTTCATACATGTATCATGGGGAGCAGCAGCGTTTGACACTTATCATACTCAGAGTGCATTTGTCATGAGACAGAAGTCATATCTTCAGGTCCAGAGGTAATTCATAACCATTGTTTCATATCATAACATTTGACAGTGATACTGTATATTCTTTGTCAAGGAGAGAATATTTCAAAATGTGCTACAATCCCTAGTATTACATTTATTTGGTATATTGTTTATGTTTCAAACAAAGTTGTTTTTAGGCTAAATAGGAAATAGATGTGGAATTACATACTTTGGCTAGACGTTGTGTAGAATTCCTAGTGCCCAGTGCCATGTGGTAATTTTCTATTGTTAGATTTATTAGAGAATAGCAACTTTAGTCTCAGTTAAACCTAAATGCATATATCTTTCTCTGTGTGTCAGCAAATAAAACGAGCCTGACTTTTTCTCACTGCCCATCAACCTAAAAGGGTAAGATAACTTAGCTTGCCTATGTTATTAGGCTAAAGCATATTTGGCCTTCTTATGTGTAATAGGTTATCCGTGTCAGAAACATATGTAGGTTTAGGCTTTCAGGTTTCCAGAAGCCGTGTGTGAGAACAATCTTTTTTCATCATTTTCATAATTTCATCATTATCATTTTAATTCTACAGCCTAAATCTGGATTCAAACCAAATGTTGGACTCAGAAGCTGCAACATGTGACCTGGAGGCTGCGGCAATCACCTGTCCCCATGCTCCAGCTCCTCTCGAGCGTAGCCACCCAGTGTCTGTCCATAAACACAATCCCTGCTCTCATTCTTCTTTTAAACATCTAAAATATGCTGGTCATTCAAAATCTCATAACATCTTTCTCTCTCTTTTAGTAAAAGAGACTCAAGACATTCAGAAGAAAGACGGCTCTATTAAATCAATCAAATGAGAAGAATAAGATCATTGCAATGGCTATAAACCTATCATTTTATTTAGACGATGCAGCTGGGTCTTTGTGCATTTGCTCACTACCTACTGCAGCATTCTCTACTTTCCCTCAATATGCCTCAACAAAGTAGAGACTATTGATTATTTCCAACTTAGTAAAACAAGACTTCACAAATTCACACATACCTTGACTTTGCCTTTCCATCAAGTAGCTGCTCAAGGCCTTTATTCAACAATGTCGTAGGACCCTGGAAATATACAGGTATTCTGCATTAATATTATTATCATTGTCAGAGGGCATGACAGAAAAAATAGGGCAAAGCATTCTTGTTTTTTCAATGAACACAAAAAAACAAAACAATGATCTCATTCATTTCTAGCAAATAAAATATAAAGAAAACAATAATAACAATATGTGATCATGGAGGCCTAATCCCTGTGCCCTTGGTGCTGTGTGTCTTGTTGTACAGTTGTATTTGTTATACAATCCATGGACGTGTCTGGGGATGAATGCCCTCAAGAGACTCATTCAAAAGATAAATTGGCCGGAAATGCATTGGTCCTGCAACTCCTTTTGTTCATCTCACTCGGCCCCACCACTGTTACACTCAACGTAGACATACATGCACATATTGCAGAGCATTCTGGGCTAAAGTGAGCTCCACTAAAAGTAGGGGAAAGACACCTTTGAATCAGTCTGATGTGCGGCCTAGGGCCTACTGGCTCCACTGAAGTGTGTGTGATTTGACAGGCCACTGACGAGAGGGACTGTAAATATCCGCCTGTCATGTGACGCGGTGCACGGCCCGAGGATCCAACAAAAGGTCAACGTTTCCTGATGCCATTGCCAACAACCAAATTTTGTGACTTCATCCATGGCTCATGCCTTTGCCCCAATTTTGGAGATGGATACATTCAAAAGTGTTGCATCACTCTGCCAGTGCACAGCCATGATCATTCCCATTAGCAGCAGGACACACATTCACACGTGCTTATTACACAAGGTCTATGCAAAACCAGCGTCAGACTCACAGCACATCCTCTGGGTTTGTCTTCTGCATGTCGTGTCTGACACTGACAGGCTGCATTAACACGGCTGCTCCCCCCTACTCACACTCTGAGCTCGCCTCTTTAACCTGAAATGGCGCAAAAGGTTAAATAGCATTAGCTTAATTTATTATGACCGGTATTATCTGTGTACTGTACACCAACAAAAACTGACACATGAGTTGTCCAAATTAGTCTGTACAACAATCATACATAAAATAGAATTTAAATGTTACTGCTATCCTTCCCATTCCCTGCAATTCCTATAAATTTAACCAATATGAAAATGTTTTCCAAAAGAACACCTCCATATGATCTGCTGTACCTTGAACCAATTTAAAACACATCTAGTAAGTGGTAAGTCAGCCATACAGAGTTCTTGAAGAATAAGCATAAACGTCTCATTTCTTTATAAAGCTTGTAAAAACAATTAAACCTATTCATTCTAGTATATAGTAGAGCTGATACTATGACCATATATGGGCAGTAGAAAGGCTTGAATTAAGCCAAGTGCAGATGGACATGTAATTAACCCCTGTGTCATGTTCGGAGGCAGCAAAGGGTCGCGAGGCAGTGCAACAGAGTCATCCAGGCAGGTAATTCATGTCTGGGCATCGCTTTTGGCACTTCTATGAAAAGATGCAAGATGACAGCAATGAGCAAAACAAATGCATTTTTCTGATGTTTTATGGATTTTATGGCAAAAGGCCTACAGTACTCCATGACATATGTGGTACAATTACAGTGGTGCTGCGGACACTGTTTACCTGTGGGTCTCTAAATGGTCCAATACTCTCAGAGGATGCGCTGACTGGGCTGATTGCACTACCAATCAGAACCCTTCTTTTTACTGTAATTAGCAATTAGCCAGGCTCTCCTCCAAGACGATGAGGGGGTTGAAAAAGTGGTTTGGGTGGATTATGGCTGACGTCAAAGGCAAATGCAAATGTGCTTCTGCAAGCTTTATGTAGATGCTCTGAATTCGGAGCTTAGCTGGGAAATTTGTCCTCATGCTCCAATCCATTCTTGTGAGCGCTGGAAGGATTGCGTGGTCTCACTGATGGGTTGGACGACCAACTCCCTCCGCTTTGAAGCTGATAAACCTTTTAAAACCATGACAAATATTCTCCTGCAATTTTGCCAGAGGATAGGCAGGGAAATGAAATAGGTAGCAGGGAGCAGGAATATGAAAATTTGCTGCTCCATCAACCTCCAACTTTCAGCCAAGCAGCAACTAAGTTTTCCTTCATAGCCTCTTACTCTTGTACATCCTCCAGTTTATAGGATTGTCTCATGTAGAGCTCTCTCCCACATTTAAAAAAAAAAACACGTCATCCAGCAACACCTCGTCAATATGGCCGTTATCTACAGCCTATAGTCACATTGGACACAGGCAGCATGCAGGTGTAGTGTGCACAGCCTCCATGTCAGAGACAGATGTAGCTGCATGGCACAAGTTTGGCACGAGGGTGAGACATCAGTCAGTTTCCATAGTGATGTGGTTGAATGGAAGGGATTAGCAGGGGCAGCGTAGTGAGAAAGGACTGCAGACTTCAGTCGGAGCATGAATTTAAACAGCTCCATGTTCCTGGCTCTAACACCAAAACCATCGTCAAGTTTAATGATACAAGCTCTGCTCTGTGCTTGGCTTCATAAAACACAGGTGCAGTTTAATAACAATAGCATGGAAAATAATAATAATTCATTGTTATTCAACAAATATATTTACAAATAAATATATGTAGCTTCATTTTGGGCTTCAATCTGCCTGGTAAGGAAAAGCAGTTCAATTTGCTAAAGCATATTTTGTTCTATTAAACAAAAAGCCAGTTCCACCATTAATCTATATTTGATTATTGTTGCATAGTTAGCGGCATTAATCAGGCACATTTGTAATACTTAGTTTATGCTTATGCAGTTTAGAGCACAGTGACATTTCTTCAACATCATATGCATAATGGGATTTTGTGAATCAATCACAGCACATTATCTGTGTAAATGAACACACAACTAGGCACTCTGTCCATAACCTTTCACATTGACAGTGTGGCAGTTATTGCAGCTGTGCTTTCTGCACGTGTTCAGAGTAATCCACTTGTGAGGCTCTTTGACATGAATATATGTTGCATATATTTCTGGGCAGCCTAGCTGTGCTTTTAACCCTCAGAAGCATAATCTGTTCCATAAATGGACTTTTTGTAAAAGTTAATTAACCATTTTCAATGATAGCAGCACAGCAGTCCCAGTAGAGAACCATGTAAGGATGGAGAGTCAGAGACCGATTATCTTGTTGCCTAGCAACACATGTACAAAATTTGAAGAGATTTAGTGCTCCTATACTGGTTATCATGGAGGTCATATGTTTACGAAATCTATACAGTGTGCAACGCACCACTCAGCGTCGTCAACAAAGCACCTGATCCAGAGCTGCTGGTGGCAAAACATCCCTCGACTGCCTCCAAATCGAACACTGGATTTGGAGGAACACATAGCTTATTACATAGAATTAGTGAAAAATGTCAGAACAACCAAATAAATCTGAAAAAAGGACGAATGAGAGTGTGTTTAGTAAAAGCATCAGTCATGATGGAGGTTTCAAAGGCCGGCCCACTTCCTCAGTCCTCAGTGCTCCACTGAACAGTGTAGGAACTGTCCTCAGCTGGTTGGGCTTATTTGTAACGCACATGTCTTCATGGGATATAGTAAAAGAGAAAAGGATGTACATAGGGATGAGAAGAATGTGGTCGAGGCAAGACAGAGCTGCTGAGACACACACTTCACAGCGATTTAGGTCATGCTAAACAAATGCTACACTACGCACAGCAGACAAACTAAAGCACGTATCCTTGAAGTGGATTCAGCTTCTGTAGGCTGCATGAGTCGGCCATCACAACAGAGAAGCGCTTGTTATATATGCACGATTATTAAGTTTCTGAAAAAGCTTGATCGGTGTGTTTTCAATTGTAAAATAAAGTGGGACATGTACACAGCTAAAGCAGTGAGGAAAAACAAGCCAGTGACAATATGAATAAAATATCTGAATTGCTTCTGATTAGCATACTAATGACTAATCATCATGCTAATCACTTTGGTTTGTGAACTCTGCTGCAGACACAGAAGCTAGGGAATCAAGAGAGTAGAGAAATAATACAGCTCCGGGGACTCAACTAAGGCAGGTAAAGCAATCACTGCAAAGGGCTGCAAGAAAAAGAGAGGCATGGCAGACAGAAGGCAAATATGGAAACCATGACTCTAAAATGGGCACTGGTTAATTCACTAATGTGTAAATGCTAACATAATGTCACCAAAAACTTCTCCTTGAAGTTTTCCAAAACAACTACAATAAATAACCTAAAAGATCATTTTTAATCGTTTAAAATTCTGTTTTACAGACAAATTTGAATGTAATAAATGCCATATTTCGCTGTACATTACATTGTTTGCCCAGTGTCTCCAAACTACCTCTGATGCCATCCTCTTACATTCCTCTCCACATTATGATGATTTTACACCCAATGGGCCAGCAAAGAGGGGTTGACCTCAGCCTCAATCTTACGCACATAATCTAAAAGCCATTACAGGAAGGGACAAGTAATGCCGGCCTAATGGAGCACGCTCATACAGCATTTCGCAAGGAGCCCATAGTGCACTTGAACGAGCGCACACGGGCTTTTCGCTGGTGAAGGCGCTGAGTTGAATCAAAGGCTGCGGGTTATGGGGTCAGCTGGCGGAGCGCGCATGTCACCAGCCGATTGGACATGGCCGTGTGTACATCAGCAGGTGTATAAATATGTGTCATGTTTCACACACTGCCTATGTCCGCGGGGATGCCAACCCAGATGGGCTTTTAAAATGCAGCATTTCATGTGGTATCAGTTAATAGGTTAGTTCACCCCTCATTGGCTCGCCATCTGGTGCCCTCCCAGCTTGTACGTCTGGGGATGAAATGAGGAAGCATTCACACCGCTCACTGTATCGCTAAACCGAAGCCGCAGTGAAGTTGACACCACGCGTTCAAATCCAAAGTCGGGCACGCCTTTGAAGAAAAACGCGTGTAGTAATTAGGAAGAAGTGTCGGCACAAGCATTAGAAGTTACATAACAATTGATTATTATAAGGAAAATATAGTATTCAAATGCACAAAATCAAACAAGTGTGCTGCGGGACACGTCAAAAGCAAAGCTTGTCAATCAACTTACCTCAAAACTTCTTCCATAAAGTTGCGTTACTTTCGGGTTAAGATGATGAAAAGAATCCGCGTTTTGAATCCATTTGGCGTTGTAGATATCCATGTTATTGTTCCCCTCACATGAAGACGACAATCCTGTGGACGGTGACAGCCAGGACTTAAGACAAGCGCGGCCAGTCCCTCCCTTTATTGACGGGTGCTCTTGATCACAATTTGCCATAGTTTGGCGCGCAGACACGGGCAGCGCGGAGTGGCCTCACCTTCCAATCCATCAGGGGCATAATGATGCTTACCTGCCATATGTTTTCATTATAGATTCAGGGGGGAGCTGGGTGAGGATGGGGCTGCTACATTTTTAAGCAGATCATTACTCCAGTCTTCAGTTATACACAAAACTTGGTAAATCTGCTACCTGGTGCTTGTATAAAATGACTTATCTGTTCAAATGTGTGTGGGGAATAAACGCAATTAAAACAAATAAAGAAAATTTGAATGGTATAAAAACAAGGGTGCGAGTGCGAGGTGAGCGCAGCCTGGATACGAGTTAGGCTGAAGAAGAGGAGGAGGTGGAGAGGAGGAAAGGGAGGGCGACTTTGAGATGACATTGAGGCTGTGTAGATGGTAGTTGAGTCTCTGCTTGTTGATGTTAGACAGTCGCGCCAGGAGAAGTGGCTGCTGCTGCCCGCGCTGAATCCATCCTCCTCCTCCTCCTCTTGTTCTTCTTCATCATTTCTACTTCTTCTGCTCGTTCCTCCCTCCTCTTGCTCATCCTGGTCTTTTCAGCACTGTTTCCCGCTGGACAGCTCCTGGCCACGGAACAAACCCTAAAAAAGCTCCAAGTGTTGTCGATGTTGATGCATGGTCACTTTAAGGCTTTTAATGGAAGTAATATCTCTTTATGTTCCAAGACAAATCGGGAGTTTACAACTTCTTCACCCACGGGAGGGATCTACGGATACCTCGTTCGGCATTTGTGGCAGGCGGCGCATTTGCAACACGGATCAACCATTGAATGTGAGTGCAAACCAGTTTACCTTGTTTCGTTATTGCGTGTGTTTCAAATGTGGATTTTGATAAAGCAGGAAAGCTATTTTAGTCATAACTGTAGACTGGACTATGCTCAGGTGCATTGGCTGTGGTGGATGTAACGCAATGCCACGTACCTACACGCCACAGCCAATTAAACGCACAATTGATTGCTGTTCCCCGGTTTGATGAACGGTGCGGACGTGGCGCGCATTGATTGCCAATGAATTTGGACAATACAAGCTCTCTTTCAAGCAAAAACCCGACGCGTAAAGCTTTTACGCATTTGGACAGCCTTTGTCTCCATAGTGCGTTCGGTGCTCTGAGATTTCCTTTGAGACCTCATGTTTGGATTTCTGCATGTGTCTAGGTGTTACAAGAATCTGCAGGTGGTAATTGGTCTAATTCGTTCTGCTTATCTCTCATTAGGCAGATAGCAGCGCTGCTTGTATGTTCTAGGCTATATTTGTTGTCTTGTTATGTGTCTCAAAGTTAATTTTTTACTATGAATGTTTATAAATGTTTGATTTGAGTCTACGTGTGTGCTGATCTGTTTTCACTGATGTTAATTACGCGCAATCTGTTGCTTTTAGTTGTGGGAGCAAGTCCAGCATGACTTTGCCATCGACGTTTTTCTGTTTGTTGAGTCCGATATGAATGAAAATGTTACGTGGAGATAAATGTTCCAGAGACGCGGTTATTTTGAACAGATTTGCAAAACTTGATTTTTGTGCTGATTAATTGACCAACGGGTGCTCACTTTTACGCACATTTATGATAGTAGAACGATTCTTATTGACGATTTCAGGTTGAGGGCATCTGACTGAGCCAGGCTTCCATCCACAGTCCCAAAGGTTAGGTCTAAAACACCGCGAAGCTGCTGTCTACGTGGACAGGTGCTGAAGCCTCACGTCCGACTGCCAGGACCTTTGCCAAAGCCAGAGACATGGCGACAAACGGCACCAAAACGGATGGACAGGTGACAGAACTGAACGAGGTGGCAACAAATAACGACAAACCCAAGACATTGGACGTGAAAGGGGGCGATAAGAAAAAGGAGGTGCCTGACAGAGAAACATGGGGAGGGAAATTTGATTTCCTCCTGTCGTGTGTGGGTTATGCAATTGGACTGGGCAACGTGTGGAGATTTCCATATCTTTGTGGAAAAAACGGTGGAGGTAAATCGTCTATTTCTCTTTCACAGATAATTTGCATTTATTTAGAGCTATTTAACCATGTCTATAATGTGTGAATCAATATGGATATATAAGTATTTACACATGACAATAGCATGTGTGCACTGAATATTATCTAAATTAAGCTGCACTTCCATCCATTCAGGAGCCTTCTTGATCCCTTATTTCCTGACTCTCATATTTGCTGGAATGCCATTGTTTCTGCTGGAATGCTCACTTGGTCAATACACCTCAATTGGAGGGCTGGGTGTGTGGAAACTGGCACCTGTGTTCAAAGGTACGGCTTCCATGGCTATTAGTTGAAAGTAAAAGATTATATTGGGCCTTCATGGGGATGATCATTTGTATTTATAGGAGGACACACAGAGTTTTACTATGGCACATAAAATGTATTTCTGTGTGATAGGTGTGGGCCTTGCAGCTGCTGTCTTGTCCTTCTGGCTCAATATTTACTACATTATAATCATTGCCTGGGCCATTTATTACCTGTACAACTCCTTTACCACTGTGAGTATTCAACGCTTCATAAAAGACCCAATAGACCACAGGGTCAAGGTTGCGATATCAGACCCTGCTGCTACAGCCACGATGCACTTGATTTGTTTTACAGGATCTTCCCTGGAGCTCATGTAACAACGCATGGAACACAGAAAAATGTTACACAAACTACAGCATTCCAGACACCACCAATTTGACCAGTGCTGTGTTGGAGTTCTGGGAGTAAGATATCTACTATATTTTGTTGCATCTACAGCTTTAAAGCATCTTGCATGCAATCCTACACAGATGCATAAAAGACTGCCTCCTCTGCTGCATGCCCATGTCCGTGAGTGGATAACAGTCTTATTGTTGCTCGCTCTGACTCTTAGGCGCAACATGCACGAAATGACCGATGGCTTGGAAAAACCAGGCCAGATTCGAGTGCCACTGGCAATAACACTGGCCATTGCTTGGGTCCTTGTGTACTTCTGTATCTGGAAAGGGGTTAGCTGGACAGGGAAGGTAAGACTTTTGGGTGCCCAAATGCAGCTCCCAATAAGGTTTGTGAGAAATCAAATATTTAGAGGTGTAATATCACGCTCATCAATCATTCAGATCACAGATAGCATTATCCAGATTGATTTATATAAGACAAGCCATCCAACACTAATGTTTCCTGATCCTGTTCTGCCTGTGGTGGCTCCTCAAAGTCCAGTCTCCTGACACAAGTTGTGTGAGCATTAAGAGGAGCAACAAGCAGCCTTAATCTCAATTCTCATTTTGTTCACTATCTTCACATGAAGCACTTCACCTCCCCTGTGGTGCACCATTTCTTTAGTCCAACACATTGCCATGGCAAATTCAATTTGGCGTGGTCACAAAAACACTCAAGAACCCTACACATTTGCTCACAAAATTGCATGGATTTTCTCATAAGAGTGCACATACTTTGAAAACTGATTTAAAAAGCTTTAGTCAACCCGCTTTATTTGCATTTATGAAATAACTCACTTTTATTTTAAAACTTTAAATCTGAACCTACCAAGTGTCTATTTCTGACAGTTTTTGTCTTGCAGGTTGTTTACTTCTCTGCAACATATCCTTACTTCATGCTGTTTATTCTCTTCTGCCGTGGGGTCACTTTGCCTGGAGCTGTGGATGGCATTAAGTTCTATGTGACTCCTGACTTTGAGAAACTTAAAGAATCAGAGGTTTGAATATAGATGATCTCTTGACAGCAGGGCTTCTCATTCAGCACATTAACAGTGGTTTCTGTTACAGGTCTGGCTGGATGCAGCCACACAAATCTTTTTCTCTTATGGCCTAGGTCTGGGCTCACTTATAGCTCTGGGCAGCTATAATCCTTTCAACAACAATGTTTACAGGTAAGCTGCTGAAGATGTGATCATTTGGGGCGAATTAGAAAAGTTAGTCAATGGCAATGTTGTTGAAAATGTCAGAAATGAAATTGATCCATTAGAGCATATTATATTTCCTTCTTCAGGCTCATGTTCAAGGGAACTGAGGAACAGTCCTTGTTAATGGCACTGACATGAATATAATAGCAGTATATGGCCATGTTATACTGTGGCAGTGTGAGCTTTAGGGAGAAAACAGCAGGCATTGCATGGTTTTTGTTCCAAAGCCTCATAGGTCACAAAAACACAGAATTACATACAGCAGATAAAAAAGCCTACAAGTAATAAATTAAATTTGACTGCATGTATTTATCCCCCCACACAAAACAATAAATCCAAAATATGTATCAAAATTAGGTATGATTATAAAGGTTGTATTGCCAATAAATAGCTCCACAGAGATCACAGATTTGAATGTTTTTGACAACATCGGCACAGTGGAAAAATCTGACAACACAATCTGATCTCCTGTCCCCAGAGACTCAATCATTGTGTGCTGCATCAACTCATGTACCAGCATGTTTGCTGGGTTTGTCATCTTCTCCATTGTTGGTTTCATGGCATATGTGACAAAGAGACCCATTGCTGATGTAGCAGCGTCAGGTAAAATTCCCAATATACTGTGTACATCTATTTGATGCATCCAAAAGAAAACTGAACCCTGCGTGAGACAGATCTTTTGAAAATGTCTCCTCTCGTGTACTCAGGTCCTGGCCTGGCGTTCTTGGCTTACCCAGAGGCAGTCACCCAGCTGCCTGTGTCTCCTCTCTGGGCCATCTTGTTCTTCTCTATGCTGCTCATGCTGGGGATTGACAGCCAGGTAAGGGCTTTGGTCCAACCTGCTCATTGCTGACTTAAACATTGAAGTGGAGGGGCAAACCACCCAGCTGGGCCCTGCTCTCTGTATGATAAGCACGCCATTTTTCTGTAGTCAAAGAACATAGCTCAGCTTTGACTTTAGCTTTCCACTCTAGATAATGAAACAGTCCACTCGTTGGACATTTGAAATCGTTTGCATTTTTCCACATCTTATGACTTCATATTAAGTAAAGAAAAAGGGGTCAGATAAGGCCACTGCGAGATATGACAAGACAATAGGGCAAAATAAAATAAAATGTGTAATAATTAAATAATAATTTATTCTTAAATAGGAAAAAATGCAAATCTGTTATTGTGATGTATTAGTTTCTTGCAAAATGGATATGCGTGTTTGCTGATAGCAATAATTTGGCAATATATAATGTACACCCTTATAAGATAACTTTTAATAAAGAAACAGGACTGGACTGATGTATCAACTGGTGAAAGGCCCTTTAAGAAATATCTTCCATCAGCAAAACACTTTCCATAATTCAATCATTAAATCAAATCACAGACAGACTGAGACAGACTAAGCAAATACAAAATATTACTTAATATTGTCTTGTACCAGACAGCAGATAACAATAGTACTTGTCATTGTTGACAACTGCAGTTTTCTGCTTTTCTGAATACAGTGTGCATAATATTTAAACATGCTTTTATCTCAAGTTTTTTTTTATCTGAAAATGGTGAAATACCTGAACCATTTAAAACAGTAATAAATGTTTAACTGTTGCAATTTAAAAAATCAGAAGCTGCATAGTAATAATAGCATAATAGTACTAATATATTAGACGATAAATAAACTGCATTTATAAACCCTTACAATTATGGCTATTTTGGTTAAATTCTTTATATTAAAAAATCCATATTGGTTAAGCCCATAAGTAACAGTACTATCTTGAAAATGCTGCGCTTCATTGGAAACATTTAATAACAGCCCTTTTTACCTCCACACTTTAATAAAAACTGCATTAACATATTCACACCTATCTACCCTACATTCCACATAGACAGCCTTGTAATTTTTTCTTGCAATGAAAAGTATTAGCGCAAAGTCTCTATGCTCTTTTCAGTTCTGCACGGTGGAAGGCTTCATCACTGCTCTGGTAGATGAATTTCCCAGAGTTCTTAGGGGCAGGCGAGAGCTATTCATTGCAGCCGTCTGCGTCGTGTCGTATGTGATCGGATTGTCAAACATCACACAGGTAAGGCACTCACAAATCAGACAAGTTAACTTGTTTACTCCCAGTGTTGACAATGTCCCATATTTTACAAAGTTATTCATTTTTATGTGACCAGGGTGGGATCTATGTGTTCAAACTGTTTGACTACTACTCTGCCAGTGGAATGTGTCTGCTGTTCTTGGTCTTCTTTGAATGCATCTCCATATCCTGGTGCTACGGTGTGTATCATCATTGTTTTGTTACATGTTAAAACACACCCATTTTAACCTATGCAGACTTAAACTCTATGGTTACAAAACACTTACCTTTTGTGCAACATCCGGTAGCTACAGCCTCAAGGTCGTGAGCACTTGTGTGTTCCACTTCACTGTCCTCTTCATCAAGCATGCCAGGCCGGCAGCAAATTGAAATAAATTGAATCTGAATTTTGATTCATTTCTTGCAGGTGTGAACAAGTTCTATGACAACATAGAAGAGATGATTGGCTACAAGCCCTGTCTATGGTGGAAGCTGTGCTGGGTTGTGTTCACGCCTCTCATTGTTGCTGTGAGTTCTTATAACTTATACAATAATAGATCTAGTCATAAAATAAAAATACAATAAATCAATATTACCTGCCCGCGGTCATGTTAGGATGAGATAGTCAGAAGTGTCTGGATGCATAAATGTCTTGTGTCTCCCACAGGGGGTGTTCCTGTTCAGCGCCGTACAAATGGTTCCTCTCAAAATGGGAGATTACGTGTTCCCGGGCTGGGGTCAGGGGGTGGGCTGGCTCATGGCACTGTCCTCCATGGTCCTTATCCCAGGATACATGATCTATATGTATATTGGCCTCAAGGGAACCTTCAAAGAGGTGAGTATGCACGTTTGAATGTTTGTGATAGGCTGTGACAATAAATACAATATTGACTTATGAGGGTTTTACATTTTTTCCACATGCATATTTTTTGGCACTGATGTTCATACAAAATTGTAGTACTGTAGAATAACATGAAAAGCTAACAAAACCCTTCTAACCATGGAGCTTAACAGTGACCACCAGGCACGCCGAGGCTCCAGAAGTACATTTCCTTTTCACTTTTCATGAATCAAATCTAGATATAAAGTTTGCTGGTATCTAGTAACCATAAGATCTTATTTAAAAGCTGGTACGAAAAAAAAGAAACAACATTGTTAAAACAGATTAACTCGATTTTAAATTTTTTAACTTTGTGTTATGGAATTTAGTTACAATATAGCTGGTTAGCCTCTGCCGTGCCTTTAAACTGTTAATATTTGAATTTTTGGAAAAGTCTGTGCGCAAAACCTCGGCAGACTTTCACTGATGAGCTCCATTGCATTTATCGATGCAATGGTTTGGTTGAACGTGCAAATATATAGGACATATGAGATCGGGACAATTGTATCATTGACATAAAGTGGTTCTTTCAAGATATTTTCTATAGCAGTATACTGTGTTATGTAAGGTTTATTGAAACAGGCCTACTTGTTGTTACATAATGGCTGTTTGTATGTGATTTCCAGCGCATTCGGATAATGTTTCAGCCGCCCGCAGTGACCAGGAGGCCTCAGGAGAACGGCCCGGAACAGCAGGTGGAGACCAACACCGCAAACCTGTCGAGTCCCACCAACCCGGCCAGTCCCACCACCCAAGCCCCCCCAAACGCAGCCAGCCCGGTTAACCCACCCCCAGCCGCTACAAGTCCCAACCCGGTGACTAGTGCCAGCGCGGCACCTCCCCCCGCCAACCCACCCACTGTGTCCAGTCCAACAAACCCAGCAACGAGCCCTACCACAACCGTCATCACCACAACTACTACTGTTAGCGCCAGTGCAACCACCAAAAGTAGCCCGACCAGCGCTGTGCCCACTGTAGGGAGCCCAGTGGAGACGGTGAACCCTCCAAGCACAACAAGCCCCACCTCTAACCTGACCAATGCAGAGGCCAACGTGTAGACAACAAGCAAACCCTCATGGAGCATGTAGATAAAAGAGAACATTACAAAGAACTTCCAAGATTTCAATTGATTCACCTACCTCCGAGGGCAATATGTGATCAAAACAGATTTTCAAAAAAATGTCTATTATTTATTTTCTGCATTTGTAAAGCCGAGCCAATGATGTCTAACTGTTGGCTTGCTTTCTGAAAAACAATATTGAAGACTGTTAGTGTTCACGACTACAACCGTCAATCTGAAAATGTAAACATACTGTGTAATACTGTGAGAAAAGAAGAAAAAATACCTAGCGATATAGATTAGAAATTTGTTGAATATCTTCATGAATCAAGTAAATACAGTGTGAATATAGTAGATGAAGTAGTGAACTAAAATGAAGAGTGCAATGGATTTCTTCTGGATGTTTACGACGCCTCACACAGATGTCTCTGGTGTTAGCATTGCACTCGGTGAGGTACAGGCCACAAGGTGAGCACAAGCTCAGAGTAAGCACAATGCCAATAAGAAGTTCATGATTACGAGTCCTGGAGAAATCCAGTCTTTGTTTCAAAAGATATGTGTGTGAAAGAGACTGTTATTTTTTCCTTCCTTTTACAGTGGAAAAAAGAGAAAAAATACTTTTATGTGATTGAAACATTTTTAGAATTATTTTTAGGATGTTTTATACTATATGTGTTGTGAAGGAGGACCAAAATCGATAGGCAGACAAAAGCAAAAACTATGCCATTTAGTGTCAGGTTGGCAAAGCACAGGGTACAAAGAGGTACAAAAAGCACAGGGTTAGAAAAGTGATTTACAAACATTGACTATCCCTTAATGCTGACAGTCAGTCCTGTTTACTTTTTTGCATGCTTTCCTCAGGAACATCAGTAAAAAATATCTGAAATATCTCCTGACAAACAAAAAAGAATAAGAACAGAGAAGGCCTTAAGCCAACAAACCCATTCTGTCCAAGCCATAGTCTATTTACACGACTGGGCACAAAGACAAAACACAGCTCTGTAAGCTAGCACAAACCTGGACCAACTATGTGTCTCTGTAGTCATTCCTTTCTCCATCTGTACTGATCAAGCATAGTTTGATCTATATGTATTGAGCAATACATATGTAGATGTGCGTATGTGTGCAGGCCAGTAAGCAAGTGGTCGGTTTCTCTTTTTGTTCCTGTTGTCTTTGCTTCACTATTGAAAAGTACAAAGCTTTAATTTCCCCAGATTTTTGCCATGGCGTGTAAGGACAATGTTAGTTTGCTTCTATGGCAGCTACTGTGAGAGGCATCTGGTTGAACAGAACATGTTTACTTTGAAAAGCAAAACAACTGAGCGAAAATGTGAAATGGCTACATGTCCTGTGAATTTTGTATAAAGTTACTCTGCCACAGTTTTCTCTGGAACTTTGTTGTAAAACTGTACTGTGTAAAACATGTAACTGTGAATGTCTGTATTACATTGGAAGTTATTGTCTAAATGTTGAAAAAAATTGAGTTTTCTGCAATAATATTTTCATCACAGAAGCTAAAGCACATACTTTACAGAAATATATGAGATGAAGATGATGACAATGAAGATGCTGAGGATTATATTAAAAATAGAAACTATGTCTAGTAAAACAATATTGTTTTGTATATTTTTAACTGTGTCACTGCCTAATGTAAAACAAAATATAAACATGATATGTATCTAAATGGTGTCACATGATAAAGCACGATTGTTATGTTACAAATCGAAAAAGACTGAAAAAATAAAGAGTAATAGAAGTTATAAATACCTTATACGTTTGGCATATGTCGCTTTTAGCATGTGTGTTTTAAGTAGCATCCTCTCGCCTACAACCATCTTAGTAGGAAATTGGGTCAGCTCAAGTATCCTGTGCTCCAAGTGGAATCCTTTAGCATTAATTGGCTATTGTTTACAACCTCGTATTTAGATCTTCACAGATAATATACATTGATTACCATGTTAAAAAGGTAAGCGAGGAAAATGTAGTTTTATTGAGCTCATGTGGGACGCTTCAAATTAAACAAAAGCTGTCTTTTTGTAGACAATGACATTCCACCACGGGGGTAAAACGCAACTGGGGAATAGCAAAAAAACATCAAACGAACGGCAGAGAAAACAGTTTGAAGCCATTTCTTGTGGTTTATTGAGTGTCAGAAAACCCAGGCTGATAGAGAGGCAATGGCAAAGCACGAAAAACAGCACAAAACAGCTCCTACCCTGGGGCCTGGCGTGCCCACCCGCCCCATCTCCACAACCTCTTATAGCTCAGTGTGCGTTTGTTTGTGTGCGTGTGTGTGTGTGCGTGTGTGTGCACGCGTCCAATCCCCCACCTCCTCTTGCTTCCATTAGTTTCCAGTGTGTGATAAAAGAGACGGCACCAGCTGACACCACCACAATGACTCGTCGTGGATAAAAGAATGAGATGTCCTCTCTCGTAGCTCGTGGCAAATTCTGTCTGTGTCTGTGTTTGTAAGGGAGAGATAGAGAATAAGAGAAGGAGGTTAGAGAGGCTGGCTACTCGGCTGTGTTCCAGTGGACTAGGACTTTGAATAATGCCCCTAATGGCAGCTTGAACAAACTAGCCCCTGATGGATGGCTTCATTGGTCTCCCTTTATTCCCACATGTGCAATTTAGCATCATTACCAATAAAACCAGTCCCCACCACCAAGACGGGGTGTAGCATCCACCACAGCCATAGATCATCCTTTTGAGCAGGGGCGGACAGCAGAAGGAAGCTATTGGTTAGTCAGCGCAATCTGGTAGAAACATAATTAGTCTCAGGTTAAGGTCAGCCGTTTCAGATGTAATGGTCATGTTTATTATCGTCATAGCATAATACTGTTTTATTTTAGCCTGTACTATGATGACTTTATTTGGAGTCCTATAAACAACATAGGGATTTTGGAACCAGCAAAGACTGATAACAATCCATTGACAATTTTATTAAGAAGTAAAACATTAAAATGGCTAAAAATGGATAGGGTATTGGTATAAAAGCATTACTGCGACTTGCCCAACATGACCCCAGTCTACATTGTAATGATTTAACCTTTTGGGCTTGGTCTCCTTCGCATAATGAGTCAATGCATATTCTAACCTTGGGCAATCTGCAGATCCGGAGCTGCACTCAGGAGGCTGCACCCATCTCATTGGGTGATAACATTGTGAAAAATAATTAAATACTCAAGGTGAATTTGATTGACATGCTTAGACAAATATTTTAAATTAAATAGCCTATTTTTAAACATCATTTGGAAACAGTGATGACAATGTCCATCATCAGAAACCTTTACTTTTCTAATATAAGCTATTTCTATGGGGATTCATGGAGAATTATGGATCATCAAACAAACTCAGAGCTCTTATTATAACTACTATTGTAATGGTCAATTATGATGATTTATTATTCAACAAATCAAACATTATTTGGTGTCATCAGGTCATCAAACTCACAACACTTAACGTTATCAATAATGGTTTGAGAATCTGCTTTCTCCCCCCAAGAGCAATTGAATACTGTATTCATAAATCACCAGAAAAAAAGCAAATGAGGTTTCAGAGAAGTAAAGGTTGCAGGTGGTTTCAATAGTGATAAGCGCTATGATTTTAGTGTCACGGCGACAATAGATCTAATGTAAAAGTTATAGGGCTCAAGAGTGTGACATCATAGGATTTTCAGTTAGCTTAATGTTAAACCAATAGCGATTTGAAGATGCTAATAATTATTAAACTTAGCGTTCATTAAAAAGTATTCTATCACTATAAATTGATAAATGTATTTACCAGTAGTGGCTTAGCCGTTTATCAGGTTGTTCCACAGCTTTTTTGTTTACTTACTAATTGTTTGGCTAAATGTAGCTATGTACGTTTAGCACAACAGCAACAAACATGGCAGATTTTCATAGTAACGGACATTTTTTGATGTTCCATCCATTCCATATGTTATTATTTATAGTTAGCATCTAGGTTTTAGCTTGACATGTTTGACTTATATTTTAATAGTTAATAAATAAATACATTCATTTTAGAGTAGTAAACATGTCTTGTGTTGACATTTTGGGTGATAGCATAAATAGTAAGGGCAGTTAGCCTCAGTTAGCCTGCTTGCACAATTTCATCCAGAGCACGTGTGAAACTCATTAGCACGTAAGTATTTACATTTCGCTTTGAATTTCCAATATCAAGGCTGTATGCTACTTTTCCCCCAAACATTTTCACTTAACATCCACGCTCCTTTGGTCTCAGCATTGTCCAAATATAGAAAATTCAGTCCATGAGTGCAAAATTATGAAGAAATGTTTACTGGAACATCAAATAACAAGAACTTTTAAGGTTAGTACAAATAAGTGGGCCTCAAACAAGAATAAACATTTCCAAATAATTTGGAACCATTTCAATCATTCAAGGCAATTTATAGTCAAAAATATCCAGAATTATGACCAGGTTGTCAGTGGTTTGAATGTGACCTATATTTCAGAATATAAGCTTCCTTTTTTCTTCCATAACCTCTTTGATATATATGAGGTGGTTCTGTGCAACGTGTATGCATGTGATAAGTGTGGAACTATTCTTCTCTTCGCAGAGTGGTCCCTCCTGACATGCTCCAGTTTTTGGCCAGGTCTGGGCAAAGGGACATTGTCTGGTGTTTAGCAATTCCACTGGAGATTTTGTGAACCTATTTTTAAAGCTAAAAGTGCTCCTGGAGTGGCTGCATAAGGGGACACAAGCTGGTGATCCATAACGCCTTTGTGGAGTTGACAGACTGCTACAAAGCCTATAAACTCACAAAAACTGCAGTTATTATCCCTGACTCAACCCTATTTAAAGCTTTAAAATGAAAGATGTGCTATGTAACTTTTCTGGTAGGGGGTATGCAATCGGATTGTCTCTAGAGATGTTATTTCTTTCCTTGTGTCTTTTATTGCTCAAAAAACTTGAAAAACACATTCTTACTGTGAGCTGGCTTGAGTCTCCACAGAGCTGACCTGTAAACTTGGTTCGTTGGCGTCATCTGCTTGTTTCTCCATAGAGATACGTTTAAAACCACACAGGAAAATGTATAGACTTGTTGAAGTATAAAAAAATCACTAAGCAATACTGAAACTAGATAATCTAATTTAAGGAAGTATCAATACAAAAGAAAAAAAAACCCCAAACATTTTACATTATTATTTCAGCCTTAAATCAGTATTGAATATTATTGAATTATTGAGTCTATTCCATCAAAAATTGAGTTTTGAAATTTTGGTATTGTGAAAACACTAAAGCAACATCATCTCCATGGAGACAAGCAGGCGGCTAACCCTCCACCAGAAGAGCAAATTGAAGTCATTCAAGTTATTTAGTGTCTCTGTACGTTCTAAAGTCTATAACATGCAACATATTTATTCCCAGTGCTTGGGTGTCGGTTCATTTGACCACTGGCATATTTTGATATTGTCACATTATTTCCAGTGATGCATTCGGTGTGGCCCAGACTTGTGTCTGAGCAACACTCGCCCGAGAATTCAGAGCAAATATATTAATGAATAACTAATCTTTGCAGATGCATGAATCTACATATCAATGCAATCAGAGGGTGTTGTGTGCGTGGCTATTTCCAGTAGATTGGCTGAGAGGTTTTCAAGTATGCAAAGCCTCTCTCTGCATTTATGCTAATGGTCTTCTTCTTCCAGTGTGAATATGAACTCAGCTCAAAATTAGCTTGTTTTCTGGTTCACCTTTAGGAGCGCGGGCAGATTTTCCATCTGTATACAAACATCACTAGCCTGTTTACATCCAGTGGATTTGTGCGCTACAGCAATGCAAAATGACAATTTAAAGGTGCAAACCGGGGCATGCAAATGGGGATAACAATTCTCTTTATTACATATATAGTGTTTCTAACAAGCATACAGCAGCATACACTTTTCCAATACATACGTTCTGAGGTCCTTATTATAATACAGATATACAACTTAAATGAGGCTGTACAGTTGATTTCAACCAAAAATGCAGTTTGAATTGAACTGTTGCAATGATCAAAAAGCAAACTAAATGCAATTATATAGTAATATTGTGGCTTCTGTCCAGCAATCAACAGAACAAAACAAAAAATGTCAAAAGCGTGCTCTGGTATTCTTGTGTTTGTTTCACAGTTCATATTTCAGCTTTTCTCTCAAATGAGTTTTAGCTCAACTAAACATAAATTGCAACTCCTACAATAATAATACTGTGCCACCCTGGAGACCTAGACTCAAAAAGACACAGAACTGAATTTGTAGGTAAGAGTATATTTACAGAGGGAACTGCTTTAGATAATCACAACACTGTCCCTGGCTACATTCTGGTTGCTTTAGCGCCTCTTGTCTTTGGTCACGGTTTGTAACATCTCCCCAAAGTGCCGGAGGCTTATGAGAGAGTCATTGTAGATTACAGTTTGGGTCAAACACTGAATGCAAATTAAGCCGAGGAGCAGACCAAGTGAATCACTGAAAATAAAATAATTTAGATGCAGAATACGTCTGCAAAAGATTCAACGATGCATATCTTGTTCCTGAAATAGGCTAATGTTATTGAATATGTAAGCCAATGAATTCTGCTATAACAATTTCAAGAAATTACTTTTAGATTAAGTAAAGGGTTGTCTGTGGCTCTGGGTGAAATTACCTAATGGAAAGCATCATCTCAAACTAAATATTAGGGCTGGGGTATATGCACAAAAAATATACTTCTCAATATACTGCATTCATCTTAATTTAGGGATTAAACTAGCATTTATAAGCATACAGGCGAGCCTAAAAATGCTAGCATAAAAAGTCTAGTTCGACATATAACCCTGAATCAAGCACAAAACAAATAAAGCACAATCAATCTTAATTCATCTTCAATGTCTACCCCACACTTTTATATACTGTTGTAAAATTATGATTATGATTGCTGTGATCTGAATCAAAAAACAAATGTTCTGGACTAAACTCTGAAAGAAAATTCTTGACTAGGATAGAATAAATAGGATATGAATGTTTTATATGAATACGATTTTAATTGTGATGTAAAAACTATTTTTACAATTGATAAATGTTCATACTATAATCTTAAAGACTAAAAAAAATAACAATTAGAACCATTTTAGAAGGAAAATATGTTTTTCCATTCAACTTAGACTCAAAATGTTACACTAAATGTAAAGTGCTTTTTTTTATCGGTTTGTTTATGTCACATTTATTTCACGTTTCATGTTCAAAACTGGTACAAACTTGAACAAACTGGTACAAATGTGTTGATGCATTAAAATCGTTTGTAATACTATTAACATTTGAACTCACAACACAATCACAACTAGTTATGAGTGGATAGAAAAATATATATATATTGATCCTGATATTATTCACAATTGGATAAACTCTACAGTTAGGAAATGAGATACGACTTTATTGATCCAGAAGAGAGTAGAAATAGGGCATATTATAATACACAATTTGCACAACACATTAAAATAATTTATAATTGTATTAATTTATAAATAAATCAATAAATAAATATATATATATATATATATATATATATATATATGTGTGTGTGTGTGTGTGTGTGTGTGTGTATATATATAGATAGATAATACATTTTATAACCCACACTCTTTGCCTGTAAAAGTAGCATAAAAGAATAGACACACTTGACTTCTCTGCTTTTTGTGTAAACTCTCCATGTGCTTGATTCTACAGGATGTGATGGTGCACTATTACACCGTTCAGTGTAAAGACAGGGCGAGGCATCAGCTGGAGGCAACGCTTCACAAAGACCTGCATCCTAAATAAGTTCTGTCAGATTACGCTGCACACACTTAGCAGCTCGCTCCTCGGGACGTTGGCTCAGTCGACATCGTTTATTACAAAACGCAGAAAGACAGGAAAGTGGGAAGGTGAGAAGCAGACGAGGGCGGAAGTTTAAAGGGGTATTTTACGATGAAATCATGATATTATACTATTCTACCTGGTTTATGGACAAAAGCAGCACAATCATCAGCATTTGACTTTAAAGAAGAGGAGCAAGCAGCGAAATGTAAGTTAAAAAGAAATCCCAACGTTATGTATAAAGGGGTTGGAAACAGGAGCTGGAGTCAGTTCCAAACACACTCACAATATGATATATACATTATTTCAATTATTATCCAGAGCAGGCTAGCTTTGGAAATAAATATAAAAAATGTTATTATCATTGTTGTTTTGGAACATTGAGAATATTGTCAGAAATGTCTAGTGTTTGTTAATTAATTAGTTAATAAATAAAAGCTACTCATACAAGATATACATTTTTGTCAACTTCGCCCACGGCTAGCACATACTACTTATTGCCATTTCACCAGGAAGCCTGAGGGCCAACAAAAATGGGCCTGAAGGCCGCATTTGAACCCCGGGCCATAGTTTGAACATTGGTAATACTCATCAAAGAAGAACATGAGCAAACAGGAAAATTAGACACTAAGCAGCACAAGAAACACACAGCTAAATCATGATTTTGTCATTTCATTCCTTTTCTTTGGTTTTCTAAGTCATTTATCATGAGTCAAAGTTGCTCAATAGCCTCAAAATGCATAAACTTTTGAAAGAAGTGAGCTGCAACGAAATAAACTTGAGTAGTCAATTCACCTTAACAATTGCCTTTCCTCAGTACAAAGAGTAGTATATTTTCTCTTGTTACAGTTGTGTAGTGGGACAAGACAATTAAGTCCTACAGACTTTAGCGTTAGAAGCCCAGTCCATCGCAAAGCTTATATATATATATTTTTAACAGTTTTATTGGCAGAAAAATCTAATTGCCAAAGAACTATTTACCATTCAAACACTGATACTTCTAATGAAACCTTTTTTACACCCTTTCAGACACCGTATCAGCACTTCATTCTCTCCACCAGTATAAGGCTACACTTCAAGGAGATAATGCCATTTCTGTTAATACAATCGTAACGTTAACTTTTAAAAGCGTTACAAAGTTATCTTAGTAGCTGTAGTTTATGATTTTGTGCACACGGAGATGTTGATGTGAGTATTTATGACACATTGTTTTATGCAAATGAAACCAAGTGACCTCTGCACGTGCCGTGGATGAATTATCCTCACCGTATGACATTTTCACTCATGTAGTTATACCCTTGACTGCACTTTATGCTTATGCAGAACAAAACCCTAAACTAATTCAAAACGCATCCTAAATTCATAAATACCACCAGAAAATTTAAGACACAGTTGCAAAGTTGCAGCGTACTACTGTGCCTCCTAACGTGCACTTAACTCCTTCTGACTCAAAGAAAACACAACTTTTTAGGAGGACTGTCTTTTGGAAACAAGTTCATTCATTCCCTGACTGTCTTGCTCTTACACAACCAACACAGGCGATGATTAAGGGGGCCAGGAACCTCGCGGACATGCTCATTCTTGGGGAAGTGGTGAATCATTGCGTTGATGTTTTGCATGTTTTCTATTCAGATGTGTCACCGTGGTTTTGAGAGGGTGCTCGGTGATGGGTGAGCCAGACCAGGCCTTCTCAGCAGCGTCCTGATGTGTTCGGGCCCTTCTGCAGGCGCTGCCCCTCCCCTGACCTGCTCAGTGACAGGTAAAAACATCAGCACTTCAGTCTCCAGAATATAACAACTACAGAAGCAGAGTCTGAGAAAGGCATTGGAAGAGCAAGTGTAAGTGTTCTATTTCTGTCTCTTTTTGAGGTCATTTTTAGTAGTTTAAATTATAGATGATACGCTCAATATTCTAATTTTGCATATTTCCGAATTGTTTTGCTGTGGTTCCCATCTCTATATATATGATATTGAAGTCAGTGACCAAAGGCTTGTTTTGTGGTGTTACATGAATGGTCTGCCCTTTTCCAATTTTGTCATCTTTGGTCTCCTCTTAGAAATATGCCTTCGAGTACCAAACATATACATATATCTATCCTCCATCAACAGGGCAAAAGGTTATTTGTGAGAGCTGAATCCTCCTCCAGTGAAAAGCCTTTAAAGGATTAGGGGTGTGTTTGTCATTGTCCTCTTGAGACCGAACAAATAGATTTATTTTGGTTAGTCACATTCCCAGACTGAAATCAAGCAGCAAATTAAAATTGATGTTCTATAAATGAAGGCCCTGAAGAGAACTTACAAGACTCTAGTGGTCTGACATTGTGCTGGAGCCAGGTTCCTGTGCTCTGTCAAACACATCCTCTGGCAGGGCCTAATGTGGTGTGTGACACGTCGCAGCCGATCACTCTGCCTTACAGATGACCGGCTGCTTACGTATGCCGCGTGCACCACTGGACCCAGAGCAGACACTGTCAGGTGTGATAACGGTTTGAGCACCAAACCCGCTCTGAAGCCTTGCCCTCTCCCATAGTCCTGCTCTCTGTGACGGCGCAGCCACACAACGGGTCTGAGTGTGCAGAGTCTTGGTTTCTGGTTCACCTGCACATACTCCACACACTCCCCCGAGTCGAGCCCTGATAACCCCGGCTCTGCCTCTCTATCTCTGGAGGGATCACTGTGATAAAGCCTGATCTACTCATTTTCTACGAGACTTAGGTCGTTTAGGACAAAGAAGTATGTATGCATGCATACACCACACACAACTCATACTGTCATTTCTAATTGTGATTAGCTTGGGTTTTTTTAATCAAGAGGTTTACAGCCAATCCTGTTAGTAAATGTGTGTGGTTTAGACAAAATACCTACCTTCCTGATGACAGAGGGACTACACAAACACTACTCTGTATTGTTTATGTTCAGGAAATTAATATTGAGGCAAAAATCAAGATGGATCAATATGAGGGGATCATAATGTGACTCCTGCTTATCTGTTTAATATCTAAACTGTACTGATAGAATGAGGAATCTTTATTTTTTTGGTCAAACATTCTGATATTTGTGCCCTTTGGTCCCAAAATCGCCTGCACGTTGTAGGTGAGTGTTCTTGTAGCGTTCTCACACTCATTATTTCAATGTGGACAGGCCTGTGGACGGCCCCTCTGACAGCACCGATGCTCTGCTCCCTCTCCACATGTGTCACTATTGAAATACCTTTGACTTCTAACAGAAAAATATACCTTTTTTGTTTAATTTGTTTCTTCAGAAAAATAGTAGTGCTTGTATTTGTGTGTTTTTGAACTGAAAAGTCTGGCTCTTGGAAACACTGTCCTTTGATGACCTGATATCATTGCAGATACACTTTATCTAATTTAAGTATTTAGAGAACGGAAGATTTTTTTAACGTATGAATTAATTGTCACCTACGACTAGTTAAATTGATATTAATGTTAAACTACACTTTGTTTTTTTGCTGCAAAGTACTTGGCAAAACTGGTGCCTAAATCATCAGACCCATGTAAATGTCACTGTACTACCTAATATTTTTGACATCTCCTTTTTTGCTCTCTGCTTTTCAACATAAAGACCGGCACTGAAGTAGATAACTATGTCAGCCCTCAGTAAACGCACATCTGATGAAACCATTTTGATGGCAGAAAGAGAACAAAAATCAGCAAGGAGCAATTTTTCTGTGCCGGATTGTTCGCTTTGATCTGGAGTGCTGTAAAAGGAGGGCATTATGTAACGTCTTGAGCACACACATGGCAGACTGTGTGACTGCCAAACACACGGGGGGAGCAGCGCGTGGTGGTGGTGGTGGTGGTGGTGGTGAAGGGGCGATGTGGTAAAGGAGAGAGCAGGCGAGAGGCACACATCAGGAACAAGCAGCAGAGAGGAGCATGGACACGTTGGCAGATGCTCAGATTCAGGGCAAACAAATCGAAATTGCACTTTGAATAGTCACGATTGGAAAATAACCAAGGCTGCAATGACTTAGGTAATGTAATGTCCTCAGCAGAAAATGAAATAGCCTTAATTGGGTCTTCTTGTACATGAAACCGGAACCTGTAATAACTGTATGGGTGAAGTCTGTAGCTTAGACCCAGATACTGATATCGAAAGTAGATACTTATTTGAACAAGAAAAGAAAATCACAAAATGTTTACATATTTAGAATGGTCATCTATATCAAAACTACAATAAGACCTCATGGTAACATATAGAATGTACAAGATATTTTGCTGAAAATTACATTCTATTGTACAAACATATATTGTTATATACATACTCTAGTCCAAATCATTCCATGTGCTGAGAGAGGAGGTTTTATGACTCAGCCAAAGCTGCAATTTCATCAAAATGACACAGAAAATGTTGTGTTTCTGTTGAAAAATGTATTTGTCTGTAAATATATTCCATCAGCTTCATCTTGGTAAAATTTTGTCAAAAAATTATATTCGCCGGCAACCCAAACCACCAATGGAATGATCAAAAAAATATCCACCAGAGAGATCTATCAGTAAAATAATCATTAGTTGCAGCCCTAGCCTCATTAGACTGCAACAAACATGTTCTAAAATTCATGGTATGCTTGTTAAAAATTTCAATTGCATCCCCCCCAAAAAAAAATCATTCAGCCCTAATAAGACACAGACCACCTTTTCCTTATTAATGCAGCTTGACCAGTGACCATGCATTTGTAATGCAGGCCACAACAGTTTTAACAAGCACTTAATGAGAAACAAACGGCCTTTATATCAGTAATGGTTAAAACATCCAGCTGCCTCAAAACCTTTCTGTCCACATGAATCCTTTTCTACAAAATAATTATTACAATGTGATCAATGTCTGACAAACATGTTATCTAACATTTGTATGACCTATTTGGATGCTATTCATTATCTTGTAGAGAAACAGAGCAGCAGATGGTCTTTTAAATCAATCATTCACTAATAAGTCATTAATATGTAACAATGTGAAAGGAAAGCCAAAGGTTTCCATCAAAAATCCCCCTGCCATCACAGTGTGGTATTTTACTTGAGGGCACATTTGGTTAAATTCTGGGTCAGAGATGGAGCTATAGAGGCGCTAGAGAAATATGGTGCATACAATATGTCATCTGAAAAACATGGCTTTGTGTTTGGATTTTTTATAAAAAATACATTTGTATATACTAAGTGAATCTGTATATACTTATTCCATTTGATATGGTCATAAACAAAGCTACTACACTGTTCAAAAAGTATTAAAGTTTCAGTCACATGACTTTATAGGTTATCAAACGTATACAAAATCAGATAATAATCTATACTAAATCTAAAATAATGTCACTGTCTTTTAGCATGTGTTTTCAGTCTGTATAATCCAGTTAATGATTATCAAAACACAATTACATTTGTTTTAATATTCAACCAGTCACTGTAATATTTATAGTCCCATTTTACAGTCCACTAATTTCCGTGCAATACTCCGAGCTCAACTCAAACATTTACAGGCACGTTTTGGCACATTTCAGATTGATAGCAAAAATACAATCTGATTATTGCAACCCGGACAATCCCCCCAAAATATCTCAATAGTCACTTTCCTCAGTTTCCCCCACCCTTCGTGCATACTGTGCCATGTCAATGCATAGGGTCATATCACAAAAACCTATCATAACCAAAGGAAGGAGAGAGTGAACATAGACAAACGATTGTTGGTGGTGTGGCTGATGCTGAGGTGGCCTGACAGTCTGTTTCTGCGCACGGGAAGACTGTGATCCAGAGTGACCGCGTTTTCTTCCCTTCCCTCCACAAAGGTTATGCCATTGCCAGCAGTCCAAATGACACAATGAATGAGCCATGATTGCTTGAGCTGGAGAGCCGCTCATCAGGCATTCTTTGGAGAGAAATGCAAGAATCATGTAACTTGGGATGTCAAGATCATTTGGTTATTTGATACAGGCCAAAATGTAATCTTAAGGACTGAAAATAATAATAACTTTTATGTCATTTCAACTTGGTGTCACATTAACCTATTGTTCAGAAAGTGTGATTACATGAAGCTGGCACAAACTTGATGAGCGTGAATGGATTAAACACTGGAAATGGGCTGCGTTAAAGTCAGTTTGAGAAGTGACTCTATGATTTGCGACTCTATGGGAGATGTATTGTTTTTGAAAGAAATATCCAAACAGAAAATTATTATTTGTTCAGTATTCACGCCACAAATTTTGCCCCATTAATCTGAAATTAACTGACAAGAATCACATCTTTGGGGATGAATAATGGCATCACTTTTCAAACATGTGCTACCCTCAAGACAGAGCGCAGGTTAAAAACACAAATTTTATGTTTTATACTTAAAACAACAAGAATAAACATAAAACAAGCAAACACACACACACTTTTTCATGTTGTGGAGGGGGGAGGCGTTCTGCTACAGAGGCCTGTGGGTCATCCAGACCCAAGGATAGCACGAGGGCTATAGCTATTGAGAAAAGACTAAACTTTTGTTTATTTTTGCTCATGAAAAGCAAATTCCACCATATAATTCTGACCTGTCCTCCTGTCCAGTTTTAAACTGTAGAGATTTTGGAATATTGTGAGCTCCCCTGAACCCAATCTATGAAAGAAAATGTTTTTGCTTGGTCATGGTGTTTATAATCGTGAATAACCGTACAATCTTTCTTCTCACAGGAATTGTAACATAATATTTGATATTGCATCATCCCGACTTGTAACATACTTATTCAACTATGTCTGGCCAATTTTGTGCTTCATGTGATTATTATTTGTTGTCGGTGACCTAACGTGAGGCTACAGATGTTTATTTTGTCCCAAAATGACATGCTTGGTAATCGGGTGCGTTGTGTTGTCAGCTCTGGGTGCATGATCTTGCCAGCATGACTCAAGTCTGCCCGTGAGCTGCGTCCTGTGCCTGCGCATCTACTCCCCTTGTATGATCTATTTTAGATTCTTTTGCCCAAGGATGTGTATGCATCCTCGCAGCGGAGCCACAGAAATAAGAGAAAAGAAAAAAAAAACTAGGGGGCGAATGGGTGGAGGGGGGTAATGTTCAAATAATCTACGGGCAATCATGCAAATTCCCCAGACATTGTGCACTGGCGGATGTTGTGGACGAAAAGAGGCTCGGCTTTTATTCAAGCAAAACAAATTTGGATTCATGCATACGCTGAGACTACTATCCAGCTAATACGCAGGAAATAATGTGTGAATCTACTTTTTCACTTGGCCAGTAGTAAGATTAGGCCTACACATTCAGGCTATTGGATTGATTATCTTGGATGTAACATTTCCATTGGTCCAGTTTATTCACAAGGACTGTTACAAACAAGGCTGTTGAGCTGAAAGATGAATAGCAATTTGAATGGTTGCTATTGGTAAATCATAAGGCTGCACTATCTTTACTATCTATACTGCTTGTCCAAAAAAAAGTCGCTACAGAATTAAACGTCGCACACGCTGTAATATTTTGTATGGCCAACCTTCAGCTTTGATTACAACACACATTCACTGTAGCATAGTTTCAATAAGTTCAGGGGTTCAGATCTGTAGATTCGTTTCTGCTTCTCCTTTAGATGTTTTCTCTGCTTGATGCCATGATTTAACCCTTGGCAAACATACTGACATCTTTTCCATGACCACAGGATTTGTCTTTCAACGTGGTTGTTTCGGAAATGAGAAGTTGGGTTTAAATACCGTGTTGCAGCTGAAAGATCATCACATGCAGCAGTTAACCAGCAGGAGGCTCCTACCTACTGTACTTGCTTAGCGGAATCCAAGTGGTGACTTTTTTTTTGGACAGGCAGTGTTGTAGACTACCAACAACAAAATATCCAGTCTTCATGTGGTCTTATCAGGCCCCAGCAGGAACCGGCCGGCGCTACTGAAATTGTGTGGTTTCTTATTATTGTTATATTTCCTGGGACGAGATTGCAACCCAGATTGATTTTTTACCTTATTTTAAATTGGTAAAGCGATTAGGACCTGTGAAAAAACTTGCCATATTAATATTAAATCAACTAACCACAATCACGTGTTTGGAGTTGAATAATGGCACCACTTTTTAAAGCTATTTATTGTTTTATTGTGGGAAAAAAAAGATATATATTCATTTGAGTTTTTTATTTATGCTGACAGAGACAAGACATTGAACTTTAAAGCGATCAGAACCAGTCCAATTTGAGTGGGCAAATTGGACATGTTTGTGCCTTTATTGCTACTTGCGGCTTTAATTCTGTTTAAAAGATGTTGGAGTCTTGGTTTAGTCCTGGTCCACTGTTTTCAGACCTAGAAACATGTTCGGAACAGCATGAGTTTCTTGTATTTGTTTTCCAGTTTTTATTTCAAATGTTAATGCTCCTGGACATCGCAAATCTTATCTATGATTCAGCTCTAGAAGACAGTGCTGGGCATATGTGTGCCTTGAGCGTGTCTGAAGCTGCAGCTCTCTGTAACTCAGCAATAACAGGAGGCAGCAGAAGAGGGAGCGGTCCGCCATCTCCAGCGCAGATGTCATGCTCCTTGTGGTCTTCACACACTGAAAGGAGCAAGTCAAATTTGGCGTGACCCTGATGTGTCATCTTGATTTAGCAAGTATTTTTACCATCGACCCACTATGTTCTTTGATATTTGCGTGTGTGTGTGTGTGTGTGTGTGTGTGTGCGTGCTTGTGTGCGTGTGTGTGTGTGTGTGTGTGTGAGCCTGAGCTGGAGATGAGGATCCCTTTGCTATAATCCCACCAGTGCGGAGCTCCTTGGAAGGCATGGAGCAGCAGAACAGGGCATTGCTGCTTGTAAACGGAGGGTTCTAATCTTGCATAGGCAGTAGTGCTGGAGGGCCTTCAAGCTGTTTGGAGCATTAGAATGAGAGCAAGAAACCTTCACATGCTCTCATAATATCCAAAAGGGTTTTATTTGTGATATTTTTAACTAATATGAACGAGTGTTCAGCATTGTGTTTGCAATTTCAAGAGAATATGGTAAAAATATGGCCTACATTCCATTCAACCAGTGCTGAGAAGCCATGCGAGGTGAAACACAAACGCCACAGTAAATCTGTTTTGGAAATATTTAATAATGAAGTTATAATTGATAATGGCCAATTATGCAAAAAGAACAGCAGCAGCAGATCAACCTGATGATGGGTCTTTGTTTGATCTCCAGGGACAGAGAATTTTAGACCAGCCAGACTAAAGGACAATACTGCCATCTGTTGGACACTTAAGGGTATAGAACACTTTTCCGGTGGACCCAAGGCCATACCATACAAATGGATTCTGTCTACAATTTGCTAGTATTAGTCATTCTCAGACTTGAGTGACTACAGCCGTGTGTATGTTTGGAACTCTTTCATGTAAGGGAAGTCTCTTAGCAAAAACATATACATACACATCTTTATCTAGTCTTACATACTCTATAGTATCTCCAGATAAGATTTTTCAAAGTAATCATTAAGAATATTTATATTTTAAGCGTAGAATTATTCTTCAATTCTTAAAAACATCAAACTCTGATTAGTTGCGAAATTGTATCTTTATTTAAAAGAAAATTATAGACAGTATAAAACAGTGGCATTTTCTTCCAGAGAATAAACAATTGTTTCCTTTTCTAAATGATATGAAACATATTTGTCTGAACAGTCTCTGACATCCAGGTAGTCTAAAAATAAAGCATTTAAATAAAAATGGTCTAATACCCCATACTTCTACCACTCTGCTTGTGTCAAACAAGCAGATGAAGATATTCCCTCAACTATAGGTACAAGAAAGCTAAACTCTAAACTGTCCAGGCATCTCTCCGAAAGATGTGTTCCTGCACTTTATCTACTGGTGGTAATTATCACATAGTAAAAGTAAATACAAAAACATGGTTAGAAAACAATCCATGATACATGAGTACACTATTCTTAACAAAACTAAGTAATGATAATCATTCCGCTCGGCGCAATGATAGTCTCACAAGGGTAAATAAAATAGAAGCATTGTATTACAATTTCAGACAAGACATCTGGAGTTAAAATACTATATCTCAATCAGTGTTGACCTATGGGTGGCACTAAATAAACACGTGTCCAAATGATTTTATGCAAGTCTTTGTCATGTAAAATTTTAATGCTGATGTAGTGCTTGAAGTAGAAAATATTTTGCATAAAAGATGAGGCCCAAAAAGTGGTGGACAGTGGAATGTTTCACAAATGTAACTAGAAACTAAAGGAAACTGCCAACAGAAGAGCTGGACGCAGTTACATTTCCTCACCACATTTGGCCAAGTAAATATGTGGCTACTTCCTGTTCAGAATAAATAAAGCATCGTCTGCTACAAAGGTTACTGTTGCTCAGTCATGTATTAAGCCCTGGCGTCCAGCTCCATGAGTCCAACACATGCAGTCCCACTCTCTGCACTCAAGACAACCTGGCCAGAGGCTGTGAATGGTAGATGGATGCTAATACACCCACATATAGTCATGAAAACCAGATACAAAAAATATATTGATTACAACTGTTCCAGCAGCGAGTATTTCTACAATGTTACAGATAAAAATAAAATCTGAGTTAATATACTGAATAGAATAATGGCTGTAATAGACACCAGCTATTTGAAACAAGTTCCATTGTTTTGTCTGTTTTAGTTGATCAAGAACTGCCTCAATATGTTACAGATGTTAAGTTAATATGGGATATGTCCAGTTATATTGTTATAAAATAGAGTGTTTTTAGAGAAGACTTGATTGCAAAATTACATTTGCCATCCTGCCATCTAAGAGCTCTGAAATGCAATGTTGCGCATCAGAACTGGCAAGTTTATCAAGTAACTTTGTATAAAAACAACTGAAATAAAAAATTGTGAATGGGAACGTTTAGGTCAATCTATGGCTTTTTTCTGAACTTTCAAAATGCTGAACATTTCTTTGGCTATTAAGGCATGTTAGGTCGGTCTTCAAATGAACACCCCAAAGGTTTAATGTTAACATTAACGTACAGTAACTATACCTATTCAACACTGCCATGTTTCATGAGTTAACTGGGGCCCAAGAAACGGTCTGTATATGCGAGCACCTTTATATTGTTCTTATGTTTGTAAAATATGTGCTTGGCAAAAACCAAGCGCGTGATCTGCACTCACAGTATTCACTTTAAAGTGATAGAAAGATTAGCCCTCAGGTTCATGGGTCTGCTTCTGGGGCACGGGGGCCACCACCCTTCGCCTTGATCTGGAGCCAAGTGGCACCGAGCGCCTTGGCGAAGTGGTCGTCCACTGACCCTGTGATGGACACGGAGTTGGATTCTGGCTCTGTGTAGTTTTTTCCGAGGCTTCGGCGGAAGTGCTCCTCAATCACAGGATCACACTCAGTCTGAGCTGAAACAACAAAAGCAAAACATGGGCTTGTATGATATGATCCAAGATGGCGCTGCAGACGGATGCCCTGGCTTTTTGGTAATGCATGTCCTTTGGATTGATTATATGTTGTTTTTATTATTGATCAGTGTTTTATGTTGTACCTTAATGTCGAGACAAGTTCCTATGTTTGTGAATTTTGTTCATTGACAATGACAATAAACCCCTTTCTGATTCCGATTCTGATTCTGATATAGTCTAGTTGCTTCAGCCCAATCTTTTTTGGTTGCAACCAGTATAGTTGGATATTGATTTTTTGTTGTATATATTTTTTTTACTATGGACAACCAAATAAATCATTCATTAATTTAAAAGCAAAACATAAAAATACAAAAAGCATAATTTTGAATCTGTGTGGTACGTATTTAACTCACCATCAGCCTTTTTCTGGTCGGACTCTTGGCTTGAAGAGCCATTCATGTGGCAATGAGATAGATTACAGTTGCGGTTGCTTGCAGGAGCACAGATGATTACTGACGGCCGATTCTGCAGATGTGAATGTTGTCAGTCATTGCTTTGATATTTCCATAAGGCCCACACATTGTTGACATACCTGCTGACGCTGTGCACTGCCTGCAGTTACCGGCATGTCACTGCCTCCAGCAGCAGGGTCGACTGTGCTTTTGGTCAGAGCCAGAGGCTGATCCACAGCGAAGCCTGGGATGGAAGCAAACAGGTTGTTTCCATGGAGACTGTTAGAGGCAGAAAGGTGCTCAACAGGAATGGGGTTATAGCTCCAGTGCTCGTTTCGATTGTTCCCAGCAGAAGGTCTGACCCTGAAGGAGACAAAAAAGTACAACCAAATTTAGTCAAACATAAGTATATATGTGCTCATGATAAAGTATACTCACATTTGGGAAGCAAAAAGTCTCATTTTGGTCATATGGTCATCTTCAGAGTTCATTTGATCTTCCATTTGTTCTCCATATTTTCGTTTACTGGGGCAGTGCGAGGGAGGTCCAGTGATGCCGGTCACTGAAGTGGACAAGGAGGCTGCCCTGGGCTCATCTGAAAGGGGGACAATAATAACATACACTTGTAACAAATGCTGTAGCACAAATATAATTTTAATTTAATTGAAAATGGTAGATTCAACCACAGCTTACAACATATAATTATTACATGATTATTACACATTACATATTTTTTACATATTTTTAATAAAGTAAACATCAAGCAATATGTTCATGAAACTGACATGGTATTTTTGTAATCTCAAAATTGTCACCTTCAAAGTAGAGTCTGCCGAGGTTGTTGTTCATCTTGTCCAGAAGCTGAGAGTTCAACAGGTCCATCATCGAGACGAGCATCACACGGACAGACTAAGGGCTAACATGGAGGTTAGCGATGTGTCTGTCGAAGGAAGTCACAGAGTTTAGTTTGATAAAGCAAATATACAAGTTACAGGCAATGGTGGTAAAATAGGATCAATGTTCAAGGCTGCTGGCCTGCGCTAGTTGGAGTTAGCCTGAAATGCAAACGTAAAAGCGTGGCTATTTTGCTTAAATTAAACTAATTATGATGAAACTGAAAGTTGTCTTGCTTATTACCGCGTCGCAAACGAACTAGTCGACTTTCATCACTAAGAACTGCGGTGTAACAACGTTAAAGTTAAACAAACTGCGGCTTTAGCAAACTTTAGCTAACGTTACTTTGTCGTATACTCAATTTGTACACCAAGCTAACCCACATTTACTTAAAAAAAGTAATTACAGTTTCACTTAAAGTGGACAAGAGTTAGACTTACAGTTAGGGCACGACGAGCGGATGGAGATCAGGTAATAAATAAGAGTGTTAACAAGCGGTAACAGAGCCACTAAACCGTGTAGAAGACTTAAGCTCGTCGACAAATCTAGCCTCCATCCACAATAACATTAGCAGCGTTAGCATTAGCATCGGAGCTGACCGTGGCGCTGCCTGCGCAAAGCCTGCGCAAACCCTGCGCAAACCCTGCTCCACTCCAGCGCAGACACAGCGTCCCAAACAGGCAGAAAAGGCTCTGACTCCACTGAGCTCCTCTGAGAAGTGTTATTCAAGGTGCAGTTGCAACATATGGCGAATATTTTGTTCAAGACAATCATTAATGTGAACCGTTTAATTTATTAATAATATTTTTTAAATAGCCGAAGTTGTAAAGCATACTGGAACGTGTTGTTAGCCTAAACGAAGTGGCACACTTGTCAGGCTGAATGTGACGCTTGCATTTGATTCCTGGCAGACTTGAGCTTGTGCTGCCAGCTGGCGGCACTAGAGACCTACAACTATTATAATAGAGCCATGCCTAGACGATAGTTCTTCATCTCTTTTCATGTAGGGCCATATCAATGCCATCAATGGAGCTTAGTTTGTTTAAGTAATTCTGGCTTTTTTTGCTGCCTTACGTGGTCTAAATGGTATATTTACTTTGATTTAAAAAGGATTAAAATAATAATTATTCAGGGAGCAATCTCTCTCTCTCTCTCTCTCTCTCTCTCTCTCTCTCTCTCTCTCTCTCTCTCTCTCTCTCTCTCTCTCTCTCTCTCTCTCTCCTCCCTCTTCCTCTCTCTCTCTCTCTCTCTCTCTCTCTCTCTCTCTCTCTCTCTCTGTCTCTCTCTGTCTCTCTCTGTCTCTCGTCTCTCTGTCTCTCTGTCTCTCTGTCTGTCTCTCGTCTCTCTCTCTGTCTCTCTGTCTCTCTCTCTCTCTCTCTCTTCCTATTTTTATCTCTTTCTCTCTTTATTCCTATTTCTCTTTCTCTCTCTTACTATCTCTTTAACAAGTTTTTATTGTTCGGGTTTCAGGGAACAAGCCTCCAAAATGACTCCTGGCCCATCACAAAATCACATGTTAATTCATTTGCATGACACCAGAGGTTTGGCTTGAGCAGTGTAGACCTCAGTGGAGTATAGTAGTTTAAGATCACAGAAAACGACAAAAAAAATCCACAAAGCACGTGTGAAAATTCTTGAAAGAAAATTAAATAGATTTAAACCCTAGGAGAGGAAAAAACAAACATAAGTATGTACTCTCTTATTATTCTTAAAAAAAAAACAACAACAACAACAACAATCGCCTACCCTCCCGTGGTTAATAATCACAATGCTTTCCTTAAAGTGCTTAGTGCAATCTTATATAGCGCCTGCATTTTGCCTTGAAAAGTATTTGGTGAAAACAGAATTGGAGGAGTTAATTTGCAAAAACAAATAAGTGCTATTTTAGTTATTGGTGGCTTGCAATTTACTCTTCGTATGCAATGTTTTCAAAAGCCAAATGTCTACTCCAATCAAAATGCTACTCCATAAAACCCACTTGAAATTATTTAAATTGATGATATTTGTAGGAAATTGTAAAAAACAAAAACACACACATATACACACACACACACACACACACACACACACACACACACACTTTTGGAGGATATATGTTGGTCCAAATTAATTCATATTTATTTATTATTAAGATTCGCATTTCCCATGGGAGTGTTGTTGGTGACGCCCCTCATCCTGTCCACATTTCCTATTGGTCCTTACAGCCATTTTAGATTTTACACAAGGCAATAGAAATTACTGTGCAATCCATGAAAAACTAACATTAAGAGCATGGGAATGATGTAATTATGTAGAACTCATATTCCATGCTTTTCCTATGATAGCCCCTGTCTTTTCTCTGCTGCAGCTCGCAAAAGCATGACGCCTGTGAGGCAGCTGATGGTGGGGGAGGGGTGGAGCTGAGAGGACGGGGAAGGAGAGGCTGAGGCTGTGGAGAGCAGTGAGGGGAGAGAGAGGGGATTGGCTGAGGGGGGCTGCAGCGTCATTGCCCGTGAGTGGGAGCTCTGAGGATGCTCCGCTGAATGCATTCGCTGGGAGTTTGCCTTGAGAGCACTGTCATTATCAGCCACTATACCCAAGGCGACAGACAGGGACCCCTGCACACCTTTTCCCCCACTAATTTGCTTTGCTCTTCCACTCTGCAGGGATGAATTACTTGCGTCGGCGCCTTTCAGACAGCACTTTTATTTCGAATCTTCCTAATGGCTACATCTCGGACCTCCAGAGGCCTGACCCAGCGCAGCCACCTCTTCCTCAGGCTTCGTCCGCCATGTCTCCCACCTCAGCCGGGCCCACGCCTCCAGCCACGTCCCCTGGTCCGGAGAGGAAAGCCCAGCCGGCGCAGTCCACGGGGTCCAGCTTCTTCAGCTCCATCACCAATGTTGTGAAGCAGACAGCAGCTTCAGCAGGGCTAGTGGAGCAAACCCAAGTCACGACATCCAAGAAGTTCAAGATACTTCTGATCATCGATGAGCCCTCACAGGAGTGGTAAGACTATGTTTTAATCACGCTCATTTCTATGCTAACTAGGGTCGACGGTGACATGGTAAACATCAGTATATTTTGATTGGTTAAGTCATATTAGATTACAAAAACTATTTCAAACACAAAGAATAACATAAAAAGTAGTGTAAGATGCAACAACATCCAAACTGGATATAAATCATAAGACACACAGGACACCAAAATGGAGGCTTTTCTTGGTCTTCCTGCTTGCCTTTATAATGAAAGTACTATACTAATTTACATTCATGCATTTGTGTGTTTAACCGAACCTCAAATACACACACAGTTGCCTGATAGTATGGCATTGTAGGGCTTCCTGAACACACATTATGAACATTGGAAGCATCTCACCTTCTGCATGTTGTGCTGCAGTGCTTCTCTTTATCAATGGGGTTTCCCTGAGCTGCCATAAACCAGGTCACATGACATGCCCTGCACATATGAGCAGGAGGAGGAAGATGCCTGTGATACATGTTAGAGCTGAGCAGAGGCAAAGGAACTAAACTCATCTTTTCTACTTAATGGGCACAAAGATCCACAACACCATTAACTGCGGTTTTCTGCAATCGATTCGAAGAGGCATTTTAGCCGATTTGGACTGACTTAAGGAAGAATCTGTGTCTGTTATGTTGCGTGTACTTGTCATGCCTTTGAACTGACAGTGTGCTAATCACTATTTTAATCTAAAAACACATTGCCGGATATCCTTACACATGTGTTTGATTACAGCTCAGTCTTTTTTTTGCCCCCACCGACTTGAATGGCCAATTATCAGCTACCACCCAGAGATAGAAAATCAGACAACTAAACAGCAGTAGAGTAGTACAATTACTCTTTATGACTCTGCTAGGCTTATCCTTGCCAATGTAAAAATAAAACATGTAACGCCACTGCGCAAAAAGGCTTTTCTCATGTAGACTCTTGTTTACAGGCATGAGACTTGCTGTTTGTTTGGTATAAATGGCGATCGATACTAACTGGATCAGATCCTACAGTGACCGATAGCCTCATGCAACTCGTAACTCCCACACACAATTTGTTCTGATATTTCTTGCAGTTTTCCCAGATATTTTAAGGAAACGTGATGCGCATTTGCTGAAGTCGTCTGAGGTCATGTGAATTGTGAACTTAATATGCCAATGTACTGCGAGTGAGAGTGTATTTTACAATTCAGATGCATAAGGCGCTGGTTGTGTTAAAAGCTCAAGAAGATAGAAGATTCCAGATTTGACTATTGAATAATATTTGGGTGTCACTGATGTATTTAGTTCATTTTGGCATCCTCGGCGCTGCTCAGTTTCAAAGCTTTCTCCTGGGTGGGTGCCGCATACATTTTTTATGCTTCACTGCTGTTTGCACTTGCTATTTCTCAGCTCTGTTGCTGTTGTTGTGATTTCAATTTCACATCTCACACACGGTGGATAATATTTTTCCTTTGTACAATAGCCACTAGTCTCAACTTTTGAGAAGAAATAAGACCTGGATTGATCATATTTTCTGTAGCAAATAGCGATGCAACACAATGGAAATGAAAAACGAACAATTGCAAATCTCCAATTGGATGTGTGTCTTAGTCAGTGACTTAGTAAATTGAACAGATGAAAAGAAAAGCTATTTTTGTAATGACAATGTTTACATGGATGAAGCCGCCAGACAAGTGAAAATGCGTGTGTTTTGTTCCCGTAGGTTGTGCTATAAATTGCTCTTGACAGGAATAGCAAATGGCACGGTCTTTCTCACCACACGAATAATATCATTTACTGCTTGTTCAATATAGCGTGAGTGTTCAGGCAAGTACAAAAGCATAAATTGGGTGGTTTGCTTTGGTGTGTATATCCTCCTGCTGGATTCTCTGATTTCCCCCGCAACTAACAACAGGTGTGAGAAGAGCCCCTCTATGTAAGACTCCCCAGCAAAGGAGATGGTGAATCTCAGTTAAATTTTTGTGGTTGAATAAAGTTTTTTTTGTCATAGTTTGTTACTAGTTAGTTAGTAGTTATTTACTGTAGCTTGCGGTTTTATATTTAATGCGTTGTTGTGGAGAGAGTATTGTAGAAAAGCTGCTTTTTCCTCAAAATTCCTCGACAAACCTTAATGTGTAACAACACATTTTCACATTGGCTTCACTGAATCAGAGCAAAGATTCATACACTTGTCGTTCCATGTTTTCCATTCTGCCTCAAAATACTCTCATAATATGATAATATTAAGAATTAATAATCTGATGTTAACTTTTGATTGAGATTTATTTAGTCCTTGTGTTTTAGGAGCATGTTTGAGTCTTTGTATTTGGGGTGTTTATGGGAGTGACTGTCAAACAGCCGTATGGAAGTTAATATTCAGTTTGAGTGTCTGCTCATCACACTCTCAGAGGAATCATTGACACAGCTACGTGTCAATGATTTCGCAAAAAAGTTGCATTCCCATGGCCTATAAATTGCATTTAATTAGATTGATGTACTTACATAATGCTGTAATTGTCCAAAATGAACTCTGCCTTGCCTCATCTCATTGGTAATTCATGAGGGACTGTATTGATTGGAAACAGTAAAAGATTCCGCCATTTCCAATCCTATTTTTCTGCTAAACAGTTGCCAAGATGTCGTCCCCAGAGAGGAGGTTGTCTTTTTAAACTTGTTTTCCAGGTTTGGGAGATGTAATGTGCAGGTCATTTCTGTCTGGGGTTCTTTGGAGATGCGCATACATTTAGTTGTTTTAGTGGGAAGAAGTCCTCTATTATCTCCTGAGTTCCTCTGAATGACAAGCAGATTCTCGACATAATAAAGCCCCAATTACAAAATACGTAATATAAATAAATAGCTTGTTTTTCTCTTTTTTTCAGTGTTGGTTTATTCAGTTGTGATAAAAAGCTGTTTTCATACTGCAGGACTGCCTTAATTTGGGGTAATACGGTCTGGAAGGAGGAGCGGTGAGTCATATTTAAAGGTTGTTTTCCTCCACAGCCAATTAAGAGCTGCAATCCTGAATTAGATTGGGAAAATAAATAATTCAGGTTTGCTTCCTCACAAATTATGCAACCACCCGTCCACAGTATGACACGGAGAAGATGCGCAGTAACAGGAACATGCTGTCTCTGTAAATATCAAAAGTTTTGTATTCACTCCTTTCTTTCTAGGCTTTTTCAGTTTTAGCATATCAGATTTTTGCCTGCGTCTATTAGTCCAAGTCTAAACTAAATGTCTATTGTCCTTTTGGGGTTTGTTCTCAGACAGTTTATAATCGGTCATCTCAATCCCTCCCTGGATGTACCTCTTTCCTTTTCAAATTGAGATCCCATTATTTCTAATCGTCAGTGGGACTGACCGATGAGTCCTCCTTCAGTACGGTGACAGAGTGGCTTGCATTCTCACCTTACAGTCCCGACCAAAGCGAGCTCAGATGGGTCCTCGGGCGACCACTGCTCCAGACAGGTTGGCCCAAAGGATGGGTCAAATTTCCATGCAAGGACAATAAAGTGTCCCTGCATGTGTTGAAGCATGTAAGATATAGCAGAAGTTTTGGGGGGAAAAACGTTACAATTTCTTGTTTCAAATAGCATTGGTTGAAAGCATGTCTTGTTTATGTTCATGAAATAGATAGTCATTTTTAATGGGAAAAAATAATATTAAAACAAATCCAAATTGTGAATGAGCAATACATGAAAAAAATAAAATTAAAAAATAACTTAAATTCCTCCTGTTTTGTGGCTTCTGAACCTCATGATTCATCTACCCATCTGTCCTGGTCTAAACCATCTGAAAACATCTGCTCTCCAAAACATCCTAATACGAGTAGAGGCCAGAAGAGGATTAGTAACAGGCTAAAGAAGACATTTCTTAAATGTATTTAGTCTTTGATATAAGACTAAATACATTTAGTCTTATATCATGTATTGATTTTCTCTATTAGGAGCAGCAGTGGCTCAGTGGTTAGAGCCACTGCTTCGCTTGCCACTCCACCCACATCGTCTAGTATCAAAGTGGTGTGTGCGTGAATGGTTGGTGGTGGTTTGAGGGGCTGATGCACCAAGGGTGCAAATTAGCAGCCTTGCTTCCGTCAGTCAGCCCAAGGGCAGCTGTGGCTACATAAGTGGCTTACAACTATCACCAAGTGTGAAATGGGTGAATAATGACTTCAGTGTAGCACTTTGAGAGGCTTCCACCAGCCTGTAAAGCTCATTACAAGTCTAGGGCATTATTATTCTTATTATTATTCTATTCCGTCAACTGTCTTCTGCCTGATAAAAGGATTGAACTAGAACACCCAGGGTTTGATACAGGAGATTATTTTGTTCTATTATCATATTTTTATGCAGCTGAACTATAATGCTTTTAGTATTAACGTTTATAGGAAATGTATTGTATTTTATTTAATGCAAAAGAACAAAGTTAAGATGTTGCCAACTCGATTGATGTTAAAATTCCCCATTTAAAGTGTATTCTCTTACTTATTTTTGCAACTAGGCATTTTCCACCAGAGCACATCTCTTTTATCCTCCCTCTTGTGTGGTTTCACTTCATGTGAACTAGCAATTGTCCTTTTCAACCGTGCAATGTTGAGCCCAGCGCTTAGAGACGATACAGCCTTTCACAGGGCCGTAGGCGTCATTGTTTGTCTCTGTCACTGCTGCTACTTTTCTGAAAGAGAAAATTCAGTCTGAAAAATGATTCCTGCCTGTGTTGGAGTCAGAGGTCTTTTGTCCGCTTGGTTATTTGTACTGTCTGCTATGCTAGGTACATGTAGAGGTTGCTAGGACCCTGTTAGGTAGGTTAGCACATTCACAAAGTAATCACACCACATACTACCTCAGAAAATTATCTATACATCTAAAACTCTATGAATAAACCAGGACTTTTTACCATGTCAAAGTGCTCATTATTCACAGGATATTACTAGTCGTTGGAGGAAATGTGGTTGTCAAGTGGTTCATCACTATCATGCGTTTTGGGACTGCCATATTATTAATAAATACTGGACTGAGATTAATGAGGCACTGCAGATTTTCTTCAATACCGAAGAATTTTGGCCTTAAAACAATGTATCTTGGATGTAAAACTCAAACAACGGAAATGATAGATGGATACTTGTGGAATGTACTTTTGGCTGCAGAAACTCCATGTCTTGTGTGTTTGTTTTTGTTTAAAATCTCTATATAAAAAACAACCAAAAGAAAAACCATTAAACTTTTCTATTTCTATTTGCCACCTGCTTGTCTCTATGGATATGGACAACAGTAAAGCCATGCTGTGAAACATCCCAGGTAAAGCAATATCATATCCATGGAACCAAGCAAGCGACAGATCCTCGTCCAAAAATTTTGTCTTTAAAGAAACTTGTTCAAAATCAGATAACATAAAAGACAGGATAAACCAGATTGAGAATTAATCACAGGAAACCACATCTAAAAAGAACCAAATCAGGTCTAAAAATGACAAAATATGCTTTGTTTTTACAGGGCCAAGTTACTCCGTGGAAAGAAAGTGTACGGCGATTATGACCTCAAAGTAGAGCAGGTACGTATATATGAGCTCATGTAAACAAATTAAAGAATGAACATTACTTTGATTCAGCTGTTCATTTGTCCGTCGTAAGGCTGAGTTTAAGGAGATCAACGTTGTGGCGAACGCGAACGGGACGTGCACTGTTGACATGCAAGTACTGCGGAGTGGCACTAAAGTTGTCAGGTACGAGAACAACACAAAGAAAAGTCACCGTGGACGACTGCATTGAAGCTAATCTGGGTCTGTTCCGTAGGTCATTTAAGCCCGACTTTGTCCTCATACGCCAGCACGCCTTCAGCATGACCCAGAACGAGGACTTCCGAAACCTGATTATCGGCCTGCAGTACGGAGGAGTCCCCAGCGTCAACTCCCTGGAGTCCATCTATAATCTTTGTGACAAGCCATGGGCGGTAGGCTCTTAGCTGTTCAATGTTTTTCCAGCATGTCCCATTAGCGACACACAATATGACAGGGGGGGGCTAACTGCGTTCCCCAAAACAAACTGGATCATACATTTGTCAGGGAATATTGTGGTAAATGTTTTAAAGTAACACAGGAATGTCATGTCAAATAATAAAAAAGCAAATTGTGCTGAAAAAAGACTACTTGTAGATTATCGAAACAATAGTGATGCAACATGTAGGTAGCTTTTTTTTCTGGTGATGGGTTAGCTTCCATGGAGATTTTGCTTTTTTGACTAAAATGTTCCACTCTAAGGCATTAAACTATCAATTTGGCCTTTCTTCAATTTCAAGTTGGGGGTGGCATTGAAAAAAAATGAGAATATTGATTCCGATAACATGGATAACATGGAGTTGGATTAACTATTTTATGTCAATCCAACAGATTTAACGTGTCTTTAAACATATCCCTTGAGGGTTAATTTTGAGACAAGTGGGAAATGTCTTAAAAATGTATCATAAAAGTGCAAAAATATCACCTTATACCCTTATTAAAAAGTTTACAACATCACTTTTTTAATTTTTAATCAGCTCTTTTAGTAGCATTTTTTTTTTTTCACTATAAACGATATACTTGATAGTCAAATGTAGCTTCAAAACAACATTCACAATATTATCTAACCTCACCTTCAATTTCAGGTCTCTTTATTACAAAAGAATAGCTTGAAAACTCGTGGAAATAGTTAAATTGATGCCATACCTTGGAACATGCTCACCTTTTTACGCCAAATAGTAAAATGCATGATAATACCACTACTACTAATAAATGTACATATTAAATAAAGGATCATCATCAAAGATTTTATATATTGCCTGCTTCATGAGTTTAATTACCGTCTTTCTTTTTCTGTCCAGTTCGCCCAACTAATTAACACTCACAGGAAACTGGGGGCTGAGAAGTTCCCTTTGATCGAGCAGACATTTTACCCAAACTATAAGGAAATGGTGAGGAACTTTATACAAGCAGTATATGATGATACAAATAATGCTGGAACAACGTGTTAAAATAAAAGACAAATTATACATAAAAGGAAAATAATGGTACTCAAAAGAGGACATGTTTAAAATGAGTTAACGGTCTTTTCCATATTCAGGTCAGCATGCCAACATTTCCGGTAGTTGTGAAGATTGGACATGCTCACTCTGGCATGGGAAAGGTATGAGACACGCATAACATTCGCATGACAAAAGGAAATTGATCGTTTTCCAATTCTTAACCCTTGATTTCTCTAGATTTTGGTATTTTCAACTCATTAACGCATTATCTGGAACCACACCGCAAAATCAGATGATTACTAATGAACATTTGGTCCAGTCCACTTTATTTCTATTGCACATTTTTATAAACATCTATAAATTGTTTGGACACTCAAAGACATTTTTACAATACAAGAAACAAAGTAAAAAGACAACAATGATGTGAAAATAAAGGAAATGTGAGTTTGGGCGCTGCAGGCCTTTTGGATCTTGTGATACCGTCTCAAATCTAGCTTTTGACTAAAATGTATTTTGTGCCGTGTCCAGGTGAAAGTAGACAATCACTCAAAATTCCAGGACATTGCGAGCGTCGTGGCTCTAACCCAAACGTACACCACCTCAGAGCCTCTCATCGACTCCAAGTACGACATCAGAATCCAGAAGATCGGCAATGACTACAAAGCCTACATGTACGCCGTATTTATCGTTTCAAGTTAATTCGCTTTCGTTTCTCCCGAGTTTACCTTGCCGTTGTCGTTGCATTTCAGGAGGACATCTATATCTGGGAACTGGAAGAGCAATACGGGATCAGCTATGCTCGATCAAGTGGCCATGACGGACAGGTAAGTGAAAGTGCATCTACTCCAGTGTCCATTTTACACGCAAATGTCACATGTGCGTTCACTGTTTAGGTACAAGCTTTGGGTCGACACCTGCTCAGAGATATTTGGAGGGCTGGATATTTGTGCCGTCAAAGCCATACATGGAAAAGATGGAAAAGATTACATCACAGAGGTAAAAACTTGTCACACTAAGTAAAAGCTTAAGTACGACCAACTCTGAACCATGTCTGTAAAAGCACTTGGTCTTTGTTAGAAGCATTTACACCGTTTTTAATGCTACAATGCTAATTCAAAAATGCTCTAGACTCATTTTCCACACAAAATATTTGTTATTTATTTATTACAACATGTATTTTTTACTATACCAGTTCTGTTAAGCTCCAGATAATTCTAAAACTGTTGAGGAAAGGTCCAATTTTGTCCTGTTTGTGTGATTTATTATTTTGTATTCACAAAGACTCAAATCAGTATCTATTTTTGATACTTTTGACAACTACTGGGTCTAAACAAGGGCTAAACCAGGCTCAGAATATTGTATTTATTACAGAATACGCCATAATGACAATGGTTCCAAACATGGCCAAAGAAGGACAAAAAGCTCACACATAATTAAAGTGCCTCTGACAGGTTGGACGACTCATCGAACTAAAATGGAATGAAGTTTTATATATTTAAAATTTTGCTAAAAGTTATAAAAATGTTATCCCACAATATCTAATTTTTTTTTGTTTATAATTTCACTTCCTGTTTGTAATTGATGACGTCACACTAGGAACTTACCGGGCAAAAAAACTCATCTAATGGCCCGATTTTTTTATTTCACAAATGAAAATATATCAGCGCACCTTTATTTTGTTGAATTATGATTAGATGGTCAAAAAAGTCGATTATTTTGTGTAAATTATGCATAAACTTTGTCTAGAATGAGTGCTTTTTTTCAACTTTTCTCCACAAATACCTACTCAATTGGTGTAAAACTATCATTTATTTAAACTTGTATAAATAGTCAAAATTACAAAATCAAAGTCAAACCAGATTCAACCCCTCGTTAGTCAGTGGTTGGGGTGTTAGCTGAACGCCGCCCCATGTACCATTTGCACGTGCAGCGGTTGTTTCATCAGTGACGTTGTTGCCGTTACGTGATTCACAGTTCGTCGGCTCGTCCATGGCGCTGGTGGGAGAACACCAGGCTGAAGACAGACAGCTCATCGCGGACATGGTGCTGGAGAAAATGAACTCATTAGCGGAAAAGCAAGCCAACGCGCCGCCAAGACCCACCACTATCCAGCCTTCACAGGTATGACACGACCACGTCAACTCTGCAGAGAAACATCTGTGTTGTAGTAGTGTAGTGTACCTCATTTAATATACTTAAAATATACAGTACATATTTTTTGTATACTATGTCAATTGAAATTCTATTATGGAGGATTTTTTTTCTGTTCCCCCCCCCAAACTAAATTATGTGCCAGTACAATTATCTCAATCATTTTCCATAAAAAAAAAAGTCAAATAATCTAGGTTTAATTGGTATTGCAGTAGAGTACTGTTTTAATTACTTCAGATTATAGAATATCACTTGTATTTATTTTTTCGGGTTACATTTTATGCAAAGATTATTTGCTTTAATATGTAAATTTTTAAACAAAAGTATGTGCCTGTTTTCTACAAGTATAATATTCTTAATCCACTGGTAGAACATTTTCCTTTAAAAAAATGTTAAACAACGTAAATTTCAACAAGTGAAGTTTAGACTAAAGATAAATTGAGTGAACCCAAGCCAATTTTACTTACACTCATCTTCAAAACTTAAAGGTATTTATGTTTTTCTAATTATTAATAGAGTTTGGTGGGATAATACCTGTCGTCAATACAGTTGTAACAAACAAAATATTGTGATATCATATCGTTAAAAGTCTCACAATAGTATCGTGGGCACAATAGAGCAAATGACACGCTTCTTCACTTAAATATACATTGTTTTGTTACAGCAACAGCTAAAAATATAGACCATGGTCCTTTGCTCCATTTCAGTTTTTAGCACTTTTATATTTTAAGTCTTTAGAGTGCCAAAGGCTTGTCAAGACTAGGACCATACACCTTTAGTCACTTAGTCGATTTATTTATTATTCTAATTATTTAGGTGGATATATTCACTACAAGGAGAAGGCATCTTGTGTGAATTTGGAGTTTAATCTGCCTTTTTACTGACAAATACACTGTTTACTAGTGGTTTTCTGCATACATATTTGTAATTATGTGATCAGATATAATCTTGTGGTATTGTCAGTAGCACACAGCCAGTCAAGACATTTTAGAAGGAAAATCTACACTTCCGTTATCCTCCTCACAGTATCATACCGGGAGACTTGGATATCATTACGCAGTGGCGAATATTTCTCCTACACGTGCAAATGGAAGTACTATTGAAGTTGTAATGATTGGCGTCTTTGTTCCTCCAGGGCACGGGTCTGAAAGGAGAGACCGTCGGCGAGCCGCTTAAAGACGGACGCCCTCCCAACAGCTGCCTGCAGTACATTCTCGACTGTAACGGCGTCGCAGTGGGACCAAAACCAGTGCAGGCCAACTGAGCTGCCAACCAACAGAAGAAGGTGGTTATTTATAATCATAGAGGCACACGAGCCGCTGGTGTAAAGACGGAGGTGTGGTGCGCGTATTGGATCAGGTGACTTTAGCTTGGTACAGCTACCTGCCGGACTGTGTTTTGAACTCTATGCAGTGACAACATGTACTGTCTACGTGTGCGTTTGTGGGTTTGTGGGCTCGTAGCGGTCCCTTCTGTTCAATAGCTGTGGTTTTTGTTCAGATTCTGTCGACGATGTAAAAAGCAAGATTGTGCCTAAGTTCAGTGCTGCTGTGTGCTACAAAGAGTTTAACCCAGCTATTACAGTTCTTCATTTACCCTTTTGATCGCTATTTGAGTTGGATATTGTTAAAACTGTGGAAAATTGTGCACTTTGAAGTATATCCATTTGTGTACAGTTTGTCAGTGTGTATGGGTTTAGCAGTGGTTTCTTTTACACCGTAGTAATTACTTCTGTTTTTGCATGATTGGTGCGATGGAAGGTTAATTGTCCAGTGTCCAGGTCAAGTTGGATGTCGCTGTTGTTTTCGCCTAAATGTGCTCCTCGTGGTTCGTGCCTTGTGAATGTGTTGTTGCTAAATGCTAATCATCAACATTCGGCCTCTGTGTACAGTAAATAACATTCAAGTTTCTATCTAAGACTAACAGAAACCTATAGAGATTACTATTATATAACCACACAGTAAATAATATACTTAAAACAGTTATTTATTCTATCTGACGCTATGTCTGCATTGTATATCTTAAATGTATTTGCATCATTTTGAACCAAAGATTTTATTTTGTTTTCACATTACAATCTCTGTACAGCATATTAAAATAGTCTAGTGTTTCACAAAGATTTAGGTATAAAATCTACTTTAATTGGCTGATTCTTTTGTAACAACATGATGAAAGGCAGACTGGAACTGAACGGTATAAATTTGCGTCTTGAGTCAGTACGAATGTCGTGGTTTATTAAGAAATGACAAGGCCATTGACCTGAAACAAAAACTGACACAAAAACCTATTTTTCTGTCAATACAAATGATCTAAATGAAAATAAAATGTCAGTCAGAAGTCATTTATCAATCAGAGATGCAAGATTGTCATTAAAAGCTGGGCCTCATGTCCTGGGTAGTGTTGTCCTGATACTGCAATTACAAATTTAATTTCGATACTAAGGAATAGGCTTGATAGTCAATATCATTTTAAAGCTGTTCAGGAAAGTTGTAATTATATCCTGTTAGTGATTTTGTTTTTATTTTTTTCAATTTAATTTTAGTAATGGTTAGAATCAGATTTTTTTTTTTTATATAAAGACTACTACTATGAGAGTTTGTGAATCGAATGCTTGGAAAAAAATCAGGTCCTACATTTGTGGATTTTGTGTCGAGCCATTTCTTTCCAAAATACTGAAATTTGGACATCATCATTTGGACATCATCATAATCAAGATAATCAGTTGGCGCTTGTTGCTTCTCATGATCTGATTGTGTAATGAAGGGGTCGAGCTTGCATCCTAATTGGCATGGGGGAGAAACACACACACTCACACACACCCACACACACACACACACACACACACACACACACACACACACTGTAGTAGACAACTCCCCGCACGTCCTTGCCGTGGACCTCGACCATCATCGGCGGAGTTGCCATGACAACAGGCGCCGGGAGCCTCTCCGTGTGCACTGGCGCTTAAATATTGCTTCGCCGATGCTACTGCCATTCAAGGGTTTTAATCATTTTGGCTTCCTCTCGTGTAGAAAAGTGCAATATGTGTGTTTTTTACTTAAATCGGATCTTCCGCATAGTCACATCAAAAAGCTCTTGCTATTAACATAGTATAATTTAAAACCAAACCACCAGCTAAACGGTGACCAAATTTGTTGTTTTTATTACTTTAAACAATATTTTAAACCTGTGTGATTTTCTTTCAAGCTGTAATAAGTGCCATTGTGTCTGTGGGCGTATCCATGTTAAAGCCATGCCTGAGGCTCCACCAGTGTGTCGTTCTGTTTGAATATGCCATGACCTTGTTATCCAATGGAGGAATGTGCAGTGGCTCCCCTGTCAGTAATAACTGCATGATTTGGCCCTGATTCGGTGAACCATTTGTGGATTTTGAATAAATAAATATTCCTGTTTTGACAATTTTGTGAAATCGTATGTGTCAAATGGTTGTGTGTAAAAAATGAGGGCCATAAATCGTGCAAATACAATACTGCTGTTAGACTGTTCAAGATCTGAATACAATAAAAAACATGGGAAAACATTTTGTCATTGGCAATAAAGCTTACTTTGCAATATACATGTGTTTGTTTTGTTTATTTCTGTAAAGCCGGTGAGATGTTTGAGTTTGTTTCTGCAACTATGGGCGTGGGACGGGGTCCTCCCTAAACCAGTGCGAGGGTGTATTATGTACAATTCTAAGTATTAGTTACTTTATTTACCTGTCTTAACCTTATATTCTAGTTTCCATCTAAAGTTTGCATTTGTTCTGATTGGGTTACATGTAGTTTAGTCATAATTTAATCCAGTAATAGGCAGAATAAGTCCACTTGTCTGGGCTCAGTGCTGGCCTAGTCCTGATGGTTCTAATACACAGAGAGCTGCCATTTACTCTCATGGCTTACTAAACCATCCAATCAAAAACAACAAACTCCTCCTACCTCCCTGACAGGTACGACTGATTCTCTGCCACAGCACAGTTAAACAAGTACTTATAGTGTCTGACAGCACTTAAAATGTGACTAAAATCTGCTTTGTGTAGTAAGATGTACAAATCAAAGCCCAAAGCAGTCCAGTCCAGTCTCCTCTTTCTACCAAGCTGCTGCACAAGACTTAATGCCTTGTGGGACTTGGCTGAAACAACCATCTGCTGTCTATGTAAAAAGACAAAGCAAACTATGAATAAAAGCAAGACATAATAAAGGAAGAATAAATGCCTACAATGGTTTGATAAAAGCTTCTGTGTCCTTCAATGCTCTTTTTCTGATATCATTGAGTAGCCATAGCAATAATAAAAGCACTGTTGCCATCTGGTGGAGACACTACACCTACACTGAATTTGTGCCATCAGAGTTACATAATAACAGCACATTCAATGTTGCACATGCTTGTGATACAAGAAGTGGCTGCAAATGAGGAACTGTACAGTGACTAGAACAGTTGGCGATATTGTTGTCAGCTTGTCAAATAGAAACTGACAAGGTCACATCAGCTAAGTGATTCAATTAGAGCATGTGCGCTTGCATTTATAATGAAGTTCAAATCATGAAGATTCAATGTTAGAAGCATGAAGTACAGTACTTTAGAAGTTGCCAAGACAAATTCATATGATCACCATGTACACCATGTAAAAAAAAAGAAAAAGATTCCAGTAAGCATCACAAACTTTTGTGTTATATAATGTTATAATGTAAAAATATCAGCATTAATCACCATTAATGAGATGGTGAACAAACAGTAAAATGTTTCATTTTCTTTCATTCCTAACGTCAAACACATTATCGTTTGTGACCAGCTTTATGCAATTGAATGATATGATTGACAAAGTAAAGTCAATGTGACAAAACAGGCAGATAAAAAAGTACTTTAAATTTTGATGTTTTTGAACTATAGATTGAATTAAAAAACATAATTTTACTTCTAAAATAGGCATGAGGATTTTCTTCTTCTTATAACTAAATTATAACTTAAATAATAACGGTTAATAATGGTTCTGTGAGCGTCCTGCAGCAGTGATTCTTTGGCTGTTTACCCTAAAACAAAGCGTACATGCCTCTCTTTCCGCCACACGCCTCCCCTACAGCTCGCCTGTTCCTCTGTGCTCAAGCGGTTCACAGGAGCTGGGGCCAATGTGAGGCCCCTGGTGACGTGTCTGCACACAGTCCCCAGTGCGGTCGCACTGCGTTGCTACTGCAACAGTCAACATTACACTTCACCACCAACTCTGGCAGATCTGTGGCACTTCACTGTGTGAGAAGAAGAACAAGGCCAGACTGAATAATCTAGTGTCAACAGACCACATTAAGGACTTTCTGTACGGCAGAATAATCTCCACAATCAACTTTAGCACAAAAAAATTAACTTAATTTTATTAAAATAGTGAATAGAGAACCTTCTTGCCCAGTTATACAATATGTTTAACCTCTTAAAAGAGACATGATAGACAGTACATGTTAGTCTCCATGTGATTTAAATATTTAAGACAACAGCAAAAGTCCCGCTCATGAAAAAGCTGCAGGACCAAAAGTGTGTGGTATCTACATCTGCATTTTCTACAGAGATACAATTGCTGATTTAAAACAATTGCTTTTGCAAAAATGTGCAAATTCAAAGTTTTCCATCCCATACTAACACCCCTCTAATAGGACCCAACGAGACTGGACAGTCTACATCAAAGACAAAAAACAAAAATAACTTTTCACCATTTAAGATTTTCTCATTTAAGACAATGCACAAATCAACAACTACTGAGAAACTAAATGGACAAAATCTAGAGGCTCCACTGGAAGCCCTTTGACTTTGTGCAGGGATCCTTCTCCGGACGGACTGTCTCATCTTCCTTTAAAGTCCATTTGTGCTGTCTTTAGGTAGATTTACAGTATGCGAATGTATTTACAATGTTGTAACTAGGAAGAAGGAAGACAAAAGTAAGGCACCTTCTTAACCATGATCCTGTTGATCTTTGTGTGTGGGTCCAGTTTTCCTTCATAGATAATCTCTGACGCATTGTCCCTGCAGGTCCACATCCAAACATTATGGATGTTTAAAAGTATCTGCATTGATTAGCTACAGTCTTCAATGATTTGTGTATCACTTTGGGTGTATTGCCTTTGGGTCATCAAAGGGACGGAGGTGATGGGGTTAGTGCAGAGTCTTAAAACACGGGCAGCCTGGTGGAGGTCAGAGTGCAGGTGGTGTTCATGTCCTCAGTGTGGGCCGCTCGGTGCAGGGACGGTTCAGAGGCACTGCGGTTTATCTTAGGAAGAGCGTGTTGGAGGAGCTCGATGGATGACAAGATCTAAACAAAACAGTTTCAAAATCAGTATACAGCAAAAAAGCAGCAAAAACAGAGGTTCCGCTTGACCACAAATGCAACAAACTGCAATGCACTGTCTAGTTTGAAAGCATTGTGCGTTTCATTTACAAGTGGGCTGCAGTCTTATACAACTGCTATAATGAGCAACATTAAATCCTTATATCGGTTGCATGAAAAAATATTATGTACCTGTGGAAAAAGAGGTCTCTCATCTTTGGATTTCTTGATGCAGTCAGCGACCAGCCTTTTCATGGCTTTGGGACAACTCTTGAAGAGCTTACTGAGGTCTGGAGATAGGTAACCTCTGCCCACCATAAAGATAATCTGTGGGGGAGACAACAGATATCAATTAACAGTGGACAGGGGGTAAATGCATTTTGTGGGGAAAATAAAAAGGTGCCAAGTCCTCTGTGTGCTGCCAGGTTATCTGACATTAAACTCTTGTCAGGAGGGGCTGGGGCACAGTGTAGGGACTGAAGGCACACTTTGTCCTGTTTGAGGGAAGACAGCATGAACCAAATTAAGTACTCAGCCAGGTTCTGAGGTACGTGTAACACACACACACAGTGCCACAGTGCCCCTTTTCTCACACACCTCCAGGATTGTGTTACTAAGGCTAAAATTAGCCCTGTGGCTCCAGGGCACCCGTCTCAGTGGGCCTCAGGCCAGCTCAACAAACCCTTTGGAAAGCCACAGTGCATTTCTACTGCCTCTGGGCCAAACAGGCAGATGAGACCTGTCTGTTGGAGCTTTTACATACAAGTTGGGCATCAATAGTAATGTTTGAAATGACTGACTGAAAAGAAATGGCCTATAATAATGTCAGAACACTCCGACACCAATATATCTACAGAGCAAAATCCTTGCAATGACAGCAATGGGGCTATGAATGTACCTGATCCCGGTTTGTGATCTGAGAATATGGGAGCTCTCCGGTCATGAGTTCAAAGAGCACAATTCCATAGGAATAGACGTCAGACTGGAAGCTGTAAGGATTGTTGTCCTGCATTCGAATCACTTCAGGGGCCTGAAACAAACAGTTTGTGTGTTTAGATTTAGTTACATTATATTTACAATATCCCTGGTGCTAGAGGACACTGAAACTCACCATCCAGAGAACAGATCCTGAGGGCTGCTCCACTTGATGTGAACCACTCCATCTTGTTTTTACAGTTGCAAGACCAAAGTCCCCTATTTTAACTGTTAGTCCATCATGTAAAAATATGTCTGCATTTCTATTAAAGAATCACAACTGAAGTGGTTTAGGGTCAGTATTTTAACAATAAGTTCCCGAATGATAAAAGGATACTGTTGGACTTCATGTCACGATGAATGATGTTCTTTGCATGCAAGTAGCTACAAAAAATAAAAGTACAAAAATCATAATTGACTGTAATAATGACATGTTTTGCATAGTTTGACTATTTACAGTGTGAGACTTACTCCATGCCTTGTGCCGTTTGCCTGGCGATGTCTATCCGCTGGATCATCTGGAAGTTGGTCTCCTGAACATGAATGTGCTTGTAAAGGCTGCTTCCTTCACACCACTGTGTCACTATGGCCAGGTTGTCTTTTGTCATATAACCCATAAACAACAGGATATTGACATGTCGGGTTTTCCTGTGGGTAGAGGCACCAGCACAACATACAGATAGATAAGAATAATTTGCAAAGTAAATTCAAGTCCAGAAATTCAAAGCAGAGGTTGCAGAAAACTTACCGCAAAACAGCCACTTCATTTCTGAAAGCTTGAAACTGTTCAGGGGTAGGATCTTTGACCTTTAAGATTTTGACTGCTACATCACCTGAATTGATATGAAAGATTATTCATAGTACTTTCCATGTTGACATATTTTTTTTATTCCTTGATAAATAGACATCCATACCATGCCATTTCCCTTTGAATACAGTTCCAAAAGAGCCTGAACCGATGCAGGACGACAAATACACCTCACTGGCCTCAATCTCCCAGTAATAACTGGAATCTCGCTTGTCTCGAGGTCTCTGCATGGGAACAGGAGTAGTGAGACAAGTACATATACAAAATGACCGCTTTCTGAAGGCTTACAATTTTATTTTTGTCCTGAGTGTTGAGAGAAGGAGCCCTCTCACGCTGGGCAGGAGCAGGGGTTTTGGACTGGGCCCAGCCGGTGGGGCTCTGGTTGGGAGAGCTACCTGCTTCAGGGGAAGATATTGAGAAAGAGGCAATGAGACAGTTGTACAGCACACTTTCTGCACACCAACTCTAACTTTAACTGTAAATTCTTGTGTACATAGTAAATCTATTTTTATACTATAGTAAATTTTAACAGTTTCCTAATGCATGCCCTTTTGCCACCAAGCACAAATATATTCTTATTTCATACAAATTGTTTATTATAAGGGGACATATTGTGCAAAAATAACATTATGACCACGTTATATGTAATGGGTAAGTACTGTATTGTCCTGCATTTGAGGCTTGAGTGGCCAAATCGCGGTACTTAGTTGCAATTAAAAAAATATAGACCCCACGTGACACATGTAGGGGTCTAAAATGTCACGTAGCCACTAAAAATAAGTCAACAGCTTACTACACTGAAGTTGCACAGGCTTATCACTTCCGCAGTTTTCAACAGGAAGTCAACTGTCGCTTTAGATCAATATTGCGTTCTACAATGAAGAAAATGTAAAGAGATGATCTACTTTCTCTATAACATTTTCTAGCACAGTGGTGTCCTGTACTTTCGAGAACCTCATCTCATGCTTGTTCAAATGGTTATTCACAGTAGAAAAGTGCTCTTGTCAACACTGCCATATGGGTCATGACACGATTAGACACTTACCCGAGTTGTGATTACACATGGCATCCTGCAAAAAAAGAAGAAGAAACATATACTATTTTTCATAAATTCAATGTTGTCATATGCTTTGACTTCTCTATTGTGAGAGTGTGACATGCTACCCAGACAGGCTTTTTTTCTAACCTTGTCGGAAACCTCTGGTGTGGCCTCAGCAAAAGACTGGGAGAAGTGCACTATACCTAATTTCCTCTTGAGCCAGAATCTATGACACCAGGAGCTGGGGGAGGCATTCAGGCCGTCTAGCTACTCCCCACCGGGGTGAGAAGGAAGGAGAAAGGGAAAGGTATAGGAAAAGATGAAGAAAATTGGCCAGAAGAGTGCCTGAGTGTGCCATGCAAAACTGGCTGGTGAAATACACTAATTATGGAAGAACAGTGTGGTTAGGAAGAAGAAAGTAGGCAGCAAAAAAAAAAAAGTAATTAAAGAAAAAAAATATATACTTAAAATCATCAAAAGGATGAGGATTAAAACGGGCTAGAACCTGTCCGGGCAGATCACTTAACAGAATGGAGATGATCATTGCATTCCTGTTATATTATATAGGTTGTGTTCAAGTAACATTGCAGAATCTCTATAGTTTAAAATTGAGTCGGAGGTCAGGTCACAATTCAATGGCACAATTTGCTGTTCAACTGTCAGATTTGCAGATTCGTTGACCTGGTTTAGGGTTAATAATATCATTTTTTATTTCATTAATTGCTGGATCTATCCTCGTGAAACAAAACTCTGTGGTCTGTCAGCAGAAATAAACAAAAGGGAAATACTTTGTGCACAGAATCGTCTGAATTTGCTGCTAAAGACGAGACTGTTGATTGATCAGTTGATTAACGTTCCAAACAATTCCAAACAATAATGATGAGGTTCTACATTCATCAGAACTTTGGATGTTTCTTTCAAAAATTTTAATCTTCCATAGCGTAATTTTCTGCTCCGCCCACTTTTGCCTCTTTTTACTACAGCTCGGCACTTCCCTTGAGATCGGCAGCCCTGTGTAAAATAACACAACTGGAAGGAGGGTTGAAACTGATGGCACCCAATTCAACTTCGGGAATAGACCTTTTAATGACATCATCAAATTCAGGAACATATATCTGATCATATATGACCAAACTCTGAATTGTAACAACATTAACCAATATAATTTTAATATTATGAGGAGATTTCCAGCAATATGAAAGCAGAAACTATTTTGAATGTGCTTTTTAATGTATTGTGGTGACAGAAAAGATGGATAAATAAACGAATGCATGAATAAATAATAAAACTTGTTTGGGGTGGATACCTCCATCATGCTGCTGTCGATGGGCAGGGTGGTGCTGACCATGTGGACGTTTGGTGTGGAGGTAGAGCGTTGCCTCTGAGAGAGCGCGCCCCCCGGAGATACATAGGATGTGTTGTAGTTGAAGACATGAGGCGTGGAGTATCTGTGAGCGGAGCTGTCAAAAGTAAACAAACGGTGTAACAGTGTTTATACCACGAGACTTCTGTTTGTGTCATCACCACAATTGGATGGAAACAGTCTATATTTAGCATGTGGGTTTGGGGCAAAAACATATTGCACAATTATATGTATTGCAACAGTTTAGGCGATACATAATAGGTTTAAGAATATAGTAACATGAAATGGCAATGGTCAATCTAATGCAGTACATGGTGCAGACTACTTTAGAGAAATAGTTGTTAACTAATAAAGTAATTGAATAATTATTATCTGGTCTATACTCCAAGACATGAGCTGAGAGAAGGGGTCTCGATCTCAATGCGTTCTGGTTAAACAAAGGCTAATAAAAATAAGTGGTCTTATTATCCAGCCTAAAAATGACAAGGAAAATGTGTACATTCTCTCAACTATGAGGTCCTCAAACAATTTTATCTGGGTACCATTTGGTAAAAACGAAAGCATGTTTCAAAACTACTTGAACTGGCAGATACATGGTGCGAGCTATTACAGCTGCCCAAAGTGCTTTTTAAACCATTTTAAAGTGCGTCTGAAACAACAGAGCCTATTCACTGCACCAATTACATCAGCCTTGGAAATGTAAGCTCCCATAAAGCGCTGTAGGCAATTAAGAATTGGGATTTGCTTCAATAAATATTAAGGTTACGCCAAAATTTGACTGAAATTGGGCATGTAATAACGGCTGACAGTGGTAGCTCGCAGCCTAATCTGGAAAACATATGGAAAATGCAAATGTAAACAAGAAAGTTTGAAATTTGGCCAACCTTGGAATCCTAGTTAAAGATTCCCTCATTCTCCGAAACGTCATTGGTGGAAGAGATGGTGCACTGCCCTCTCCGGGTGTTGGACACAACCTAAAAAACAAAGACGAGAGTTAGAAGATAGAAATAACGGCTTATCCAACATCCAACAGTGAGTGACAGACAGAAGCGTAGAAGAGACACTCACAGGAGCTGTCTTATGTTGCTCCAGTCGACGCACATCGTTGGTACTTTGGTGCTGCAGTGTTCATGAAATTTGTAGCCACAGGTTTGGCAACGAAAACCGTTAATAAGAAACTTCTGGCAAATATCACAAAAGGCTAACTTCAAATACGTCTTACGAACCTGGAAAGAAAAGACATAAAGGAGAGTTAAAGGTGGACTTTCATATCCTTGTTAAAAGTTGCACTATGTCACTTTTCAGTGGAGATGTTTTGGCTTTGCTTGGAATGTACCACAGCATAGTATTAAACTGATCTATTCCCATGGAGACAAATAAGTGATTAGATATTGATGGAAAGGCGAGAAAGCAAGGTTTTTTTGAGCAATAAAACATTTGTATCAAAAAAAATAATAATTAAATCGTTTTTCTTGTTTTCTTGTTTATTTCTGGCTTAGTACAAGTTTAAACCTAGTTTGCTGGTTTTGCTGGATTACCGTATTTTCCGGACTTTTAGCCGCTCCCCTATATAAGACGCATTTGCTCTATTTTAAAAAAAAACGATAATAAAACAATACATAGGCCGCACCTTTTGTATAGGCCGCAGAACTCTTTCCTTGACTTTTGGCATCGCATGAGCGCTTCTCGCTGTCCCGCGGCGTCTCACCGTACATTCATTGATGTTAAGCTTGCGTGCAGCCGCGCGGCTTCCTAGCAAGATCGATGGCCTTCAGCTTAAAACTTGCTTCATACGAACTTCTTCGTTTGGGTTCCATAATGATGGGGCAAGAATTTGAAAATAATTTATAGTTGGTAATTTGTCGTCCGTGTTCTATTTGCTAGCTGAATAAAAAAGCAACATCTGCTTCTTTGCTTAACTTTTCTTAGTTTTGATTCTAATTCCGGTTAGTTCGCCCCTAGCGGTGAAAGAAAAAAACCACAGAAAAGCCGCAGCCTCTAAATAAGCCGCATGGCTCAAAACATCTGACAAAAGTAGCAGCTAATGGTCCGCAAAATACGGTAGTCCTTTTTTAATTCTGCTTCAGACCTGGTTTGATTCTGGGTCAGTCTTGGTTCCGACCTGGTTAGTAGCCTACCCCCTCCTCACGATAATCGTAAGGCTAAAATTTGATTCTCGTGACATCCATAAACGGAAGTATATCTGGCTTTGTAGGTGCTGTGAATCATGATGTAGCCCCTCGAGGCAACTACTGTTGTGATTTTGGGCGTTACAAAAATAAATTGAATTGAATTGATGGAGAGGTACTTACAAAATTATGAGTTGTCAAGGGCACATGATCTAAAACTTCCACAAGGAGCTCTTCGCCGATTAAAGAAGTGGAGTCTGTGTTCCAATCCATTCTGAGCTTTTTACTGAATAAGAGGAGGAATATATTACTCAAATTGCTTTATCATTTACACACAGACAAAGAGACTATTTCAAGTTCCACATTTGACCGTTACAGCTTACCTTCCCTGCGCCGGATGCAATTTAAACACAGCACAGCATTCGGGCTGGAGACCTCTGACCTTTAAGGCTTTAATTAGGCAACTGTGCAAAGTCATACCCGGTCGCACATTTACCTGTGGAAACAAATCACTCACTTCAATTCAGGGGCCCACAATAATGTAAATAGCTCTTCTCGATTGTGATTAAGAGCTTGGGGTGGGATGCAAAATGTCAGAGTTACAACAATACTGTGATAATAATGTGATGAATAGTAGCGTAGTGCAGAGTTTGCGATAGTTAACTCAGGATCAGTACTGGTGACATAAATAGAAAATGAAATGGTGAGATTGAAAGTGATTTACTATCAAATTACAGTCTTTGAGATTACGGCACATTCACAACATCATAAAAGGTATAACGTTGAACAGAGACAGGAGCCATTTCATTTTTTTTATTCACATCAATAGCCATTCGTCCAGGAGTCTTCAGGCAGATTTTGCTTTGTCAGACACAAAGCAACAAATAAAACTGCTTCTTGCATAAAACCTGAGCGCTACATTATCACATTCAACTATCTGAAAACAACCGATGGATTACTATATCTTTATCATGGCACAAACTTCCTTTTTAAAGATTTTTCCCTTAGCTGGACCATAATTATTCACAACTCAATATTTATTAAGTATTTTTTCCCGTGCCATTTAATTAAAACGACCCCAATTCATTCTACCCAAATCTGAACTCTTCTCTAAACCACGGTCTTTTCCTGACTATTACACTGTTTATTTATTTTTGCACAGTGAGGTCAATTAATTATGATTGTTTTTTGGCATTTGCATCACATTTACTTGTAACAACGATTAAGCCTGACATCTGTGTGTTTTCCCGACTCACCACAGTGCGTTGTTGGTTTGGGAGGTAGACGCGGATTGTGCTGCTTGTCTTGGAATCAGGCATCTTGCCGTCATCGGAGGAGCGGCGCTGGCAGGGGAAGCCTTGGACCATGGTGGGCGACAGGCAGGGGTTCTCAAACGCAGGGTCCTTCATACTGAACCCGTTACTCAGGGACTTCCACGCTCCTTGGAGGTGCTCCATTTGAACAGCCAAGTGCTACAAACGGTCTGAAATGTAGAGAAAACACTGTAGAAAGAGCTCTCAACTGACATCTGAGAGCTCTTGTTACTGGTCATAACAAGAAAATCAATTTAAAAGTGAATATTTTGTTCATTGTAGGACTTTGAAATATATGGCCAATTAAATGTACATTATGCAACTTTGAGTTCTAGATAGAGAATATTTATTATTAAAATATATTATAGCTCAAATCAGACAGTTTATTGTTTTTTGAAATTTCAATTTAACAATGTCTGTCATTGTTATAAAAAGGTCTTTCCGTATGTGTTTTAGAGTCTGTCATGCCAAGATGACAATCATAATTACCAAAATATGAATGATTATTTTTGCAGTTGAATAGTCACAATTAGTCGATTATTTGTTGCAGCCCCGATCTGCCACCTGCTCGTCTCTATAGAGATGTTATTGCTTTGCCAGGAATGTTCCACAGTATGGAATAAACATGTCCATCTTGCATTTAACTACAGCATTTTTAACTTGTAACTCGGTGGACTCGGGAGATTGAGAGAGGAGATAGTGATAGGATTAATGCCATCTTGTGGAACATTCCATGCAAACAACATCTCCATGGAGACAAGCAGGTGGTAGATCCTCCAACAGAAGAGGGTTTGAGTACATAGTGCATCTAGAACTATTGTGATATTAGCAAATGCAGAGGTTGTAGTATCAAAAATTATAGATTTGCTCTCGATGTTTATGATCCTTATGTGACTTTAAAAAGAGCTATAAATCCCACTGTTTTGGAGATGCTCAAAGAGACACAAACATCTAGTAAACTGCCAAACAAGAGTATAACTACAAAGAAGGGATATTTGTGGTTCATTTTATGGTCCATTCATGTTCTGTGCGATACTTGAACCACAACCATGATAATTACAGGCACATTCCTGATGCACTGTTAAAATATCTTCTGAATATTGCCATCGAGACCATGGAAAAAATATTGAGATGTTCATTTTTGTCAATATTTCCCACCCCTGGTCAGAGGCTTGGAACCAATAAAAATGAAATCTTGAATTACTGGTCACTAGATGTTGCTTTGGTTTTATCATTTTACTCAAATTCCACCAGAAAATAAATGTACTAAATGTAACGTCATGTCATATAACAAAATCCAAGAATGTATAAAAATATAATCCGTGTTGTCATTTTAGTTGAACACTTAATCCAGTATGACAACAAGAAGCAGCTCAGGCAGCGACAAAGGGTCAGAGGTGTTATTTAAAGTTCATGCTTTCCCACAACAAACAAAACAAAAGAACATTAGTGCACATTATTGCATAGATTTTATTATTAAAACAACACCGCAGGCAGAAGAACTTTCACTTAATGCACTCGCAAGACAGACAGGTTACACTTAATCCAAACAACCATGCCCTCTTCTTGCGGTTTGTTTCCAATACAAACTGCAAGGCTTGCAGTTCCAGTTATTTTCAGTGCACTCTCACTACAAAAGAGCATGACCTCCAAAGACCTATCACTACAGTAAGCCACACAATAACACGCCAGCCCAACTCATTACGACAGTTTGTGGTTGCCATTTCGGGCCATCCCTGGGAAAAAAATGTCGAAACACTTGCTTTACAGTTGCACGGTACAAAATAATAGCATCGCAATCAGAATGAAATTTGAAAGGTCGCAATTAGCAAATCGTAGACTGCAATTATCAAATTATTTTCCAAACAAGGGCGGCAACTATTGATCATTTAAGAAATCGACTAGTCAGCGATTATTTATTCCGATTAGTCCTCAAGTCTTTTGAGCATATTTAAATTTTTACCATACATTTTTGACTGAAAAAAAGTTGAAATAAGGTGACCGAAGGCTTAGAGATGGATGTATGGAAAAGATGAAAAGATGTATTCTTTATTGACATTTTGATGCCGTCATGGATTTAAAAGGTTCATAAGCATGTTTTTAAGAGTCTGTATAGTTGTTTTACCAATTACAATAAATTGAATAGTCGATCAATCACGATTATTCTGATTAATCGTTACAGCCATCAACAAAATCCTGTTTTATCATGTTTAAAACCTGTTAATCCTGTAGTTTAGACCTCTTCAAAACATGTTCTGAAGTGCATTTGATTCTTGTTTTAGTTTTGCAGTTCATATTTCAATATTTTCTCAAATGTTACTGCTCTTGGACGTGTTTAATGCAATGTGCACTTTAACCATAATTCATCTAGATCAATCGCAAATCTAATCGCAATCACGATGTTCGTCAGAAAAATCACAATGACATATTTTGCCCAAATTGTTCAGCTCTAGTTCACAGGCAACATGGACTGAACAATACGGATGTGGAGCTCCTAAAAGCCGTAATATTATTATTTATTTATTTTTTGCAAAAGGTCACTGCACTCAAACTACGTGCGTACACACCAAGAAGCGTGTGCAAGCAAGCAAGCGGTGCTGTCGGGAAATCGCGCAAAAAAAAGAGAAAGAAATGCGCACAATAACTTTACCTTGGTGGAGAAATCTGTTGATCGAGGTAAATACTTTTACGCAGACACGGATTGCAGAAACGTTATGAAGCGAATTGTGTGTTTTGAAGGCCTGGCTGGCACTGTATTGCCATGAATTTGCCTCGGCCCTCTCAAAAGGCAACTAACATAACAAACAATCCGTTCACACTGGATTTCTTAAGACTACTTTTGAGAGTCAATCGCACATTCGACATACGCGTACGGTAAGGTTCAAGTAATAAAACAACGCAGACAAACTGTAGCTGGTTGCTTACCAAGAGAAGTAAGAAAAGTTGTGCTGCTCCGCCATAACTTCAGGAAAAAGTGGCGTCGGTGACATCATATTTGCAACGCGTTCAAAGCCAGGAGGAAAAAGTCACAAGTCTAAATAAAGTGAGACAAAACCAACACCAGATTGACTTTTTTTTTGCGCTACAATGATGTTTAATGTTACTTTATTGTAAAAGCATAAAAACGATTAAATAAAAAAACCTATTACATGTACACGAGCATTTCACTATTCGCGATAAAAACGGCCAAAAATCCGCCTGACCTCAAAGTTACACGAACAAAAGTCCCGTGGAACGCTTTTCACATTGAAGCCACGAAGTTAACCGGGCACAATTCGGTTTTCTGTCGATATCCACCGCTAAAGAGAATGCGGAGAGGAGTCCGTCTGACGCCAGGGACTGAAACACGACCTAAAGCCATAATAACAAGAGCTGCTGCAAGCCAAACCGGGGAGCAAGCATCACCCACTCTGCGCAGCAAGGAGCAAACATGAGCCCTCCCACTATTATTATAATATAGCCATTTTATTTCATCATCACTTTTGGGTATTTTTGTATTTATTTGCCTAGTTTGCATGGGTCTTGTTTGAAATCTATGGAAAGTTTTATGGAGAGTTTTTAATGGGAATGAAGCATGACAAAGTTTTCCACAGGTTTGTACTGAGACTAAATGCATCATGGACTGCATGAATAAGCTTCAGTCCATGGGCGACACAAGCGATCCATATTCAATCACGTTATATACATGGTGATTATTTTTATTTGTTTTATAAGGGGGCAATGTACACAGACACAAAAAGTACACACACAAGAACATATAACATAATTTTCATGTAGGCTCAAAATGTCACTTACTGTCTCTATACTGGGCAAATAAGCGCTGACTACAAATTACATTGCCTATAATTACTTATGTATGTTTATGACAATACTACAAAGCAAAGTTTCATAATTGTACAGTGTGTGAAGCCTACTAGAATGTAAAATTGAAGGCAAGTTGTGTATTATAATTATTTCGATTTTCTTATCATATATATATATATATATTCATACACACACCCACACACATTAGCCACCCAAGAGCGCCATCGTCTGGTTAAAAAAAACAACGCAGGTTTGAGCAATATTACAGTCATTGCTTTATGGCGTTATTAAAGCTTCATATTGTATTATTGTTCATTATAGTTCATTTAGGTTAAATAAATCCCATTAGATTTACAGCAGGCAGTATGTCTATTGTTGATCTAGTCAGAATAAAATGATAGTAATAAAAATATACTCTCACCTAAACTTTTCATCCTTGAAGCTTGCTGAGGTTCATAGGTGAGCAAACAAAGATTGTAATAATAGCCTATATAAAACTTAAAAAAGAAACAGCTTCATTAACAACATTCCATGGAAACTGTCTGAGCAGGTCCAGCCTCCACAGTTTCCACAAAGCAGCAAAGTCCAGTATTGGCAGATGATCCATGCTCTTCTCTTTACTTTCTACTTTAAGCGACAGTACACGCCTGAGGATGAGTTTGCATTGCTTTAGAGATATTGGAGATAACTAATGGTAAAAATCACCCCATACTGCTGGACTATCTGTGAGGATGAGGGAAGGGCTTTGTCATTGTTGAAATTTAAGGTACCCCGGTTCATGTAGGTGGCACACGGCTGCATTTTAACTTAACATATTTTATTAATATCCTGTATCATTTTGATAGATGTACATGTTCAGTTTTATTTACTCAACAGTTCTGGTAAGAGTAAGTATAAAGGCAACATGAACAGACTTCCAAACAGGGACTGACAAATCCACCTTAAGACTGGGATGAAAGCTATTGATCTCACTGAGCATTTTGTGAGATGGGATACTCCTGCATGTGCTACACTGGGATGGCTGTAACTGAAGAGAGAACAACAAAGAGGACACAAATGTGATGACTGGTTTTGAAATGGATGGATTATAGCCTACATTTAGGCTTTATACATTATTATGTCTTAATAATTCATGTATGACTTGATGTGTACATCAACATAATTTTGCTATCAATGTGTAAATCATTTTTATATTGCGATTTTTTGTGACCTCTAACATCAGCCTGCCCATGGATTAATTAGCACTTGCGCTACAACCGGCATTTAGTTTAGTTTAGCTTAGTTTATTATTTATTTGGCAGGAGCCATGTGCACATTAATATAACAATTTAGCAAAGAGCTACTTTCCATCCACAGTCCCATGGGCAGGTGCGCCCACAAGTTAAAACATTACAATAGTACAACATTATATTGAAAAATAATCATACAGCTTATTGTGGGACAACAATGTTAAACTATTTACACATATTAACAATGTAAACTATTGTAGTAGAACGGTTACATTGGACTGATGTTGGCACAGTTTGTTGTTATGAATGTAAATTTCAAGAGAAAAAAAAGCTGTTCTGTAGACATGCAGCTTCAGACTAGGGAGCTCGTTCCACTGCTTGATGGTTTAAAACATCTCCCCTGTTAAGGTTAATGTATATTGTGCACTACCCTTGTCTCATTAAATAAATAAACATTTATCTGTTCTCCACTCTGCTTGGATATCATTCTTATCTTGATTCTGATTTTGATATTTATATGTATAGATAGAATAACATAAAAGTAGGCCTAAATAAACGATATTGAAATCGCAAGTGTTGTTATGCAAACTATTGCCTACAATATAGTCCAATGGTACTGTCGTCGAGGGTATAGTATATATATATATATATATATATATATATATATATATATATATATATATATATATGTATGTATGCATGTATGTATTATAAAAATAGGTTATTAAATAAATAAATAAAAACAGCACAACAAAACTTGACGTTTGACGTAAGAGCTTGGGAGAGGGGGGCAAGTCTCTTGAGCTGTGATTGGCTCAAATACAGAGGCGGTGTCCAGTCTTTCCGGGCTCTGATTGGCTGCCTGCTGAGTATGTGTCCAATGACGGCGCTTCTTTCCTCTGGTTACTGTGAATGACAAACCGTGCTGCTCCTGCTCTCACCGCATGCAGCGCAAAGAAGAAGGCGTAAACACTGACATTGCTAGGTAGCGACCGAGGTAAGCGCCAACAAAGCAAAATGTTAAAGTATTTTAGCCATGCATGATGTTTGGTTTCATGTTTATCCGAGACATTGTGATACAAAGCGACGCCTAGTAACATTTCAGGACGTGATTTTTGCCGATTTCTCCGGCGAAGTTTAGATTTGTGATGGGCTTCGTAATGGAGTAACGGGATCACACTTTGGCCCGCTAGCATTTAGCTTAGCATAAATGGCTGCGCTGGTGAAATGTGCATGCTGCGCGGGAAATTCGTTTAGCTTGCTAAAGGCGCTCACATCAGCGTTCGTGTGTAAAATTAACGAGTGTCTTGAATTTTATCGATGGTGAAATGTGTTTTGAGAAAGAGAAAAGTTGTAATCGTCGACCGTTGGGGGCTTGTTGGTCGTGTTCATGTGCTGGTGTTAGCATCGTGGCTAATGTGCGTCTCTGGAGCACGCAGCGAAATCAACGTGACTAGGCCTGCGCAATTTCAAAAACACGTAGTTTGTTGGCTTTATTATGAGTAGGTACCTGGAGAGAACCTGGCATGTGAAAGCAGATTTATTCATCGAAGACCGGTCGAGTAACATGGAAAAGACCATTTGTTAGTCTCATTCACGAAAAACAAGTGCACACTTGATTTTAACACGACGTGAAGTGACTGCCTTCTGGAGCTAGCCTCCGAAGTTGGCACACACAATCCCAGGCTGCATGTTTTCGCCTTGGTCAGCAGCATGCTTTTACAATGTGTGGTAGAGACATGGCTGAAACCAAGACTTTTGATTTAATCGTATGTTAATTCTAACATGGTTTTTGGATGTGTTTTGTGTTATGCACTTTCGGTTTGTTTAGATTTATTAACAGTTCTAACCAAGAGACCCTGCATTAATCATTAACCATATTTTACTGACCTGACATCTTTAGCCCCGTCAGCAAACACTTGAAGAGAAGTTTGACCTATGGCGATCACAACATGATGCCATTGAGGAATTCTTGTAAGTTAGTAAAGTAGTAGATCCCGTAGTTTAAAACCTATTTTTATTGTTAGAATAGACTAGACTTAAATACTATTTTTGTCAAACTCCCTCTGGATTGTGTGTTAACTTATTGGGACACTTTAATTGTTGAGGTCCTATTGATAGGTGTGTGCATAAGTGGTCTGGCAGATGCCATGATTTAAAAAGTGATCATATAAAATATTACCTATAACAATGTTATTTTCTTTAGGTAATGGAGATGAGCAGCAACGGAGAATGCTATGGATGTGGCCGTACGGGGCACTGGATCAAGAACTGCCCAAATGCGGTTGGCCGTGGACGTGGTAGGGGCCGAACGCGGGGAAAAGGTACTGTCCTGTTACAAGCTTTACATAATAGATGTGTTCTCATAAGAGTAACATGCAAATCTTTCCCTTGCAGAATTGTTCTGTTACCGGTGTGGAGACCAGGGACACATGGCCCGTGATTGTGAACAAGTTGAAGATTGTATGTATATCTGTCTGTTGCAACAGTTTGTTTGGGTTGTTGAGCAGGAGTAAGTCGTTTCCTTTTCTATATTTTTAGCTTGCTACAACTGTCGCAGGAGTGGTCACATTTCCCGGGACTGCAAGGAGCCCAAGAAGGATCGAGAGCAGGCCTGCTACAGCTGTGGCAAGGCTGGCCACATGGCTCGGGACTGTGACCATACAGAGCAGCAGAAGTGTTACTCCTGCGGTAGTTTTGGTCACATCCAGAAAGCTTGTAAACAGGTGAAATGTTACAGGTGAGTCTTCTGCTATAGGGTTTGTAGTATTTGAATGTAATGCTGTGATCTCATCACCGTTTTCTTTTTATACAGATGTGGAGAGATCGGCCATGTTGCCGTGCATTGCAGTAAAACCAGCGACACCAACTGCTACAATTGCGGGAAGGCTGGGCACGTGGCAAAGGACTGCAGCAGCATTGAAGCCACCGCATAATCAGTGCCCTCTGTTGCCCCTCCTTTTTCAGATTGATGGTTGGTTGTATTATTTTCTCTGAATCCTCTTCACTGGCCAAAGGTTGGCTAACAGAGGCTAGTCCCAGGCCAGTGAGTCTCTCGATATGTAATACAAAGAAAGGGGTGAAAAAATATCTTTCTGCATTCAATACAAAATGTTTTAGTTTGGTAGCGGTGTTATGTATAATGCTTTGTTAAAGAATCCCCCTTTCCAAGCCACTGGTGATCAGAGATGAATAAATGGGACTAAACATGTGGGAACCTATAGGACATCTGACCTTATGGACGTGAGCCTCAGTCAAATGAGATGGGAGTAAATGGAAATTGAACTTCCATGTGGTTTTTTTGGTTTGTTTTAGTGGGGTATGAGTTGGCCAAGGGAGTATGACATGGAAATAGTTCATAACATGCATTTCAGCCCAACATGCAGCTACATGGGCGATAACAAACTACGTGTTATATTGCTAAGATATACAATTATGGAGGTATTAAAAGAATCAAGTTCTTTTATAGAAAAGTCTGTTTACAATTTAAATATCACTTGGGAATCCAAGGTAGACTTTCATTTAAAATGAATTTCAAGTTTCTTTTCCTTTTTTTTTTTTTTTTTAATTTTTTTTTTTTTTAACCTTGGTAAAATGTAACAAGCGGTTGTCAGAACATCACTTAGGAGTTATTTGGGGATGAAAAAAAAAGTTTTCACAGAAATCAAAAATGTTATTTTTGTACAATATCACTTAGACTACTGTATAAATACCATTTGCTTGTACTCAGTTTTTAAGTCGGAAGAAGGAAAGTGCAACTGAAGTCCTAGAAAATAGAAATGTAATTTTAAACTCATCAATAAAGCTGGAGGAGCACGGGGAAGACAATTGTTTTGTTTTTATTGTGAAAGACTTGATGCATGAAACCCTGTTTTCATTTGGTTTATCTTGATCTGTGATACTTGACCACGTGAAAATTATAAATTGAAAAATTAGGTATTCATATTATATAAACGGTGTAGTAACTGGCCTATGGCTATTCCTGTCATTTCAATACCTATTTTTACATATTCCTCATTGTAAATCATAGACGTCTCGATTCAAAATGGAGACTGGCTCGTGAAGTGTTCCTATAGCCGTGATGGAGCGCAGTGAAATCTCTCCTGTTATTGTACAAACTGCACGGAAGTACATGAAGACTCTTGTGTGCTGTAATTTCGTGTTAGTTCCACGGTGTTGGGTAGAAAAGGAGTGCTTTGTGCATTGAGTTTGTGAAAGTGAAAGCTCCACCTCGCAGGGTCTAAAATGGCAGCGCACTGCAGAGGAGCGGCTCTTCCGGCGCAGGGAGACCCTCCTCCGCGCACACGTCAGCGGCGCTCACCCACTCAAGCCGTCCAAGAGCAGAGAAATCCTCAGAAGAAAAGCACAGTAACAGCACCGAGGCTGGAGCGAGCCGGCTCAACCCCGGTCTGTTTGCTGGGGCCGTTTTTTTCCTCTGATTGCGCCCGGTGAACAGCGTAGGAGATGCGGGGACTCCTGCCTTTGTCCCGGGGTCTGAGCGCCCTCGTCCGCACCAGAGCCACACGAAAAGCGGGGTCTGGCGGGTTTCACGGAACTCAGTCTATAAACAAGGTACGCTGCAGACTGGGCTCAGTCAACAACGCCTTTACCGTTAAACGATGTTTTCTCTTGATAATGATCTGTAGAAAACGTAGAGATAACTTTGTCTGATGGATGTGCCGTGACATCAGTCAAAGAAATGTGCTGTTTCCCCTAGAGAGAAAAACATGTTTACAAGAATCGCTCCCTCCCTGAGACTTTAACAAATCAAACCGTTGTATTTAAGTGCACACTATGTGAAACCAGCCACTGCTGTGACATCTCTGCTTCCATTGTATTATTTACCTGTTTAGATTTCTGTGGGGGGGCAGGCTTCATCCCAAGTATGTTGAAACCCCTCGATCCCCCTTAAAATAAAATAAAAAACATATAAAATAGGCTATTGTAGATTACTCCTTATAAAGCTTAGTCTAACCACAATAATGTCTTAAGCCAAGGGCAGTATTAAGTGTAAGCAGTTTAACATAAATCCCATGGTTCTTAGAAAATGCTCCATATGAGCAGATCTTTCCCTCCATTAAGGCTGTTTGAGGCTGATGAGAACAAATAAGAAAGCACATATTAAGAAGTGTGCTATTACGCAGTTCCCTGCCAAAATTAGCATAAACGACAGTCTGCTTGCATGTTATTTTCTTTTCTTCATGCCCAATAAAACCGCAACATTGTATTTTACTCTCATTACAGGCACAACCAAGCTTTGGGCTGTTGTTTGACATAGATGGGGTTCTTGTCCGGGGAAGATTGCCAATCCCTGCTGCCAAAAAGGCAGTTTCTAAGATGGTAGACTCAAAAGGACAGTTTGTGGTGCCCGTTGTTTTTGTCACAAATGCAGGGAACTGCCTCCGACAAACAAAAGCGGTCCAACTCTCACATATTCTGGGGGTACAGGTAAGGTTACACATGTATTTTGCAAACTAAAGGAATACACTGTTAAAACAATTGGACTGAATTTTCTTTCTATTTGCAGATAGAGCCAGATCAGGTTATTATGTCACACAGTCCACTGCGGATGTTCAAAAAGTACCACAACAAGTGTGTGCTGGTGTCGGGACAAGGGCCGGTCCTGGAAATAGCAAAAAAGTATCCATAAACCTATAATATTTCAATGGTTATTTATTGTGGCACTTTATCTAGACTTTGTTTGTGTCCTTAATTGACTCTTTCAGTTTAGGTTTTAATAATGTGATCAGTATTGATATGCTGAGGGAGTCCTTCCCGTTATTAGACATGGTGGACCACAACAGAAGACCCAAACTTCCAGTGAGATACTTGACGTTACAAATTTGTTATTTTCTGATTCAGTTGTTGAAAAATGCTTTATTGTCACTATCTTTTCAGTCAAGCCCCATCAGCAATCTCCCTAAGGTTGAAGGTGAGAGAGCCTTTAGCATTTCCTGTCCTTATAAGGTGATCACAAATAATGTTGTGCACAGCTGTGGTCCTGTTTGGGGAGCCGATTCGATGGGAGACTAACCTGCAGCTCATCATTGATGTTTTGTTGACCGGTGGAAACCTCAGCAGTGTTCACCAAACACAGAAGATGCCTCACTTGCCTTTGTTGGCCTGCAACATGGACCTCATGTGGATGGCTGAGGCCCAGTCACCACGGTACAAGGCGTTGTGTATTTCGTCAAATTACACTTTCACAATTCATAGTTGACCTGATATTACTTTCTTTTGTTCAGGTTCGGCCATGGGACATTCCTTGTTTGCCTTGAAAATATTTATAAGAAGATAACTGGTGAAGAGCTGAAGTACGAGGTTCTCATGGGGAAACCGTGCGAGCTGACCTACCACTTTGCTGAGTACCTCATCAGGTGCCAGGCCATGGACAGAGCGTGGAAGAGCCCTATCACCTCACTGTATGCCATAGGGTAAGATAAAGTTCTCAAAATGTGCACGTCCCAAAATCTCAACCGCATGCAGAACTGATAAAGTACTAAAGAGTAATAAAACGGAAATGTGAGTCCCCAATTTTTTAATTCACAAAGTAAATTATGCAAAAATGGGAAAACTAATATAAGACTAGACAAAAAGGAAAGAGAAACTGTTAAAGAAGTCATTATACTTTGTCTTCCAAATACAACCGTTTGATTAACTGGCACATGTCATAAGATGTTGCTGATTATTTGATTTCTCTTCTGCATGTAAACACACACACAAACACACAAAATCTGATCTAATTATTGGGTTATCGACTTCTTACTGGCCATGAAACTGTACCCAGTATGACATTAAACCTATACATCTCCATGGAGACAAGCAAGAAGTGCCATCTCATTTTCAATAGCAATAAAAACACCTATAATTGAATAAATGCTAGTTTACGCGTGTGACATATTCCATGCAAAGCAATAGAATCTCCATAGGGACAAGCAGGTAGCGTATCCTCTTCCAGAAAAGATGCATAGTTCACCTTTTATGATGATTAGCCTCCACAGTTTCAACACATATCAAGTAATTATGCTTTTTCAACCCAGGGATAACCTCATGACCGACATTTACGGTGCCAACCTCTACAACCGCTACCTGGAGGAGAGAATAGCCAGAAAGAACCCAAAAGCCGTTGCAAAGGTCGCCTCTGCAACTGGATCTGCCACCGTTCCTGAAGTGGAGCAAGTGGAAAACATGTGGGAGAGCGAATTTGCCTTGCCCTCGGCCACATCCTGTAAATCCATCCTGGTTTGCACCGGCGTCTACAACCCAAAAGCGGAGGTGCCGCCCGATGCAGACCAGTTGATTAAGGAGACGGTTTTCCACGGTCACCGGGACTTTAGATTTGACCCCGCGCTCGTCGAACCGGGGCACATAGTAAAGGATGTATACGAGGCTGTTGAGCTCATTTTTGAACAAGAAAAGTTTTCATTACAGTAGTTTGAGTCGATAAGCTTACTGAGGTTATGTTAGCAATAGTGCTGGAGCAACACTGTGTTAAAGAACATAATGAAAGTATGGACTAAATACATTTGCTATCACTAAGAACAATTAATAAGACCTTTTATTTCAGCTGTTAATGTCAATCTTCTTTTGTGATTGTGTATCTCACTTGTTCCAAAACTGCCTTATTTTCCCTGAGTATTTTTTAGAATATAAAAATGTTTAAATTAGTTACAGATCCTTTATGGCATTATATTTATTGCAGTGTTATTACAAAGCACATCCACATTGTCTTTTAAACCTATAAGATGATTTTATGCTAACATTTGCAGTCATTTGTTTACCCATTTGTCCTAAACCATCTATGCATGAGTTAATATGTGCACTGTATATCAGGCGTTAAATGTGAAATATTGTCCTGGTATTGTCTGCATTTTGTCTTCTTGTTCTTAGAACCCAGAACATCTTATTTCCACCAAATACTGATTAAATGCAGTGAAACTATTGAGGTTTCATTCATCAATTTGTTGCACGTAAATGCAATTACTTTTGTAGTAATTTTAAGTGTCCACAGGGGAAATAACAACACAAAATATGTTTTTGCTTAGTGGTTTTAATCTTTTTTTTTTGTCTGGCCCACAGTAACAGATAACACATTTTATTCATTTTTCCATCCTTGTCCATTTGCGCTGAGAGACCACTTTCAACAGAGCACACACACATGAACCAGTGCCACAATAATCTGTTATTTTATTTTTTTAAAGTTTTGATTTATCTCTTGTAACAATAGTGTAGTCTCACACCAAAATAACTTGTAGTTCTCATATTTAAATTCACTTTAATTTCCTTTGCAACAAGTAACTGGTAGCGTTTAATAAGTCATAATTTCAGATGGAGGGGAGGGAACTATATAACTCTATGCAGATTTACTGTTTTTGGGGGGAAATATTCAAATTTATTATCCACTTATGTCAAAAACTATCATTCATTTGCAGTTGGCTCCACAAACTTGCCACTTATGACTTCAAGTCCTTTCAAATGACTCGTTGAATAATGGCACCACTTTCTGAAGTTATACACGTTCACGCGCATTGGACCAGTAATTCCAGAAACCAACTTTTTAAATTATTACCATTTAATTTAGGTAAAGCAGGACTAAACCAGGTGTACACTTAACTGCTGCATTACATTACTTCAGCTGCAAAGAACACATGACCTTAGTTTAGGGGGTGAAGAGGCAGTACTGCCAGAAATGTGTCATAGTCAAAGAACCATTCCAGTCCAAGAATTGATCAAGTCTCTTTGATCTTAATGTTGTGCTTCTTGTGTAGCGTGTCCAGAACTTGTGGCAGCAGCTCCATGTTCAGTAGTGGCCTCTCCAATGGGTCCTGTTTATTCAGTAAACTCCACTTTCTTCTGTGTTTGGGCTTCTGTGAACGCAGAGAATGGGCTTCGAAAAGCTCATGCCTTTCATCTATGTACAACGTTATAGTGGATTCTTTAGCCAGTCTTAGGGTATAAGCCAATAAGGCAATCACACACAAAAGCATCGCCCCTGTTATAACAAGATAAACACCATTTGTGCAGCGTGGTTTTGAACAGGACGAGAAGAATTCATCACTTAATTCACTGATGGCTTTCTGGGTCACGGCCCCTGGACTAGCACAAGTAGGTTCCTTGGTAACAACATGTCTGTTTTTCAACAACCAGTTTCTCAAGTATTGAATTCTGCAGTCGCAATGGAAAGGATTCCCAGTTATGTAGAGCTTTTTCAGGCCAACCAGTTTGTCAAACAGGCCAGGAGGCACCGTGGATAGGTTAGTGTTGGACAGGTGGAGTTCTGTGATGTCCCGGCGCAAGTAAGGGAAGGAGGTGAGTTCTGAAGAGCTGCAATTTACAATGAGACCTTCTTTGAGGTGGACAGTACAGCGGCATGGATGAGGTAAGCCAAGTGCGGTCATGGTGGTCACAAGAAAGATGCAAAAGATCACACTGAAAATCATCCTGCAGGTTGAGATATAATTATTTTACAATGATAACCTTAAAATGCATGACCTATGTTTTAAAATTACTTACCTTTTAGAATTCAGAGTCAAGTCTTACTCTCTCCCTAAAGAAAACACAAAAAACATGACACATTTCAGTTTAAAAAAGTGCTTCTTGCATGGAGGAAAATTTGTTGTGTCATTTGTTGTGTCAATTTTTAACAGTAAATAATTTCCACCAATCACAAGCCACAGTTTTTCATTTTATGTGCGTAATTCTTCTGGATGACCAGATAACAGTTATCTTATAAAAGCAGTGGCAGGGGCCACTACAGCTCATAAAACACAGAGCCCTTCCAGCTTTTCTAGAGGTACTGTAGAAGATTTTGTAAATGCAACTTATTTGAATAATAGTGTGTCTTATTTCAGTTTTAGATTTAAGTGTTGATTTCCCATTTACACACGGATAGTCCTGATATTGGCCTGGTTTAGCTCTTCAGATTTAGGCTTTATTTCAGAACTGGTTTTGGACAGTCTTGAAAATGTCTTAGTTTCACTTTTTAAATAAACATAGCATAATGATAATATCAAAACCAGATTTTTGCAATACATTTAACAACTGTTAATAAAAAATAATAATCACTATTAATTAAATTACTTTATTCTAATAGATGACTTTACTAGGCAATGTGGCTGAAGTGTCTTGCCTAAGGACACAACGACATTCCCTCTAGCGCCCCACTGCACAAACATGTGCAATATGATCATTTTACGCATGCGCACATGAACTACTACTGGGGCGGTTGAGTCCTCAAGTACACTTGCATTTGCAGCTATATACTTACTTTGGTGCTGAAGTGATCTACTTGTACGAGGTTAACGCGCTTCAGCTCGCGTTAATCTTCTGCCGCCGTTTCCCCCAAAGGGACAATAGTTTGCAGATGTGATTTTTAAATGCTGTCGAGCACCTGCAAAATGCACCATCATAGGACTGGAAGTATTTATAAGCATTTTAACGACACATAATTGGGCCCAAAATAACAATAACACTCAATTGAGACAGATACCCCTAAGGTCTTTAGAGCCTAATTTACGCCCTCTAGTGGCATTACCAGGTGCTCGCATGCAGAATCATGTGGTATAAATTATAATAGAAAGAGCACAAGCCATAAGTCATATATTTGTTTATTTTTGCGTTCAACATTGTCACAGTTGAAGTTTTACAATAACTGGGGTCTTAACTGACTCACTACTCACTGTACAAACAGAATGCACAATTAATGAGGCCATTCTTGTAGCTTTTCCCTTATTATTTTCTCTCTCCAACGTGTTTTTGACGCCAGACTGAGCAGCTTGCAGCAGCGTTCTGTATGTCCCTTGTGTGTGTTTGTGCAATGAGCGGGAATGACACGTGTGAGCCGAGCTTGGATATAAATGGCAACGTTCTATAACAGTCTGTTTTTTTTCTTTTTCATCTCTACAGCAAATGTCAGTCCCAGGAGAGGCAAAAACAGTCGATATGTTCACCCTTTTGATCCTTCCTTGAGGTTATGCGTCCTCCTTAAAGCTTCTACACACGTCAGAATAGAGGATTGTATACACAGTATGTACAGCTCCTTTATAGTTTGACTCCTATCTGTATTGGTCCCTTTAAACTCTTCATCCAAATCCAAACCCATATTTACAAGATGAAAGCCCTCAAGCAAACAGAAGTGCAATGTTCATTAATGTTTAGAATTTACATAATGGCTTTGTCGATAAAATGCATGCCGAGCATCAATAAATTTCACTCCAACATGGAATAGCAGGGACATGTCAACATTTTGTTAATTTCTGAATGAAAAAACAAAGAAAAAACTAAATATCTATAGGCTGATTAGTCGTCTTCTATCAGCTCACAGTGACGTGTTGCTCTGATCAGATCCATGCAGTGCATCGTTGGGGTCTTTTTGAACATTTATGACAGAAAACATTGAATCCATGAACACACATCAAACATATTTTCTTGTTTTTATATCATGTGGAGGTTTAGAAAAAATAAATGTAAAGACATTCAACTGATCATACAGTCCTTCATGATATGTCTGTTGTTATGTTTATGCCTGACTTTATGGCAAGAGTGAAATGTTCAAATACATTTACAACCTGAATATTGGGACGAACAGTTTACTGTCACTAGTTTATACACGATAATAGACTCTTATTTGTAGACTGTAGAAAGTTAATCTTTACATTTGACCAGATCCTTGCTTTATATTACAACTGCAGTTCCTTAAAAAATGAAAGTGTTCTTTCACATGTGCTTATCCAGCAAAATATTTCTGTTCAGCTCAAGGAGAAGCATATTCCTATATTAAAATATATACACACATTCCTCTTTCCACATCCAAGTATTTCTATATTTTAAATGTCAAAATGTGTTAAGTTTCTTTTTTACCTGAATCTCTTGCTGGACATTCAGACTTCAGCACAAGTCTGCATTTTCAAACATGATTGCACTTAACCTTGCTAACAACACTGATTTTGTGTACAATGTGCAGAGGATAGCCTCACGTCAAGAACGGTACATGCAAAGAAATCACTAATTAGACATTCCACTGAACTTCAAAGTCTCGCTCTCAGAAGACCACAAGGACTGCCACATGTAAAATTTAGCTCAAGACACTGACGGGGTTGGAACAAACAAAAATAAATAAATAACATGAAAACACACAAATCGGGGCTTGTTCTTAATGTACAAAATCACTACAAAGATATTGCACATATATAAAAAATTAAACAAATATTACGTTTTAACTGATTTAAGGACTCACTAAAATGTATTGGTGAGTCAAAGAACAAGGCAAAATAAGATTTCAAAGGTGTTTCTAGTTTTGATTTGGGATGCCTAGAAAGTAACTGTTACACTCGCACTCGCAGGTAATGTTCATTTCAACTTTGTGCAAATAAATAACAGATAAATAATCTTGTGTTTTATCTATTTAGAACCATGTTGTGTAACTAGTGTCATGTTGAGAATCTGAACTATTTGTACTGTCGTGAGTGTCACATGAAATAGCTGCGATCGAGAGCATCCCTGTGATACATTTTTAAAGACACAAAAGATTTTCAGCCAGACTGAGTTTATCCTTTCACCACCCTTCGTCCTGTTACCACATAGTCAGTATAATACTGATAAAAATTCATTTTTGCTGATAATAATTGTAAGTATAATCTTACAAATTACTTTTACGCACAATATACTGTACATGAAGTCTCGACTAAATAGAAGATGCATTAATAATTGGCACATTTAATTATGAGAGACAACACTAATAGCTGTCACCTACAGTAATTACAGCACTAAAACTACTATGACTGAGATGGTCCGCTCAGTTATCGGTCCTTGAAATGTGAAATCCACTACACATGACACGGAGGAGGCTACAGTAATATAGCATTCATATGTTGTTGGAAAAGAAGTGCTAGAAGTAATGCCATCAATGTGACAGATAAACCGGATGAGTTCTTGTGTCGCGTTCCTCCATTTTTTGTGAAGCTTATTCAGGTCAGGAAGCAGCAGCAGCAGCAGCAGCAGCAACGTGGAGTGGCCACACGACACCCAAATCTCTGCAAAGGCCCCGAGTGGAAGAGTTGAGTCCCGCCCTGCATATACTGTAGTAGTCGGAGGTGTATCGAGTTGTACCGCGGGTGATTTTGGTTAGCATCACCGCAGCGCTAAAACACAGTGGACAGGCCATAGAGTCATGCTATCAATCAGTCCCTTTGGTGTGTAAGCTAATCCTTCATCTCTCTAACCAAGTCCCCTGCCCTTTCATGACGTGTTTCGAATGAGAACATCACACTACGGTGCTGATACCACTGTGTTTCGGTTTGGGTGCGCCTGAACTGGACGGCTGGCTGTGGTGATGCGAGTGGGAACTGTGATGCGAATGCTCCCTGTAGTGCGGGTGCGGGGGCGGGGGCGGGTGCGCCGAGGAGGGCGTGGAGCCATAGCCGGGGTGCTGCGACTGGTGGTGAAATTGCGTGTGCGGCGGCGGGTGGTAGTGGTGGTGATGGTGGTAGGGCGGGGGGTTTTGGGGCACTTGGCAGAACTGGGAGTGGTGGCCGTGGTGCTGCTGCACTTGTGCCGTGTGGTGCAGGTTGGTGGGGTGCGGCTTGTGGGAGATGAGCGTGGGGTGTGCCTGGGGAGGTATCGAAGCGGAGGGAGGGTGGTGACTCTGGGATGAAGAGGACGGCGTCTTTCCCCGCTTGCTTCCGAATAGGGATCCCAGAATGGAGGTGGAGTTGGGCATGGGCATCGGCGGAGGGGGCGGGCCTCGCGGTGCACCTTCGCGCGGGGTCGTGGCTCTCCGTCGTGTGTGGGGGCTGCTAATGATGGACCCCTGCAACAGTACAGAGAGGTAAAATCCATGGCTATCAGTCACACTGCAGTACTACATCTTAGCAGCAGGGGGAAACCACTTTTGATAAATAAGTAGCAAAATGTCATAGTGCATGCAAATGAGAAAGTAAAATAAATGTCTTTATGGGAAATTGCAGCAACACTATGTCATGGTATAGGGAGCCTACAATGAAATGGCTTCATCTGTCAAATAAAATGTGTTATTGTTTGTTGCGGTCAGTGCGCCAGCCCTCCAAAGTCTCACAACATGCAGCTGGTTAAACTCTATAAAGGAAGAGCGTCCACATGCACAGGTCGTGACAGGCTTCATCCACAGAGTAGCATCCAACGAGAGGTCAAAGGGCAAAAGGAGGCTCCTGTGTGCAGAATTCACAACAGCCCTAAAACTTCACACGGCAGTTTGTTTATTCATCCCAGAAAGTTGCTATAACACATGCTTTAAACTAGAGAGAGATCATATGACACCTTGAAATGAAAACTGCCCGGGTCCCAGCCTTCAACCCAACAGATGACTGACACATGGAATGGCGGAAAGATGAATGAATGAATGAATGAAATCCACATCTTTATAGGCCTGTGTGAACTCCAGCAGTTTGGCTATGAAAACCTCCCTAATCTTTGAAGTGTTTGAAAAGAGGATAAAAAGAGAGAAGGGCCCAGGCAGGAAGGAGGGGGAGAGGTCTGAGGCCATGGGAGCTGTACACTTTCGGACTTCCTTGATGAGATAGCAGCCTAGTACAGAAGTAGAACCAAAGGCCAAATGAACATCACATGGATGACAGACAGACAGGTGACGAGGGGAGGGTCATAGAGGGATTAGTAGAGTCATGCTTGTCTGAAGGTAATGTGTGTATTGGTCATATCTACCATGACCACAACAGGGGAGTCCTGGTGTCCAAAAAAGTGGGCAGGTTCAGAGGCAGGCAACCCATGCATGCACGCTAACTAAGGCAAGCAGGTAATAAGGCATCCCAGGAAGAAAAATAAATCATCCAAACAAATGAGTTGAGTCTATGAAGCAAAGAAGACTAAAAACAAGAAAATGGTGTGTTTTCACAGTGCACATAATCACATAGAGAGGAGCTTGGATACCAGCTGCTTCCAACTTACTTCCATATTGCTGTCTAGTGATCCTGCACTGCTGCGACGCCCCCGCTTGCCTGCCCGAGACATGCAATACCACAGATTAGAGATGGACAGCACTCTTGGATCAGCTACACACGTGTGAGGCGCCCATCGGTCCCGTAGGGGGCAGTGCAGTGGATTGTGTGACTGTGAGTAAGGTCCAAAAATGGGAGAGACAAGAGAAGGGGAAGGCGTTCAGGTCTGGGAGAGGTGGTGGGTGGCTGGAGGTAACTATGGCGGTTTTCATTTAGTAAAAACTTTCTTTTTTTGTAAATATGTTTAAAATGCACAAATATGTGTAGCTCAATCTAGGTAATGCAATAAATACTATAATTTCAGTTGATGATCTTAAAGATTTCTAAAGGTTTAGGTTGAGTCACGGTGGAGGAGAAACATCAAAAGCAGTACTTTGGCCATTGCACATGGGATATACAGGCATACATAGATCTGAGACTGCTGTTAGGCACATTCAGCCAATGGAACATGACCATCATCACACATAAACAGGATCAGACCTGATGTGTTTGCACCAAACAGTAAAAACACATGGAATGGAAATGACCGAAAAGAAAAATTAAACACAGAACAAAATGACTTCACTAACATGCCACGTCCTGCGTCAGAGACCCAGGAGACCGGAGGCCGGAGTCTTTCCCCGCCGAGTCGGAGCAGCGCAGATCAGATCACCAACAGGTACCAAGACCCTAATGTATTCAGTGTTCTTATTTACTCTATATGGATACAAGTCATGAATGTGATGTGCTCCAGAACCAAAGACAGAACTGTGGTGTAACAGTAACACATGAACAGGTGGACTAAAATCTGATATTGGTTTCTTCTCTGCACAAATATAAATGATACAAAAGTGGAAATGAATAGAAACGTTTGAAAATGAAAAACCAAAGTTGAAAGAGGGACCTTTTAGATAAAACCAATGCAAAATGACAACAACTTGAAGAAACTGGTGTAAAATTTGTAAATAAATGTCGAGATGGGAATGATCGCTGTCTGCCAGTTTTAGTTCGGGCCTCACCTCACATCTCAATCTAAAAACAAAAGGTTTTCTTGCCAAAAAAAGGATGGTGCCCACTGTCCAGTCATGAGAGTGTGAAAATGTGGATTTAATTTGGGTTAAGTAATGTATTCATGATATAGTGAACCAACATTTTGCTATTTTTATCATTTTGGTGGGAAAAGTAAAGGCATTAGTTTGAGTGGCGGCTCTTTGTGTGTACCTGCTTCAGACAGGTCTCGGAGGGAGCTGCTCAGAGCGCTCCTCTTTAGCCCCTCCCCCATGGCATAGGTGTCGTCCAGACTGGCCCGGTTCATGTTGCCATTCCCCGTCTCCTTCTTCAGCCCTGAGCTCTGGGACATGCTGGGCCGAACCAGACCCTTCTGCTTCTCCAACTCCGCTGTGGCCAATAAGAGTGAGGTAAGTGCCAGTGGTCTGAGTCTTCTGCCCAGTCACATAAACTACACTGCCGACCGCCAATATCGACAGGTAATGAGCTGATTATGTTTCTCAAAATGAACAAAATGAAGTGCCAACCCATTTGTGAAGATGGTGACTTATTCGTGTGGCCTACAATACTGTGAGAAAATTATTTCAACGTTGTAGTAGTAGTGGTAGAACAAATATAGAATGATTAGTGACATCGCATAAATATGGACTTATTTTGTAATCTTTTAATACATATTTGGATATTACGAAAGAGTTTTTATCAAAAGGTAGTTTGTCATGGAGATAATGCGTTAATGCCAGTCTAGTTTCAACGTTCTATTTACTAAATAATAGATTAAACAATTCGTAATTATAATAATTTAGTAATTTTTTTTTTTTTGATTACCTTTACTTGTTCACAGAGTAGATAAAAGTACACTCCTATGTACAACAATATTCAACTTTTTTCCAGCTTCCATCAACTGCAATTCCAACTACTACTACTACTACTACTACTACTACTACAAACACTACCTTTACAACAGAGGGAAGGATCACACAAACTCACACTCTATCCTGTACTTCTCCATCTCCTGCACCTCGGCGATGGACTCTCGCAGATCGTCCGTGAACTTCTTGCGGTCCTGGGGGTTTGGCGCGTTAAAGTTGATGAGGACTTTGGTGTCTGCCCCAGGTATTGCCGATGTGAGCCGGATTCCATTTGGGTAATCTAACAAAGAGACAGGGGGAAGACGTATTTCACATTACGACCATTGATCAAAACATAAGTAAAACATGCTGTCAGGAGTTTTGGGTGAAATAAACAACGTCACAGCTCGTTGGCTCGACTTCCCATTTTAGATTTGTGGCTGTGCTAAATCAAATCTGCCCTCGTTTCATGTAAACATTGTCAGCTAGCATGGAACGCGTTGTTTCATGGTGTTGGAGCACAAAATCTGGCAGGCAAACTAGTCGGTTCTCAGAAACCTTTTGTAGGTTCTGGTGAAGTCCCAGTACTTTCTTGGTTCAGGCTGTATTTATTTAGATTTACTGTAGTCCTAAAAGTTAAAGAGATGTTAAAGTTTCTGATTTTGTCCTGATTCTATACAGTTATTAGTAAAGTGTTTTTTTTTGCCCGCACATTTCTTGTTTTGCAAATGAAAAATAGGACTTAACTGGGACTAAAACTAGAACTAAAGCTAGAACTTGAAGTGCATATGACAGTTTCTCATGTTTTTGTAATTATTACTTTGAAAAGACATTTGAAAATAAATAAACAAATAAATATTGAAAATCACATCATCCATTTAACAACATAAAAGTGTTTTCAGGTATTATGTGTCAATCAACTATTTTGTCATCTATATGGATGTTGGCCTTTGTTTACAATTTGGTTGCTAGGTAACATTTATGGAATTACCTCCACCTATGTCACATCTGCTGCTCATGTCCAACCAGGAAGTAACAAAATGATCAAACTGGGGAAAAATAGGTCAAAATATATAGCAACATCTTAAATATAATCATGTTCACTGTGTTTGAGTGAAATGTGTCGTCAAACCTGTCATATGCACTGTAACCGGGACTAAACAAGGACTAAATCAGGACTAGAAGATGACTAAACCGGATCTAGATCATGACTAGTTCAAAACCAGGATCAAACCAAGATGTGTGTGAACACAGCTGTAGTTTAGTTATAGTTTAGATTTGGCGTAATCCTGTTTTATTGCTGATTTAATTCCTTAAATTCAGTATATCATATCATAGTATATCATATCCTATTATTTACACAATTTAGTCCATTAACCATAATACTACCGAGCAAAATATAGTACTTTGTGTGAATTACGGCTGGTACTTACACTGGTTCTCAAACAGCATGACCTGCATCCCGTACAGAGAGAAGGACTGTCTGAAGCTGTACGTGACCGAATTCTTCTTTTTCTGGAAGATCTTTGTCACCTGAGATCAGAGACGCAAAATGAGAGGATTTGCCCAAACAACGATTGAAGACGACGAGGCAAAGAGGGGAGGGATGCTGTACCACTAAGAGGTCGTTGAACAGGAAGATCTCCCGCTGATGTAAGCCCAGTTTCTGCAGTTTGTTGGGGTCTGGCACTTCAAACAGGCGACAGTAACAGACCAGACGCCGGTGGGGCAGGGACAGCACCTACGAGACAATAACCCACTGTTTATAAGGCTGAATGTAAACGCAACATGGATTATGAGCAATTATTAAAACAATGCATTGGAACAAACATACATTGGAGGCTAATAGCGATGGTCGATATTGACAAAAAATGAATATCTCCCTTTTTTTGTGTGCATGATCTTGATAACAATGTGCCAGGAATGTGTTAAATGTGACAGAAATATCAGTTCATACTCTTGTTTGGGAGATTACGTTTACGAGAAGACGTTTATGTATCTTTTTGAAGTCAATTTGAATAGTTCTAATCATAGACGATATGCTCAATATTTAAATCCAAAACAATGATTATGATATGATCAATTTCTTTTACTACATCTCTGAAGCTAAAAATAAAAATAAAGTAGCTTTGTCTGCAAGTGCAACTGTTTTATAAAATGTGACGGCAATGGCTGCTAAATTAGTTCAACATGCAGATTCCAGCATGCCCTTTCCATAAATGTTTTAAAAATGGATTAGTACTATCAATAATTACAAGTAAAATATACTGGGAGAATATATAGATGTTCAAACTGCCACAGGCCAAAAATGGAAATAGATTTTTGTGTGGACTTCTCAAACTACTGGGCCTTGCATTTTAAAAAGTGGTTTCAATAGGGCCGATAAATTATTAAACACAGACACATTTATTTTTTTATATAATATTTGAGTACATGTTTGGATATTTGTAAACACTTTGTAGAAATAGGTAGTTTGTCATGAAGTTAATGGGTTATTGCCAGTGTACTTGCCATGTAGTTTTAGTTCATTTGTAAATTTGAAAAAAAAAAATTATTAGTCGGTCTACAGTAATCCCTCATTCATCCAGGAGTGTTCCATTAGAAATAGATTCAGTTGTAGTCATCTGGACACTGTTTTTTTTTTTCTTCCTAAAACAGTGTCTACAGCTGAATCTTTTTCTACATTCTATTTTGATTACCATTACTTGTTCAGACAGTAAATAAAGATATACTCCTATATACTCCGAACAACTTCTGATTGCCTTATTTGTAGTGTAATATTAGTAAATGAATACAAAAATTGCGTGTACACTTTGTTCATTCATGGCATACTTCTCCTATTACTCAAAACCATGTTGAAACCGAAAGCGTGTTATAGCTTTGCCGTCACATTTCCATTATTTTTTAGAAATCATAACATTGTGCAGGATTCTCTGTTCCACCACTCTGTACCGACTACAATATCCCACTATCAGTAAATTTATGCCTTTTGGTTTCCTCTGGAGGGATTTTTCTTCTCTCTTCACAGATGTGACGCTTTAGGGGGCCAGAGTTCTCGCGCCTGGAGGTAATCCAACACTCATACTACCTGCATGATGTTCACTAAAAACCACTGTGGGGCACTGAGACGGGGGTCTAAGAGAAACGGCTGCTTAGTCTGTGTTTTATAGACGCCGGTGAGCAGTACTTACACATCCAAGGCCGTGATGGAGGGAACCAATCTGAAACGAGACAACGTCAGTTTAGATATACATTTTAGATCTTTAAAGGTAGACAATATAAAGGCTTTTGCTGGACAGAGAAAGGTCAAAAGTAATTGTGTTAAATTAATTCATTCCTAATACAAATAGAATGTGTAGAACCATATAATAAAATATAGAGAATTCTTTTGTTTAAACAGTCGAAGTTAATAAAAACCAACAATATCTTAGAACAAAACTACCGGAATGTAAGATGTTGACCACAATTTCCCCCAAAAGTCAGTTTGAGTTTGAGAAGCAGATCCAACTAAATTACTATTTTAATTTGGGAAAGAATTGGGGAAAAGAACAAATGATTACTTTTTGGTGTGTTTCTGAATCACAGTCTAGACTCTAGACCCAGGGTTGATTCATAATACTTTGGCAAGGTCTGCTCCCTTCAAGTGCCTTCAGTACAATTTAGTGCTTTTCCAAAGGCTATTTTATATTGAGACTGATGGCTTTTCAATGTGTCCTCTTAACTAAAAGAACCGAAAAGTGGTGCTTAAAACTCTCATGAAGACAAATGCTGGAATAATTCATGAATGCGTTTTTGGATGGACAAATATCATAGCATTGTTTAAAAAGACATTATTGTTGAATTGGTTAAACAAACAAAACAAAAACAAAAAAAAAACCAGCCACGAGCCAAATGCCGAGTTGCCGCTTGATCACCAGACTGGAGACGGTGATGTGTACAAGATGGCAGCCCATTTTTCATTAAGCTGCAGAAAACATTGCGAGGGCTTTGGGTGCGTAAAACTCGCTAGCGTGAAGGTCTCCGGCACAAGTCAATTTTCACACAACACCCCCCGAAGGTACAAAAGCTTCATTTCTCATACGGAGCTCTTTTTGGCTGCATTGTTTGCTGTGTTTTCAGACATCATCACAACAATATATAGACATGCGACTCAATCTTTGTACAAAGAGGGCCACCAGGATCAAAATTAAAACCAGATGAAACCAGGTCGGAAAAAATACCTAAATCCAGAATAAATCATGACTAAACTTGGTGCAAACATTTAATACGGGACAATCTCGTACAAAAATGCTGTGGAGTATGCGTAGGACCCTAAGTAACACCAGAAAAGACCTGTACCAAGATTTATTATTGAAAACATTGAATAACACAGATATTTGTATAGGACTTGTGTAATGAGAATCTAAGTTAAATAAATCACCATTTGGGAATTTTCCTTTTTGATATTCCTTAAATATGCCCGTCTTCTTGCTCAATACTCACCGGTTTCTTGCCCACGATGAGTTTCTCCACCTTCTGCACCTGCGACACGTGGTCCTCGTTCGTCTTGAGTTCCCTCTTACGAATCCTTTCATAAATGCCCACGAGCATCTCTCTAGGGATGTCCTCTCCATCGTCCACGCCTGCAGCACAATCACAGACAGTAAGACAATTATTAGATGATTCATTTATAGCTCTATATATGATTCTATACACATTCATTTTTTATTCTCATGCCTCATATTTTGTACTGTTACTAGTTTAGTGTTGGGGAGAGATATTTAGCAAATTGTAGCAGCTGGGAATTGATCTCACGGCACAAAAAGTAAGAGCAAAGTAACTTACTTCTGCCTAAACCCCCAGGCCAGTGTGTCCATTGAATTGTGATGTATCTGACAATGTGAATGAAATCAAATTCAGGTTTCACAGTTGTTTGGTCATGGTGTCAATAATCTGGAATTATCGTAAAATCGTGATGTTTCTTCTCACAATAATAACATTAACATTTGATATTGAGACATTCCTATCCCAGTATGATCCATTTAATACCAGGTTAGTTTACGGTCTAAACACATTTCTACCTCTCAAATTCTTGATGAAATCCTCCAGCTTCATCTTCCTCTCAGGTTTGACGTTGGGGCTGTACATGTCTGTGTTGAGGAGGATGATGGCGAAGGCCAGGATGAAGATGGTGTCGGGGTTTCGGAACTGCCGCACCACAGTCGGGTTACAGATGCAGTACCGCTGACTGAACACGACAGAAAAAGGAATTGGTTATGGTCAGAATGTGCACCAAAAGGTAAACGTTTGCATGAAAGGTGGAAAGCAGAAGCTTGGCAACATCTCTCACTGAGCCAATAATGAAGCAATGCAGTATTGTTATCTAACGTAGTTCTGCTTACTAAAAATATGTAGACACATTGTAGGATCTGGTATCTTTTGTGATATGTTACATTCTAGTTTTAATAATAAGATGTAAGGGTGGGCGATATTGAACATCTTAAAAATATTTGTGCCTGGAAATGTCTTGATTGGGCTTCAACATCAAATTAACATCAGAAGGCCAGAAATATCACTTTATACCTTTGTTTGGAAGATTACTGTAGAATCTAGATGCTTCTGTAGGTTTTTGTAATTTTTATTTGTTTAAATGATAGATTATTCATTTGTTATTCGATCTTCAAACAACAACTGCAATATTATAAATTAAAATAATATATATTGTTTCAATATATCACCCACCTTTAATAAGATACAGTTTAAATTATATATATATATATATATATATATATATATATATAATTATATATATATATATATATATATATAATATATAATATATATATATATAATAATATATTATATATATATATATATCACACACACACACACACACACACACAAAACACACACAACATAAAGTGTGTATTTTTTGTTCTGTAACTTTGAACTGAATAAATAATGTCAAATAAACTTTGCTGCAATATTTAGCTTTCATTTTAATCTTTTCCTATAACAGAACATATTTCAACACTATTTATATTTAGACATGTGTTTTCTAATCCCACCTAAAGGCTTCGATGAGGCGCTCCACCTTCTGGGCCTCTCCCTGGACTCTGATGTGGTTCTGAAACTTCTGAGGGCCTCGTCCAGCTCCATGCTCTGGAAGTCCATCTCATCAACCACACAGCTGAAAGACAAAGCCCGACCAGTCAGCAGCAAATACTAAAATGCCAATGCCTTACAACAGATTTGCACTATTTTAAAATATAAACTAAATATTCACTTAACTCGAGTTGGGTCTTATTGTATTGTAGTTTCGATTTTAACAGCATTTGAAATAAAAAGTTTACATATAATTTAAGTAACTCAAGATTGAATGTTTTACTGGACAGTCTTAACATTAGCAGTACTAATAGTAATCACTCTAAGACATCTCTGTTGAACTGTTTCTGTCGGTTGCCTAGAAGAATTCCCGATCATCTGTCGACTCAGGCCTTTCCGCTGCAGCAGGAAGTGAGCCACGCCAACAGGTGTGTCCGGGATGAAGCTCGCTCCGTCAGGTACTGGATGCCCTTCTCTGGCTTCCTAAAACACAGAACCACACACGAAATACATTTGGTTCAAGAAAATACATATAATACAGAAACATGAGGGTCAGACCAGGAGTACACTTTTTAAAGAATGTACTGACCAAAGCTCAACATGAACACTGGCTGTGTGAAAGAGGAACTGAACAGAAATGAACTACAGTAAACAAACAGGTGTCGATCACTTGTCCTTAGCTGTATGTTTGTCTATACTACGAAGGGTCTAAGAGAAACAATGTCTGTGTTTGTAGATGGCTATTCCTGTACTGACGCTGTGGTGGCCACATCAATAAACTCAACTTAAAAACACTGTTTAGCCACAAATCTAATTATTTACCTAAGGATTATCCATTAGGTTCAGTGTTAAACATGAAGATTAAGATTTATTTCATAAACATAAATTATTTGTGTCCCCAGATACAAAATAAGCATGCTTAAGTCAAATATTGCCTTGTAATGTTGCATTATTCGTAAAAGTAGTAAAATAGTATATTTTTATGATATACAAGTTTATAGGATGATCATATCAAATCAATTACCTATTTTTAAAAGAGAAGCTTTTTGCAAATTTGATCAAACACTTGTCATAAATGCCTTTCTACGACTGTGTGTTATTGCTCGACAAATCAATGATTTGTTTGTTTTTTGTTGGTCTGTATCATTTGTTTGAATAACTTTCTTTAATTGGCTGTTTGCTACCATTTTGTGAAGCATCTTTGAGTGTCCCGAAAAGTGCTATAAAAATAAAAGGTATTATTATTATTTTTGTGAGCCCTATGAGGTGACTAATGTTGTGATAATGGACTATATCAATGGAACTGAATGATGTATGATGGCACTGAAGGGTAATTTTAGGCATCTTCTCTGACACTTAACACAAAGTCAAGCCCCAATGAGTACCCACTTGTTGAAGAGATTGAGCCCGATGCGGTAGTGCCTCTTTCGGATGACGTCGTTGCTGAAGATGGGCGAGTCCCAGCTGTTTCGCGTCTCCTTGTGGTACGTCTGTTTGCTCAGGGTCTGCTCTCTGAGACTGTCCCGCGACGACGACTCCGAGCTACAGTTAATCGTGTCATTCGAATTGGATGTGCTGTTGATACTGTCATTGTCCCCGTCGGAAAAGTCCGACTCCGACTTGCTCTGCCGGTTCGCCGACCCGTTGATGGCCAAGTGGCTCTCCAGTTGCCGGTGGCGATGGCGTAGGGGCGCGTCATCGTCCCGCGGGGGAGCTCGAGGCGGCGGCCCGTGGGCGATGTGTTTGGGGCTCGCCTGGGAGGAAGTAACAATATGTCCATGTGGCTCGTACACAGGCGGCCTTTTGACGGACCCCCGATCGGAGCGGTCACTCAATTCGGCAGAGCTGTCACTCGGAGGTTCTATGGTCAGGAGCGGCAGGTGGTCCATTCGCAAACGCTGCTCCTGACACTCCAACGAGGGCGTGCTCCGGCAGCTCGTGTCCGTGTCGCGCCCCTCGTCCTTGGGGTCGATGGGCCAGTACTCCTGTGAAGAGTTGACCGATCGCAGTCTCAAGTCCGACTCCGTGCTCGACTGCTGCTCCCCCGACCGCAGCGCGATCGGGCGGGACATATCCTCCTCATCGATAAACAGAGTCACATCACTGTACGCCATGGCTTCATCGTGCATGCGCCCCCCTGTCCTGCGATGGGACTTGTAGGGGATTTCACGCTGCACCTCGGGACAGCCCATAGACTCGGGGTCCGGGCCTTCGTCGCCTTGAAGACTACGGCAGTTCAGTGCATCGTCTATGGATTCAGCCAAAGATTTGACCTGTCTGGAAAAGGCATCCTCTAGCTCCGTGATGGCGTCTGTGAGATCCGCCTGTTGCACAGGGTGAGCTGCCATGTTGGGCTGGTGTTGCCGGCGGTCCATGTCCCCGCACTCTTGCAGGGTGAGGGGATTGCCGTCTTCAGTCATGGATACCTGTCGGCCCTCGAAGTAGGAACTGTGAACTTTCTCTGGCCCCTCGAACGATAGCTGCATCCTCATGTTGGACAGGACGATGCGGCGGGACATGCGGTTTTCAGACATAGAGCTCCGCAAACGTTCAAAGTTCTTGTTCATCTGATACTGCCGGAACGCGGTCTGGATTGTGCGGGCGGCATGTCGTGTTATGAAGCGGCCGCCATATTTACGCTCCAGCATCTCCACCTGGGAACAGAAAACATATACAGGTTTTAGGACTATGTACAGTAGATCTTAAAATTTGGTGGTACATTTTATGCAGTTGTAATAAGATAACAAAAATCTAATAGATAAATTGTTATGATTATGCATACACAACAATCAATTTAGAGTCTGATTATGAAAATTTCGTAATCCGTAAAAACACAACTGTGTCAGATCAGAATTGTGGTTTTCACTATTTAAATATATATATCTGATAATCCCGTCTGCTCCTCCTTTACCTGCTTATCCTGTAGGTCTGCGGACAGCTCATAGCTCTCGGACAGCGATCGTGAGCGCTTGATGGCCTCCTCCTCGGCCTGTTTTCGGAGGATGGACTGCGAGTGCTGGAGCTTGGGCCGGCGGGGTCTCTGCGGGCCCGGTTGCACCCCTCCGTGGCTGTACAAGGGGCTGTCGAAACGGTCCGGGCTGATGGCTGAACCGTGCGTCACCGGGCCCTGGCTGTAGCCCGCGCCGCCGTCCAGGGAAGGGCCGCCATCATTGGGCCTGCCATCTCCCTCCACACTGTGAACACAAGGAAATAAAAAGGATTGTTATTAAAAAATGCTTGGAATTTAACATCACAGTGTGCTTAAGAGATTATCAACTAAATAATGGTAGTCCTGTCTAATCTTTCTTATAAAACTACAGTACAGAGTGAGCCACATCAAAGACAGTACAAAGCCACTAAAACCACATTTAAACTTTTAAACTAAGCATCAATAAAAGGAGTCAAGTTTCACACAAACCAAATGGCTTTTCAGACAAACTTTATGGCAAGATTGTGGTATAACAGTAAACTACAGTACTGGTAATTTCTTTTATATATAATAATAAAGCTTACCAAATTCACTGTTGTTACTCCATTATTATTCCAGAAAGGACATTTTTACAAGATTGTTTTTGACACACATTTTTCACAGAACCAAACTTTAGAATAATTATCTGTGAGTTTCAGAAAGAAGAAACCCACAGCAACCAACAAAACAAAGCAGTCCATCCCTTGAATTCACCAAAGTCACCAAATAGTCACTTACAACAGGAAGCGGTCCCATGAATATATATATATATTTTTTCAGGCTTATCATGTCTACTTTAGTTGATGTTCCTTACATTTTTTTTTTACGATCACAATGTATTGAAAGCAGCACAAAACTTCAGTCCAGATAGTACAGGAATGCAATTATAAAACACACGTAGCCTATTGGACATGAAACTGTTTTATACTATTGTAAGACGGGACCACCAAAGATATCCACAGCCAGGTTTTAGGAGTATATATTGCACATTATAAGATACAGCATGTAGAGGATGTGTAGTTACAGGACATAATATCACGATCCACTAGGACAGGGGAATATGATTAAATAGGTCATTTCTTTTTAGGCCAATTTTAGATTTAATTTAATTTTGTCTAAAAATGTCCTTCAATATTAATTTTCAGAACATAAACAACACAGACTACAACAAAAAAATAGTCTAATTTCTTCCTCCAGAATCAATACTAAACAAAAAAACATCATTTCCTGAACAGTTTAGTAGAATGATCTTGAGCTTTATCAAAAGCAGTATAAGACCAAATAGTAACATAAATAAAGTACTATTAGTTTGTTTTAAATTGTCACTTAATGCATGCCCTTTTTATTTTATATATGTTGTTTTTATCAGTGTTTTATGTTGCACCTTAACGTCAAGACAAGTTCCTATGTTTGTGAATTTTGTTCATTGACAATGGCAATAAACCCCTTCTGGTCCTGATCGTGAAAACGACAGTGTATTTTTTATTATAACTGTGGAATCGAAATCAGTCTCAGGTTTGAAATGTTTGTATTGCGGCAACACTACATTTGAAATAACTGTATCTTGGAAAATCAGATTAGTTACACAGCCATGCTATTCACAACAACTTAAACAAAACTCATTCTTTCACAATATGTAATTAAGTTTTAACCAGAGGTGCATACTTCTTGTCATTTCAGTTTAACCAAGCAATGCATCAAATTGTTACTAGAGGCCAAAACTGGCACACTCCACACAGCACCTTTGAAATAACCACTTCTCCTTAAAGGCCACCACTTATATCAAACAACCCAAAAAAAAAGCAATAACGTTACTCACTCACTCTTGCATTCGGCCGTGCTACATGACACTGCCCGCTTGCTGTGAAGAGAGCGCCGATTTTCAATAAACTGCCAACTTTTTCTCCAAATCTTGTCCACCATTCTGTCTATCTTTCTGTCAAGTTCAGTCCAGAGTACACAGGGCTCCACCAGGAAACCACTGTTTATGCCACTTCTGAGCACCAATCAGGGAGCAGGGAGAGTTGCATCATGGGACCTGCTGCCGGCTTGCCTGTTTCAATAACCGTTACAAAGTCCAGGAGAATGACAAGGCAAATAGCGTAAAGAATGTAGGAATTTAGTTGAGACGTTGAAGCATGTGGGGGTTGACTTTTCACTTTTTTATCCAGTGCTCGCAGTCTGAACTGTAGCAGACACACCCATGTGTGTACACAATCTACTTCCTTCATTACTCAGGCTCAATATCAACATACAGCCACAGTTTGACAGAGAACAGAGTGGCAATACCAATGGAAATCCGCTTCAGAGGGTGGTCAAAAGTTCACAAAGCAGATGTAATAGTGTCAATAGCTCAGTGAGAACAGGGGTGGTCTTAACTCAAACCTTAAATAGACCTAACTCGTCATTATAAGTCATAGCAACCTTTATTTAAAACTGACATGTTAAATCAAATTTTAATTCTGGGATTGCCAAATGAATATCAAGCGTTGTTTTATTGCAAGATAAGAGCAAAAAAACGACCTCCAATGCTTTGAAATTTAGTTTATCCTTTAGTCTGATAGCAAGACATTATACACTGAAGAATATAAATGCACTAGTAATGTATCTGTAGTTTGTAGATTAAGCTTGCTAAAAGTAGCCAGCTAGACTGAAAATCAGAAATAGCAAATCTCAAAAACAATAGTAGTAATAGACCTCTACAAACATGTTCTGGAATGCATGTCATCCTTGTATTAGTTCATATTTAAGTCTTCTCTCAAATGTTTAAAATGTACATTTTCAACAGTATCCAACTTTTAAAACATAATCGCAACGATAATTTAAAAAAAAAAAAAAATGTAAACTGAAAATGTTGCCCTCTGAAAATCCACAAAAACTTTCATCATATCCAAAAACCTAAGTTTAAAGTACATTTATATATTTTACTGTGCATAATTATATAAGTGTTACACCAGATTAAGACCAAAACATGCCAAAATGAAAACCCCTTAACAGAGAATACTCGGTCAATAACACAATCTACAATCTATCATTCAAATTACGTTCTCTGGAGTTTGGCTAAAAACTAATGTTTTTCAGGGCACCAAAATGTGGCTTCTATTAGTTTGATCGTTTCCTTATTAGACAGTGTACAATAGTCCAGTGTAAGATTACAGAAAGGAGGAAATTGTCACAGTTTTAGAGGAACTAGACAGTTCCTATGTGCAAACTACGCCTACATTTAGTAACACAAGCTGCACTGTACTTTTAATAGTAACTGTTCTGTCCTCTGGGGATTACACAGAGCCAAAACTGAGGTGCTTCTAACCATTCCCCTTGTGTCTTGTTTCGTTGATTCTCCTCCAAAACAGTGCAGAGAGTCTGTTTGTGATTGTGGCTGCAAAAAAGGAGAAACGGGAAACAAAGAGCTGCAGTACTTTTAGCTCTGAGGTCATGTGGCACGCTGTGAGTCAGGAAAAAGGGGGATAGAAAGAAGGACTGTTATGGATTTGAAGAGGAAAAGGCGGGAAGCGAAACAGGAAGTAGCGAGCCACGGTCCACTGAAAATAATGATTATGTAATGTTTTGTTTACAGATTGTGTCCTGATAATGGATGTTGTTGTACAGTGGAAAGAAGCCAATTTGCAGATGTAATTTGACTGGAAACTTCAACTTTTTAACCTAAAATGTCTGTTTTGTATTCTCTACTTTATAATAGCAGTAATAGTTAGTTGATGTAGGAATCTGTGGTTTGAATGAGTGGTTGGTGGTGGTGGTGGTGGTGGTGGTCGGAAGAGCTAGTAGGCATAGATTGGCTTTTCTACCTCAGGAGCAGCTGTGGCAATAGAATCTTAACCACCCACAGACTAAACTGTAGTGCTTTGGGAGACTTGTGAAGTACAATACAAATACAAGACTATTATTTGTAGATGACAATATTCTATTCTTTTGACAACTTCCAAAGTTTTTCCTACTATGGACCACTTCTAGACAAATGAGGGATTACACCAATCTTTCCTTTTGACTTTAGGTGGAAGCTACTACTCCCAAATGAGTAGAATGGTGTGTGTGAATTTGTTTGTATTTATGTTACGTCACTAGTTGTGATAATGATATAAATATTTTGCTGTGCAGCTTTTACAAACAATTTCAAAGTATGGATATGCATAGCATCAAACTGGCCCTGCATCTCTTCCATGCACTAATAGCGCATTAAGTCGGTCTGATCCATGGATAAACCCGCTGCTCAGCTGGCAGTGATTTTCAGCCAGGGTTCCAGGGGAGATTTTGGGGGCAACGTCTGCAGTAAAGCGGGTCCAATGCTCTCGTCTCCTCTCCTCTCTCGCCTTGTCCCGCTCGACACATCCTGAACAAACAGAGACCCCAGGCCCCTCGCCCAGGCCTCAGCCCCTTCCACCGGTGGGACCTGAGGGAGAAGCATTCCTCCATCCCGGAAAAGAGGAGTCACATCAGCCGCAGTTCTGGGAATAGGAGAGGGATAATGAAGTGCAGGCCGGAGCTCCACGGCCCAGACACAGAGGCACAAAGTGGAACGAGCCAGTGAGCAAATGAAGTCATGGTGAAGACAGCTAAGTCCACAAACATCCCCCTGTTTGTGTGCTCAAGCAACAGGCAGCAAGAAAAAAAAGAAATCTGAATTTCATTAAACCAAAACTAAATGACCAACACTGATGAAATACTTCCAATTCTTACTGTTCTGTATGCATATTATGTACTTTTAACCATATTTTAATGGTAATTAGCTTTCTCTAAGCTTTGACTGCCTCATAAGTGTTTGAGCAATCCTGTAGTGTCCTGCATCCAAATGTCAGTTTTCACCTACCTCCTATCTCTATCAGTTGGCCACTAAAAAACAACAAATACAAATCTGCTGCTTGAGTTGATCTACATATGTTAAAGTTTATTGCCAGCTTCCAAAAGCATTGCATGACTGGGTGATATGGCCTCATATTGACATATCTCAATTACATTTTTTTATACTTAAATATAAAAATATAATAAAAATATGAAAAATATACTATAAATTGCAGTTCTAGCTCAGGCTGAATGGCTCAAAAGTAGAAATAAAAAGGCATCGTTGACATCAAATGTAGTGTAAACAAGAAGGCTGCGTTCAATAGCTGCCACTCTTTGTCAAACAATGCAGGTTTATATTTTCGATGATATAATTTAACGTTTTGGCCAATCAGTCAGACATTAGCGAAGAAGTCTAACCCTAACCGTTTGAGGTAGTGAGCTGAAAGCAATATAAACTCATCTTTTTAAGCTCTTTAAAAAAACAACAACGCTATATTCACCACACCGTTCACTCATGGAAGGGTCGATATGTCAATGGTTTTACAATTCATGCAGTACATGCCTTTTATTCTAGCCAATGTAGACTAAAACCAAATGTGATTGTAATACCAGCCTCATCATCAGTAGGCCTCATCCATGCCCCCTGTAATGTTATTTCCTGTCCTGAAGGAAGAAAAGGAAACCTGATGCCTTGTCAGTCTATAGTGCAGCACCGGTTCGACACTAATGCTTCTGGTGTACACGCTTTAGCAGAATTTCCTACCTCAAGGCATCTCTATTATGTAAACACCGACAGCAAAACGACCACACAGGTACCATAGCGTTACCTCACATGACCTGACGATCGAAACATAAACACATAAAGTGCGTACCATTGGCACTTTATGGGTAATGGATTTCTCAGGTGAAACGTTATGTTGATGAACCCGTAGTAATAAAAACGCTACCACATATTGCGTTTTTATGACTGAGGGTCCGCAGTTTGCTATAAAATGAGCCCAAGCAGCTTGTGATTTACAGCTGCAGTGAGGAGAGATGCCCCGGCCGGCAGACGGAGTCACTGTGGGAGATAGGAGTCATCCCGAGTCTCGTAAGACAAACAACTGTAGCTGGAAACGTTTGGGCTGATGTGTGTAAAAATAAATGCAGAACTGGAAAGAAAATATCTAGTCACAGTTCTTGCTCACGATAAGGAAGTGTCACTCGCTTATGATTTTACACGCAGTACTTTTCTCTCTTCATGTCCCAAGACTGATTTTACCACCTTAATCTTCAGTCTAAATTCAAGTGACATTAAAAGTGCAATATGTAACTTTTCTGTTATTGTTATTGCTTTGTCTGGAAAGTGTCTGGAAAGTTGAATGGCGTTAAATATGCGTGTATATCTTGTGTTTATTCAATTACCGGTGTTTTGTTGCAAAAAGTACCTTAAAAACCTGCTTTCTATGACATTCTGTGGGGTAAGTCTAAAACCACACTGTGAAATACTGTATTCTAAACAAAGTAATAGCATCTCCATGGAGACAAGATGGTGGCGGACCCTACAGAAATGACATAGAGCTCCTTTAAGGCTAAGGATCATTTACATTACATTACTAACACTTGAATGAGATTTGTGGTTTGAGATTGTTCATTTAATAGATTCAATCTCATCAACTGTCGGCAAGAACCCAGACTGAGGCAACAAATGAACCCATTTTCAAGGGTCAAGAAAACTCTTGTGTTGAAGGAAATGAATGCAATATAAACACATCAATCAGACTAGTACTTTATTATAAATTATTATCAAGAAAAAAACTTCTCAAACCGAAAAAGTTGGTTTATTAAATCTGAAAATGCAAACTCATTGATACTATGCATAAAATGTAAAGATCTCATTCAAAAACTGGACTTTATGTTCTTTTGCCTGTTCACATCTGTAAAAACAAAGATGGAGCACACTCAAGAATACTTTTGCAAGTATTGTAAACACAGCTGAAATTACCACACTTTACTGCACAACCAACCAATTAGATGCCTCTTGTAAAACTCCTCAGCCTAATTCTGTCAGCATCACTGTGCCCTCTTTTCACCGCCTCATCACGCCTCCAACTAACAACAAACAACATGTCACTCTCATTATCTTCTGCTAATGCATAATTTAAATGTTGCTTCTCTGCACCTGCCCTTGAAACTAGGGAATAAAAGCCCCGTCAAATCTACAGCGCAGTAAAGTCGGCCCAGAGACACGCCACAGGAATGCCCTTCAGCCCGGCAGCCGATGAGGGGCGGGCTCACAATCCGACTCCTACCACCGTACAGTAAGACTAAACACGCCATAATAGCACTTGGCTGGCATACAGTGACTCAGAATGGGGGACTGGTTTCCACTGAAATGAATTAACATTGATGAGTTAGCCTGGTTTTGGGTTACCGGCTGCTCTCATTGTCTAAACTTGGATTAGTAGGTGTTTGCTTTCCATAAACACACTAAGCAAGTCTTACCTCTGTTTAATAAACATCTTAAGCTCCAGGAAAAGATGAAAGACATGCGTTGCAAGGTAGAAACCAAAAAACAAGCTAAGAAAGTATGCCATTTCAACACACCATACAAGTTTTACGTTGCAAAATTTGTGCTAATCTCATTCGTGCATTAATAAAGAAGACTACAATCAGTAAGGCAACATCATGTATTTTTGCAATTATGATGTAATTCAAACTCATGCACTTTGTGGGTTATGGTCGGGGTATAATTTATGTTCTCTGTATTCGACCCATTCATCAAAGTTATGTTAATGGCACCAATCCAAAACTAATTTCCAGTCGGGCTCCTTAAGTCTATTCTAACTTTTGAACTGGAAGCATTCTTTTTTCTCCCCCCAAATACTGTACATAACCTATTGGTCAGCCTTTGATTAGCTTCAAAAATCCCACGAGGAATGTCCACAAAGTGCACACACAAAGTGCCTTTCACCTTTACAGTCTTTACTGTCCTTACCATCCGTTCAGGGAAAGCCCGAGCTCCAGCAGCGAATGGGTCTTCTCCGAGTTGCACTGCAAACACCACATGCTGGACGCTGCTGACAGGACCACGGACTTCCAAACATTAGAACAACTCCCGAACTTTCACTCCGTTCCCAATCGGACAGAATTCCCAAATCCCCAAACACCGCCCGCCATTCTTCTCCCGGTCCCCGTGCTTCGGCTGCCTACAAACCATTTCGGGGCATGGTCTAAAAGAGGCTGTAATTTCTGACAAGTATATGAGCGCTTTTCTTCCTCTGACTGTCTGCAGTCCCAGCCGGGCTCCGAAACAGGAAAGGAGGGGGAGGAGGCTGGGAAAGAGAGGAGAGAGAGGGCTGCTTCTGCTATAGGACATGGGGAAAATTATGGAAAAGGGGCGGCGTGCAAAGAAGAGAAGGACTTCAAGAGTATGGGAGAGCTGGAAGACATCAGGAATTGTGAGAGGGGAAAATGGTAGGGAAAAAAGGACACGTTCTCAGATCCTATAGAACACAAGTAATGGCATCAAATCTGACTTCTCAAAATGATCACGATCTCATGGAAGAAATAACAGTTTCCCAAAAAATTTATGTTTATAAAATGTAAAATGTAATTCATGAACCGTTTCTAAAAAAATATGTAATGAATTGAGTTAGAAAATGTATCAAGCTGTGTATTTGTTGTTGCGCTCCCTTTAAATTTGAATAGCACGTTGGGATTTGAAAATGTATTTCATCTCGAATATACAATCTCTCTTTTCTCAGTCATTTTGCAAATACATTGGATTTCCTTTCAGATACAACCCCCATTCAATTTGTCTGGGTCCAAATAAAGTTGAGACGGTACAAAGTATTGCAATCAATACTGTACTTTTTACTCCCTCGTATCTCAATGTACTAGGAAAACAATTACGAATGCGAGAAAGCCAATATCGTTTGAACTACAACTACATCTGTTATCTATTTATAAACGGAAGAAAAGCTTTTAGCAAATGCTCGAATGTACTTCTATTAATAGTGCCTTTCAGGGCTAAAATGCCACCAGCGAGATAGACTATGAGACGAGTAACAACGGGGAATTTTCACGGACTTTTGAGGTCGGGGTTATTTACTATACCAGAAATACCCTTTAATTTAGCCCATTTTGAATCAGCGATGTTTAAAAACCCCACATTCCCATAGACAACATTGCCCTGGCCTTGTGGACTTCAAAAGTTGTTGTTGGGACGTTCAGCAGACTAATCACCCCTCAGAGAGAAGGGGGTTGGGGTAAAGTGCCCAGGAGTCCAAGGTATTTTCTATAATGACAACAGGCACAGGAAACACAGGCCAATGACTCCCACATGGTATGGCTGCGAGGGACACCACTCATTTACACACCGACGTCTAATTACAGGAGGTTAGTCAAGAAATAATCACCTAGAATTGGGCTGTTTTCATCCCGAGACGTCAACTACAGTAAGAGAAAAGTCACTGAATGTTACAGGGCGATGACAGTATCTCGTGCAGAGCAGCTGTTGAAAACGCACAGCGACATGTGATTCATTCGTAGCCGACGGTACAAATTGACTCATGATTTTCCAACAATGCTACTTCTGTCTTCAAGTTGTTTCGCGTGAACTTTTAAAAGAAGACGCTTTATGCTTTTGACTACGCAACTACGGTGTTATAGTTAATATCTATGACGAATCTGAATCGTTATTTTACATTTTGAACATTTTACGTCACAATGCTGATCTAAAATGCCTTGATTAAAGCATGCAGGAGAATAGCGATCACTCAAACATGCATAAACCACTTCGGTTAATCGATAATCGTGATTATTCATGTCACAATTTAATCTTAACTTGAAAAAATATATATTCGTGAGGATCCGAGGCAGCAGCTTTGAGTAATGTCTGTTTAATGTTTATACTAAATGTCATGAAACTTGCAAAGAATAGTCTGCCTATCTAAACTTACAACCTAAATACAACTTTAAGTGAGTTAATGGTGAGAATAAGCCACTTGAAAGCACTTTGAAGTTGATTGTTGCATAATATGTCTCCTTTTAAAGTGAATTTATATCAATTTCTGAGTTAAACCTCCCTCCAAACATGCAACTATGTACTTTTAATACATTTCTAAGTCAGAAGTTTGTTAGTGGGACAAAGGAAAGCCTGAAAGTAAGCAAGATAATTAAAAAGCAATGGTATGTTGGTTTATAACATTATTTTTATTTATTTTTTTAATTTTACGGACAAGACAATACAAGGCAATAATTGAAGTTAGGACTTTTCAGGTGTGTCCCCGTTATGCTAGTCCAAGACCATCATAAACAGATTCGGTGAGCATCTACTGTCAATCCAAAAGCAAAAGCTGAAAGGAAAGTCGGCCGTTGCGCTCTTTTCAAAGCTACTGCTGATTAATTCGTTATGAGCCATAGGGGCTGCATCATTTTACCATTAGCCCTGGTGGAACAACGTGATGATGAACTCCAGATATAGCAGTAAAAGTGTGCATGCACGATGGCGGGAGGGCCAATGCAATGCCCCGCGTTTGTCTGCCGAGCGTTACTGTAGTGGGTTTTGGAGTGATGTCATTGAGAATTCCAAGCAGAGGCCCACTTTCTCCTCCGTTCTCATAAAACGCCATTTCTTCAACTCGATGCATATGGTCCCCCCCCCTTCCTCCTCTACCTTTCCTCTTCTCCTTCTGTTCTTGAAAAAAAAAAAAGAGTCAAGAAACTTCCAACTCGGAGAGAGGCCAAAGAGGCATCCGCAGGTCAGATCCGTGTGCTTATCCAGCGCATTCCCACACACTTGGAGACAATCGGAAACCTGAGTGTTCAAGTTGCGACTCCCAGTGCAACAAGACAGCGGCGGATATGAAAGGGGAAAGGGATATCTTCCTGGAAGCGTGGCCACAAGGTTTTGAGAAGATCCAACTTGATATGACATCATTACTCTTCCTCCCCCCTCCCCTCCTCCCCCCCCTCTCCCGCTTACAAAAGTCCCAAACTCCGTCCGGCGCAGAAAGTCAAAAGAGAAAAAGAGAGTGTGGTCTGGAAACAATTAGAAAGGAGTGATGTCATAGTTTTATACCAAATTAGATGGAGAGGCTGGAGGTAGCTTTGCGAACACTGCCGACATTGTGAAGGGGAAATAAAAGGGCGTTTTTGGCGGTAAAATGGCAGGAACAACGGATTTAGCGCACATGGTACCTGGCGTGCAGTCACGAAAAAGGAAATTGGGACGCTGCGTTACATAAGTAAAACGGAATTCAAAACGATTGAAAAGCTTTTATTCTGAATGTTTGACCTTTCATTTTTGTGTATGGTTCATGTTCACGCAAATATCGCTTTTTACACAGTTGTGACAAGAGCAAAAAAAAAAAAAAGAAGCTAAAAAAAACCCTGATAAATCACCATTGTGTTGAGTTTTGTAGTGTGTGAGTGTAACTTAATGGATTCAAATGTATGGTGCCACTGAATGGGTTTTTAACAGCTTTAAAATTGCCATAAAGTTGAACATTTTACTTTTAATGACCTGTCACTCCAGCTCAATGTAATGTTTGTTTGTTTTTTGCTTGTTTTTTGAGCAAAACAACGGAATTCTGTTTTTCATTTCATCTCTCATATCGTCCCTACTTTTCGAACAAAACTTGCAGCATGCACAGTTTACTGCACACTGACAGCAGATGTACGAACACTGCTGAAATGAGCCTAATTAAAGGATTTGGGGCGTGCACTCGTCACTTCCTGCAGAAAGTAAAACGCCGGAGTTGATCTGTTGAATGTGGTGGTCCGTGGGGATCCATCAAAGATCATCAGAGGAAAGAGACTTCATACATATATCCCGTTACAGTCTGCATAGAACCATCTGTATTGAGACATCTGATATGAGTTTGAAAGACAAAACATCATTGAACGAAACGATTTTTTGGGGGGTTTTGGGATTGGAAGGCGACGGCATCACGCACTAAAATCCTCTGTGTATTTGCTAAGTGTTGTTCAGAGCGCCACCTGTCTTGCTCTAGGCCATGACCATCACATTTGGCCTTTAGGCTTGTTTTTTGGGTGGAGTTTTTCTGACTTGTTCTCTCCAATGTTTGCATGGTTTTTCCATCGGCTTCCTTGGCACATTCCTGGCACATATGCTCGTCAGGTGGGGCGTGGATGAAATTATGAAAAAAAGAGGTGTTGACCCGTCTTGTGCCTTTTGGCGATCTAAAGCTAAAATGCGTGGGAGGACATGAGGAAAACGCCACCCTTTTGATGAGAGCCTGTAACCACATGTTTGGGCTTCTGGCTGTGCACAACAGAAACTTTGCTTTATAAAAACAGGGAATTATGTTATGCCACTGGTTCTCAAACAGCAGTACGCGGACCAATAGAGGCTACTGGGATTCACGAGTCCAGTTTAGACCTTGTTTGAACAGGTTTCTTTAAAGTTGGAGGGGTCTGCCACTTGCTTGTCCCCATGGAGACGTCATTGCTTTGCCTGGAATCTTCCGCAGTATGTATCTTTTAAGCATTTAATCAAGTACTGATATTTTAGCTAAAAACAAAATCAAAACTGGTAATGAACTTAATAATGAACACATTTGATACGTTTGATAAGAATGACTCAAACTCCTAAATTAAATAGTAACTAAGCCTGAATCCTGCTTCAGAAACTGTCTTCATTATGAATTAAGTTTGTTCATGCTTTATTAAGGCTAATTAAGGTGTAGTTATTTGAACGTGGTGCAAAAACATACATTCTTTCTGCATCTCAAAAGTTACAGAGTGCACCTTTAAGATTAGATATTTTGTTCCGTAGTTTAGTTCCTCTTATTGAGATACATGGCTAATGAGTTAATTTGGTCCGGGGTCAGTCCGGGTTCAGTCCGGGTTCAGTCCGGGTTCAGTCCGGGTTCAGTCCGGGTTCAGTCCCGGATTCAGTCCCGGATTCAGTCCCGGATTCAGTCCCGGATTCAGTCCCGGATTCAGTCCCGGATTCAGTCCCAGATTCAGTCTGGGTTTAGTGCTTTTGTCGCAGAATGTGTGGTTTGCTTCTGGTTTGTCCAATAGTTCTAAAACAGAAGACAATAACCCACAAGGCTAAACTGGTTCTGTGTTTAGTTTTAGACCTGGTTTAGTTCTGATTTAGGACTGAGTTAGTACTGGTTTTGTCCTATATGAGGGTTCTGGTTTAGTGCTGATTATAATTTTGTTTTCCATCTCATTCTGTAAAAGCTGTTTGTCTTGGTTTCGACATGGTTCAATTCTGATTTAATCCTGGTTAGGTTCGTCCTGGTTTATACCATAAGAGCGTTTTTATCTGACAATGGTAGCTTTTCCACATGTGACTTTCCCATTTATTTTCCACCATTTCCACCCTTGCACCTCTTTCCCATCTCCCTGAAGCCCCTCCCCTCACAATCACACACTCCAAACACAATTTACTGCCGCTAAAAATAGTCCCATGTGTGATGACACTGTGGTAAACACTATGAAGGGGGAGGACAGTGTGCACAATAAGGCTGGTTAGTATGGGAGAATGGGCTCTGAATGCTGATCGCAACTCATTATCCTTTGGTGACACGACTGAAATTTAAGGTCACATAGAAACGAGTGGGAGACTTGGCAGTGTAAATCTGGTGGGCACACGATTGGGGCAATACACAAATGACAATATAAAAATACCCGTAGTGGTCAGCGTGGTCAGGGAAGCACGACAGAGCTGCCAGATGAACAAAACAGATCGTCAAGGCAAAGGCAAAGGCGTGACACTTGAAGGGAGAGCGCCGCCTGTTGGTTGGAAACGACAGTGCTTCTGAGTGAAGCTGGCAAAGGTCACACTTGTGGAAGCGGCGTCTTTCAAAAGGGCAGAAATGTGTGTAGGCGGCTGTGATTGTGACGGTCAGAGGGTGGGGGTTGGTGGTTGGTGGTGACGAGGGCTATTTGAGGACGTTTTGCACCTGTCTGAAGCCGTGGCGTCCTATGCACAAGTCTGGAAGCTCCAAAATAGCCAAGAGTGTTTGATGTGGCTGATTCATGGTGGCTAATGTTTTGACATTTAGTGCAGTCAGTGTAGCACATGTTCTGACAACTCTTGACTGGTCTTTGAAATGGCACACTGTAGTGGAGTATAAAGTGACCAAACACAGATTGAAGGGAGGCAACGTACAAAAAATACATCTTTTTTAGATGATCTCCATAGCAATGTTCAGAGGATATCTTCACAATGCACGGAGAATGCGCCAAAATGTGTCCGTAAATGTCTTGGTTGAGGTTCAAGTATCACACACAACAAAAACGATCATAAAAATAACCACAAAAGTGCAGAAATATCACTTTATACTCTTGGGAGATAATACTAGACATTTTGGTCTCTTTTTGAACTAATTTCAATGACGATTTACTCGATATTTTAATAACAATAACAGTGATAATTTTGGTATATGTATCCCACCTAACTGACTTAACGCTAACACTAATACACTACTACTAGAAATATATCCTGGCCTAGGAAAAATGGTAACACTAAAGTGACATGTGACTTCCTGGATTAGTGAATTACAAGTCTAACTGCAAATTTATGACTTCATGTCATATTCATGTAAACGTGTCATTATAAAGACTGTACCTACATCCAATATTCATCACACGGCATAAGAACAGTATTTTTCATTTTCATTCTTATTTTCTGAAGTCATCTGCTTTCGCTATGGCAACCAAATTTCCAAATTTCCCATTGCAAGTTTGTAAGCATATTAGGGGTGGGTGATATTGTATCTCCATAACGATATTCAGATGATATGAGACATGTCGTTAAACGTATTAACGTATGTGAGTTTTGATGATCAGACAAATGTGAAATGTCCTTAAGTAGAAAAATTACAAACGTGCAGAAATATCACTTTATACCCTTATTGGAAAGATTACAACCAAACTTTTTGTTACTTGTTATTAGTTAATTTACTGAAACAGGAACAGTGCACAATACACAGTAACAGGAGAGATGCACCAGGTACTATAACCAATATACTTGATATTCAAATTGTCCATAGCATCAAAACTCAATTCATGATATTTCCTAAATTTCAAAATAATGCCCACCTTTAAAACGACATTCATAACAGCTTGACAGCATAATGTGATTTAATTGGAGAAACTGTCTCAGAATATAAAAAAAATATGAAAAATGGAGAAGAGTTTGGTAAATACATGTGATACAGGGCCCGATTTAAACACAGTGACTATTGTATTATACAGTATTTGTTTATTTAATTTAGGATTATGACAGAAACAAAGCCTTTTTGATGAGCGCAAAATCCTGATTTATAGGTTATAAATACGGACAGAAATGTTGACGTCAATGTTTTTTTGCAGCTCAAATACTAATTTAAGACTAGAAAAGTATATGCTTTCCATTTTTTTAGATAGAAAACAAAACCAACTGGCAACTATAATCTGTGAAATCAAAATGCTTTTTTTCATCGTTAAAAAGTCCTAAAACCATTCATATTTAAATCTGATGTCCATTAATCATTAGTGTAGAGTGTCATCAAATCATGTACTATGCACTTAATAAGATTCTTGCAGTTTGTCTTTACTTAGCTGGGTTTAAAGGGCGGAAACTTGTAGCCGTGTGGTTGAAATCGTGTCGACATTTCCACCAGCTGACATTTGTGGTGTGGCGCTGTCAGCCAGCAGGTGCAGTCTTTGCAAAGACACTTACTCAAGACAAGAAATGCATACAAAAATGTCGAAATGTTTATGTGTTTCTATGCCAATTACCTTCATGTCATGCCTCCCTGTTTTTCTTTTGGTCAGTTTTGTTCAATATGTAAAAAACGTCATATTTGACCGATATTTTGTTGTCGTTCATGGCCGAAGCCGATACGATCGTTTAGAATTCAGAGAAAAGAAAATGTAGGGCCCATTTGGATAATTTTCAGCAAATAATATCATTTAAATTTACAACAAACTCATCCACAAACTGGATAAGAGAGTAGTGTAATCACGTTTTGTGCTGAACCCTCTTCTCACTAAAGTGTTCGAATAAAGCGTCACGCATGTTCTTTAGGCAGCTAGTTGGCTCAAATTTAAAAAATCATCTAGTGCTGGAGATTTAAGGCTGATCGCCACTAAAAGGTGCAAAAATTGGGCCTCAATTAAGTCATTTTTAGTGCACTGAGAAGCTGACACATTTTAAAAACTGTCAATTAGCAAACATGTAAAGGATGCAAACTTCTGTACACATATTTGTCTTGCATTTTATTTATTACAAGTGTGTTTATTGCTCTAAAATACCTTGAAAAACTCGCCTCGCCGTGCTTGCCTCTCCACAGACACAATTTGGATCTTTGCCTGTTGGCGCTATCTGCTTATCTGCTGTGAGATGAATAAGTTTAATGCTGTGGAACATCCAATAACATTTCTATGGAAAAACGCAGAGCACCTTATAGAAACCATGGTACATTTTCAATCTGTTTAGAACTTTGACTTTTGGATGCTGGTTGTTTTTCTTTCCCTAGGTTAAATGAATGCTACACTTACATCTGCTGCGACTCTACAGAGGGCCGCATTGAGGAAGACCTGGCGGTTGTAGTCCGTCCTGGCACAGTCATTGTTTACCTTGGCAGTCCACGTACGGCCAGTATTTTGTGCATTTCAGTCCACCACGCCACGTTACAGCTATGGAAATCTCTTCACCGACAACCATAAGACTGCTAAATGATCTGTCGCTGGCAAAGACAATCTGCAGATATACTGACGCTGTCAGCTGTGATTCCCGAACAGTAAAAATCATTTATTTTCAGGGCAGCTGGAAGTAACAGTGTGAGATGTGTTTCATTTTAATGGGCCTCATTAGTGTGACAGTGATAGAGACATCCAGGAAACAAATGTTATTTCAGGGGAGAGAGCCAGAACGCAGAGGAACATATTCACATGTGGATACAAGGGGGGCTGTCAGGCAGAAATGACAGCATCATCACCGCATGTGTCTCACTTCTGCTCACTTCATCTGTACTGTTACAAAAAGGATGTTAGTTATATAATAGTGCCACTGCTGCTTAGGCCCGTCAAAATAATTACTATGTCGACTTATCGTTCAATAAATAATAGCTGGAACACTATATCTGGAGCTGAACATTTATTGTGTGTACTTACTCTTTACGCTAGTGGGGATTTTTTGTAATTCTTTGTAGTGCAATAAGATTTGAGCTGAAGAGAGTGAGCTGAGTAAATCCTGTGACTCATTAAATACTAACTAAAGTGTTTTATTTGGCTTTGTACTTGTTGAAGCTCATGTTTTTTTTAACAATATTGTACATTTGCTTTAGAGCAATCGTGCCAGTAATATTATAGTTTATTGTGATATATTTCAGCAGCAATGTGTCGTAATTCAAAATGTGTTTTTAACTCATTGTAACTTCTACTGCTGCCGCTGTGGCAACTACTAAACTTGAGCAAGTGTTCAACTTCTATCTGTAAAGTTGGTAGTTCAAATCAAGACACTTCACCCATGTTGTGTGTAGGTCTGAGTACCTTTTGATTTTGGGTACCAGTACTTGAACGGTACCTTGTTTGAAGTACCAATATCTAAATTATACTTTTTCCTGCTCCCTTTAAACAGTAACCGGCTTTTGTTGTGCTTGTGAGTAGGTCAGCAGAAGGTCATCAATGTGGCGACAAATTATGGTAATGAATATTGACAACGGTAAAGTGCTTTGACAAGTAAAGCATTATCATCTTGAGCCGTTAATATGTTCTACATTATTTCAATTCTACTGCACACTACAATGCTCTTACTACTAGTACTAGTACATTCAACTCATTTTCACCAACACCGAGCATGCTGAAGTCGCCCATACAAAAAACAAGTTCACGCTGGATTAGTAATGAGATCCACTCCATTCAAACATTTATAGAACCACAGCTGAAAGGCCCTCAACAATGACGCGCGTAATTAAGAAAATTAATTATTGACATCTCGCTTCGTCGCCCTTCTTTGCAAACTGCAGCGCTGCCTTTGGACACATCCGCAAAAACACAACCCAGTGCCTCTCGAAATCACCAGAATTACCCCCAATAAGAAATGGGAAGCTATCAATCACAAGCACAAAAGCGGAGGAGATAAGGCGGCCATCTTCCTTCCACCCGCAAAGACAACAGGGGAAGTTTTTGTACGGGGCAGGTCAGGAGAGTGCTGAGGACTGGATTTGTGTCGACATATTCCAGTGGAGCAGCATATCCTGAGTACGCAAGTTCCATTCATACCACGTCTCCGCAAACCTACAGAGGTGCAAGTCAGCAGATATGGGACATTTTTGGGCACAGCGGGCAGGACGTGGGCTTGATAAGATTGATAGCTACATTCATGCAATAACAACAGCTATAGTAGTTTCTCAGAAGCAATCGTCTATTTAGTGTAAACAAGGTGGCCACTTTTAAAAAATAGCAAAGGTTAACCCCGCAGTAGGGCTGAACAGGTTTGGAAGAATATCCCACTGCTATTTTTCTTACAAGCATTGTGATTGAACAGAATCCTACTATTGAAACATTTGCAAATCTAATCGCAAAGTCCACATTTTAAACTTGCCAGGAGCTTTAACATTTGAGAGAACACTAAAATATGAACTGCTAAACCTGATACAAGGATCACATGCATTTCAGAACATGACTGTAGAGAAGCTAGTGGTCTGGACCCAAAATCCAGGGTCCAAACTAGACTCTGTGAATTATAATGACAAGTAAACTGTGTCTTGTATTTAAGTATTTTAAGATGATGACTGTTCTAAAACATCTGTATTAACCATAAAACACTTTTATTTATCCTTATAAAACAGTAGTGTTTCGTGTAAGAGAAAAATGGGTGAGTCACAAAGTATATACTGGTAAAATTGTCTATTATTGCATTGTCGGCCATCGATGCAACTGCTGTTTTTTGGGCGTTACAAAAATCTGTTTCATTGAATTGAAAATAGGGGTCGCTGGGAGGAAAAGGTTGGAAACCAGGAGTCTTAACTACAGGGTTAGCAGGTTTTATTCATGATTAGACACACTATTTTGTTGTTTGTAGAGGAAATTGGGCCACTCAAATAATTGCAGTCTTTGCCAATTATGACCATTCAAATTGTGATTTGATGACATTTCTTGCAGCTCTACCAAGCAGACAACTCAATGCAATCACTTTACTATGTGAAAGGAGCATGGGTCTGGATATATGAGCAGCAGCACTGCATAGTTTAATAACCAGAAAGCACTATCCATGTTAAAGCTCTCAAGGCAAACCTGGCAAAGATGTACAACAATGATGAAAGTGCACTGTGTAACATTTCTGGTGGAGGGTCCACTCTTGTCTCCATGGAGATTCCACATTACATTCAACATAGCTATCATTTTTCTTACTTTGAGCGGTTGCCTCACAGCAAATAACATCTCCAAGGAGACAAATGTATCTTCCACCAGAAAAGTTAGTGCGTCTTAAAATAACTAGAGCTGTTGTCCTTAAGTCGATTAATTGGTCGCCAGCTGAACATTTTGTAGAGTTGAGTAATTATTTTATTTAGATTATTGATTTGTCCGGAACAACAGTAGAAAGGAGAAAGCATGGAGTGAGCAAATTGAGTATATGGATGTAAATCATGAGTTTAATCGGTCTTTTACATGTTTCCCAGTATGTTTCTCTATATATATATTTTTTCAGACACTGGGTCAGAGCATCGAGATATGGAACATTTTTGAGAGTTTTGCCAGTTTCACACCGCTGTCCCTTTCAGTCAACTTATCGATCAGCAGGGCATGTCTTTCATCGAGCAACAATGTCTTTCGTCGATTACAGCCCTGAACAGAACATGTTTAAAATGTGTATGATCTTGTAGCTGCATAAATTGTTTGAATATAATGATAACTCAAAGTAACTGTAAAATAACAAAAACATTTCCCTGTACTTTCATCTTAACATCTAAAAGGAGTTGATCCCTTATAAAACAAACTTTAATATTGTGCAGGAGCCTCTAAGGTCTGCAACTGAGACAGTGCCAAGTCTTTAGACGCAAACAGGGTTATGGGGGAATGTATAGATTAATTCCCATCACTTGACAAACTACCTGACTGGGGCTAATGCTGTTTGCTCTCCATTTAATTTACACAAAACAAAGGCTTCTTGAATGATTTGGAAGAAGCATTGGAACTCAATAAGTGCACATTCCCTTTAGGGCCAGGAGACGGATGTGCATCAGCGTTAAAAGGAAGAAGCTCGCAAAAGCGGGCCTCTGACTGGTCCAGGGGTGGAATAAAACAAAAGAATGAATTTCTGTTCCTTCTGAAGAATTGCCCTCAGACGTGTCGTAAATTTGGACGATAGCTCCGCCGCATCCTCTGAAGTTAATGCACACTCCGTGCAGCTTACCGCTTTATTGACAGAGGAAATCCAGGCTGCAAGACGTCGATTACATACGAGAAGTGCGTGGGACGACGGCTCTTTGTGCAGGCATTTAAGAGCAGCTCTTCAATCAAAAACATTATGCAAACTTCTCCAAATGAAGTTTGATGAAAATAAAGTGTCTCGCAAAGTGTAAACTACATAGATACTAGTAATGCAAGTAAAACGATATAATATCAGTTGAAGTAATAATATATATTTTTGTATTTATTTTATTTTATTAACCTTTATTTAATCATTTAAAATCAGAATCAGAATCAGAAAGAGTTTATTGCCATTGTCAATGAACAAAATTCAAAAACGTAGGAACTTGTCTCGGCCTTAAGGTGCAACATAAAACACTGAGCAATAATAAAACAACATATATTCAATCAAAAAAGGGCATGTATTAAGAAACAATTTAAAATTACTATACAATAAAAATAAAAATAGGCATTTCTATGTACACAAGAGTTACACCCATGGAGAATGAAACCTGTTTTTCAAGGGGGGACCTGGGACAAAATGAAAAAATAGTAAGTAAGTAGTAGTAATAGTAGAGATTGGTTTAGCATGTTTTTTATCGTATGCATCATTGAGTGACTGCGATGGAATGCAGTAATATGCTTTCAATCATATACTGCCCTAATAACAGTTCTCACGTCTCTGATACTGTGCAAATGCATCAGAACAAAGGCATATGTTCATCTTTGCCTGACGTCTAAATTAAATCAAATACATCAAGTTCTTTTATGGACTTGGCTATAATTATGATTTCAATAACAGTATAGTCTTTACAATTTAGTCTCAGGTGGTAACTATAGGTAAACACTTCAGTAGAGGCCCGTCATGATAATTACTTGAATTATCGATCAGTAAATAATAGCAGGAACAATAATTTTTCGGGGGATTTTTTTTTGTAAAACGACAAGATTTGAATTGTAAAGGGTCAAATAAGTAACGTCTTTTACCATCACAGAGACTGAATAAGTACTTTAGGTGATTCATTCTGCCATTTATTGATTGCAGCTCATGTTTACAGGCTTTAGGTTTGATTGTATAAGTGGCAAAAAGTAATTTCAACATATTCCCCATTACTTGCTGTGATGTGATATATATGTGACTATGATATTTTCCTGAAGCAATATATGGCACTTCCGAAATGTATTCAGTATGAAGTCTTTGTTTGCTCTACCATGAAATTGTAACCTGGCAACGTCCTGTCCCGGGACACCACACAACCAAACATGTGACTTGTTCCAGTGCATGGACGGGGAATGCATCAGTACAGTGCACCTCTTTCTTCTCGATTTTGTTGTAGATTTTGTGCCGTTTGCTTAGCGAGTCCGTCTCATGCTCTGTGCATCCGACAGGCCCTAATGATGGCCCCCGTTGCACAGCCCATTCATTCTCCACAGGTCTAATTAGAACAGCGTACGGCAAACAGCAATTACAGCCGCTTCCATACGTTTCATTGAAAAGACGTCGATGTGAAGTTTGACAGTCGGTCGCTCACAAAAGAGACCGAACACAGAGGACACGTGAAAAGTCTGAACGTCTGTATAGCGAAGAGAGGAGAAAAGACAATCCAGCAGTTCTTTGTTGAGCTCCAGATGACACTATGCATCAACGTGACTCTGATGTCAGGCCAGAGACAGCATGCATTGGCACACAATGATACAGATACATTAGGGTTGTCAAAAATACCCGGATAACAAATGCTATAGAAACAAACTAATTTGACATTTCCCCATTAGTTGTAAAATGAGTTTGATCAGAAAGACCACGTGGTAATATTAAAGAAATTATTCCATTGTCAGTTTTTTATTATCATTGTGGTATAGAAATTGGTATCGAGTATCAATCCCTTTCCGTGTTATCGAAATAGAGCTACACACTTCAATTCAATTCAAATCAATTCACTGCATCTTTCCATTGCTTATTTATATTACTTCTTGCCCTGCCAAGAAGAAACACCATTTACAATAAATTGAGATTAGTTGTGATAGTGTAAGAACTTTTTAATTCAATAATCAAATATGTACTGTAAAGTAGGGCTGTGCAATAAATAAATACAAATGGCTTTCAGCATTTATTTCACAGTTATACTCAAGACATACTTTTAATCAGTGCCATTTTAAACACAAAAATAGCCAAAGTGCAAACTCTTTCCCACATAACATACTTTTACAGACGGAGGACGACGACAGACAAGACATGACAAAATCTCAATCTTGATTAATATCCGATTAATTGCCCAGTCCCACTCATAAGGTCTTTAATACTTTTTTTTTTTTTTTGACAAAGAGATTGAAATGTTTAAAGTTATACTTTTTTTTTTTTTTTGACAAAGAGATTGAAATGTTTAAAGTTGTCATCAGCAGAACTGTCCTGATGCGGTCCACAAAGTTACAACAACATGCGAAAAGCAGCAGCAGCAGCTACCAATCAACAAAAACAAGTTATTATTTACAGTGCATCAAACCTGTCAGGGAGCTAATCAGTCAAATCAAAACCTGCCAAATCGTGTTGCGCCTCTGAACATCGATCGACATCTGCTTTCCACGGTATATTTTACTTGTGAGAAACATGTTCCATACCTTAACACGGACTCCCCACAGTGATGTTTACACACACAAGCCTCCAGCCGAGCTTCTGTGACTGCTCTCCTCATCAGCACATTCTCACTAAACGTCAATGGAAGACAAGCTCCTCCCCTTTCACATCAGCTGTCCCACCCGCCCTTTACCCCCCCCCATCACCATCGCTGGCCCCGCTCCCTTCACCGCTGCAGTCATTTACTCAGCTGCTCTGTTGATCTATGGGCCGCACTGGGGACAGATACACAGCCTGGCGTGGGGAGGCTTTGCAAGGTCATCCATTTCTTTTAGTTCTTTTTAAAACCTTTTATTTTTTCCACCAAGAGGGAATGTGAGCCCTCAACCACAACTACCGTCTTTGGAGAGCATACTACATCGTGTTTTTTACGGATAAAAGAAAAGCACACATGCACACGAAAAAAGACAAGAAATGTTGACCCTAGATAAATATTATGTTTCGTTTTTTAATATATATTTTAAACTGATCCGCCTAAAATATAGAATAAATAGATAGAGCATGAAATATTTAGATAGAAGGTGACATGATATATTTATTTAGTCTTTTGAGTGTGCGTAATCAGGAGCACAAGTGAAGAGAAATGTTGAGACTTTTATGTTTGATAGGAAAACAGGGAATAAAGGCAGTCAGGATTTAAAATCGGATGTACAATGAAGTAAAAAAAATAGCATCCAACATTGTATTGCTGAATGAGGCAATCATTACAAATGTGATTTAAAAAGAATAAAGCAATAGTAGTAATAAATATTGTAAACAACCATTTGGATGCAGACAAACAATATACTATGCACCATTGTTTGAATATAGATACAAAAAACAAATCCGATAAGGCTCTTAAAATCTCTTTGACATGTCTATACTCAACGGTGGTCACAGATAGGATACAATTCAGAAAGAGTTTATTGCCATTGTCAATGAAACAAAATTCACAAACATAGGAACTTGTCTCGGCCTTAAGGTGCAACATAGAACACTGAGCAATAATAAAACAACATATATTCAATCAAAAAAGGGCATGCATTAAGAAACAATTTAAAATTACTATACAATAAAACAATAAAACTATACAAAAAAAATAAATTGCGCTAAATCTCAGAAAGCCTTCACCCACCTTCATTTGTCTTTTCATTGGACACTATAAACCTACAGCTCATTTCTTTCTTTATATACAGACACACATCATTTTGTCCAAATTCTTCCTCCTCTGCCCTTGGCGTACACTCACAGTGGTCTGCCTAAATCAATTGACAGAGAAGCCATTTTCAAAAGCACACAACTTTGATGTTGGAAGTTTCTTTTTGCTGCCAAACTCTCGACTATCCCCGCAATAGGAGGCAGATTAACATAAGACCTCTATCAAAGCGAGCCAGGAGATTTCTCCAGGCCTTCAGGCTGGATTCTGCTGCTGTGAGAGCTGTCCGCCAACAGAGGCGCCGGTGTACAGCACTGTGGATACTGAAGCATAGTGTAAGGAAAGTGTGATTAATACAGATTCCCACTGCTCTTGTTTAGTCCTGGTTTATAACTGGATGATTCCTTTTTTAAGATGTGGTTCTGGATTTGGACTTGGTTATGTCCTTGTTTAGTCTTGGCCTGGACTTGGTTTCGACTGGGTTTAGTCCAGATTTAATCCATTATTATCTTAATTTTTGTAGGCCTAATCTTTTTTAAATGATTTTTTGGCCTGTAGGCTTTATTTGACAGGACAGTTTAGTGTGAAATGGGGATGAGAGAGAAGGGAAGGACATGCAGTAAATTGTAAGAGTCAGGATTCGAACCCATGACATCCTCTATAGCAGGGCTATTCAACATCAGGCCCAGGGGTCAAGTGATTTAATCCGGTCCATGACTCATCTTCCAAATATCAAAACAAAACAAAAAAAATCTTGTTTACAGGTTTAATTCTGGGTTAGCACTAGTTTAGACCTGGTTTGGTCTTGTTTTAGTCCTTGACTAATTCTGCTTAAGACCTGGTTTGATTCTGGGTTAATCCTTGTTCAGACCTGGTTGGTACGAGTCTAGTCCTAGCTTAATTCTGGTTCAGTACTGGATGGGCAATTTTGAAGCTGCTGGTAAATCCTTTTGTATGTTATTTTGCACAAAAATCTAATCCATCAGCAGTGCTCTCCCCAGAATCTTTTAAAAAGGATGGTAAATATGCCTCATATGGGGTTGCATTTTCCTCCAAGGATGATTTCATGTATCGTCATTATTTCCAAAGGTACATGCACCCTAAACATACTATTAACACTATATATATATAATAGGCCTATATAATAATAGGCCTATTATATATAGGCCTAATAATATTTTATTATGTATAGACATGCAATATAAAGCAGGGGGAGAGAAAATCTGTTAACTTGACTAGACCCATTCATACAGATAACTATTTTGAAAATAAAATAATAACTAGACTAAATATTATAAGGTTGAGCTTATAATCACCTCACTTGAAGCTCTTTTAAACTATAAAATTAGTTATTATAATAAGAAGCTCCATGGTAACGCTGGGAGAAAGGGCTTGAGACGTGTTGTCGGCTCGCGCCGCGTTGTGCTCTCTCCGAAACTCACTGAGAAAGCGGACAAAATAACAAGTGTAGACTCTGTATCTGTGTAGTGATACACGTGAGTCAGGTCTGGCCAAGAAAGTTTCATTTCAATGCGGCAGATCGCTGTGTGTCTTTGTAGTCAGCCGCGTCTATGTTCACTTCTTCATTGAACTAATTTCTCCGTGAATATGAGTCTGATTGTAATAAAACAATTGAAGTAGTAGTTTAATGATGGCGCTACCTAAAAGATGGGATGAAGTTGAGTTTAGGGATGGTTTATGTCAAATCGGATGGCGGGCCATTTGATTTATCATGTTAGGGATGGCGGCCCCCCCTGTATGTACGTAGCGAGACCCCTGATCAGTAGATATTTTATTGCAGTAAGTCAATTTATTGAAATAGTGTTGGGGAGACTTTTTGCGAATTTTACAGTAGTTTTTGGAGACCTTGGCCCTCCAAAAAATCCGGCCCTCTGGAAAGTTGAATAGCCCTGCTCTATGGTTCATTCTCTATGCTTCATTCATTAATGTATCTTGAATGAATCAAGAATGAATGAAATAAGTGAGTAATTCAAATTAATAGAAATTTAATTTGCCTATTGACCTTTTTCCGCTCCGTCCTCTTTTGCCTCTTTTTGCCACGGATTAGTACTTCCATTAAAATTGCACTTCCGGTCGAGCAGGAACTCCCTTCATTTCAGTGGAGAACGAGGGAAAAGTCTTGCCTGAAGCAGATCGATTTTTGTGTAAATTTTCATGTGATTTTCATGTGACCAACAACTCAACAATGCACCGATTCCCTGGGCGTCCTGAAAACAACTTTTTAGCCTGTGTAGAACTTATTTTCTCTCAAGTTCGGCAGCACTTTGTTTACTAATACAACCAGAAGAAGGATTACGTCAGATGGCGGCGCCCGGATAGGCTTCCGGAATAAGATGAAAATTGCAGCTCAATTTAGTCCATGATTGATCTACCCGAGACAGAGTAAATTGCTGACAAGAAACCAAAACTCTAGTAAAAAGCTCTGAAGTATTATTGTTTTATAAAGGGAGAATGTCAAGGCGGCAAAAGAATAGCAATCTAAGGCAAATTGACTTGGTCTGTGTCTCTTGGGAGCTCATTTAAACTTACAGGAGACAGGTTAGATCACATCACTGCTGGCTAGCCCTTATAGTGGAGCACATCTGTCATCTTCCATTGCATTTCTCGCAGCGTCTCTCTGCCGCTTCCGTGAGAACTACTTCCCATCTACTCCATTGTGCGGTCTTCTCATAAACGCCACTGTAAATGTGAACATCGCAAAGAGAATACGTGTAATGACACTGCGAAAGGTGTCAAAGATATAATTGAACATCCAATGACAATAGATTAGTGTCATCTTGTTTGGAAACAAGCATAAAAGGACGTATACACACAATTTTGTATGCACTTTTTCGAGGCCACGTAATGTCACGAAGTTGCAGTTCAGGAACTGCAAAACAGGGGCACTGGCACTTTTTCACAGTTGAACACTCACACTGAGGGCATTCACACTGAGTTGCTTGAAGGCAGGGTCTGCTTGTGCTACATTTACACACAGCCTGGAGTCATTAGGGCAGGGTAAACATGCAATATAATGACTGTTTACCAGCCAGGCTCCAGGCCCACTCCCAGCATGCATTGTGCCACTGCCACGCACTTGCCTTTGCACGTGTCATTCACAATTAAATCACAGCATTGGCATCACAATAAATCACAGCTATGGCCGACGATTCAAAAAACAAACTGGCAGCGTTGGACATTTATCTCGTTGACCACCTAAACGTTAAAACGGATTGTAGCCAGAGAAGAAGAAAGGGGTCAAATAAACTGCACTTTTTTGGTAGATTGCTGAGTTGTAATTTCAAGTTTGGTACCGTTACTTATGTTTAAAAAAATGCTGTCTTGCACATTTGTATCATGATTTCCATTTATCTACTGTAAGCTTGAAACTGGTAGCCTCCAAAATACATGACAGCATATGACAAACCTGATTTAGCCAAGAATGCACATAGAAAATTGGGAAACACTTTAATACCTTAACTCCAATCTTAATTAAGTAGTTACAAAAACGGAATTATTCTTAATAAACTTGTTTTGGAATATTTTTTATTAGAAATAATGTGTACTATGTATTGAAAAGCAAACATTGTTTTCTATCAGTCAGGCATTTCCTCATCAGATCAGAATTTGGTGTTAGCACTCATCTACTGGCAGCAGAGGGAAATACCAAGGCAAAAACAAACAAAAGCTACTGCACCATGACATGCACACAAAACCAACCAACCAACCTCTACCAATGATGTCACCAATCTGGGAATTATGAGGCTAGAAGGAGAGAGAAGACAAGCTCGTAAACAAGATTAATGAAAAAAGCGTGACTGAAGCTAAATACAACTTCAGATATGTTTTTGATGAGGCAACAATGGATATAGCAAGATCAAAAGCTCCCCAGAAAGTCAATTTTACATAATATACAGCATGTCAAATGTTAGTGTTACGATTATTGTGAGAAGGAAAATCATAAATCAATTATTATTTATGATTATTACACAAACTGCAAGAAAATATTCAAGTTTCTAATAGATCACTATTCCTCTAATATATTACCAGCTTTATATATATATATATATATATATATATATATATATATATATATATATATACACACACACACACATACACACACACACACACACACATACACACACACACACACACAAAAAAGGTTTTTACATTCAGGCTTACTTTAACAGTGAATTGAAATGTATTATTGCTTCATGTTGGTGGAGCAATAATGATAATGGTCACGATGACAAATAACGATTATCCAAATTATCTTTACTTGCCTATTTATGAAAAGTGTAGTCATTACAGAAAATTGTATCATATTGAGACACCATCTTGGTCACTTCCCTTCTAAAGCTCTGCCTAATGCAGCAATACGTTATCCACTTACTGTCTTGTTCATCGCAGGTTGAGAAAGAGTTAAAAGCCCCCAAAGCGCTCACTTGGTTTTATGGACTGTGTTGTCATGCCATTAACCACTACCGCCCCTACAGTCCCCGATGCCGCCCCCCCTCTTGTCCCAGGACCCTCGCCCTCCTCACTCATCCTTAACATCAATCAAACCCACATCGGATAATGAGGCCTGCTTTATCTCTGAGCGCTGTTGTGAAATGGCTCGCTCACACCTAGCACCACTTTGTGTCCTAGTCCCTACGAAGCAGGTAAAGCGCAGTACACCCACACGCAGTAATCACTACTCACACAGAACACATGAATGGGACAAAGGCGCGGACAATAGGGGCTGCGATCAAGGGCTGCGATCAAGCTAATTACAAAGTAGTCATGAGCTCACCGTTTCAAAAACACTTATGAAAAGGTTCTCATATGAAGATATATTAATGAGTGAAAAAGGAATGCTACATGCTGTGATTCTGCATCAATAAACCTTTTAGCCTGCAATAGTTTTTGAAAATCAACATTTATTCAAATATTGGCAGGTCCTTACAGTTTCATGCGACTTTTAAGTGATTTTAATATACATTTTTGACGTTCTCAGCTTAATTTTCATAAGTTTATGTGAAGCAAAATTTATATTTAGGAGTTACTGTATACTATAATTGATTTAAATTATATTTTAAAAATTCTATACACACTTTAAAAAGCTGTTTTCAAGCCACTCAGAGATACGATTCATAGTTGATTTTATTGCACCTACATTATCATTACAGTGTACGGAACCCAAAAGAACTAGTATGAAGCAATAGGTCAGGGCTATTTAACTTTGTTTTCCCGAGGGCCAGATTTTTTGGAGGGCCATGGTCTCTGGGCCGGAAGTGCACAACACGCCACTGTAACAACTTTTTGGGGTCGCACAATTCAATACATTTAGTTAAAACATAAAAATAACTACTGCTTGATTCAGTTTTTGTGAGAAACAACATACAAAATACTTGACCAACATTGCTCACCCACCCGGAACTGAACCAGAATTAAGTTAGGACTAGACTAGCACCAGCCAGGTCTGAACTAGGACTAACACAGAATCAAACAAGGACTAAACCCAAGACCAAACCTGGTCTAATTGAGTGCTAACCCAGAAGTAAACCAGTAAACAAGATTTTTTTCAACATTTGGAAGATGGGATGTGGGCCGGATTAAATTGCTTGACGGGCCTGATTTGGCCCCCGGGCCTTAGGTTGAATAGCCCTGCAATAGGTTATGGGCGTCTATCCCATGCTTGATATTTACAGCTACATTACAGATTCAGTATATACATTCCTTACATTACACAATCCTTAATTGTCAATGTGTCATGAAGCAGTCAGAAGTAAAAACGGGCGTGTCGGAATAATAACACATATTTGTTCAACATATGTTCATTCCTGTTGGCTGTGCCTGGAGCCTGCCGCAGGACCGTGAAATGAACAAAACCGTGGTCAACCTTTTTTAATTGAATTGTTAGCATAATTTCCCCTTATATTTATAGCTTTTTCTTGGTTATTTCTGCATCACATTGTGGTTGCATTGCCAGAAATATCACGTGCATAGGACATCAAACACATGAAAATGTATAGATGTGTACGTAGAGGTCCAGGGGGAGTGTGCACCACATGATGCAGCGGATTTGAGCTCTGCAGTGCAGCACCACTCTCTCTCCCCTCCTCCTTTCTCGCTCGCCCAGCCTCTCCCCTCACTCACCATTACATAAGTTAATGCAGCACATGCTCATTACAGTCCACTCACTGAAGCACATCTCAGAGGAACGTGTCAACTTGATCCAATAATGAAGTGCGGACCGCTGCTTATTTAATCCCAGTTTTTATCTAGACTTATGATATGCTAGCTTTATCTTGGTTTACACACTGTTTAGTCCTGATTTACAAAAGGTACTATCTGGTTTTAGCCTTACATTAGTCCCCCTTTAGTCCTTGACCTGATTTAGTCTTCATTTACAATAGTTCAGTCCTGGTTTAAATTCTTTCTGCAGACCTGATTCAGTCCCAGATATTATACTTCAATTTGCACTTTTTTAAAACGAAATATGTTTCATTATTGTATTTAGAGAAAAAGGCTGGAAATTTAAAAACAAATCCACATCAACCAGAACAGGAAAGAAATGTCAGCTCCAAACTGTCAAATCACATAAAAAAAAACTACAGCAATGTCTTCATAAGCATTTGTTTTGTTTTCCTCAGACGGCACATATTTTATTCTCTCTCTTGACTATGGCATTCCTCTGCATCACAGTAAACAAACTGCCTCCCTTACATCATTACCATTTCAAAGCAATAGGGCTTAACATGAGCAGGGCCAGACACTGCAGCAGCGGCAAGAATCCAAAAAGACAGAATCCCCTATAAAAGATCCACCCCTGCAGCAGCACAACCAGGCCGCAAGACCCGGTAAATCAGAAATGTTTTCCAACTCATCAGCCAATTTATTACCATATCACGCACCCTTCAAATCAAGCCGACCAGTAATGCTGGCAGCTTTGCATCTAAAAATGCTGTGCAAACTAAGAACAGGCGAATATTCAAAGCCCCGGGAGAGCTGAGCGAGTGAATAATGCATCGGGTTTGGACACTGAAACTTAAGCCTGCAGGGGGTCAATAATAAATTTTTGTTTGATTGGGTAAAAAACTATTGGTCAATCTGTTATTACAAGAACGGTCATCAAGCCATTTTTTATAAGACTTATCGTAAAAACGTAACAAAAATTAAAGTTTCTTCTTTTTTGTATTAGTTTATGTAGTTGAGGGATGACACCACTAAAAAAGGATTATCAATAACTGGGAATTGTAAATAGAAAACAACTAACTAGCTAACTAACTAACTAACTAACTAAAAACGAAGCTTGTGAACAGAGAATCTTTCAGTGTGAACCTATTTCTACAGTACAAGCTAATCTGCTGAAAATAAAGTGGGGAAAAAAGCAGGTTGGAGAAATATGCTGATTCAAGGCCTTCAAATGGGCCAAGAAACATCAGGAAAAAACACAGTCAAACCGCCCTCAATAAGTGAACAATGAACATTTTGGACCAAAACACAACTCGGGCCTCAGACATGTCTAAAGTTTTCCATACTGGGGTGTATTTTTGCTTTACCACATCGGAAAGCAAGTCTACTTTGGCACATAACGACTATTCCATAACAGACCTCACCTCAGAAGCCAAAATCTCTCATATCCTACCATTAAGTCAAGCTGCGGCCTTTACCTTATATGCAGTTGCAGTCGTGTCCCAGTTATTTCCTGTGTTAAGTCGTCTAGCGCGGATCCACAATGCCCAGAGCGGTGAGGTGACAGGCAGCTCTCGATGTGCACGTATGAATAAGTCATGGAGAGGCTGCTTTCTGACACACAACCACAGCAGATCAGATGTGCTCAGGCTGGTGTCACTGCCATAGGATCATTAGGCCGACACGCCATCACCAACTATTTCTATCAAATTCAAAAGGCCAACTTTTCTGGTGAACAGTCCAAATCTGGTTGTGATTAGATGTTGTTGCTTTGCCGAGAGTGTTTGACAGAGTGGTATTTAAATTTGTTTGCATTTATTCCATCACAGGTATTTTGTTGCTCAGAAAATGTAGAAAAACATTCTCAGGTTTTCATCTCCCCAGATCTGATTTGCAAGCTGTTTCTATGGAGATAGATGCCGTTTTGTGGATGTCTATAAAGCAGAGCAGTTGACAGACCCTCCAGAAAAGTGTGTTGAATGCTTTTAATTGTATTATTACAATATAATTAAGTGTTTGTGACTGAATGGTGTTTGGGTGCATGGTTTTAATAAAACATTTGCAGGACATTGGAAACCGCGGTGTTTGTAAAATGTGTGATGGATGTTTAAGTGATGACTCATTATAATGGCAGTTTAACCTGATCCAGGGTTTTGAACTAATCTGTTTTTAAATGTAAAACTGCACAAAAATAATCAGTGAAGTCTGATCTTCCCCTAAAGATCATTTTAATCCTTAAATCATCCATTGATTTTGTTCATTAAAGTCTGAGACTATAATAGCTACACACTGAAACAGTTTCTGTCTTTACTTAATCAAGAGGCTCAGACAAACTTGCCGTTTCTGCTGTTTGTGTCAAAAGAAATCTGAACATTTGGACCTGTGATGTCGAACTGAAAAATCCCATAGAAATAAAGTGGATTTGATTAAGCAACTGTCAAGGTTTGTGGTTAGAAAGCATCTACATTTACTTGTGTACACCAATTCCATACAAACATCTATTCAAGATACCATTTAAAATTATAAAAACTCTAGCCCCTAAGCCTAAATAGGTGGGGTTTTATGCTACAACTGCTGCTGCGAAGCTCCTATTACTACCTAACTTTAATGACTGCAATACTACAGCCATTACAAGTGGTAATAAAAACAATTATACTGCCTAAATAGACGACTTTAATCCAAGCAGCTTTTACTGAAACTACTGATTCTTTATTGGAAAAGTAAGCTATTGATATGTTTACATCTAGCCTATAAAGATAACAATAAATATAACAACAACAAGATTATGAGTGCGTAGTTAATCCTAATGGAGAATGATGTCCACCTTTAGCTTATTAGCTTTAAACCATGTAAGACAAATCTTCAGCAGCAGACAAGTGAACTTTAATGAGATGAAAATGCTTTAAAAGACCATGAAATGTCTCAGCTCAATGCTACTGATAATACTTTCCCAAGGTTGTGGGGAGAAAGCGGCTGGGTTATCCTCCTCATGCACACATGTTTTTTTTTGATTAGTCAGTCGTCAGAAATAACTTCAGCGGTCTGAGTCCCAAACCAAAAAGCACCACTTAGAAACCACCTCTGTCTCTTCTGCTGTCCTACCTTATGGTGCGGCTGGAAATGCAATACTTCCACATGGCATTCCACAAGGTACTGACATCACCAACGACATCAGACATTCGACCAAAAAAAACACGCTCGGAAGGGGGAAAAAAAAGTTACTGCTCTATCCAGTCTTGACCACAAATTATAGACTCGGCGCTTTCCGAAGACAAATTCATACTTTCGGAGTTCTCGAGTTGCAGCCTCTGTCCTTAGCCGTTGCCTTGCTCAATGACCAAGTAAGGTAAAAGTGTCTACAATGTATACCAGCAAACTCATTCTTCTCCAGTTAACAAAAGCTCTCCACCCACATTGGACAGCACACTTCTTTTTTCCCTCCGAATGATGAGGGCAGAGTCTGTTTATGTGAAGGAGAGAGATGGATGGAAGGATAAAAAAGTGCATGAGGTCATGGTGTGTTCGTGTGTGTGTGTGTGTGTGTGACGTTAACAGGCTCTGGTCCAAGAAACACAGCAGGACGAATTGGAAGAACAGGCAGGAGTTGGTGAGCAAGACATTTAAATAGTTGTGCTGTATCCCGACGACGATCATCAGAAGATATTATGTCAACCCGACAAGAAATGTGTTCAAATGTGTCTTTAAGTGTATCGGTTGAATGGGTGTTTCCAGACTTTCTTCCACAGTAGAGCCCAAGGGTGGCACCAAAGACCCGCCCAAGTTTTCAAGGCAAGAATTTTGAGGATTTAAGACTCAAACTTCCGAATTTGGTAAATAAATAATTTAAATGAGAAGAATTTGGGTTGGTTATTAATAAAAACACACAAAAATGGTTATTTGGCCAACCAGATTTCAGCGGAGGTCTGTTCCACCCCCTCGATTGGTTGAGACAAAAGTGAAAGAAAGAACTGTAAAATGACCCTAACAGGCAGAAATATCACTTTATGTCCTTGTTTGAAGAAGCATGTCATAAAAAGTAATCATAAACCATTTTTAACTATATCCTCAAGTTTGGCAAAATTAGAACGTCGAGTAAATCATCTATAATAAGAAAAATTTGAAAAAGCTGCCACAAGAGCAGATTACAAGTAATATTGACATAGCATTTACAGAAACAGTCTTTTCACTACTGCGTGACACTTAAACCTCCACCATTATTATAACATTTGTGAAGGATTGTCACCAGTTTAGATTTTTGTTGTTGAGAGAATCCAAAGAATGTCAATACATTCATTTTGATCTCATCTTCCAACATCATCATGTATGTGATGTTTAAAGGCACTGGTCCAGGCCAAACGCCGCAGCATGTGCAGAGGAGAGTCAGCCTGGTCCAGCAGCTGTGAAGGGAGAGGTCCTCTGAAAACGCACTGACCTCGCTTTGAAAAACATGAGGGTGTACAGCTGGGACAGCCACTGAAGCAATGTCAAGTGTTACACCCAGTGACGGTAGTGTTCTAGGAAGTGCCAGAGAAGGATCTATGCATGTTTTGAAATGACTGCACATTCTGTATTTATAGAAGCGGTAGTTTAAAGAACATGTTGTCTATAGAGTGCCAAACTATTTGAAAAGATGGTTAAGAGCTCACTTTGGTTCAGCTTTGAATTGTAGCAGAGCATTTTCTTGCTGAAGCCAATGTTTTGTTACTTTGTAACTTTTGTTTTTGTTAGTATAATAACACAAATGGCTAAAAGTCATATTTTGAGGCATTTCCCAAAAAGGTCCATCAATACAGTGACACGGAGAAACATAATTTTGCTGCAGATTCAACACAATTTGACATTGTGTAATGTCTTTGTCATTGCAAGATCCAAGAATGTCCAGGATGTTTGATTGACAAATGTACAATTTTACTCGTTTCATCATTTTGGGTTCAAAATGTGTAATTCCAAACATTGACCATCATATTATGCCTTCTTCAAACTTACAAATGTCATTTTGACCAGACCAGAAAGCTTTTTATCCAGGTCATGAGTTCTTTGCAGCATGCAGTAAGTGTGCAGTGCTCTGTGTCTTTAATAATGAATGTGCACAGATATAGTATGTTTATTCCAATCTGCTGTTTGAATATTCAAGTACCTCACGATGAATGCCAGACTTTTAACGCGTTCATTCATTTGGTTAGGATTTTTTGGCGCCACAGCGAAGGATTCCCCAAAGCTTCAGTTCATCCACGAGCTGCTGAACCAGTGATGTATTATTAATGAATCATGGACACGCTTTCACCTTCAGAATACCAATGACAATCTGTATTTATATACACACTAGCATTTGCGTTACTACATGAGCATGAAGAGAGGACTGCCCTGCCTTTCACACACTCTAGTTCATTGGAATACTTCACACATCTGCAAGAGTGAGATTGTCAGAACATAACAGGGTTCTTCTGCAGGAAAAAAAAAACTCTTTCAAACCAAGGATTGTTGTCAATTCTAGAAAGCATACAGAATTTATTTTTTGAATTTAAGATAACTCAACATAAACAAGATCCAAGTCATTTAAAACCAAAAAAATCATCACATTTATTAGGTTTATTGCATGTTCTGTTGCTAATACACTTACAATGCTACTCTTACAGTAAAACATGGGCCAAAATGAATTCAAATTTCTGACAGGAGATTATAGGGTCAATATTGCACTCTTAAGCAAGTCTACGAGCAATAATCTTCCAAAACCTGTAGAAGTACACGTCAAAGGCAAATTTAGACTTTCAACTTTGTATTGCATAAAAATTGCTGATACAATAACATCAATGCCACAGAATTGTTCTTGCCAATATATTAACTGTTTGGTTCAAAGCATGTGAATGGGTAATACATCTCGATTGGCTTTTGCTCACATATTAATGGGCCATAAACGACATGAAGATTTGTATGGCCTTGACACCACAGCAGTGACAGGGGGGAAGGTATTTTAAGCCTAGAGGACTGTGCACCTTGTTAGCATACTTGAAAGAAAGCTGCAAAAATAGACAGTGTTTGTAGCTTAAGCGTCAGTGATGTTGCAAGTTCCGATAAGAAACGCAAAATCCTACAATAGCATCAAGACGTTCTTAGAAGTTATTTTCAGACGTGCCATTTGAGGACATTACATCAGCTAACACAGGTTGACATTGAGAAAATAGACAGCCCTCTCTGTCTTCTGGTAAAGCGTTTAAATCACCACGTTCTGCTCCAGGCTCCTGTAGGTGAAAGGTGAAAGGCAACAGCTCCCACTGGGACCTGGATGAATACGTTTAGTCAATGCTGGTTTATCTCGTCGGTTTTCACCACTTCCAAAGCAAAACAGACAACCGGGACGAACCAGGATCATAGTGCGTGCCAAGTTACTTCACAGAGTGCTTCAGAATAACTGCTAGTTCACTCACCGCGGAGGATCGATAATAGTTTAGCCCATTCTCACACACTATTTAGCAGCGTCTACTCCAGCAGCTAGTCTCAAAACATATCAATTGAAGGAGACTTTATGCCAAACACAAAAAAAGAAATAGACATACCTTTTGTAAAAGCTGTTATGTGGGTGCAGACACAACACGTGCCAGTAGTCCAGGCAAAAGGCTTTAAATTTCCACATTCTCTTACAGTCAATAGGGAAAAGGCACCATTGTATTGGAGGAAATATATGATAATAAATGATGCTGATGACTATCCATAAGAGTGCATTAAATCAGACATGTCCTCTCTTCAATCGTTCCAGGCGTCCAGGAAAACCTTGGGACTAGTGGGAGCTGGCTAAAGCGCTTAGAACCAGACAGTACGTTAGAGCAGAACTTTTCCGATTCGCAGTGAGCACCAGCCCACCAGTCTTGGCTGCTCGGGATATGTTCCGTTCAAAACCAGGTCAGCGTGCACGCCGCCGCCTCCACTCCACAGCGCGTCACTCCCGGATCCCCTAGTAGACAGGTAAACCATCGACGCAGCGGCAGGAATGACATAACACAGCTCCGAACTTGAAATTCCAAAACAGTCAAACTTTCCGATCCGGGTTCAGCGCCGATAAACCAAGCAGGCGATCTCCGAATGTTCTTCTCCTTCTCACCTCTTTCTCCTCCTCTCCCTTACTGCTGCCTGCCTGTGCTGTTGCTGCTACTGCTGCTGCTGCTGCTGCTGCTGCCATACGCTCGGACCTCCCAGAAATGTGCCGATGCCGGTTGCCAGGGAAACACTAGCGTACTACTGAAGCTTCAAATGGAGACCCAGCAGCGAGGCGAGTGATTGGCCGATGGACTTTGAGGAGGGAGGGCCTGCCTGCACGCTGCACTGAGATAGTAGGGCTGAATATGCACATGAGCTTTTGAAATAAATATGAGATGCAGATTTCAAGCATATGTACAGGCAGACCAAGCATTCAATGTCGAATTAAGTACTTAATGAAACTGAGCGAGTCACCAGGCAGAATTAATTAGATGAGCCCTGCACTAATTAAGCATGAATAAAGCTTAAATATATATTTGACATGTAATTAACTTTATATCTAATTTATGTTTACAAGTACGAATCAGTTTGCATGGATTAGATATATTAGATCATTAATAAACAGTGATTAGAACGCACACAGTGTCAATTGGTTCTTTATAAACAAATTATACTCCTGATTTGTGAGCAGATTCACACAAGATGCAGTTTTCCCGCTGAGAGCAGGTTTAAAAGGTGCACCATGTAACTTTTCTGGAGACTCCTAGTTGTCTCCACGACACCACCAGGCCAAGTTACAGGCCAGATCTGTGGAAAGGGCAAGCCCACTCACAGTAAGAATGCATGGTTTCAATTACAGGTGTTTTTCTTGCTCAAAAACATCAAAACATACAGTAGGTGAGCGTACATAAATTCGAGGCCCACCTACATTCACAGCTAGACCACAGTAACCATCCTCAACTTTCTTTTTAATTCCTCTGGCTTTCAAAATATGCAAAACATGGATATGCAATTCCTTATGAATATCACACATTAAACAGTCTCCAAGACTTTAAAATAGTATCCACAGATTTCGTCACTGTCCCAACCAGCAACATCACAGCAACATGGAGAAAGAATGGAGGTGATGCAAAGGCTCTGTCATGAGCATTATCTTCTGCAGATAAACAGTTCCCAACAAACACCGCTGTGGCTCCAATATGGCCACCATTTACGAAGCCGAATGATCTTACTGCATAACCCTGTTGCAGCCTGCTCTTTTGAACGAGCTCTCATTTGAATACAAGCACTCTGCTGTTCTTTCTGCCGGATGAAGAGCAATGCCACGCTGCTGTTGTGCCACTCAGTCCCATAGTTCAGAACCAGGGGCCTCTCATCAATATTCAGCCAATGTCCATCTAACGCATACCACTCGTCCATCCACCAGCACAAACAACTAATTTATACACAAATCTACACATTTTGCAACGTCAGACAGAAGATTAAGTCTGAAGTTGGATTTTTAGCTCTCCTGGTGGAATTTGTCATTTGTTTTGTCAACTTTCTTTGCTAAAGCCAAGGCGTGTGAACATTTGGACATGGTGGAATTAATTAGCTTAATCCACCCACTGTTGTGAGCCTTTTGTTGACCATCCATTTACACATTCTGATAATACAAGTAAAATGACCAGCCACCGACAAACCCTTTTGCCATGTACTTCATCTCAGAGTAAAAAACTATTTACGCAAGACACTTGTCCTGGTTCAGTCCTGGTTCAGTCCTGGTTCAGTCCTGGTTCCGTCCTGGTTCCGTCCTGGTTCCGTCCTGGTTCCGTCCTGGTTCAGTCCTGGTTCAGTCCTGGTTCAGTCCTGGTTCAGTCCTGGTTCAGTCCTCGTTCAGTCCTCGTTCAGACCCAATTCCAGGCTCCAATTTTAGTCCAATTTAGATGTGGTATGCGTGAAAGTGTGAACGCACCCACAAACTTTATCGATTCACAAGGGAAATTACTTGGACAAAATATAGCTCAAAAAGTAGCATTAGATAGACTATGAGTTTCCAAGTTTTCAAACTCCTGTCTCGTAGTCATCTTTAGTGGTGAGGGTGGGCGGACACCCCACTGCCTGTGTGATCAGAACAAACTGGAGTCTGTCAAAGGCAAACCACAAACCATTACTGCAGAACTGACTGGCACAAAAGGCAGATGGCGACGATTCAAACATGTGACAGCTTGTATTTGTTTTGTCTCAGATAAACGGGCATGGGGGCAAAGATGAAGAAAAGGATTTATGAAGATGCCACGGCTTTTAGTGCGGGTCAAAAAGTGGCTGCGACAATTACACAATGCATTTTCTGGCGCCAATGGCAGTTATTCATCTTGTTAAATAGTCTCAGCCACTGGGGTGTTAGAGGGGCCGCAAAATAACAACATGGGTTTAGTTAAAGCAAGAGATATATGCAAACAGACACGGATGTAGAAACACAAATCATGTGGCCATTTTAGAGTCATGAATACCAACAAGTGACTTTTGATTGTATATTAAAAAAAATAACGGCAGTAGCACATCAATTCAACCCACAACCTTCCAATTATGCATCTGCAATTAGCACACATTATTATTAATATTGAAAGCTGCACTGTTACTGTAAGTTACTGCTGGGAAGGAGCAACTAATCAATTTTTTTTTAAAGTAATGATATGATGATGTGCTTGAGGCTTAAATGCTATAAAAATACAGTAAAATGTTCTTGTAGACTTTTAAGGCTATTCTTTCTTTTCCATTTAGTACATAAGCCCTCTAAGGTTGATCAATTTGGTAAACTTTAAATGCGATACAAATATAGGCAGGTATTTGTTTGACTGATGATGAACTGCGCAAACAGAGACTACACTGCTCTCGTATACTTTTGTAGTAAAACAGGGCTGTGGTGGAGCTTGTAGGAAATTAAAATGACAATCTGGAGAAAACAATAATTGGCCATGAAAAAACATGGTTCAAACAAAATTGCAACGCTTATTTGTGAGGCCAATAATGGTGGGAGCTGCAAACTTGACCTTCTAACATGATTCACATCTAATATAAGCGGACGTAAAGGTTTAACTTTGCCCGCGACAAAAAACAGCGCAAGGCCCGTGTCCTCCTGTGGCTTCCCCCCGGTCGATCCCTGATAAGCTGCCTGCTGGACTGGCCCGTGCCCTTGTCTGAGCAGGAGGGGCGCTCAATACACACTTCAATGGGGGTTAGCCTGCTGTAAAAAAAAAAACAACAACAAAAAACAACAAAAAAAACCCTCTGTCATCAGTATTTAGAGGAGAGGTGAAGAGGGGCAGCCTTGAGGAGCGATGGGGATCAAACGCACCAGGAAGAAAAAGTCAAGAGGCTGACTCAAAACTTGACATTTTTTTGCACATGACAAGAGCGAACTGATTAGGATGAATCAGAAGCCACTTTTAAGCTATCGTTGTGTGTATGATCGTGATATAACATTTTAGGTGTTATCGAGTGGTGAAACTCAACAGGAAAATGTCAGAGGAAGGATTAAAAATGCCTAAGAAAAGTTCTCCCCCTAGTGGATGCTCGGTGTAGGGTTGAGAGTGCAGTTTGGCCCAGAAACCACAAGCTCTTCTGTGTGTATTATTCATGCCACATCAGGGGGGCATTCAATAATTGACATGCTTTTGCTTTTGGCCACTGTGCCATGACAAAAAATGTATTATTAGATCTTTGGCAGGCCTTTGTGAATGTAAGACAGCTGATTGGATACATCTTCTGGCCTAAGTAGAGTAGAAATATTATTATATACGAGTGAGTTTTATAATAATAGTCATGTTTTATACTCATACCATGCACCATGATTGTGTATTACACTCTAGAAAAGCAGTAAGTAAGTAAAATGTCCAAATAAATAGTAAATGAATGCGAGAATCAATCGGATCAAAACTAGCTGTAGCTATAATCCGGCATATTTCTGTTTTCTGTTTTATACTGAAATAAATGAATAAATAAATGTAAGGGTTAACATTTCGTCAAAAGCCAAGTTTTGTTGTTGGCTGCAATAGATTGAGATTTATTTTGATTTTTTAAATTAAGTTTCAGCTTGGAGAATATATATTTTAATTACCGCTAATGAATTTGCATTTGAGCGAAGAGTCAAATATGATCTGCTACACTAAAACAAGGATGCCATTTAATACACTGTTTTCGTGGTGAGAGGGAAAGCTGTTGTTTGCAGAGAACATTATTAGGCATGTACAAGCCTTAAATTTTAACAGTCAATGGTGGCGTCTTAGTCGACAAATTATTTTATTAGGATTATAAGGATTTATATGGGCCACAGCAGTAAAGAGAAGGAATTGAGTTTTGGGAGTGACTGGACAGTTTATTATTCAGCGCTTTATCATTAATGAATGAATTAATGAATGCCGACGGCCCTAAATATAATTCTAAATAATAGCAAAGTTAATGATTAGTTAATTGTGCTCATAGAGCCCTAAAGAAAACAACATTAGCTTTACTTACTAGCCCGCAGCATTTGCACACATCGCTGGCCTTAACGGTCATTTTCATATTCTCTCTCCAGACCCTGTTGCATCTGTTGGTGTCACTGGCCCCATCCTCGGTCAATCAGAAAGATTTTGTACATCCAAAACACGCTTCCCATTCCCATCCAAAAACTTCAACTGATGCTCTGAGGCTAACGATATGCATTTACACTGTTGCCATTCAAATACTGCAAAACACCCTCAACCATTCTGTCTCATTATTTGCAGACGTTCATCATTCATCTTGTGGATAGCGCAGGTACGATCTAAGTGTTCTTTCTCGTACCGGAGCTTGTCTGAGCACATGTCTGCGATGATTCACGGTTTGGTTTTTGGATTAGCCGCCTGATATAAATGATGGCACGTTCAGAATCCCACAGTCATGCAATGTAAACACGGGCGCAGACCAAATGCATGAGCCTGAGTCGGGTCACCAGGGAGCAAGTGATGCCGACATGGCTCGTCATTACATAAGTGCACTGTTGCTATAGCCTACATGTTTTTATACTTGTATCAGGGGAACAAAATGTACGGTTGAGCTATCCTTCTCTCTCCCAGCGCTCGGTGGCTTGTGACGCCGCCAATGGCAAAGGCAGGGGCTTATTATGGGCTGTTTGAAACCGCGGAGGCTTCAGTAGCTACGGCAACTCCTCGAAGGAAACTTTAACCGAGCGAGCAGTGCCCCAGAGATATACACAGTGCCAAAGTCCTCCTCACGCACGGCTGACACTGGGTACAGCTGGGAAGAACGGCTCCACAAATGCCCAGATGTTGTTTCCGCGTGCTAAATCGCAGCCTTTTGAGCCAGATCTGTGCAAGACAAGCCAAGCCTGCGATGGTTTGGCAAAAGAGGAGCGTGTTACAGTAGTGGAAAGAGGAGAGCCATAGAAACGTGCTCAATGGAGATGACATTTGTGCATTTGTGCTGACCAAACACTAGAGCAGCTATATCGGACCACTCATTTGAATTTAATAGTCTTTTAACATGCTCTATACCTCCTCCGAATGACCTCAAGGGCGTTTCCTGTCAGCACAGTATGAAAAAGAGATGAATGATTAAGCAACGCTGATCAATAAAAGTAGCAACACCTTGACATACGGACAGCAAGTGATAAATAATGGTGACACCTTTCCATTTACAAAACCTCAAAATGTTCAATTATTTCTCCATGTTTGTTTTTGTATGCATTTTTTTTTTTCACATTGCATGAGAAATTATGTTTTGATTGTTATTTTCTTTGTGGGGAATTAGGGCATGAATCTAAAAGTAGTCGTAAAATAACTAAAATGACACTAAAACAATAACAGTAGTAAGGATTAAGAAACGAATTGATTTTAATTTACTAAAACTAGTATCGAAACTAGATCACGAAAAATCACGTAAACAGCACAACATTTGACTTTTTCTGAACTGTTTTAGAATCATCTTGAGCTTTATTAGAACGAGTACCACATAGTTACACATAATAACAATATTTTGTACTGAAAATTGCATTATTTATTTATTTTTGTATTGTGTTTTTTGGGAATTATTGTGGTATTGAAACAGGTATCAAGTATCAGGTCCTTTCTTTAGTATGAAAACTATCGTGACAACACTGAGGCAAGTTTTCTTCCAAATATCTTAAGATAAGATAAACAAAGGTGATCATATCTCATTGTATCTTATCTTAAATCTAAGTGGAAAAATCGTAAATCTTCGCAACATATACATTTTGAGTATTTTTAAAAGGTTTATTATGTAATGCATTACTAAGCCCTTTTGCCCCAATGATCTAACAGTGCAGAACTCAATACTCCATACGCGTAATTCATTATTTATTGCACCATGATACAACTACCATCAAACAAATTCCAACACCGGAGGCTTTTATGATGATGCGTCTGTACATCCTTATAGTGACTCGCCTCCCCTTGTGCAGCAGTTTGTCGGATGCTCTGATGCCAAGTGACAGTGCGCCCCGTCAGCCACTGCACTGGCAAAGTCACCGTTGTTTCATATATGGAGTTCGTGCCCAATTCATGGCCGTGCTTCTGCCTCTTTAAATACAGCCTATAGTGGAGTCTGCAGAGCCAGCACGCGCCGCTGTCAAAGCACAGAAGCAGCGCGGGTGATGACGCACGCGTTTTTCATCAGCACTGCATGGCGTCATTTCAAAAGGGGCATTACATTAAGCAACTCGGAGCCAGTAATGTTAAGTGGGCATCCCCGCTGCACTGGCTTTACGAAACAAACGCCCTCCGAGGACGCTTGACATCATCTACATGAAGGGCAAAGTATATTGGTGTATGTAGTGGTGCGCCAGTATAAGACGCCCGCTGTGAGAAAAAATATGAATGTTTGATATGAATTTATTTTTATTAAGACATTTTCCAAGGTCAGAGATACAAATAAATAATGAGTCAGTTTTAGCTCTAAGTCAAACCGAAGAATACCTTTTAGAAGAATTTTTGTCATGCATGAAAAGTGGCCCCGAAGTAAGTAATTCGAATAAAATATTACATCTTTTGCATTATAATAACTACTCAAAATGTCAGCTATAAAAAGAAAACTTAAACCAAAGATGTAATGCATTGGAATTGACATTTTCCCCAAAACGAGAGAATGTAGGGATGCACATTAGTTTTTAAAATAAAAAACATTGAAAAAGGCTGATATTATTCTTGATGTTATTTTTTCAATCTAAATTTCCCTTGATTTACTCTCTGTCTCTGTTTAGTTGTTACTTTGACAGGTTGACCAATTTCAGGCATGTACATATTACATTCGGAAATTATGGTGTCAAAAAGTGTGTTGAAATTTCGCAATAATATGTTAGTCACTGCACTGAACAGCCATATCGCACATTCCGATCATTTCCAATATCGTAGAGCCCTGAGAGCAAGTATCTTTAAGTGTTTATAGTTGCTTACTCTGTGAACATCCCAAATCTAAACTGGTGCAGCCAATCTGACAAAATGTACGCACCACCATCATTTCTGTCAAATTGTGCAAACAGCTGAACAGGAGCTTCTTTAGCACCTTTTACTAGAAGCGTCACATCCCTTCAGGCGAGAGTGGCGTATCTGTAAAGGCCAAGACAACCTTTGGTCCATTCCTGGTATCTGGCTTTAGCACAGTTCCAGGCATTTGTTTTCCAAAGGGACAAACAAGCAAGTGATTATGCTGTGACATTTGCAGCATCACAAATCCTTATTAAAGAACAACAAACCTGAGCGAGGAGGATGTATTTTATTTGACTATTGAAATTGTTGCATTTTTGTTGTTGCATTGAGTGTAGCATCTTCTAAAAAAGATTTTAAAGGCTTCCAAAGAGCAGATTAAAAGTAAAAACAAGTGTATAACTTGATCTTTCTGCTCTTTTGGGGTCAATTTGACCGTCCGTTCGGTTTTTGTGTCAAACGTGTTTTAGTGCATTACACACAGATTGTGCTACATTATCATCGAATATTGCAATAATCCTCACAAATATTTTATTGTCAATATCACCACAGCTTTAAAGTCGGGATGGATTTTGAAGCATCTGTCTCAGTGCGTTTGGGCGCTGGAGGAATAAAACACCATATCTGCTGCTTAAAGAAGACAGATGGAGGTGAGCAGAAAGTAGTTATGCAACGCCACAAAATATAATTTAGAGTTTGGTATACTAAAATTTTAGGAATCAGAATAAAATATTCTTTTTAAATTTATAAAACACATTAAAAAAAAAAAATTCCACTTTGAAAACAGTTGTCTATGTTGATTCATATTAAATTGGGGGCAAAAATACAACATACTATATGTTACGTACTATATGTTAAAAAAAAGGATCATGTTCAAAACTAGAGCCGTTTTTAGAGAATAAACATCATAAACACTTGAGTAAGAGTAAGATACAATTCAAGAGCTCAATGGAAAAATAATTTACCTAATATTTTTTGGGACAAATCTGGGCACCACCAGTGCTTTGAGTCATCACCATCTCTGACAATTATAAATGTGTGTGTTTTCACATCAGTGCATTCTTGCTTCCCAGCCTTTCGCACAGTGCTGTATACAAACGCCTTACTCCTTGCTTGTATGCATGTATACAAAGCAAGCAGAGATTTAAACCAGCCCTTGCCTGTGAAGGACTCCCGTGTGAAGGTCTCATATTCATTAAGATGACAGATCCTTGTGTCTGGTATTAGATCAGGACATGACAGAGACAATTTGACTCATTGTTAACCAGTGTATGCACCGGCTGTTTGGAACATGATGTCTACCAAAAACTGCAAGAATTCACACGAGATTACGCCAGGAAGATGTTGATAGGATTAAACCAGAATAAGGGACAACACAGTGAGCTACTGCAGAAAAACAGAGGATGCTTATTCAGCGAGGAGACGCACAAGGCAAAGTGGAGATTGGGTACACAGTCCAAAACGCTTGAAAGATTTATAAGTGTAGAGCCGTCCAAAATAAAAGTTAAGGTCTGAAGCTAGTGCACGCACATTTTAAGATGCTGGCCAGGGTCTTGCACGATTACAACATATTTGCCATTCACATTGTATCACCATTCACATGCCACTGTAGTGATCAGGCTCGTAATCATCGTAGCCTCGCATTTACTACCAAATACTGATCAATCTAACATTTACTGCAAGAAATAAATAAAAAACATGCAACAGACGCTCCCCTATCTTGTTTACAAAAAACAACCGGAGTACATGGGTGACTCAGCACTGCCTTAGAACACCGCTTTCCCCCGCTCCCTCCATCAATGAACCGCCGAGCCAGCAGCACCGCCCTTCCGCACAAACGCACACAGGACGCATTACTCACATGTCATAGAGTCGATACCCCATGGCCGACCCGGGTCTGTTGGCGAGGGGCGCATTGGGGTCCCGTGCCCGGCGGGTGTCCGAGGTGCTCGCCACGGCACGCCACACGCTGGGCTTGTCCATCCTGGGTGTGAAGTCGACAGCGGGACGGGGCGCAGGGACGGATTCAGGCTGCCACACGGAGCTGCGCGCGTGATGTAAAGAGGAGGACCCATACGGGGGGGGGGCGGCGGTGATGGAGAGGTGAGATAGGGAGACTTGGGAGATGAAGATGCAAGGAAAGGAGGTGTGTGTTTTGTCAGGTTGTTTGTGTTGTTCTCTGAAGCTGCCAGATCAAAACACAATTTAAAAAAATGCGATTAAGCCTGTAGTTGATGACATCCTTCCTCAAAGTCAGACGGAGCATCTGTGTCCTCTGCTCTCCACCCTGCTCATGTGCTCGGAGTAGTACAGTCCTCGGACCTGCCACGTGATTGGTTCCTTGGTCTCCATAGAAACAGGAGGCTGTATCAGAGGTAGGGCTCATTAACATGCCAGCTCTCCTTCTCGCTCTCCTCGCCCCTCCCTTCACATTTTGTTTTCACACTCACTCCTTTTTTAATTTATTTTTTTCCCCCCCTTCCTCCAATTTTCTACTCCTCACTTAATAAAAGCCAGCACTACTCGCTCCCAGGAATCAATGCGCTGGTCTGGAGTGGTTTTCAAAGCACATCAGGGACGCTTAAGCAATGATGTGAACGGTAGGGGGAGACGTAGAAATGCTTTTGTTAATTATGTTGGAAGATTAGGAGAGTCAATGAAGCTGTAATACACTACGCTATAATAACAGCAGTAAAAATCCATTAATTCATTTTCAATTGCTTATTTATTATTTGGGTTGAGTGACTGAAGCCAATCCAACCGGGTAGCCTGCTGTAAATTCAACCATAGCCCTGTCCCTCGCTTTCACATGGATTGAGTGCTTTTCTGACAGCTATAAAACTTAAGAAAATGCATTGGCCAACATTGACACAGAGGGTGATAGTTCCATTTAAGGGTGGGCGATATTGACAAAAATGAATATCTTGATACCTTTTTTTCTCTGTAAGAATATTCAAAACAACCTTTTATCAGTGCATTAGGAATGTGATGAAATATGCCTGCGAATGTTTTTGTTAAGGTTCCAGTCTAAAATGGGAACGGATCGCAAAATCATCAACAAAAGTGTAAAACTATCACTCCATACCACGATTAATTAATATACTCAAAACGCAATATTATACATTTTGGGCAATACCTCCCACCTCTAGTTCCATGATTTTGCCTAAGACTGGAACTGAACATCATTACACCAGGAATATATTCTTAAGAAACTACAGATCTTGCAGTTGAGTTGCATCATGCACAAGTAGCCAGACCGGCAGAAAAAAGTGACATTCCTGAAACCCAATTGAATCTTGTATCTCCAATGACTAATTTGATAACTATTGTAATTAAATTATTGTTATTGTTGACACATTTACAGCACCACATCAGTTCTGCTAGCCGGTCTGTTCCATGGAAAGCCCCAGTTAGACTGCACACATTGAGACGGCAGAAATGGCTGACCGTTGGCTCAGGGTCTCCAGGGAGAGATAGATTTCGACCAGGGCAGACTCCACACTCGACCGTCAATGTATCGAGTGTTAACCCCAAGGTGATAGCTAAACTAGGACCTCTGTCTTCTCTTTAATAAACCTGTATGTGGGGGGGTAATTGTAAATTTGCACTGGCCTTTGCTGCAATTAACCGACATGTAAACCCTAATTATTACCGGCAAGAGCTGATCTCTACAGCTTAAGGTCCAGTGTACCAGAGTGCATTTTTTTTCACAAATCATTTGAGAATAATAGCAGACACTTGGAAAGAAGATGACAGCCTGTCTTTTAACAATGTGATGTTTGTTTTGAGAGTTGGTGATTAAGACTTGAAGAACACGTTACAAAAGTGACAGAGAATGCATCGTGCCGTTTCAATTTGTGTCAAGAAGATAGAAAAATGTGCGCAGAATTTCCTGTATATGTGAAAGTCGCAATGGTGAAGGTACAACACCCAGACCTCGAAGTCAAACCAGTCGTTTCCTAGTTTACGTGTAAATGATCTACATTGTGTTCTAGATTTTTTTCTTTTTTTAAATCATCATAATAAAACACACGAAACATGTCAGTCTTGAAAGTTCTGAGTTTTATAATTTGACCTTTCTTATAGCCTATTTAAAAGGAGTTTAATATCCATGGTATACAATGCTCAAAAACAGTAAGATGATGTTAAAAAGATAAAAATAATAATAATGACCTCACCTTATCTTATCAAATATACAAATCAAGAAAAAAATAAACATAATAAGTAATGAGTAACGACAAAGGACTACAGTAGGGTCAAAATGAATTAAAAGACCAATACATCTACTGGTTTGAATTGGACTGCTGACTGACCACTCCAAGACATCAGTAGGTGACCCAACAATTAAATTCTTTTCACTTAATTGCCAATTACATTTATGTTATGTCCCATAACCTATTGTATATGTCTCCACCCTATCTCGTATATCCCGATTGCCGACATTTTTCTCTTGCTGAATTATTCTGTAGTCGCATTGTTAGCGGCTCATACAGGGAAAGCCTTGTAGAGTCACCTTCACAGAAGAAGCCTGTTAATTGGCCTGGACTTTCGGCTGCAACTCAGGCTCAATTACAATAACGCATGACACTTAATTTAACCTTGCGCTGACGGCCGACCATCACATTTTGGGAGGAGGAGGTCCATACACAGGCTACTGTAGCTAGAGGAGGGGGTAAGTTAGTAGTCTGGGCACATGCACTGAAGGAGAGAGGAGCCAACCGGTGAGCACAATGCCCTTTCACACTGACAAATATACTCAAATTTATGCTATCAGCTACTGGGCTTTCAACACACGGACTGCATATAAAGACCTATGGAAAATACGTGCCGACAAAGCTGCTGGCGCTGTATGTGTGAGGCTGCTTTGTGGATTTTCTGAGTCTTGTTCAAGCCTTGTTTTTGCATGCATTTGCCTCCTCACTGTCAGAATACACCAATCACACACAACATTATGTATGACCAAGCACCTCCAAGGCTCGAGTGTAACTATTCTGTTCACTGACCACTGGGGCTAGTTCTTTTATAGTTTATTTCACATTTCCCCTGGTGAATCACTATTAAGGCCAACAAATATGGTGAAATATGGCACCAGAGAAATGTATAACTTATCCATATTCAACTTTATTCACTGGCCAAGAGGTGAACTAAACAAAATAAACTCCAATCCACTTTTATTCCTGACAACTTCCAGTCAGACCCAACATTGACTTCTTCAGTAATCTTAATTTAACTGTCTATACTGCAGATTATTATTGTTGATTTATTGTTATTCTTATTTGGTTTTACTGCCAACAAGGACTGGTGGATAGAGAATATTTAAAGTTTAGTCCTTATTTGGGGAACAATATTCAGATACATGACACTAGTACAAAAGTTATGTTCTGCACCAGATCATATCTTAATAGATAATTTTTATTTGCAGTCACTGATTTACAGGAATGCATTCGACCATGCAATTACGTCCAGTCAAAAATAAGAGCAATATTCAATTCTCACTCACTCTCCGACCAAACAGACTCACATGACATTGCACATGCACACTAAACCACATCAGTATCAAAAAACCTATTTTTTTTATCTTGGTTTTATGTGTTCTTTGCAATGGAGGACCACGAAATAATTCTGTAGGAAAATGTATCACGTTTTTCAAAACCTACTGTCAAACTATCCAACATTCACATGGAAATACTAGCAGCTGGAGAAACTGTGGTGGCCAAGTGGCTCACCATTACCACGTGTTTTGGGACTGTCTTGTTGCTCAGAAGTATTGGACTGAGATCAACAAAGCGCAGCAGGCTGTTTTTGACATCGCCATTCCACTACGCATTTGGGCCTTAAAACTCCTGCCATGCACAGTCAATGGATACTTTTGGACCTTACTTTTGGTGGCAGGGAAAGTGTACAAGAAATGGATGACACAAACTGAACCAACAATTAAGGACTGGACTGACGTTGTAATTTACATACATAAGAATAGAAAAAAAAATTATAAATACATTAAGACTCACTTTAAAATATGGACGTATTTAACAGACCGAATGGGCCTTAAATATTCGACAATTTATGATCTTTTATCTTTTTTTTTTCTGTTCTGTATGCTTATAGTTATAGAATAGTTTCCTGTGAACTATTCTGCAGCACTTGTGAAAATGTGCTATATAAATAAAGCACCCTTTAACTGGATATAAACTGTTATTCGCTTTACCTGCCATGGTGATATTATGCTTAACTGGCATTATACAGGTCAAGAGCAGAGTGGCCCTCTTGATGGCCAGACTTTTGCATACGTTGCCTGAATTGAAAACGGGCTCTCTCCTCTTGTGGACATATGGTTGCTCTGAATGCAGCTGGCGTGCCTCTTATGTGGGCTGAGGCAGCAGGATTCTGTTGCAGTCGGTCTAGTAAAAAGCTCCTATAAAAACGACTAGCAAACAGACACAGGAAACGCATACAAATCAGCGCTGAGCTAATTAAATGCCTTGCTTCTCTGGTGGACAATTCTCAAAAGTGGACCAACAGCAGAAGGCTGTGTGGGAGGAGGTGGTTTGGATTTTATTGACAATCGAAGAAGGGGAAAAAAAAGTCCCTGGAGAATAGAAGAGATTATAGACGGATCTTGCAAAACTTATTTTCCCACAAAGTTTGTCCATAGTTTCACAAAGACGATGTGATGTGACTTTGCTCGGTGCACTTTCCTGACATGGCTCCTTTTCTAGCTGAATAGGCTGTCAGTTGCTGCTGAGTTAGCCGCGCTGATACAAAGACAGATACAAGCACTGAGGGTCGCCAAAACAGCAAGTTCTTCATTAAAGTTTTCCAAATTGACACACCACCTTAACTACTTTTCATAATGTGTTATTTTTTATCTTCAGTTGGCACCAGTGGTAAACATAACAGAGCGTGCATGACAGCTGAGGCGTAGTTGTCGATACGCTCTATAGGGGGCCTTGTTCCTCCCATGGGACTTCACACATATGCCAGAACCAGTGGCAGACAGAGAAAACAAGAGACTGAACAGACTGAAAACAGTGCCATCTTTTAAAGCTGCATTATCCTCTTGTATCCACTAGATGGCAGTGCACCCCCTCTTCAGCAAATAAAACGGTATAATCAATAGTTGGCAAGGGAACATATCCCTCCGGCGACTATTTGGAAGAAAGCAAGTGAACACAGTTTAAATGAGAAACATTAGTCAAATGTTAACCTTTGGAGATACTTAATTAGACAAGCAGGCAAATGAAAAAATAAGACTGAAGAAGATGCTGCTGCTCTTGAGAACTTTAACAAGGCAATATATGATCATTTAGTATTAATTAAATACAATTTATGAGCTGCATACATTTAGTTGTAGTTATAATATAGAAAAATGTAAAATAAAATAAAAATTACATATTTTTCTGCTCCAATATGGTAAAACAATAAATATTGCACGTATCATTTTAAACCGAATGATTTACTATGCAATATGGATTTCTCATTACCAAAAGCAACACATATATGATCAGTTTAATATTGGATTTGTCTTCCCTCATATTGAACTGACATTGAATCTCAATTTGGGGGGAAAGTAGTATTAAAATGAATAAAAAATATTTTAATATTGAAAGGCTTTTGATATACATTTTCTGTAAAATAGACTTCTAACCATTGCCATTCAACCTAAAGTTCTTCCAATGTCTAATCCCCATAGATTGACTGACACAGAACTGGCTGACCTATTGAAAAGACCCAAACTGATCATTGACGACTAGAAATGTTCGAATCTCAATTTGATTAATTGCACAGGGCCAACTATATCAGTTGAAATCACTGTAATGTATTATTAGGTTTTAAGTGAACTTCCGGTATTTGAAAATGTGGCCTGGTATACACTGTACTTCTGAAAATATCATATTACTATCATTTAAAATAATATATTAAATTGGTTGAAAAGTCATAAAATACTATATATTATGATCACAAGAGCCTCTGTTAACCCTGCAACGAGCTGGACCCCTGGTGTACCCCGTCCCCCTAAAGGCCCAAAGTCACTGGGACAGGCTCCAGTCAGCTGCGACCCCCAACGGGAACAAGCGGTAGAAAAGGAATCAAGTCAATGACTCTCCACTGTTTGGTGCTTAAGAGCCTCAGCTCCAAGCTCTCATATTGGAACAGAAGCAGACAACAGCAGCTCTGCGCCGGTGTCTGTGTGTCCCCGCTTGTCCCCGCTTGTCCCCGCTTGTCCCCGGTCCCCGCTTGTCCCGCGCCTCTCTGTGCGTCTCTAAGCTGGTCTCTGTGTGTGTCTCTCTGCGTGTGTGTGTCTCTCTGCGTGTGTGTGTTGTGTCTCTGCGTGTGTGTGTGTGTCTCTGCGTGTGTTGCGTGTGTGTCTCTGCGTGTGTGTGTGTGTCTCTGCTGTGTGTGTGTGTGTCTCTGCGTGTGTGTGTGTGTCTCTGCGGTGTGTGTGTGTCTCTTCGGTGTCGGGTGTGTCTCTGCGTCGTGTGTGTTCTCTGCGTGTGTGTGTCTCTCTGCGTGTTGTCTCTCTGCGTGTGTGTGTGTGTTCTCTCTGCGTGTGTGTGTTCTCTGCGTGTGTGTTCTCTCTGCGTGTGTGTTGTGTGTGTGTCCTCTGCGTGTGTGTGTCTCTGTGTGTCTCTCTCTGTCTGTGTGTCTCTCTCGCGTGTGTGTCTCTCTCTGCGTGTGTGTCTCTCTCTGCGTGTGTGTCTCTCTCTGCGTGTGTCTCTCTCTGCGTTGTGTCTCTCTCTGCGTGTGTGTCTCTCTCTGCGTGTGTGTCTCTCTCTGCGTGTGTCTCTCTCCTGCGTGTGTGTCTCTCTCTGCGTGTGTGTCTCTCTCTGCGTGTGTGTCTCTCTCTGCGTGTGTGTCTCTCTCTGCGTGTCTGTGTCTCCTGCGTCCCTGTGTGTGTCTCCCCTGCGTGTGTGTGTCTCTCCCTGCGTGTGTGTGTCTCTCCCTGCGTGTGTGTGTCTCTCCGCGTGTGTGTGTCTCTCCCTGCGTGTGTGTGCTCTCCCTGCGTGTGTCTCTCCTGCGTGTGCGTGTCTCTCCCTGCGTGTGTCCCTGTGTGTGTGTCTCCCTGCTGTTGTGTGTGTGTCTGTGTGTGTGTGTGTGTCTCCCTGTGTGTGTGTCTCCCTGTGTGTGTGTCTCCCTGTGTGTGTCCCTGTGTGTGTGTGTCTCCCTGTGTGTGTGTCTGTGTGTGTGTGTCTCCCTGTGTGTGTGTCTGTGTGTGTGTGTCTGTGTGTGTCTCTCCCTGTGTGTGTGTCTCCCTGTGTGTGTCCCTGTGTGTGTGTGTATCGATGTGTGTGTGTGTGTGTGTGTGTGTGTGTGTCTCCCAGTGTGTGTCTCCCTGTTTGTGTATCCCCCTATGTGTGTCCGTGGCAGAGGGCACAGTGCGCTCCAAAGGCTCCTTCTGTCAGCAACTTTGCCCAAAGCCTCGACAACATCACAGCCACATGACAGACGAGCTCCTCATCGCCAGACAAACAGTACACTGCATTGGGGTCAGCAGCGCCATCCGTGCAGCGCCATCCGTGCAGCTCCACACGAGAGGAGCGACGGGGCACTTTATTTCTTTAGTGACCGTTTGGCATTATGTTATGACAAAGGCTAGTTTTGAATGTGGAATGTAATACAAGAAGCAAATTACAGGTCAAGGCACTGGCAAAAACTCATATTGTTATTTATGAGGTAAGATTTTTTACAAAGGGGAGCAAATTAACTATGGGGTGTCACAACAATCTTTTATATTGATGGGGAATACAACTTCATAAAAAGCATTGCGTCTCAAGACGAGTCACTAACTAAAATAATTGGACTCGATGGGAACGGTGATTGGCATGAGTGTTTTGTTTTTATGGCTGTAAGATTCTCAATTAATCCAGGCTTGGAACTGGCAGAAAGAGTTTAATGACTAGTGAGCTCCAAATAAGTCCTCCTCCGTTTTCAGGGACTTTTCTCAACACTCCAATTGTATTATTTGTTCAGTCTCTAATCCATTCTTCAGTGATTCCGGTATTGCTGCCCTGAGGCGGACCGACTCAAACTACTTGGGTAAATTGGGTGATGTCCACAACAGTAGACGGAGCACTGGAAACCTTCTTGTTAAAACACGACCGCACTTAACACCTAAACCACTGATGAGAGAATAAAACCGTCCTGCAATAGTAAAGAATGACACAAAAAGTCGTAATTGCTGTTCATATGCAGAAGAAAAATCGGATTTCTGGATTTATCAGATTATTGAAATGTGATGTAAACAGTTACATCTGGCGTGAGTAATCTGATTTCTCTCTGATGGTTCATAGCTGTGCAGGTTATATGCAAAAAAAAGAAAAAAAAGAAAAGCAAACTACTAAGAGGGAGATTGAAAAAGTAATTTTAAAATGTATTGTACCGTGACTCCCAAACTGTAGCGAAAGTGCCAGTAAATCCATTGATTTACTGGCACGTGTCGTCAGGTGTTTGAGATTTCCTCTGTGCCTGTAAACACACCGCAATCAGATTTTACTATTGGGTTATCTGATTTTCGGTGTGTAAATGTACCCGCTGACAAATTGAAACGACCAACTCAAGACATTTTTTCCATTAATCCTATACGCACTATATCGTTAAAAAAAATCCAGTTTTTCCTTCCTCATAAGACGCATGATCGCTCCTTTTGTCACACAATTGCTTTCTAGGTCCCATAATCCCAGTCATCTTGTAATCTTCCTTTTCTTCATGCCTTGCTCCGGTCACAGCCCTCTGCGCACCCCAAGATCCATCATAGAGCCATCCAGCCTCCTTTTTAATATTTCACAGCTCATACGCACATACAAATCCCCCTTGTTGAGTAGTGGGGCAAATCACTTCTTCTCCAAGTCCTATTTCCTGTGTGGAAGTGCAGCCGTCGACCCCGCCTTGCTCCTTTCCCTTCTCCTCTATTCTCGATTTGAGCGGCGATACGAAGCGATGGAATTGCAAATGCAGAGTATCAGAGCGAAGGAAAGATCTGAGCCTGATATTGCCGAGGCCCAAAGCTGATGAAAGGATAAGAAAATGACACTATATTACTAATCTTCCACTATAGATCTAATTTTCCAGAGAGTGGTGTTGCCTGGCTATTTGAGTCGAGGAAACGGCGCGTGTTGCCTGGATAGAAAAATAAACAAGATGCTATAAGACATGTTAACGGGCCGAGGTATTATTAGATCATATTTCAAGGCAGCTTTTTTTCTACTGTTCATTTTGGTTTTCCCTTATGAGGTCAGCTTTTTTTGCCCTTTAGTATATTAGGATTGCAATTATGTTATGCTTTCTGATATAACCGTTGTCATTTATCCAGGCTGGAATCTGGCACAGATATTGGACTAAATTGTGACTCTTGTGGCTTGTTTGAATCCACATTTGATATAGCTGATGCAGTTCTAAAGGGAAGGAAAAAAAGACAATGTACTTGATAGATCATGGCATTCCATTTTTATTTGTTTAACCTTCATTTATGGGTTGACTGAGAACCAATTCTGATTTACATTCAAATGGAACATGTTACAGATGTTTATTACACTGCCACAAGAGAATTAGTAAAAATATAATTATGGTTTTGCTTTGATGACCACAGTGAGATAGTGACCATAGCTTTTGATGCCGTCACTTACACACACACACACACACACACACACACACACATATATATATTCTTTATAATTTCATTTTGGCAGCTTTTAACGTGTTCCAATCCATTGTGCTATACAAATTAAATTACATTTATTTTTAAATTTGCACACACAAAAAACCCCCCAAAAAACAGTGAAGCCTGGTCTTCCTATAGAGATGAGTTACAGTAAAAAAAAGAAGTTATTTTAATATAAATCCCTGATATTATCTAGTGTGAAGCAGTTCCTGTCCCCTGATGTGCCTTTAATTAAAGAGGTCAAGACACTTTCCATGGCTTTTACCTCAGCAGCGAGCGCCAACTGGACCCAATGGACAGGAAAACTGATCAAATTAAAAATTGTCCAGGTAACAACTGTAAAAATGTTAAGGCAACAATTCAGAGCACAATTCGCAATTCAAAGTGCTTCACATAACAAGAAAAAAATGCATTAAAACAAGAAAAAAATGCATTGAGCACCATTTGAATTTCTTTGTGGCCAGTTCAGTAAATAATCTAAACTGGGCTAGGCTATGGCCTGAAGTGCAGTTATCAGCACTGCTTGCGGCTGTTTTATGCTGTTGGATGTTTTTACTTTATCACATTCACTCCGTGAGTTATCTGAAGTGCCAACTGTCCCAATTCTCATGCTTACCCCCACTGCGCCATTGTGCTCTTAGGCACTTCATGCACTTTCAGAAAAAGCACACTTCAGTGTGGTGTGCAGTGCAAAGTCTCCGTTTCTGCTTTTTGTGTCTATGAAACTAAGATCCTTTAGAGTCAAAACAATCTCATGGCTCCTTTCGCAGGTCTGGGCACAAATTGCAGAATATTATGTTTAAACCTGGAAGACCTGTTTTCACAATGTGACTGTAGCAGGGAAACAAATTAAATTAAAGCCGCTAGCTGCATCGACCCTCAGGGGCCACGGCTTCATATTCCGCACTTTTGACTTGATAAAGATTAGTGGCATTTCAATAACCTGTGCTTCTGTTCTCGGGACTATGTAGGGATGGCACAGACTTGCCCTCTGTCCCATTTGAATAAGATGCTTCAGTGCGTCTGCATGGCAAAGGAACATTTCTGTTATCACTACAGCTACGCTGTTGGAAATATGTCTTTTTTGATCGGGATGCAAAAATAAAATTGTGTGGAAAATGTTCAAAGAAATATATTTTTGCGCCCAACATAAAATATTGTGCCAAATTGTATTTTTTCCACAATGAGTGGGTCAAAGAATTTGGTCAAAATCTGAATTTTGTTTGCGCAAATGAAAGCAATTTGTTAAACAAAATTTATTTGTTTTTCTCATAGCAGGAGGAAGTATGCATTGCCTTTGACATGGGCTTTTTTCCTGGTTATTGCCATGGGCGACTGGGGTAATCGCCCCGACAATTGCCACGGGCGACGGGGTACTGTCGAACAGTTGCAACGATGCCTTTGCGGGTCAATAGGGCCTGCTGGGGCTCAGGCCTAATAAAAGTTATATATTGCCCAGATACAGAGGATTGTGTTGACTTTTTTGACTTTTTTTTTTAACCTACATCTCTAAGGCCCCTAAATCATAGTGCCTAGAACTGAAACTGTGCTCCGTTAACTGTGTTTCTGCTGTGCGTGTGGCGAGTGTATTTTGTATTTTAGACACAGCAGCATGAGTCGAAGACAAATTTCCCTTGGGGGAAATAGTATATAAAGTATATTGTATTATATTTTAATGTACCTTGGCATATATTATACATTTCTAAAGGTGGTAGATTTACTGTATACAAAAACTTTCTGGTTTCTTATAAGACCAAAAACACAGGATGCTCCAAAGGAAATGTTTTGATGTTTTCCTTGACGTGTTGCGGCTAAAATGTCACGTGTTCTCGACACCTGTGCTGTCGGCGCACATCTGTGAGGCTTCCCATTACCGCTGATGGAAGCTTTTACCACCGCTGCATTCACTCCAGATGCCTTTCCCTAAAACGCACACCCGCTTGTATAATTGTGCCGTTTTTTCATGCATGCACACAGCCAGTCGCAAAGGGAGAGATAACTAAATTGGTATTCAGGACAGTGAGTGGAGGCATGACCATTTTATAGATTATGTCACCGATAGGGCCGGGTGTGGGTTTGAGGTTACAAGGATGAAAGCCTGGTTTATTACAATGATAACAAGGTGTCGTGGGACATTGTGGTGAAAATGACATAAGGCGGTGTTACACTGGGCACGTCCGATACAGTATCTAAGGCAAACAGTGCAGCGTGGCTAACTACCAGAGCAAACTTTGAACTATAGAAAGACCTGACATTGGTGTTAAGGTGATCTAGATGTCCTACAAGAGAGTACAAAATGTGATTTCATGATGAACTTACTTAAGGCAAAGGTTAAACAGGCATACAATGGCATTTCAGCTACAGCAACAACTACAACTATAGCTCTATACCCCTCGAAACATCTACCCTTTCGGACTAAAAATACTAAAAGGCAGTGACTGAACTGAAGAAGCTACTTAGATGATACATTTTGTCCAGTTAACAGAATTCAGTTTTCTTTTGCAACTAAAAGGTAAGATTGGTTTCATTTAAAGTGCTATACCCTTTGTTTAACCCGAAAAATCCAATTGAGACTTTTCAATGACTTTTTTCAATGAGCAGAAGCAGGAAACACATAATTACAACATATACGTTAAAGTCTCTGGTATGTTGTTTTGATTTAAATGCCTTTAAATGGTTTCTAGAGGAAAACATGGTCTTCTGAATTTGACTGAGAATAAGCAAATAATGCATTTATTGTTCACTCAAGGCACTCAAGGACACATTAGAAAACAACAGACGCATCCTGTCATGGCCCGGGGAGTAAGATAAATAAATAAACATAACTTTAGTTTCTGCAAATCCTGCGTCATTTATCCTGAGCTAACTCATGTTGTTACCATGGATACCATCAGCATTAGCAGCAACAAAACTGAAGGCCAAAAGTCTCATCATGTGGTTTGCTAATGTTGTTGTGAAAATTATGAAAATGGAAAGCAGTGAGGGAGAGGTTTTTGGAGAGAGCAGCGAGTTCTGTTCGACAAAATGTCCTTGTCTGCACAAATCAGTTAGTACCAGAACCAGAATTAATGATATTCACTGAACACCACACACCCAGTGACTTGGGACATCGGGCCTTTTGTACTAATTTCTTCAGAATAGATTGTAACCATTTAAACGACAGAGTGTCAAACTTTTAACAGCACAACAGAATGAAACGTTAAATCATAACACTGGATTGAAAGGCAACAAATGTATTTGCAGATACTTTTATTTAATCTAATGATAGTCATTAGCTCGCAAAACGCCTGTAAATATGAGATTTTTACTCAGTTTTCCCTAGATTAAGATAAAATGGTGCCTCTTAAGCATATATTGATAAGATATACTTGTTTTGTTCTGGTTTTTCATCAAAAACAATAAACTGACTGGCTGCCTATGTGATTTTACAATTATTTTACTAAGTAGCCTACTCTGAGTCATGAAATTGCACTGAAAGTTTGAGTTTATAGAGTACAGATATCAATTATTTGATAAATAAATACAGTAATAGATGAATATATCAGTTCTAGACAGGGGCCTTTATAAACAAAAATATCAAGCCTGAAACACTCATGTTAAAGATGAATTAACAACATGTCGGTGTAATCCCTCATTCGTCCAGGAGTGTTCCATTGTAGAAAAAGATTCACTTATAGTCATCTGGACTCTGTTTTAGAAAAAACTAAACGTTTCGACTCTCATCCAAGAGTCAATCTTAACCAGTGTTCCCTGGCATTTGGTGAGGCAGTCAAGGTGACTTAAGGTGCCTCACTCAAGGTGAGGCAGCCAAATGGCAGGGAACAATAGGCCCATCCCAGTTAAGTTTCAATGGGCCATTAGCAGGAGGTCCCGCCCTGTGGGCAGGGCTTTCACAGAGTAGATTATAAACAGGAGTTCTCAGACTTGTTTCACAGATTGAGAATGACTCTTGGATGAGAGTTGAAACGTTTTGTTTTTTCTAAAATAGAGTCCAGATGACCACAACTGAATCTTTTTCTACATTAATTAACAACATCTATCAAGGAATAAGTGTAGGCAGCTCCAGAATGTACCAAGGCTTCTACAATGCAAACTTGTATTACTGCATTAATGTCTTTAGCAGCCCTTAACTTCTAGCACTAGAACACATGTTGTATAAGCCATGGGACGAGACAAAGTCCATGAAATTAGACACTTTTTATTTAACAGTAAACTTTTCAGTGCATGTAATGTAAACCGTTTGGGGCCAGATTAGTGGCAATAAAAAAGTTATAGTACGCTATATTCCTTCACTCTAATGAGACCTCTTGTGGCATTTTGATCGTGTGAGATGGTGTGCACAAACTCATGTCCCATGCTTCATATTTTATAGATAAGGTAAACGGTTTTTCACACAAGTCTGGTACATAAGCCTATATTTCAACATGTTCAAGCAGCCTTGTATCTGAAAGTGCAGTGACAGTAACCATTGCATTTTCCATATAGTGGTTAGAACATATAGAAACACATTCACAGCTGGGTAAATAGATTATGCGAAAAGCAGTTTGGGACTGGGACAAAATGCAAATACAAACAACCATCTTTCTTCTTATGCCCTAAAGGAAACACATAATAAATGAAGTAACTGGCACCAAAAGCCCCCGCTAGATTCAAAACAACTAATCTATTACCAGCGAGGCACAGAGCTCTTATTCTTAACCGTGTGTTCAAGCGATCGCCTTCTCCTTCTCAGCGTGGAGCCTGTAATTAACTCTTAGAAAATGTGATGACGAAACAGCAGCGGCAAACATCAAAGACGACCGGCCCATTTCCCAAGAGCTACAAAACATTATGGAAGTGTGCCCTCTGCTTCACAGCCTTGTTAAATCATTGCGTCTTTGTGATTTCCCATCTGCCTGAATCAAACGTTTACAATGCTAACAGCTGAAAATAAAAGGGGTCAACAAAGGAAAGAAATATATCAAAAAAATCAACATGTGCTTGGATAAAGAAGTGTGTTATTGTGTGTTTTTCAATCCCGGTTTGATAACCGCTTCCTCCATGTTCGAAACAGGACTGTTAGCTGCCACATGCAATAAATGTTTACTGTGTCGTAAAGCCCTTCTCCTCCTGACCTCAGATGGTGCCAAGGCCTGTGCAGAAATGAAATCGCTGCAGAAGAGGATGCGTTACGGAGAGATTTCAATTTGTTGGGATTTCTTGATGGACAGTAAAATTGAGGAGGAGGAGCAGGGATTTAGCAAAGCAGGAGTTCAGGGGGGTACCGGCTTAATAAATTTAAACCACAAAGCTGTAAATTCTTGTGACAAAAATATGAATGGACGTGAATATGGATGATAACGCGATCAGTCCTCCTTATCTTGGTTGTGGTTTTTAACTTGGCAACAATACTAAGAAGGGCAATTCGATTAACTCAATATACCAAAAAAAAGAGCTACAACTAATGATTATTTTAGTAGTCACAATTAGATTTTTTAAATAGATTATTAACTATATATTATTGTATGAAAATCTGAATTTTGGTAGAATTTTTTCTTCATTTAATAATACCACGGTCTTTAAAACAAATACAAAAATACCTTTATAACAGAGTCTGAACAGTCCACATAACAATTACAATTATCAAAACACATCTGTGATCATCTCTTTAGTTGACTAATGATGATTAGTCAATTAAAGTGAGTTAATTTAATAATTTGCAGTCCTTCAAAAAATCCTAGACAGTTTAATAATCTTACTGAAATTTAAAAAACAAACAAATCGGGCATCAAACTAGCTGGCCTTTCCCAGTAACAAAGGGCAGACACTGAGCTAAACTCTGAACTAAAATGCCTCTCAAATTGGCTAAGAATGCATTCAAATAAATACTTTCATTTGTCTAAAATGGCATGAGATGGGAGGAGCTAATAATCTTAAACAACACAAAACAACAAGAATCCAGATCTGTCAACTGCCACACTAAAACAAATCATTATAGACAAAACATTTCCTCCTTGGTCAATATAATGAAGGAATAGGATCAATAATTCCAGGAAAGGAAACATTGTTGTTGATCTAATCATAATATTTCATAATTTCTCGTTGCACTCTGTCCACTGTATTAACCCCTCTGCTGTGAGGGTCAAGTCATTTACACAAATCAATAAAATGTGCAGTGTTATTACGGCAGTGGTAGTGTGCACACAGATAATCACAGAAGGGGAAATGGAGAATAATTTCATTTTTGCGGAACACAAGTAAATAGAACAGCGAGGGCTTAGCAGTATCACACTTCAGAGAGATTTACACTTGAGGTTTTATTCACAGCTACATGGTAAAAACATTCTACTTTAAAAGGAGATCTTCTCAAAACCGGTCACCTAATATCTAACTACAATCCCAACTGAACAAGGGCTGCCAGTGATTTAATCTGCATATGGAGGACAGATCCAAACCTGCAGAATTCCAGGCTCACTGAGCTGCAGAGGCTGCACTAGCACTGATTCCTGATTAGTGCAGGTGCTAGGCTGTACGTAGTGACCGGTCAGATCAGAGAGGACACATAGGTTTAAACCATCTGGATTTAGTCGTAGGAACTGGCAATCCAAAGGAGAGACTCATGAGGCCCATTCTGCTTTCTGATTGAATCATCAAAACATAAACATCACCAACATATCCAATGTTTTTGCGAGGAGGAATAGTCAGCATTATGATTATGATTTTTAAAAGCGATATTTAATTGGAACATGGTTACCTCATATCAGGGAACACATAGGTCTTGTTTATGAAATTTGTAATATAAATTCTACATACGCTCCTTTGATATAATATAATTTGTCTTATTTTGGATTAAACTAAATGTTGACGTCTCTTGCCTGCTTTATTAGCATTGGATTGTCTGAAATGAAAACTAATTTGCCGAAGATGAGAAGAAATGAGCGAGGGAAGCACATCACAACATCACATATGGATATAGGCACTAATGGAATATGACAGTTTCTTCAGACCGACAACAAGGGTTAAACAATTTCCCTTGTGATAACTTTGCGTGCCTCAGCACAGCGGTTTGCAGTATATGCAGTATGGCCCATAGGCCCATTATAATGAATGTAAATTGAGGCTGTACTTGAACAATAGCAACAAAAAACAGCAGGCATAAGTGACAGTATGCGTGTGTTCATTATAGGCCAATATTATGCAAAAAAGGCATCATGAAAAGCGCCAACATGATTATTTCTTATTATAACTCAAAACAAATAAGCAAACAAATCAGCCTGGGGTCAGCTCACCGCTGATTCTCATGTTAAGTTTCACTTTTGTTTTTCATACAGGCCCAATGCACAGCACGCGTTTATGCTTTTACTATACTTTATGGGAGGAGGAGGATTAGAGCAGGTTGGATAGTTTTCGTTTAAGCTGCATCTTTCTCTGGATTTTAACCACGCCACATTTACTTGGGGTTAACGTGTTACCTGGACCGAGGAGGAGGAGGATTAGAGCCAAATTTTGATCATGTCTTCAACGAGGGCAGCAGACTGTGACGTGGATTTCCGCACAGCGCGCAGACTGTGTTTTTTGGGTGGATATAAGGGCAACTCTAGCCTTCAGTTCTTTTTTATCTGTAAACTGACACACTGTGATTTGTTTGGGTCAATGTAGGCTTATGTTAAAACATGATCCCGTTTGTGCAGAATGCGCGGTCGTGCACACCTGCGCTGATAAATCTGTGCTGTGTATTTATTGACTGATTGATGAGATTCATTTAAAGCCAAGGCAAAACTCGTCTACTCGAGACTCGAGCAGTTTCTGAAGGCAGATCACGCGGGAAGTTTTCTTATAAGGCAGATGGTGTGAAAACATAAAATACCGTAGTTCATCATTAAACAGTTAAATTACACTGGGCATGTGTGCAAAACTTAATTAAAATGTAAAATGCGGTTACTGCGGTCACTTGATGCCTTTTGCGGTTTTGGTGATGTGCGGATTTAGTGTGGTATGGCAATATTACGGTTACCATGACAGCCCTACTGACATCAATTGAACAACTGAAAGCAGGCAGAGCATTTCACAGAGTAGTAACAATATTGTCCTGATCCAAATACAAGACATGTTTCTGACGTTGCATTTCAGTTCCTGTTACAGTTCTGTTACAGTTCTGTTACTGTTTATAAGGCCTCCTTCTCCACTTTTAATAACTAAACATATTCTTGTGCAACACCCACAGCGACATATTGTGATTCAAAATGTTATCTGCTTGTTATTTGATGGCTTTTTGTCACCTATAGGGGCTCAAGCGCTATACAACTCTTTCATCCTTTTCCCCTTAAGCGCTTTTTACTTTTGTTTTTCCATATTCTTAAAAAGGTAACTGCCTGGTCTGTGTCTATATATACACATTTGTTGAGCATTTTATTAGGTTTATCAATCGCGCCTCCTTTCTCCAGCTGCCTTTTGTGCAGAGAGCGCCAGCCCAAAAACAGAGGGAGGGAGCAGGTTTCTGCGTAAAGATGTGCTCCTGTTTTACTGCCACAGAGCAGGTTTTATTTGAACATCATAAATTATAAATAATAAACAGCATAAATATATGCTTACATTTTCTAAATAAACAAAATTGTAAACCTGCCACAACGCGAGATTTGTGAATGCTTATGGCGATAAATCGATACAGCATCACGTGATACCAACTCTATTTTTGGCACACTCTTAAAATTTGACAATTTTGTGAGAAGAACCCCGAGCCACCCGAGCCTAAGCCAAAGACAAAAAGGTACACAAACTTTTATGCTCACTGTTAAGGCCCTGGAGAAATGACATCCTACTGTATCAAGTCTCAAGCCTTTTCCTTAGTATCAAAACTGAGTTTTAGTATAGACCCTTCCAAAAGTGATGCGTTTAGAACAGCTGCGCACGCATTGCTATTCATTTTAATGAAGCAGCATATAAAAAGGATGTTGCCAACAAGTATTAATGCTGTGTTCCAGTAGTGCCCGGAGGTTATATTTTCTGAGTTCCGACTTGTAAATTCCCACTGGAACATTCTGACATCTCTGAATTCCTACTTGTAAACTCCCCCCCGGGTGTATATGATTTAGCCAATCCAACATGGCTACGCCCTGCAAGTTTTACCCCTCAACAGTTCTTGTCAAACTGTTATCGGCTGCTATGTTTTCTGCATTATTGTCCAGAAGAACCTTAGATTTAGGACATTTTTTTATGAGGTTGTTAGCATGTAGGCTAATTTTTGCAATCCACACAAAACACTTCTACATGTACCCGTAGTAATGTTTTCTAATGAGGCTCTGGTGTTGCACACATGTGGTCCAGTTGCCAAAACAGCCCTGGATTTTCATAGTTTTCATAGCTCATGCTAACTCTGCTAACCCATTGAAAATGCATCAGTGCCAACTCCTGGAAAGGTACCGGCTAATGGAATACAGGCGTTTTGTTTACAAACACTAGACGGGTCTAATGTGACACAAATATGTAGAGACAACGACGACTGCATCTAATAAGCTTTTCAAATTCTGTATAGCGGGAAACAAATTTTTGGCTGCATCTTGTTTTACAACCTTGAAGCTGATGATTTGTTTACCATTTTGAACAAGTTTGGCATGTAAACTGGATTGTGAGTCTGCGCTGCAATCTGCTTCTTCAATCTCAGTGGTTTGGGCTTCAGGCTACAATATAAGGAACAGGTCCTAAGCAAAACACGAAGAGGACAAACAGGAAAATGGGAAGTTAATAAAGAAAATATCAAACACTGAAACTATTCAGGTTCTTCCCTGGGGTATGTTTCCTCTATTACATTGTAGTAGTAGCAGCCCGGCTCAACTCGCGACGTGATTGGCTGTCCCCAGAGACCCGCCCCCTCAGCACTAAGCCTGATGTCTGAGCCTCTCCATCTGATCACTTTCTACAATAAAAACAGGATACAAATTCTGCAGGTGAGCTTGCAAACCTTTTACAAACATCAGTGTCAGATTGAAAACAAATGTGTCCACAACAATAACCGGCACTGTTTTCTAATGATTGTGAAATTACAATGCAATTTGCTTACATAATTTACAATGAGTATGATCTTCTCTTCCACATCTATCATATAAGCTCAAGCAATTCACTTAACTGAAATTTGATGATTGTTCATTCTTTCACACACCAGATATCCATACTATAACCCCTATCAAAAGTTTCTTGAATTGTTTTATAATGGTCTTGATCTACATCAGAACTAGCCTATGACCACATACTAAAAGTCTACCTTCTTTGTTTCTTGAAAAGTACACCCTTTAGTTTTTATTATTATTATTATTATCATAATTCAAGCATTTTCCCTTAGCACTGAATTCCCAAAAATATATTTTATCTATTTAAATTTGAATGTTGTGACAACACTACAACCACAAGCCAAGATAGCTCTAATAAACTTTATAAAAATCCATATCACTACATTGCAAGTAGATCATTTTGCTGAAAAACATGAACCCAAAAGTGCCTTGAAAACAACTATAGAGGCTTTGTAAAATGCCATTGTCGATGTTCTTACTCATCACAAACTACTGTACTGCAAATGCACTTCTAAATTTAGCCCCCATCCCCTCGACACCCTCTATTTTAGCCTGCACGAGTCAAAAGTAGGCTATGGTTACGGCTGACATTGCTATTTAATGATGTTGCAATAAGCATCTTTGAAGAACTTGGCGCCACTGTACAAAGTATCTGTCCCACTGCCTTCTAGCTCCATGCGCCACAGCACAAGCTATAATAGTGGATTCACTTTCTCAGCCATCATAGTTAATTAGTCATAATGAGCTCTTCTCACAATATATTCAGAAAATTTTACGCAAAAGAAAAAAAAAAAGAAAAAAGAAAACTGCTATGCCATTAAGAGACCAGCTGCAAAGAATTGGTCCAGACTTTGGATCTGTCAAGCTGTCATGACCCATCTGCCATAGAGAGGCTAATTATCAACTCTGCAATGACAAGATGAAGAAGTTCAAATAATACAGCGGCACCCAAGGGAGACACCAGACACTGAGTTGGCATACTATAATAAACACTGAATCGACATCTGACCCTGTGACGATCTGCCAACTTGGACAGAGAAGTTATATTGTGATTCAATGCTTTTCTGATAAATAAAGCTTTATGCTCAAAATATACAAACGCAGTCAACTTTTCCAACAAAATATCTATTGGTCAGTTTTCGCCTTGCTCTGAGTGACAGGCATATCCAGCCAACCACAGTAAAGTGTGAAATCGACAGCTTTATTTGCAGCTTAGAGTTTTCAAACAAATTGATGCTCAGATACTAATTCTAATTCTGTTAATACTAAAACTAGGCCTGTCATGATAATTTATATTTCAACTTCTTGTTAAATAAATAATAGTTGGAATCCTATTTTTGGGGGTCCATACTTAGAGTTAGTTTTTTGTAATTTGTTTGTGGTGAAATAAGATTTGAGCTGTAGAGGGTCAAACAAAAGTACTAAGTGTTTGTTCTGCTATTTATTCGTTACAGTACATGCTGTTTAAACAATATTATACATTTAGAAATGATTTTAATGGAATCATTCTGCCTCATTGTGTCAGTCAGTGGCAACCAGTTTCAATTCAACTAGTTATCATTTATTGTGATATTTTTCTCTATACCACACTTCAAAATGTGTTATGTGACAGGCCTAACTTAAAACAGTTAGAATCTTGGCAACACTATAAGACAATATGAAGCTTTTAAGGCAAGGCTATTTGAATTATGATCAAATTGAAATGTAACAAAATATGTAATGTAAAAAGAAGGTCACTGCATTCGAAAAACATATGGATAAACATAGACGCTTCCGTCTGTCCTCTGCTTTGTTTTGGCCGTCATTTGGTGGGGACAGTAGTGACAGTAGTGAACACAGCACAACAGTAAAAGCTCAACTTTAAAAAGAAAATGACTAAAACAAGCTACAAAACAAATAAACAATTTTCTTGCCTAATTTTCTTGTCCATTTTCTATCAAATTCGATCTAAAAACAGCCTTAAGTGCCTCCATGTTTGTTTTTCCAGTTGTGGTCAATTCTCTAACTGACTTTGAGTGCGACCCTTTGGTGGTTGTTTGCCAGAACACATTCATGACATTAGAAACAGTGGGCAGTACAGTATACATGACGCTACGGTGCGAAAATTGAGCATAAATGAGCCTTTACTTTACCCAAAAGACGCGGATTTCCACTGACGACATGGTGTGGCCCTCCTGCAGCCCACCGTGGACGTGAGCCTCCCAGGGTTTTCCGTGACCTCCAGAGGTAAAGAGGCATGTCTCCTATCACAAAAAATAAGGACAGGCCATATTAGGGCAGAATGCATTTCTTGTGGTGCTGACATGAAAGGGTAAAAGGAAAAAAAGGTGAACAGGAGAGGAGAGGTGCTGCATTGTAATCATTCTGGCTCTTGTGAGGTGTTCCTGTGGGGCCCGCTGACTTTTGGGTGACTTATTTTTTTTCACACACTGTCAGCATAATATTTCAAAAGAGGAATATTTCAGTGGCACAGAAAAGAGAAGTTCCTTTGTCAAGAAGCTGCAAAATAGTAAAGAAGTATATTGGTGTAATTATGCATATTTATGGGATTGCAAAGAAAAAAGGTAAAACATTTATATTGTATTCATATTTGTGATAAGCCCTGACCAGCAGACATTAAATTATACAAATCTGCTCTAAACTGTATTAGTTAAACATTGCCTCCCATAGTACCTTTGAAGATTTGCCTCTCAGACAGTAAACCTTTCTCTGAATTAAAATATCTACTTTATACTCGAATTGTTTGTTTATGTTGTTGTTTTTAATGTTTTATGTACCCATTTTACCCTTGTTTTCCAATGTATTTTTCTACAAAAGGCAACTAAATTTAATTGAACTGAACTAAACATATAATGTTTAGATAATTTCTTGAGAAGGGATGGGCAATAATGACGGAACAATAACCAGAATATTTTGGAAATCCAACAGAAATGTGCATTTAAATGTTAATTGTTAAGTTTCAACTATGAAACAAATGTGAAAATAGTGTAAAATGACCCATAAAATGACAGAAATATCACATACCCTTGTTTGAAAGATTATAATTTACAATAGCGAGTGTCATTTTTCATATTTGTTCATATCTGCACAAACAAACCACTTCCCCAGTAATGACAGTACAGTACGCTTCAAGTGCACCAAACACAGGAGGTCAGATCAACTCCTCAGAGACGCCCGAAGTCGCCTTCCCACTCCCCAGACACTTCCTCCAACTCCTACAGCTCATTATGAAGGCAAGAATGAGGATCGATGGCAAATCAAGATCTTTGCTTTTCAGCTCAGCTCCTTCTACAGAGTGACCGGGCGCCACATTACCGCTGCTACAAGGCTAATTTGTCCGTCAATCTCCCATCGGCGCTCTCCTACCGTCAAGAACGAGACTCCGAAACTGCTGAAGTCCTCCACATAAAGTAACCGCAGATCTGGACTGGACTTGGGAGGTGCTGAATCCCAATTAAGTCTTTGATTAATTAAAATGAAGCAAGAGATCAATTTAAAGTGGTTTTATGGAAATTCTATTGTGCATTTATTGAATTGTGGGCATTTTATAGCTACGTGAGCAGACTCGCTGTTCCACAGATCGGACATGACCTTCTAGGCTAAGAAAAAGCATCACACAGACACCTGCTTGTCCGTGTGATGCTTGGCAGACCCTCCACTAGAAAAGTTACATAGAATTTGCAATGCACATTTTAAAGTTGGACTATGTGATCATGCAACTTCATTTCATCTTCTTCAGAAAATAACTCTCTTCAACCTTTTGCCTAAAAGCAGCACAACAGCAGAAACTAATTTAAAATGCTTAGTAAGTTGTACATTCTTATTTCGTCTTTGCCCCAGATCTTTATAGAAAGCTGTGGTTGCGTCATACATACAGTACAGTACAGTATATAGAGTACACCATTGTATTATGCAATCAAGCCTGCATGGATAAACAAGGCTTTTTTTTTTTTTTATAGAATGCTTTAAACTTTAAACAATTTGATTTTATCCAAATGTTTTATGGAGAGAGTCCATATCTCTCAAGACTATCGATCCAAACCAGGACAAATTTGTGTTAATCTAAGGCTAAACAAGCATTAAATGGTCCAATCTTACCCAGATAGAAACAGGTATAGATTACGACTTAGTTTGTCCGCTGTAATAGTCTCCTGAATCACTATAGTTCATGGCCAGATCCGAATATAAACCTCCAGGGGTGTGACAGTAACAAAAACGCATCTCAATATTTGATTATTTGATTATCCATTGACAATATCCAGACAATGATATGCCAAACCATCAGAAATGTGCTAAAACCAGCCTGTAAAAGTCTAGAGGTTTAAGTACCACCCAACACATAAAAGGACTATAACATTCAGATGATGTGTTGATTATGTTATCGATTTTTCAATGCAACTTCCATCTCTAATGTCTACTTCTAAATGACACAGTATTTTGCCATGTTTCCTGTACAACTCACACTACCGTATCATTGGCCTGGTCCCTTTGCAGTGACTTTGGTGACTTGATATCCGATTCCTCTCAGTCGCCTTCACTTAGAGCGTTTTTGTCCTCCACTCATCATTGCTCAGACGTATCCCATCTCCGTTTCCACAGAGACGCTCTCTTCTCATCTAGTGTTTGTTAAGGTTTTCATCGAGCCGTGCCACCTCGGAGAATCTCGCCTCAAAACGTCCCGCTCGCATTTCTCCGCCTGTCAACCGCGAGTCAAACACCAGCAGCCTCCCATCTCTCTGAGGGATGAGCGCTTTATCCCAAATCCACCGACACATCTGGCCTGCTGCAATTGCAGTTTATCGCCATTATGGGCCTTTCACTGTGTATAAATATGAGCGTAATGCAACACAAGGTTACATAACAGAAGCATAAAACTTAACAATGGGGGATTAGAGCCAAGGCAATTTGCTTCTGTGAATAATATTTATACGGTATATACGTTTATAAATTAGAAGTGGTGTGTTCAAGCTGACAGCCTGATATTCTCTCTGAAATGTTATTTTTAATTGATCACAATAACACATTTTGAAGTGTGGTATATTGCTGAAGAAACTATTAATGATTGAAACTACTTTATGTTACTGACACAATAGTCCTAAAAGCGGCATAATCCTCTTTTCTAAATGTGCAATATAATCAGCTGCAAAAAAATTTATAGCAAAATGAAACACTTTAGTAGTTAGTATCAACAGTCTTCAGTTACTCATTCGACCCTCGAGCCTGAGCCCAAAAAATATATTGTTCCGTCTATCCTTTATTGTACAATGAATCGATATAGTAAAAATTGTGACAGGTCCGATTGTAAAGAAAGATTTGTTCAACTGGTGAATCTAAAATGCTCAATAAACCTGAGACATAACCATTTGCTACTTTGTTTTGCAAACACATCAAGCCCTTCTCTGCGATAACTGTCAATTGCATCTTGGCCTACGGCTCATAGTTCAACAATAATTACTGACCACTGATCAATTCACTGTTTCTCATTAGGAAACTATGGAGATAGATCCTACTTTCAAGACATAATTTGGAGAAGCAAAGCATACGTTTTAAACTAGTGCATGCGGCCATAAACAATAATATCACTAATCACAATAAAAAAGAAAACAATAAGCGTTGGTGCACAATTTTGTATAATAATTCACAACAAAGTCTATCGTCTTTATATCACAAGATTGTACAGAATAAAACAAATTATCCAAGGTTTTCTCTTCTTGTTGTTTTCAACAGTAATAAAGTGCAATTCTATAATGGCAGTTAAAACCCTGAACATGGTACAACTTTGAGGACCTTTACATTACATTTATATTTGACATTATCGTTAATCTCAATTATTTTGGTCATGATAACACAAAACTAAAATGATTCAAATAACAGCTTAGGCCATTGTACACTGTGATTTGGATGAGGATGAATGAATACCGTTTGAGGAGCATGGTGGTTAGCAGCTCCGCCTTAAATCTCTGTGGTTGCGACTTTGATTCTGCTGCATTTCCACCCTTTGGATACTTGTACTGTACTGTACACATGTTTCTAAATCCAAATGGGTCGCCACTGTCCACACTGAACCTCATCAAAGCTTCATGCAGTAGTGGGATATGCACCAGTCACACTAATGGGAATAAGCAGAAGGCAATGACTGAATTCTCTTTGTGCATTGAAAAGCTTGAATAAGTAACCGTCTCCCTTTTCCATTACTGAAAGCACTGCCTTGTTTTGTATCTGTCTGTGCAATAACAAATTATTCACCAAACGCTATTCTTTCCCACCGGGGACAGCAGTTCATTTATCGCCCCAATACTTTGTTTATGTCACGAAGCCTGGTTAAAAAAAAAAACTAGAATCTCGAGAAAGAGAAATGCGCACAAGGACGGAAGCGACAGGCTCCTTGTGGTACTGGAGCATCGCTCACCATGGTAACCGGAGACAGGGGGGAAGCGCGGTGGTGGAGCGGGACAGGGGTGAGAGACAGAGCTGAGGAGGTCCACTGTCACCTCAGGTCCCGGCAGACAAATATCAGCCTACAGTTTAGACACACAATGACACAGCGGCGGAAAAGGACAGTGGGTTGGACAACAGCCTGAAATGCATCAAACACAACACAAGGGTTTATGTTTGTTCAGAAACAACTGGTGAGTACGGGTGTATCGTGTGACAATATTTACATTTTAAACTTGATTTTGATACTAAGGAGGCTTGATATCTTTTTTGGGGGGGTAATAGAATGTAATTTCCAACACAGAATAAGAAAGACTGATGTTATCTTACCATGTGGTCTTAGTTCTGATAAAGGCCATTCTAAAAACGTTCATTGACTTTTGTGTGCTACTTGAACCTCAACCAAGGCTTTGCAGACATGTTTAAGACATTTCTGATGGATTGCAAAAATGGCATTGAAATATTGTTGGGATAATAAAATAATTAAAACAGTGAGACGTTCATTAATGGCAATATCACCCACCCCAATTCTATAGTAATCACAATAATAATTTACTTCTAATCTTCATAAGAGAAGCTGCAGGTAGTCAAAGTCCATCTTCCCTAGGACTTTTTTTTTTCTATTTCGATACTTATACCTGAACGGTTCTTTTTCCGCTGCCTGTTCTTTTTGTTAATTAATGGCCAATATTAAGCCTTTAATCACATAACTATGTTAAATCTTAAAACCTACTTGTATGACGTTTGTTCAATTATAACTCAAAACAAATGCAGAGACAAATGAACCAGACTGGTGCGGCTGCGCAGCTGGTGCTCATGTGGACTCACATGCATTTCAGTTTCAATTTTGTTTTCCGCATTTGTGACTTTATATCAAAGGCAGCGCCTTGTGACAAATTTGGCAGAACGTTTACACTCATTTGGCTGCATCTTTACACAGACACATGCTGCACTCTGGATATTTACCACAGCACATTTACTTTGGGATTAGGCTTTTACCTGGATCGAGGAGCAGGATGATTACGGCTAAGAAGCCCTAATCATCGCTGATGTGGACATGAGGTTGTTGTGTACACCATGCATAAATATAGCTTGGTTGTATGACTCAACATGTTATACTAACAATAATTAATATGCATTTGACTTGACTGATGTTTGTTGTGCATTTAGTTTGATCAAATACTACTTAATCTGTAACACTGAAATCCAACCACATGTTTTGTGTCATCTCCATTGTAGTGATATTCCACACATACCACAGGAAAATAAGAATTTATAGATATCTGTAAAGCATTCGTTATTGTCATACTGGACTACATCATAATTTTTAAAGGGGGAGGGTCCCCTTCCTGCTAGTCTCCATAGAGCTGTTATTGCTTTACCTTGAATGTTCCACAGTACGGCATTAAAACGTATCCATCTTTCATTTATTCAATAAGGTGTATTTTTATTTGCCTTTCAACAAATCTGACCTGTAACTTGGCCTAATATTATCGCCAGCTTTTCTGGTTGGTCTGAAAGTTTATTGCTATAAAAGCACTGACTGCCTTTTTGAATGCTTGCATTTACCAGCCTTTGGTTTTTGTTTATCATATGCTTAAGATATAAACATATAACACGCAATTCAATTGAATAATTGGTTTATATATTCATTGATTACTTCTACATTTTTCCTGACAGTCCTTGGAGAAACTATTTAAAAGGTTTTGACCCTTGCAACAATCAAAGCCCACACTGCTCCACTCTTTTCATTGTCCTGGCTGTAATAACAAAAGAGGCTCCATAATCCCATCCACTCAGTTTCCCCCAACTCTCAGGAGAGAATTATGGGCAAATAAAAAGGCACTGCCAGAGCTGTGTAGAACGCCCATGGAGATGCTGTTACTAATCATTCTCTTCAGTGTGCTGCAAAGATGATCGCTTCAAGCAGCATCCACTTCTGATTCACTCTCCTGAACAATGTGAAATTTCAATTAGCCTATCCCGACTCCAAACAGACGTGTGCCATCCATCAGAGGGGCAGGTGTAAACAGGGACAAAATATGGCAGCACAAATGAGGCGCTCAATAGAAAAGACAAGAGAGTTTTCAGAGCTTGTTTGAAACTGTTCTCTGTCTGATGTGGGAGGGAGGAAGGGGATTTTCACTTGGGCTGGTGCTGGTTGGTAAGAAAAGAGTAACTAAACACTGTATATGTGTATGCAGCAGTAGTAACAATATTTGCATTAGTATTGATGACTGTCAAAGCAAATAATGCTACGGATGCATTATGATACTGTAAAAATGGTAGGTTTTCTCTAAAAAATACCTGGATGAGAATTTGGTGTTATCATAATCACTGCCAAATTTCCAATGGGGTTGCAAAGTGCTCAATAACAGGATTTATTTGTGATGGCGTGTAGACCCTGAGCTGTTACGTGACCTTTTCCTGTTACGGAAGCCATTTGGATGACTTTTTGCCATTCAAAAAGATAGAATATTTTAGCTTTGAATTGTTATTCCTAAAAGGTCTTTATTTTGCATTTAACTGAAACTCATAGATGGAGGGCTGAAAAAAAACATGCCGTGTGAACCGATTAGTCGAATAAACGATGCATGGCGTGGCACTGGTAAATGCTCTCAAATGTACGTAAGAATCTCTATGATAGACCATGTATCTGTACCCAAGGAGAAATGTGTGTAGAAAATACCAGTAGTAAACAGTGTATTTACCTGTAAGAAGGCAGACTGAACTCACAATTCTCCAGATATCTCACTCCATGCTTTCTCCCTTCTACGGTTGTGAATATAAATATTTTAAAATCGCCCAAAATAATTAGTCGACCAAATAAAAATGTTAATTGACCTCATAAATCAACGAAACGAATAAAGTTCTACAGTCCTAATGGAATAGCATCAGCATTTTCTCTGTACTACTCTGTGTAATTAGGATTAGAAACTTGCAATTCGATATGTCCATGATATTACTGCGAAACTTGATGTGACTTAATCATTATACCATGGAAATTGTTACACCCCCAGTACAAATATTATGTATTATTTGTACAATATGACTTTGTCACAGGATTGGGAGACGCCAGAGTAACCATCTACTGGCTTCAAAATAAACACTGCTTGCAAATGTAGCCGTCTTCCGCCTTGCTGATGCAGCCAGGCAGTCGTAATGATTGTGATTTAATGGCAGAAAAGCTAAGAACGAGTCTGGCACTGATTTATGGACTTAAAAACAAAGCGAAAGATTCTCTGAGCCACGTTGCACATCGGGGAAATTCAGAAGAGAGTGTTTTTGACGCACGGAGGGAGACGATTTTCAAACCAGGATTAATCAATCTAGTGTGAATGAAGCTAAAAAGTATATTTTTGATGAGGGGACAACGTTAGAACATAGTTAAAAGCCCAAAATAGTAAATTTAGCCTAATATGTGTCCTTTAAGGTATTGTTCATTGTCCCTGTACGGAAATTTGTCCTGTGCATTTGACCCATCCTTCAATGTCGCTGGGGAAACCAGTCAGCGCCACGCCCAGAGACACACCTCCAGATTTTGGGCTTGGACAGGACCTCAGCAGGAGGATTTGACCTATTATTCATGTTTAGTTATGTTACGCTGTTCGTAATATCAGTTGCAACAGGGATAGAAGAAGTGCTGTCTATCAATAGCTTATCAAAAGCATTTCTTCAGAATTTTTCACCGCACTAGAAAATATTTAAAACAAGCGCATCCGTGACTTAAGTTAAGCACTTTCATTCAAATACACATTTGGGGGTTTGATGCATTACAGCAGCGCAACCAACCGTGCAACCTCTGAAATCTGGGAGCGCAAGAAGCTTCTCATCATGGAGCCGCTGACAGAAGAACAATCCAATAAAAGCGGGTCAGGGGTGGCTGTCGAGTTTGTGTCGGCCCCATCTCCACCAGCTCCTAATCACATCTGAATCAAGCCGTCCATTCTGATTGCACAACAGAACACCAATTAAAAGCTGCCATGTTGTTATTCCTTTCTCATTAACCGGCACAAACACATACACACACCTACAACAGCAACAGCAACAGGGCCAGCACTTGCACTTCTCAACTTCTATCAAACCAATGCAATCCTTATGGGAGGGAGAAGACCTTATTTATTTATAGCGTCTGTGCCAAGTTCACTGCTTCTTTTATTATTAATGATAATGAAATCTACCAAGGCGTGTAACACAAGGAAATCTTGAGGCCCGTGTCACAGATTGGGATATTAGTGATGGGGGAGATGTAAGTGACTGCGTAGCGGGGTTGTCAGCAGCCTGTGAGGACGAAGTTGGAGTGATTTGAAGCAGAAAAGAGAAAGTGTTTGAAAGATCGACAGTTATAGGGTTAGAGATGTAGGAGGAATTTTATACTCACATTTACTTTACACTTCTGAAACAGTTTGTCATATCATTGGTGTCAAATGGCGAGAAATAGTAAATCGTTTTGCAATGTACTTTATTTATAAGACATAAATACAATATTTGTTTATAGTAGCAGCTTATTTTTGGAGAATTTCCCCCTTTAGCTTGCTCATCAAACATTTATAAACTGTTTTATAAATCTGAATGTGATGACTGAAATCGAGTGAATATGTAAGTACTAAATGCATGTGTGTGCCCGTGTGCATGAGAATGTTGCCTTAACTAAAAAGTGTACTATATGTTGAATCAATTTGGAAAGTTTTTTGGTTTAGAAGAAGATACTAAGGCTGTGTTTACACTTTCAAACACACCACATCAAAATCAGAACTAAACTAGAACTAAACCCAGAAGGAAATAATTGTATGTAAATAGTGCGCAGATGAGTGTGACAGTATTTTGGAGTGGGACTAGTTGTAGTTGGGACTGTATGCAGCAGCATACAGCCTGAGCAGGAACACAAAATGTTATAACAAAAAGGGACTTTTTTTCCACTTTTATAAGTTCATACACAGCCATAAATGTCAGTTGGAATTAGTTTTCCCCAGAACAATGTGAATTTTCTTTAAATATTGGCTTGGAAATATTCACTGGGAAGTTTTGGCAGGCCTATCAGAGGCTGTGATTACAAAAAAATTATCCATACTAATCAGCTGCCCTTGTTTGAAGTCTTAACCCTTTTTGCTGATGTGCAGAATCAGTGCCATTAGTGCTGCGGCTCAAAGCTAAACAAGTGAAAAGCGGCGATCAATTTAGTCATGGTTTGTGCTTTCAAGGAACTCCACGCAGACGCTGAAAGGGTGTGCAGGTGAGGACAGAAACTTGGCCTGTTCGCGGGCATAATTAAAACGAGAGCGTGTTGGATTAATGAGCGGAGAGGCACTGGGGACCATGGCCAAACGCCCAGCCTCAAGAAGCACGCGGAAGAGCCCATGCCATTTGGGAGTGCTCCAAAAGCATCAAAGTGTCAGTTTGGAGAGAGGGTTTTTGTGCATGCGTGTGTGTGTGTGTGTGTGTGTGTGTGTGTGTGTGTGTGTTTTAACATCTCCTCAGCAGAAGAGAAGCAGTAGCAGAAGCAGAAGCAGTAGCAGTATGCAGAAGTATGTGGAAGCATTTGTCCACAAATAGAATTCAGATTACTCACGACAGACGTAACTGTTTAACAGTGACATTTTCAATAATCTGATAACTCCATTAATTGCCAATGCAATTTAATGTCACATAGTAATGTAATAGTAGCAGTAGTTGGCCATTCATAGCAGTAAAAAAAAAGGTTGTCAGAATAGTGAGAATTGTTAGTTATCAGCGTGAGTTTTTTCATGATGTTCTATGTTTGCTGACAAAAAAGGGTGCCGTGCTTCGTGGAGTCCTCACACCTCTTGAGAGAGCTTGTAGTTCCAAAAAGCAGTGCATAACATGCCAACAGAAGATAAAATTTAATCTTTTGCGTCGTTATAGTAGTGTAGAAGCAGTGTAGAAGAGCTAATGCAAAACACACATGGACTACACATTGCGGGTCAAGCTGAGGAGTAAACAATCACTCAACTTTTAAATCGTTTATTTTACAGTTAAGTGACTATCCACAACATTTTCTTTCATCCTTGTAACCTTGGTGTACAAAAAAATCTGTCTGACAGTTCTGTTTTAGGTCAGGCAGCATGAATCCCCAAATATATTTCATCACCTAAAGTTGGCAACACAAAGGCCCAGACTGACACACATCTACTGCTGCCTGTGTCGAGCTTATCGCCGCAATGGGACATTTAGAGCAGAAGGAACGAGGCCTGAGGAGACGGGGAGCACCTAGAGAAAAATGACGTGGCCTGGAAATACTTCACCAAAACACAAGAAGAGCTCCCTGGCTGCTTGTTTAGACACGGCTGAGACTCAGAGACAGAAGCCTGAAGTCATGAGAGTTAAGGTGGCACAAATTTAGAAAATGTTGTTACATTTGACATGATTTAAAAGGGGAGATATTTGCGTATCCTATAGACAGGCCTGTCACAATAACACATTTTGAAGAACACTACAGTACATTGCTACAGAAAATATCACAGTAACGTAAACCCTTTTCTAAATATCCAGTACAAAATCAATTTAAAAAGATGGGCCACAACAAATAAAAAGCAGGAGTAGTTAGTGAGTATCTATAATGAGTCGTAGGAGTTATTTATTCGACCTTCTATAGCTCAAATCTTATCGTACAACAAAAATGTTCCCACTAGTGCAAAGAAAGGGTAACGGTGGATAAATATTGTTCCATCTCTCATTTATTGACCGATAGTCTAGATAATAATTATGGTGACAGTCCTACACAATCAGCTTAAAACTACTTCAGCAACAGAGTGTCCAAATAGAGCATACTGTAAGTACTAAGACGTGGTCCGTTGTGAGACTACCTAGAGAAAGCAAATCAACATTAGAAACTCCTGGATTTTAGACAATTATTATATTTGTTAAATAGTTTAAATAAGATATATTTGTATATGTAGGATCCTGTAAAAACGTATTAGTCTATTAGTCTTGTCACGATACTCAAATTTCAAACTAGATTTCTTGATACCGATTTCAATACCGCAATAATAATTAAGAATGGTCTTTTTTTAGTTCAAAATTGTAATAAACATTGTGGTGATTAAGCTCAAAATTATTCCAAAACTGTTAATGACTCACATTCTGTCCTGTTAATATGATATTTTCAGTATCGATACTTCAATCCAATGTCAATACTAGTTTTAGTATAGATTGGTATCTGATTTTTGATACTTTTGACAACCCTACTTGGAATAAACCCGGAACTAAACCTGGAATTGACCATACAGGACTAAATCAGGACCAAACAAAGTCTAAATCAGGATTAAACTGAGCTTAAACCAGGACAATTGTAAACATCCTGAATAATTACTGATATAAAGTCTTAAAAAAAAAAATCAAGCCATGTCTAAAACAAAAACTAAACAGACAAACCAGTGTGTCAAACCAGGATAAAGCCACACCACGTTTCAATGACCATTTACCAGTTTCTGTAAAATGACGAGACATTTTTAACAGTAAATCGTGTCAGAAAAAGCACCATGACGTCTTGCCATATGGATGCTGTGATTACTTATATCACAACAATAAATTTGCAAAGTCAAAATACAGGCCTGGTTTAGTTCACCAGTGAGCACCACATTAACTCTGGGCCATATTTCTCTGCTACGTTTGACTGCAATGACAGATTCACACGGCAGTGTTAAATCAGCGTCCGTCAGTCGGGACGGCCCCACAAATCACCTCTCAACCAACACAGATGTAGCCTACGACCTTGCATTGCCCTCGACATAAAACCTTATCACTTCCCACGTACCGCAACAGTGACAAACAACAATTACATTCTCCACACCACCAAGTATAATGTATGTCATATAATAGCCAGGAAAAATATGTAAAATTTTATGTCAATACAAGAAAGTAATTGGCATACCTGACTATTCGGGGTGTATCCTCGTCGGACCTGGAAGACAGAAAAATGGCGGTGTGGTTTTATTGTGCGTGATAAGAATGAGGATGCAGCTAAAGACATGCACACTGACAGACTGTAAAATGCTTGGATGCTACTATCACTTGATTCAGCAAGTCTATTAAAGAGAGGGCCGAGTTTACGCTATCAGGCAGATTGCTCTTTGACTCAACGTGACAACGTACATAAAATAATGCATCTATCATCAGCTGCATGTATTAAGAGGACGGGTGGACACAGGAATTACTTTACTGAGGGCTGATTTAAACCAGCGCATGATTAAGCCGTCCAGATCTGGGGCCTTATACAAGTAAAGGAAAATGTTGGATGCAATTTTGTATAAAGGTGCACAGCTGGGGTCCCTGAATCTGTGTTACTCATCCCTAGCTCTCACAAACTCGTTGGAACATCGTTAATATTCACACATGAATTCATCTTTGAGCGTGTGCACAGCTTTAAAACCGCTTATTTCACAAGGTGAAGGGAAAATGGGGTGAACCACCCCTGTGCAGCCAATTAGAGCACTGCTTTCAGCGCTTATTTCCGGGTTGACGAGACACAGAATACTTTTTTTTAGATGCAGACCGTGCAAACCAGTCTCACTTCTGCTTTTACAAGATACTCTTTGGTCAAAAACACAACATTTGTTGGTACTCCAGCTGGTGCTGGTGGTTGTTTGTATGTTACTGTAAGTCAGATCTGTAACATGGCTTGGTGGTGTCACCTACAAGTCTTTATGGAGATAGATAAGTTTAATGCCATGCGGACTGTGGAACATTCTACACAAAGCAAAGTTTCATATCGCACCATTCATTTTTTTGTATCCCTCACAGACTCAAGGACATTTAAAATCAGGTTAGTCAATATTCTTTATATAAATTCAACATAAATCAATTCGTATTACTATGGTGTGGTGTGTAAAAAAGGTGTCTAATATATATAAAGTTTTGAAACTTCACAGAAGTGGTGTTACATTATTTAGGATTTTGGGTGCCAAAGAGGCCCAAAAATATCACACGACAATCACATGCTGAATGGCAAGTTGGTTCCATTCACACATCAGTCAGTGCACGTCAACCTCTTTCAAAATGTTTTTCAGTTAATTAAGTTATTTTTAGCAGCACACATTTTTACTAGAGCTAACAGGGGACAGGAGTTCACACACACAGAGTCCAAATGAAAAATACCAAAAGCTTTAGCGTGTGGGAGGCACACCGCGAGCGCTTTCAGGTGGATCCCTCTGCAGTTACAATATTTGCTGAATTTGAAGTAAATTTGATCAAATAAATAATCATTATTTTGCCCTCCTCTGAGTTTGACCTTCTTTAGAACTAATTCAGCAATTGGGCAGATGCATTCTAGACCTGTTTATTAGACCCACACTGCCCGTCACCCCTTTGATTCAACTTAGCAAATACAGTTGGTACAAGCCTCCTGCTGGATAACTGCTGCAGGTGATGATCTTTCAGCTGCAACACAGTGTTTAAACAAGACTGCTGCAGTGAGTGGCTTCTCATTTCTAAAACAACCATGTGGAAAGACAAATCCTGTGGTCATGGAAAAGATGTCAGTATGTTTGAGAAGGGTCAAATCATTGGCATCAAACAGAAAATATCTAAGAAGAAGCAGAAACTAATCTACAGATCTGAACCCCAGTGAGAGGGTTTGGGGCGAGCTGGAGAAGGCTTTGTGCAGTGGTCACTCTCTCACATCATCAATACAAGAGCAACTGGTGAAAAATAATGCAACACTGGATGGAAATACATCAGTTTAGATCTGGTGGTTCTCAAAGACAATATTTTCATTGGCGTTAAAAAGTTTGAGAACCACTGCTTTAGAGTGTGTTGATCTGATATTAGTCTAGTCTAGTTGATTATTAGTCGGTTGTTTGGTAATAAATTAAACTAATACTTTGTTATTGTTTGATATGGTTATCTTATTTTTAGAGTCATGAATTCTCCCATTGGTGATACTTGGCAGTGAGCTCTTTTTTCCCTTGGCACACATACTTTATTGATGGAAAAGGTTAAGGGAAAAATGTAAATGTACTTCTGGAAGCCATGGGGTCGGTACAATTGAGGTTCATTATGTATAATCATGTTTTATAATGGCACAATTGTAAAGCCTCCTCTTAGACGATTGGAGTGTAACCTTTATTACTTTGCCTGTAGCTGACACTGTAACCATGATTGACCTCAAAAACTGTCAAAGATTTAGAAGCATTGCAGACACACTGAGCCCCCAGGACCAAAACGCATGTGCTGCGTGTCATTATACCGTAACTTTGTACTTTAAACATCCATTGCTTATTTGAAACACCACTCTTCATCCATAAAGCTGCTTGGTTAGTTGCAAATATAAAATGTGGTCCATTCTGTGTACGCCAGCACTGTGCGGCAATAAAGAGGCCGAACAGACACAAATTTATGAGCCCCCTTGTCGCCTCTTTTCACTTCCCACCACGAGAAAACAATGAAGTATTCATGGAAGAAGGACAGGCCTATGAGTGACTGTACCATTAGCCGCTGCAGCTCGCAAAGGTAATTGTAACGCTGTGAAGGATTCAGCGGAGTTTGCTTGAGGGAAATCTGAACCGCGCTTAGTGCTCCTTAATTAGTTGTTCTTTCTGTTGGTGCATGGGCCCGTAGCTACCCAAGAGAGCCCTGTACAATCTGCTCCTGTTTGTTACATCACCATTTGTTTACTCTGAATATACGGTTCTGTGAAAAGTCCATTAAGAAGATATGGAACAAAGAGAAGCATCAGTGTGCAAGTATCAGATGATCAGCTCTAGTGAGGCACATTGACGCTTGGTTTGAGTTTAATTATATAGACCAAAACTAAACTCAAACCAAGATTTTAAAAGGCATTGAATAAAATTGTTTCTAAAATGTAGATTTCTTTAAAATATTCTTTTAAAGTTCCAAACAAAAAAACAGAACAGTTTCTGCCTGTTGATCAAGCGGTTAAGGCGGCAGCACACATGCCAGGCTCCTTGTACAGCCGGCCGCAGTGTTGCGAGTTCGAATCCTGACAATTTACTGCATGTCCTCCCTTCTCTCTCATCCCCCTTTCACACTGAGCTGTCTGTCGCTAAGCCTAGGGGCCAAAAAATCCTTTAAAAAAACAACAAAAAACAACAACAAACAGAACAGACACAAAACAGGACCAGAGAGCAAAATTAAAAATAAAATTACAAGTAGACAACCAACCAAAAAAAACACAATCATGACACAGAAGATTTAAAATGAGAGTTCCGTTGAGTTCCGAGTCGGTCAAATTTGTCCCCAGTTCAGAACATTTTTTGGGGGGCAATTATTAAAAGTTTGTATAGTTTATGTTCAAGAAATTAACACTGAAAAGCTATATATTTGTTGTCACATCGCCCAGCCTGTGTTGGGTTTAGTTTAGTTTCATCTTTATTTGTCAAGGACAATGTACAAAATCATTCATCTTGAAAAGAAAAGATGATCTGCACCCGAATTAGCTACTGGGTCACTCCACACTAAAGTGGACAATAGCCATCGTCTTTAACAAGGGCATCATCAAAACAATTCCAAAAGCAAAAATGACAAGGTCTTTGTTATTTTTCAAACAGTGTATATTATACATATATATAAGATAAAACGAGAACAGCAGATTAAACAAACTCCAAAAAAAAGAAAGAAAAGATGTCCACCCCGGATAGGACTTGAATTTTGATCGAGGTTTGTTTGTGGAACTGTTCTGGTTGTGTCTACTCACGGGAGCCTGTACCTTTCCATCATAATTTCGATCTCGTTTCGAGTCCTTTTACGAGTTGTCATGACGAAACTACATCGTTTACCGCGTGGGGAAAACTAACATCTTACTTTTGCGTTTTGCGGCTCTGCCTGAAAATCGGCAACTCGATGGTACTTTTCTGAACATTTTAAATTTGGATCTTTATGTAACACTTTGACCCAACTGCTACTTTCCATCTGTAGTCCCTGGACAGGTGAATACATAACAACAGTAATAAAAGTACACATTTCATTACAATTACAGCACGTTACATTTAATTATTAACATTAGCGCAGTAAAATACACTATAAAACAAATCCATTTCTAAAAATGACAAAATAAGTTCAGACGGATAAAAAATACAGCTAAAATACAACTTGGCTGATGTTGGCACCGTTTATTATCTAGGATGTGCTTTTTCAAGTTTCGAGTGTAGTTATGAATATCTACAGATAATTTCAAACTATCTGGAAGTTGATTCCATTGTTTGATAGTTAAAAAAGAAAAGGCCGATTGTGCGAAAGCAGTGGATGGTGCGATTTTTGCTAGCCGTGGAGCAGGTCGATTGAGTAGTTTGTGCAGAGCAAAGTTGGACATATTTTTTCAAGGAAGGTGAAACTGCGCTATTAAGGATTTCGAAAAGGGTTCTTAGATTTGAAAATAAATGAAGCATTTTGTGTTTTTTCGTCAGTTGCCTTTCCTGCTTGGTTATAGAGAGATCTGAGAGATTTGAGCGTGGTCTACAGGATAAACAATAGGTCACGTGTGGGATAATCATAGCATTGAAATGGTTGAAACGGCCTGATTGAAACGGCCTCGACTGTCAAACTGTTCCTCATGTGTCTTAAAGATGAGATATTTTATTTGTTCGAGTTGCATACTTTTTTTAATATGCTTTGTAAAAGACAAAGTTTGATCCAAATAAACCCCCAGGTATTTTGTCTCAGTGACAATGTTTATCTTTGCTCCATTTAGATAGATGTTAGGTATATCTTTAATTTTGTTATGTTTGGTAAAATACATACCAACTGTCTTTTCAATATTGAGTGTTAGGCATGAGGATGGAAGCCAATTACTGATTTTATCCATAGCAGCAGTTAATTTGATAGCCACTTGCTGCATATCCCTTCCATGCGCATAGATAACAGCATCATCCGCGTACATGAGAATATCTGCATCTCTGCACACATGTGGGAGGTCATTGATGTAAATACTGAACAGCAAGCGTCCCAAATGGACCCCTGTGGGACACCTGTTGTGCAGGGCTTCAGAGAGGACATTGCATTATTGGTTCTCACACACTGTGTCCGATCTGAGAGATATGATTTCAGCCACTGCAATACTTGAGGAGAGAGGTTGTAATGCTTGTAATGCACCCACTGCACCCACTGCACCCACTGCACCCACTGCACCCACTGCACCCACTGCACCCACTGCACCCACGTAAGCTTTGATGCTTTCTGTCAGGTAGCAGCAGGCAGCTTCAGTGGAATAATTGCTGCAAAAGCCAAATTGCATCGGATGAAGAAAATGATTGTTGTTAAAATGTTCCTTTAGCTGTTCTATGGTAAATTTCTCTAAGATTTTTGTCATTACAGGTAATATACTAATAGGCCTGCAGTTGTTCATTTCCTTTTGGCTTGGTGTTATGACTACAGTTTTGAAGACACTGGGGAACACACATTTTTTGATTTATTAGCAATCCGTGTTATAGTTGGCTTTAATATCTCCCTATGTTTTTTAATGAGTGTGCCGTCAAGTGTCCAGTAGTCTTTGGCCTTCGAATTAGATAAAGATTGGATTATTTTATCTGTTTTGGCATGATCAATACATTTGAAACTTAATGCACATTTGGAAGATGGAATAGGTGGTAAAGAAAATTAAAAGGATCCAGAGGTCTGCTGTGTGATTTCATTTACTGAGTCTACGAACTAGTTGCTAAAACTTTCAGCTACTGTCAGCCCATCCTTTATGTAAGTCCCATCTACTCTAAGCTCGATTGCCCTGCACTTTGGTTTCGTTTAGATAGATAGATTCGTTTGGATTACACTTTGTCATTACACATGTACAAGTACAGAGCAACGAAATGCAGTTTAGCATCCAACCAGAAGTGCAATAATAGTAAGTACAATATACAGATAATAATAAATATCTGTATATCAGTTAGTTTATCAATTGTTTGCCACAACTATTTCATATTTCCTTTGGCCTTTTTGATTACATTGAGAAAAATGTTTACTCTAGCTTTTCTAAATTGCTGAATGACTTTGTTTTCGAAGGCCATTATATACAAGTCGATCAGTTGTAAACCCTGTTTTTAAATGATTTTTAAAATGGCCAAGTCTCTCAATCTCGTCAATTTCCATAAATCATCTGTCAACCAGGGTAGAGGGATTTTTCCTTTACATTTTACCTCAGTTACTTTGGAATATTTAGAAATGAGCTGTCTGAACCTTGTTATTAAATCATTGGATGCTAAATTGCAATATTTTTGATTGACCAGCTTATTCCAATTTACCGCGTCTTATTTCATTATCAAGTGACTCATATCTTTCCTGGGTTGCATGATATAAGTTCATTTGGTTCAGCCTTATTTAGGTTTCTTACAAGTGATTTTGATACATTTCTGGTTACTAATGTTAGATTATGGTCAGATAGGCCTGTTACTAAATTTTTATACTTTGGGGGCGGTCCTATTTTTGTTTTGAGAAAATAAGGTCTATAAGTGTTTGTGATTTCTTTGTAACTTCCATGTTGCATTTTTTTTTTTTTTTTTTTTAATGTCAGTAAGGTGATTAAAAAAATACATCTTTGCTTGAAGGAGGTCTACATAATACAATGACAACAAATTACATTTCAGGAGGCAGTCGGATTGTCACTCCCACACATTCCAGGGCATCATCTACGCTTCGAATTGTGTACATGAAAAGTGTCCTTGATGTCATAATAGCTGCCTCCTTTGCTATGTTCACGATCACGTCTGAAGATATAAATAGCCCTGAACATGAATAGCAGTGTCTGAGGTAGAAGTTTCAGCAAAGTCTCAGGGAGACACAAAAAGTCAAGAGTAGAATGTGTCAGCAGCAGTTCAACTTGTTCTGACTTGGACACAACATTCTTATATTTAGGTGCCCCCCAAAACACCCTTAGTTTAACTTTAGGTCCCACAGTACCTTGGCTTGGTAACAGACTGAAAAGTCTGTATTTTAGTTGTTTCATAGAGCACGGAATGCACGAAGTTATTTAAGTGAGCGTCTAGGTTCACGTATGTTAAAACTGATACTGCGCAATTCCGTGTATTTATATGGTTTTTCACAGTCTCTTGAAGTATTAATTAATTAATTAATTAATTGAATTAATTAATTCGAAGGGCAGACGCATCTAGCTTTATCACAGGGAGACACAGAATTTTTGATGCATATTCAACACTCGTGTTGCTGACAGAAAGTTACCAATCCGTTTGTTTGTGGTGTGTTCTGATGCTGGTGACTCACTGTGACCGTGGCTGTAGTAGCACATCACATGGAAGTGAAACTGCATTAGCTTTCGTCAGCTCTCCGCCATCAACAGGTCTAGGATTCACATGTACATCCCGCAAAACAACAGTAAATGCAAACAAAGAACAGCTCACTGTCGCTTATCAACACAGTGGCTTGTAAACACAGGCAAATCTGAGCGCCCTTGTTTAAGCACTGATGTGTAAACAACGAGTTTGCTCCATGAGTTGATGAGCGGTGGGACGTGTGCCTGTATACAGTCCTTTGACTTGCCGCAGGCAGCTCGCCAGTCGCTTCATGTTGACAGCATTACGAGAGCGAGCAACAAAGATGGCTCTATAGGCATACTGTTTTGGTGTCTTGCTGCCAGTTTTTATAGGATAATACAACTGGCCTCAACTTGAAATCTCTGTTTTTCGATACTTTGGCGACTGCCAGAATGTAATAGGCAGGGGGAGTTCGCAGCACCTGCCAACCTGCGACCTCCACCTGTCGCATATTTCCTTTCTCCCGCCCCCATGCTCCAAAATGCAACCAGTGGTAAGTTACTTTGAAAAAATATTTAGTTACTAATGGCAGGTTACTTTTAAAAGTAATTTTGTTACATTGCTTAATTATTGCTCAGGGCTATGTTTCTTTACAAAACATGTTAGAAACTATGTTTCACTGACGGCTGTAATATTCACTCTGTCACTGTATTCAACAGATCAGTGTGGATGCTAAACAAATTTCTCCAGCTGAACTCAGACAAGACTGAAATCATCGTCTTGGCCCACAGAAACAAAGAGAAAGTATTAGCAATCACCTCCAGAGCCTTTAAAACCCACAAATCAAGTTAGAAATCTGGGGTAATAATGGACTCAGACTTGAATTTTGAACAGCCACGTCAGATCAATAACATCAAGCCTTTTACCATCTAAAAAAATCAAAAGCATAGTCTCAAAATCAAAAGTATAGTCTCTAAACCAGACCTGGAGACTTATCCATGCGTTTGTCTCTAGTAGATTAGAATACTGTAACGGCCTGCTCACTGGCCTCTCCAAACGAGCTGTAAAACAGCTGCAGTACATCAGAACGCTGCTCTCGGGTCCTGACAGAACCAGGAAGTAGATCAATTAGTCTGTTCAGTCTGAGGCCTCAGGCACACTAAGTCACACAAAGTACATCTCGACATGTTAGTGCCATAGAAACCATCTCGGACTCTGAGGACATCAGGACGGCTCCTGCGGTGCCCAGAGTCAGGACCAAACATGGGAATCTGTTTCAGTTTTATGCAGCTAAAATCTGAAACAGTCTTCCTGAAGATGTGAGACAGGCCTCTACTCTGGCAATGTTCAAATATAAGCTACAAACAGTTTTGTTTGGCTGTGCATATGACTGATTATTTTCTTTGCATTTCTTCTCTTTTGTCTTAACTATTTGAGACGATAGCCTGAAAATGGCACCTTTAAAAGTCTTTAACTTAAAAGGTCTTTAGAGAAATTCTTTACAATTCTAAATATTATTTAGACCCAATTACATTTGAACATGGGAAAAATTCCCCTAGACACAATAGCCTTGTGCCGGTGTCCAAGCACAGCCGCATAGCAGGTGCCTGAGGAGAGGTTAGAACACACGCTGGTTAGATTGTCAGTGGGCACTAAGGCCACAGAAAAGTCCAGGAAGAGCCAGGCGCACCTCCACTGATCAAGAGCGAGTTTTAACACTAAAAGCTTTGGTTGAGCTAATCTAGGAGGGGGCAAACGAGCCAGGTCCGTCGTTAAAGATACAAAAGCACCACACATAAAAGGTGGAGGTGTTGACGAGATATCCGTCGTCGTGTGCAGAGGCAGATAGCGCGCTAACGTCTAGGGACCGTCAAACATGGAAAGAATCAATCTAAAGCGATGGGCCATCCCGGAGACACTTCTTACGCTGGCAATGTCAAATAAATATGTGGAAAGAGTGTCTGCCAGTGTGTCCAATAGATTGGTTTTCCGTCTATGATCACTAAGCACGACAAAATGTATAATCCATGTCAGCAAAATTGTTGAATTGAATGAATAGAAATAAAGGTTTTGTGATTCTGGTATGTCTTTGTGATTTTAATGCATTTTATTCCTGTTGTGTAAGCACTTTGATTTGCCTTGTGTTAGCGCAATTGTGGCTCTACAAAATAAACTTGCCTTGCCTGAATTCAAAAAAATCCTCAGGGGAAAACCAACATCTGCCTAATTGCCACAAGGCAGTCAGTAATTACTTATAATTATTGGCTCAAAATGACTGTGATTACCACCCACCCCAATGTATTGATAATTTAGGATTAAGCATGATTATCTGATAAATTCTGCTTCTACACCTGGTCCCTATAAGCAATCACCAAAACCTCTTGATACTAACAGATAGGGCTATGCTATTAGTCAAATTTGAATTAAATCGAAATCCAAGTATTTCAAATTGTCATTGATAGTGGTGCACCACAATTCTCACGAGACACGAGATTTGGTCCATTAGAACAAAACAAGAACAACATTTTGTCATTTTTGTCATTTTAGTATCCTAAATGCATGAAGGCCAATCATATTCTTTAAATCTGATGTTCAAAATGTTTACAGCGCTTTTTTTTTTTATTTAAATGATTTGACAAAACCCGAACTGATATCACAATATTTTCATGGTCCACATAATTTTTTGCATAGATATAGCACATTTTTGTAGCTGTAGCATCTTTAGACCTCTCTGAGATGAAGCTCGGCCTGGGTCAATACAGCACAGTGGTTTAGTGTGAGATTCATTGACACACATACGGCACTGCAGATCCAATGGCAATTACCACAGCCATCGATCCCTGTGTACACAACGCATCACAGGAAAAATGATCGGGACAAAACTATATTTCACAAATCTTTTTGCTGAGCGATGAGTTCATCATTTAGTGGGGCCCACCGAAATGTGCAACGTCCAACAGAAATGCACATGGTCAGCAAGACTCTGGTCAGAACCCTGGACAGCTCCCCCTCAACTTCCTCCAGACAAAGCGGCTCCTAATAGGAATCTAGGGATGCAACTATGGCAAAACTGTGATATGTAATTCTCACATCACATTTACATCAATTTGTAAGGGCTTGGAAGTAAAACACATTATTCTTTTAAAACAGTGGCAGAGGCCCTATATTTATATACCTTTTATAACCGATTCAGTGCAACCATCATGAAGAAATTGTTAAGTGCTGTATAGTCTCAACATTTTGAAACAGAACGGTAATGGTTGCACATAAACCATGCACTCCTACTGATTTTAAAACATTACCCAGGAAGCCATTAGCTGCTATAAATTGAGGCCACAATTGTTTTTAGCCATATAAAGTGACAACCCAAAGGAAGGAGCTCTGTCACCTTTACATACTGTGAATGTCTTTAATGGCACGATGTGACAAAAAATGAATCACACTTTTTCCCCCTCATATCGATTGCCTCCAATACTTTACGTAGAGTGAGTTTGGTCACCATTCACTCCGTCGCACCCCGAGCCAAACTCACACAAAACCGTGCAATCAGATTTGTTCGTTTCAGTGATGCATGTGAAACAAAAAGGAGATCATTGGTCTATCTTTCATATAGAACAAAATCAAGTTGTTCTCACCTCAGCAAGTTTTGTGCTTCACTGAAAAACATTGCCAATTTCTACAGAATAAATGAGTGATGTTTTTCTCCTTTCTTTTTTCCTCGTAAGCAGCCATCTTGGTTTTGATACGAATGGACCAATCCACCTGTCAGTCACGCCCATCTAAACTCTCGAGATGAAACCGACGACTAGACTGATATTGAGCTGTGTAAAAAAAATACAGAGCGATATCATTCTGGACTTTCCAGGACATCATATTTATCAATCCGAATTTTATTTTAATTAGTTGTATTAAAAGCAAATAACAACGGCTTTCAATATACATTTTCTGAACATAAAGAGACTCATTACATTTAACAAATCAAAGAATAATCTGAACTCTGCACCAAACCACATGCTTTTACAGACATTTCTTTGAGAACGACTATAAAAATATTAACCATGTGCACTATTTTTAGCTCATTCCTGTCAACGCTCATACTTGTGCAGAAGAAAGATTGAGAGTGTCAGCCACATCTTCTCGGACTAAAGCCTCATCAGTCACTGTTAGTCAAGTGGAACTTCATTTCTTCATGTCCTCATTTCACAGGGTTAGGTGAACTGCCAACTGACAAAAGGTCCTCACGTTAATGCCATCGGCTGTCGGCATATAACGAGTCCAGTAATAGTGGCATCATTACTGACGCAAAAAAATGACACTTAAGTTAAATATTCTCATTTACATTTTAAATTGTATTGAATTTGCAAAAATAATCCACATCAATTTAATCATTCCAATAAGTAACTTGCAAAAGCTACAATTATTCGAGAAGCATGATTTCCTCGACAAACAAAATATGCATCTTAGTAAAATTTTGCATCTAAAATCAGCTAAAATGCATGGGATTTTTCTTTTATCTTCCATTGCCTCTCAATGTTAATGTTCTTTGATGTCTACCAAACATTAAATCATAAAGCGCAATAGAAATGCTTGTCAGAAAACTGCCAAAATTGGATTAAAAAAAAGACTTTGCATTCTATACTGTAACTTCAACTGTAACTTCAAATGCTAAACTTCCACAGAGGAATATTCATTGGCTTCAGCTTCTCGTTATATGCAACGTTTTGAGGATTTTTCCCCTATTAAAAAATACATAAATTTTTGTTTTAAGTTGTTAAATCGCTATTGCAATTTCTCATCATTGTTTTAACATCAACATTGGGAACTGTCTTGTTATTAAACTTTCTATTGTATAACACTCAATAAGTTATTGATGAGAGCCAGTATTTGTTTTCTTCATGCTGTAGCCTACATCAAAGCCTACTGTGCTGTTGTGACCCTCTTAGAAGAACAGGCTAGCACTATCTTTGGAAAAACTGGGTCACAATCCTCCATATATCGGCCCTTATACACTTGATTCAGCCTTTATACTTTACATACAACTGGCTTCGGAGTTTCACACTAAAATGCAGATTAACTATTCAAACATTATCAAACAGAGTCCAGATTGTGCACAAAAAGACCTTCTCCTCTGTTTGGTTCAGAAAACGCAGGGCAAAGGGTCATTTAGGTCCATTCTGAAGCCTTTTCAATAATGTATGAGGTGCCAAATCCAAGTGAAGCTATCATTCAACAAGACAGCCTCCACCAGCTGAATTACACTGGTTCCATCTACGACAGAAGCTAAGATTAGAGCCGAGTGTGTGCACTCCCCAATCTACAACTCACCGGCTTCATTGACATCACCGCTGCCTGATTTTGAAGGACTTTTTAAAAAGGACTTTTTCCAATTCAAAAGAAATAATAATCAGGATTCAAAAGTGTGAATTGTCTCAACTTAAAACTCATGCGAAATTTGATTTGCTTAATCGAACTAGTTTTGATGCATCTACGTCCTCAAGGACATTTTCAAGGGCGCTTTTCCTTCTCCAGTGGTAGAAAATGTTGCTTTAAATACAAATATTCAGAATACTATAAGACAAATAAGTAAACATGTCAAATACACAATATATAAATTCCAACTAATTTCCAAAACATAAATAGTGAGTAGAGTGTAGAATGTTTTTTTGTTTTGTTTTTTTTATTAATTGGAATGTGTATATTTAAGTATTTAAGCATTTAACTGGATTTGTATACAGGTATACATTTCTAATATCTTAATTCAAAATTGTTCGAACTCGAATTGCCAGTTAAATCATTCAAAGTTTTTTACTGTTATTTCAAGCGCAATTTTCTTACTACAGAGGCAGGAAATGTCGCTTTAAATAAAATAAATCTGAATATTTGACGAAGGAACTAGTCAAGCACACAACACATACATTAAAAAAAATCTAAATATTTTGTCGGTGAGTGTCCAATCTTCCTGGAAAAACTCGATCACAGAATCCAGCGCCTGTTTCCTGATGTGCAGAGGAAGTGGACAGAGGAAACACCCAGCTCAGTCAAAAATGCTGAATCAGACTTTATCAATCTGCCTTCGAGAGCCCCGGGGCACACGCGCTTTGACTCATCGCTCTGATCTTCGCCTCAAATGAACCAGAATGTCGTCGAACGCTGCTGCAGTCCACGCGGCTCACTCACTCATACGTAGTGTAAACACGCGCGGCAAAAGGAGAAATAGAATCTGGATTTGGATCTGAACAGTTTGATTGATTGACGGATATTGTTCACACCAACTAAATTCAGATGGATCTTTAAGAAGTAGCAATATAAATGCACTTTCTTCTTGTTTTTGTCATTTTATTTACTTTAATCTCTTTTTCTTTCTAGACGGTATCTTTGCCGTTATTGAATGATGGTTGTCTTCCTTGGCCAATGTTGCACTAAGCCAAAGACAACTTACAACTTCCCGATAAAGTTTCTATTCTATTCTTGCAAAAAAGTTAGGTTCGTATATATACAATTTTTTTTTTTTTTTTTAAATCAATGCGGTAAGAGAGGATACATCTCATTGTAGAAAGCGCAAATTTTCTAACACCGAGAACTGGTTTAAGATAGGGATGTCAAGACTATTCGGTTAATCGATAATTGGGATTTTTCAGATTACAATATAAATTGTAAGAACTGAAAGATAATAACCGGGATCAATTTGAAGCAGAATCAAGCCTTTTTAATTTAATCTATATTCCGAAAAATACATCTAAAACGTAAACTACTTTTTTTTATCTGGCCGTTTTTAAATCACATTTTGACTTTCTCTCGTCATTCAGGGAGTTCATTTCGTAAAGCTGGCCACAAACTGAGGAATAGTAATATGTTGGGACAAAGCGGAATGAAAGAAGTTCCATAAAGAAGTTTCATTGTTGTTTGGTCGCAGTCAATAATCGTGACTAATCGTTAAATCGTGATGTTTTTTCCTCGCAATAATCATAACTCTAAAAGTTATATCGTGACATCCTTGTTCAATAAGAAAAATATTTATCTTGAAATTAGTGAAATATTCTGAGTCTAATAAATAATATAACATTAATCTGAATGTCTATTTCTTTAGGCCTTTTACTCAGAAATATTGTTTAGTATTGTGACTTCTTTGTGGATTTTACTTTGGCGCCTCCAAATGCAGTGGCTTCTACAGTAAAGGTTGCAATGCTTTTTCCCTGGGATGTTTACTTGGCTCTCCATTTCTGACAACAAACATTTGGGGAAAGTAATTATGAACTGTTATTTCTTTTTCCCTCAGTGAAGTATTGAGTGGAGCTCAGCCTTGAAGGAAACACTAGTGGGACTTAACATTTACACTCATTAAGGTGAGAAAGCAGAGCAGAAGAAGAGAAAAGAATAGTCACATGGCTTTATATCAATTGGGTGTAACATTTCATCCACACCTTTAAATAGACCCAATAAGCAACAAATATCCGCTTCAATCAGAATCAGAAAAAGGTTATTGCCAGTGTCAATGAATGCTACGGGGTTAAGATGCAACATACAATGAATAATAATAATAGCAAAGTATATCAAATCAAATAAGGCATGCATAAATTAAGGATTTACTGATAAAATAATAATACACTTGGTCTCAATATGTACACAAAATGTATAGATGTCGGAAATAGTGCAAAAAGTGAACAGTGATGATAAGTTATTAAAGTGAAAGGTGTTTAGAAGTGTTCATGAGTCTTGTGGCAGGAGGTTCTGGTCCGGATGGACCGTAGCCTCCTGCTGAGGGAGTGGTCAATAGACCATGTCCAGGGTGAGAAGGGTCAGCTGTGATCCGACCTGCTCGTCCCAGAGCCCTGGAGACTACAGGTCCTGCAGAGATGGAAGTCTGCAGCCGATCACCTCTCAGCAGAACGCAGATCGCTGTAGTCTCTGTTTGTCCTGGCTGTGGCTCCAGCGTACCACACGGTAATGGAGGAGGTGAGGATGGACTCAATGATGGCCGTGTAGAACTGCACCATCATCTGCACTGGCAGCTTGGCTTTCCTCAGCTGCAGAAAGTACATCCTCTGCTGGGCCTTCTTATGAGGGAGCTGATGGAGGGCTCCCACTTGAGGTCCTGGGTGCTGGTTGGGTGGTGCCCAGGAAGCGGAAGGAGTCCACGGTGGGGATGAGGGAGTATGTCATGGTGAGGGGGGGCTGGGGGGCTGTGACTTTCCTGAAGCCCACGATCATCTCCACTGTCTTCTGGGCGTTGAACTCCAGGTTGTTACCGCTGCACAAGGACACCAGCCGGTCCACCTCCCTCCTGTAGACAGACTTATCCCCTTCCGAGAGGAGTCTAATTATAAATATTTAGCTCTAAATATTAAGGTCCATCTTCACTAATCACATGCTTCACCTGCGGCCAATTCACAACAGATTCTTCATGCATAAAGATTCTGTAATGACTTGATCAAATCCTTAAAGACAGCATTTTCCTGCTTCAAAACACAAATCTATCTACCATCCACTATGCACTATTAAGACCAAGAAATATTATGTCAACACAGCCGCTGGTTAAAGCAAATTAACTGCTGTCATTTCTACTAAGCCATCATTATACTTTATCCAAAATAGGGAGGGCTTAATGCAGTGCTTTGCTCTTGCTCACAAAAAGGTACATCATGTAATTGCCTCTTTTAAAAAAAAAATAAGTATAAAGGATTTGTCATTAACTGATGACTTTTGTAGGGCTGAAACAGGTTATACAATTAATCACAACTAATCAATTATTGAAATAATCCTCGACTAATTTAGTAATCTAATAATGATTATCTTGGCTGTACCCAGACTACAAATCATGCCATGAGCTGAGAGAAGAGGTTTTATGATAAAGCAAGAATTACATCAAAATTTGTCTCTAAATTTACTCGATCAAAAGATGTTTTTGTTTTTCAAAAATTCCCTTTTAAAATAATGTCAGTGAATGATCAACGAGTCGAGGCTCGTCTGCTGTGGAGGGCTCACTCGCGCTGACAGGTTGGTTTAGAGAAACATTGGGGAGTCTGACGTTTTTGAACATTATTTCATTCTTGTCAAAGTTTTCAGAAGCAGAATACAGTGCTCAGGTTAAAGCAATTCAGCACTGCAACCTCTCCCATGAGTGATGCATTTCTTAAGTCGCACCTACAGTTTGGAGACTAGGTAGACTTTATTACTTGTATATAACAGAGGAAATTATAAACACTAAATTCAATGTTTTAGATGTGAATGTCATCAAGCAGATTCAGACATTTTATAAGAGGCTTCAACAATACAGTATGTATAGTAGTAATGTTGACAAAAGTATTGAAAATCGGATATTAATTGATACTAAACCTTGTATCGAAACCAGAGTATCAATACTGAGGAAATCCCAATAAGAGCACAAAATGTTACCTTTCATGAACAGTTTTAAAATAGATTTTGAGTTTACTCTGACGTTGTATAGGACTACAATGTTTAATAAAAAAGTAATCTTATTTTTTTGTTGAAAATGTCTATCTGGACGGACATTCTACTTATGGGGAAAGAGAAATCACATGTTTGGAAAGAATTCTCTTGGAAACATTTAATCAAGGACTGGACTGAAGCTTTGGACATTCTGACACATTTGAAATGTGTGTGCTTTCACTTAATTTGATGTCTTTTGTTGCCTTGAGTCGTTTTGCTTTCTCTCTGCATCATGTTCAATGTTCTGTTTTTGAAGTTAAAAAAACAGAACAAATGAAATATATCTATTTTTAATTATCATTGTGGTAACGAAATTGGTATAGAGAGTATATTCCTTAGTATTGAATCCTGTTTGAAATTGTAGTATTGTGACAACACTAGTATGTGGCAAGTTATTTACTGCCATCATATTCTTTTTCATATTGCAAAATTGTTTATGTAAGAAATCCAGCTTTTTCTGCTCGATATTGATACTTCGGCTTTCGTGTTATCCACCAATGAGACATGAGTGAGACTTTCTGTTTGAGTAAAACATCTTTATACTCTCTGTACATGGGAACAGAGTGATGAAACATTTGCACCATGGCCTTAGCAATTAACAATTCAGAACAAAAGATGATATCTTTAGAATAGTGAAAAGTCGTCAAATGTGTCCTATAAACAGAGTTGAACAGAAGATCATGTTTTCATTTGCATGGAGTTTTTCTCAGCCACATAATATATACATTCACATATAATCTTTCACTACAGTATATGTTCAATGGGGAGTACTATACTACTGCTGCCTATATCAGTTAATTATTTATCATTCTCATCATATGTATTAGATAGGCTTGAATGTGTCTGGCTAAGTTGATCTAATAGTCCAGCCTGTATCTCTAAAAGGAGTAACGGTGTGTGACCCCCATTGCCTTCACACGCACACAAAATCACTCCGCATAGTTTTCGGTGGCTTCCAGCTGCTGCATTCATTTCTCATCTACATTGATCTTGACGCGGAGTATTTAGACAAATGCCAGATGGTGGACTTGAATTATACTGCGCGCTGTCACTCATCAGTATTGTTGTCAAGTTGTGAGCCATTCAAATACCCCGAGGAAATGTTTTCTTTTTTTTTTTTTTATCAGTCCAAGCTTCAGGCAGAATGCGTGCCAAGGTGAAATTCGAAAACCAATGCTCTCGGATCGTAAAATGTGTCATTAACAGTTTAGACGGATGAACTGGGGCTTTTCTGGTTTGTTATAGTTGGATTTCTAAAGGCGTAACTTGAAGATGGTTTTATTAATGAGGTCATAGTTTTTTATTTGCATAGTTTGACTGGTGTTTTTGCATACTCTCCTGCTCTCACTCCCACTCAATGTCAGGGAAAGATACAGACATGGCTCCAAGAAGCTGCAGCAGTAAGGTTAAAGGCAAATGGCAACATGTGTTTTGAGAGACATTTCAGCAGAAACAACAACAACATTAACAGCCTGAACCGAGCTGGTGTAGGTTTAGTTCAATGAAGTCATGCGCTTGCTATTTTTGATGCACGGTATCAAAGAGGATCTGCAATAGTATATTTGTGTGTTAGTCTATTATCAAGAAAACATGTAAAGAATTGTTTTAGATAGGACACTGTATCCTATGATCAGCCTTACTATGCGGTCATATTGTTCTGAGCCACTGCTTTGCCTTGCAAAATACCAGGTTGCACAACTCTGACAATGGAGGGAGGAGTAAACTAAAGCATTTATGTCTCAAGCGGTCAAATTTGGGTTCTCCCACATGCATAACAATACCACCCTGAAACTGTAGATCTATAACTTCATCAATAAACCCTTGTTTATTGCCCTTGTGTCAAAGGTGACACAATATCGGACAGTCCATTTCTGTTGAATACTTGGAGAGCTCATTCCGACTGCATTCCTGAACATATTGGCTGGATTTAGCTCTGCTCCTGGGATTTCTAATAAAGTCCTGGTTTAGAGAGACCACATAAAGGAGCAGAGGCAGCAACAGAGCAGAACAACGCATTACCCCAAACGCCTCTGAGCTGAGGCACTTCAGAACCAGAAAGGTCAGTGTTATGCTTAAGGGTTTGTTCAACGTGCTATGGACGAGATTATTTGGTTTACAATACACTGGAAGTGTATAGAAGGGTCGACACAGTCAGTTATGTGCTATTGATTTGTAATAAGCTTTTGCTCATGAAACACAAGGTAACGTATGCCCCTTTATGTTTTTGTATCTGGTCGTGTCAGATGTGGCAGCTGTGGAAGCTGTGGAAGCTGTGTCAGACCAGCTCTGATGAATCGGCCGCAGGATTCTCTCATGTGGATGTGTTGAGTCAGCCTCAAAAACCAGCTACAGATTCCCCTCCCACTTGGCACAGAGCGGAGCAGCCTTTCAAACGCGCACCGCAGGTACACAGCTACACAGCTACAAATTGCTTTCGATTCAACTGCTGCATCAGCTGCTTTTGACAGCTGCAAGCCGGATAATTGGTTCAAATGTGGAAAAAATTTAAATACGGTATGAATGTTGACCACACAGTGCCCTGTGGACCATCTGTGCTGGGCTTCTTAGGTGGAGATTACAGTTACAGCAGTGATGACAGTGGTTATTGTTAGTTCAAGGACAAGAACTAACAATACACACACACACACACACACACACACGTAAACACAAACACAATGTTTTGAATGCGTTACACAATATGGACATAAAAGAAACAATGATGTAAAGACAATGATTAACTGAACGGAAAACTGATTAAGTCACTGGGAAGAAGTAATTTATAAGAACTTTTTTGGTTATATAATGTGATATATTGAATTATTTTGGTGGCCATGTGAGACTACTCTAACAATGTTCAAATATAGGCTAAAAACTATTTTGTTTAGCTGTGCATATGACTGAAAGGATTTTATCTGCTCTCTTCTCTTTTATGTCTTCACCTGTTCTGTGATTTTAACGGGGGTTTTTTTGGATGCGTGAAGCACTTTGAATTGCCTTGAGCTCTACAAATAAACTTGCCTTGCCTTGTCATAGTGGCCGATATGACTGCCCAACTCATATTAATATTTTTTTGATTTGTGATTATAAGCTTTTCTAAAATGGGAACCAAAGAGCAAAGCATGACTTGTGTTACTGCGCACACACTATTGTCTATCTAAAGACAACAGCAAACCAAATCAGCCCGTGGTAAATTTCAATATGATTTGGACTAATTGTTTCATTACCTTTCCTTGATAAGACGGAACCCTCTTTACCACCCGCGTATTGCTATACATGCAACACATTACCGAGCGCTGATAAAATGCAAAAGGCACCCAGCTCGTTGTCATGGAAATCCTCATTGAGTAGATTCAACCTTGAAGCCAATTCACCAGCACTGAGCCCTGAGATGGAGCCGATATTCCACCTGTCACTCCACATGTGGATACAAATGAAAATGAGACATAAGACCAGGATTCAGATGGGCCTGAAGGCTCGAGCCTACGCAAAAATAAAGACTATATATACACTTTGAATGCACTAAATATGGAAATCTACTACGCTCTATTCGCCTGTGAGAAAGATGCAAAAAAAAAAAAAAGAAAAAAAAAAAAAAAAGCACAAAAGGTAAAAGACCACCTGTAGCAGTGCCTTTACACAGCATTTAATACAATGCAGTTTTAAAGTTGATTATCTTTATTAGGAATTAGGACTGTCAAAAGTATCGAAACCAGATATTTAAAAAAATAAATAAACATAAACTGGACTGAATTTTACCTTTTTAAGAATGATTTTGTGCTTTATCAGAACTAGCATAAGAGCACTTGGTAACCGCAAAGAAAGTGCTATTATTTTGTCCTGAAAAGTACAGTATATTGTTTTTTTTGTTTTGTTTTCTAAATCAATACTGTTACAAGTTTTTCAGAACAGAACATTTTCATCACATTTTGATTTTGGCTGTATTTTGTTCAGTCAAGCCGTCTGGAAGAAAATGTTCCATAAACAGGCAAGACACAGAAACAGTTAAGCTGAAGGATATATAGTTTTCAGATAAATAGAACGGAACAATCTTAGAAGAAGTCAGATTTTATGTTGAACCGGTAAAGTATTTATTTTATTTTTATTTTTTGCCTCCTGCCTTCTCTAAATTGCCCGAAGTTGGAAGCGTCCATTTACTCCATCAGCTGGAGGTGGGAGACAAAAATTGACAATAATACCATAGTTGTATCAATTTAAAAAGGGATAAGTGATTGCATCATGGGTTTTGGTACATGTGTGTCCAAAATATAGATTTTTGAGATGATCAAAACGGATGCTCAATTGGAGAAAAATAAAAGGTGCTCCATCAAGAGAAAAACAGCTCTTTAGACATATTCCAAAAGACAAAAATTCAAGGCTCCATTAAGCTCCACGTTGCTCCACACTGTATAAACAAAAGGAAGACTAAACTACCATTATAAATCCTTCAGAAGTATACCCAAAAACAACTTTCTGCTTCCAAAAAAAAGGTACCCCTTCTCATTAAAACTCTTACTCCAGATAGAAATTTGTAGCTTGGCAAATTGAACATTCTGGCATGTTCCACTGCGTTGTCCCGCCTCACCCCCAGCTGTGTGCAGTTTCCCGGCTCCACCTGCACATCCTCATTACAGACATCATTATCGTTTCCATTTAGGAGACACATCTAAAAAGGACACTAACTTCTGTCCGCACTGGTCTAATGGGAGTCAACGGGGGTCAGCACACAGCTTCGGCCACATAATGATAGACGACGACGAAGAAGAAGGATTTTGGTGAGTGTAGTAAAATGTCTCGGAACATTTGTGGAGATTTATGGCTGTACTCGAATGCAAATCATCCCAGCGTGGACATTAATCCGGCGGGGGGCATTTCATTAGAGGGGTGTGTGGAGGAGAAGGAGGCTTGTGAGTGCTCGTAAATTTTGTTTGGCACTCTGATTGTTCAGCAGATCGGCTTCGGCAAATGACCGGACAGCTACAACAGCGGTCTACATCATGATTATTTTGTGCCCACTGATTCCCAAAACACATGCTACAGCAGTAAGAGCTACAGCGGGCCATTTATGAAAGTGTCAGTCAACCAAAGAGCCGAGGTGTAAGAATAACATTGGTTTGATGTGCTTACAAAAGGGCTGTTCTTCTTTTATATTGTCGTATGAAACAGTTGGAGCAGGTTTCGGATGAAAAAACATTTGCATACGAGTTATTCATCTCCTCCTGCCTTCACATTCAGCAGTGGTAAAATACGTCTGCGCTGACCGTAGAGTAGGTTGGGACGTCAAGATTATTCGGTTCATCGGTAATCGTGATTGTTAAGGTCACATTATAATCGAAAGGACTAAAACATGATAAGCGTGAGAATCATAGGCAGCAACAATTAGTGATTCCAGTTCAATCTATACATTTCATTTAGTAAAGTACTTTCTTATCTGGCCGTTTATGTGACAATAGCCTCAAGTTTTGATTTCATAAATCTAGACTCATGAAAGAAAGCAAATTACGATATTTTAATGTTCTGTCAGTGTCAACAACTGTGAATAATTGTAAAATCGTGTTGTTTCATCTCAATCGTAACTCTAAAATTTGATATTGTGACATCCTTAAGTGTAAGAGTGTCAATAAAATGTAGGAAAAGGTTTGATACCAATTTCAATACCAGTTACTGCATTTAAAAAATAATAATAATAATTATTCCCAAGCCATTGAAAGTACTTTTATATTTTCTTTTTTTTCAGAATTTAACATATAAAACATGCAAAGAACATGACACATAGAGAAAACATACAATTCATACATCCAAATAGTCCTACACGTTTAGTCCGGCATATCTGTCCCACCCAGTCCAAAGTCTTTTCTCCATTTTGTGACTGTCCATAATAATTTCAGTCCAGCCCTTGATCATCGGTGTCATCCATTTTTCTGTGAGGGCCTTTTTCCCTGCTGACAGGAGTATGTAAGGAAAGATCCAACTATTGATGCGCGTTTCTCAATATCAATCAATACCATCTCAAATGTTAGTTTTCTAATTTTGATGCGTTGTTGTATTGATTTTTTGACAAAAAAAATAAATAATCAAGCGCACCGTCTCCAGCCACCCAACAAATAAACATTCATGCAGGTAAGGTGAAGTGTCTTGCCGAAGGACAGAACGGCAATTATGGTGCTAGCTGGGGGATTAACCCACACACTTCCGGTTTGGAAGGGAACGTCTCTGCAAACTCAGCTGACGCTCCAATGACACTCTGTAGACATGAACAGATATAACATGATGTGCCCGAGAATGCAATGAAAGACGATATTACCACTCACTGTATGGCAACGACTGCACCATTAGTTACTCAGCAGAAATTGCCCGCCCACGTGACAGCATACTGAGCTACTTCAACACCGTAAATCTACATCACTCACAAAGTTATGCATGTGGCCTTATCCACTGGCTTGAATCCAACCCAGCACAAGGTGGTGTTTGACTTCTGCAGTAAATCCAGGCCATGGATGTCAATAAGTGCAGATCAAAGTCAGATCAGTGGCCCTCCATTTAGTGTCATTAGTGGTAGTTGTAGGGGCTGAAAGACCTGTTCAATGGCATCAATTTAATGAGCAAAGCAACATTTATTGGGATAAAAATGAAGAGAAGTGCATCATTAAATACAAATTACATGCCAATTCCCAATATTTGGACAAGAAAAGGGTAATATTGATCAAAATGATTGTGCCGATAATAATATTCAGACCATATTATGTCAATCCAACAGAAATGTGTTAAAACATGTCTTTAAGCATAATAGTTGAGGTTTAATGATCAGAAAAATGCAAAATGTCTGTAAAATGAATCACAAAAGTGCAGAAATATGACCATGTACCCTTATTTTAAAGTTCAATATAGCAATGTACCTTTTTTCCCCTAATACATTCTTCAGCGTACATTTTAATAAACGATACACTTAGCAAATCTTCAAAAACAACATTCACGATATTTTCATGATAAATATTTTAGATTTATTGCCCACTGCCACACGGGTTTTAGTGTAAATGTCATTTGTGTTACTTCTCTTACTAGTGCACTATACAAAATGTAGCTGCAAAAAGCTCTGCCCTTTACATCAATTTGTCGTCGAAATAAGATAAATCTCTCAAGCCTCTACATCTATTATCTAATCCATATCTGACCATGTATTTGACTCCTTTTTGCTGTGGTCCACTGTTACTTATTTCCGATTACTACAGATAATTATTACTTCCTATGATTCTTCTTCTTGCCATTACAGTTTGTATTGTATTTTATACTTTGTGGTTGTTATAATCTGTGAAGCGCTTTGTGACTCTTGCTCCGTGAAAGGCGCTCTGCAAATAAAAAATATATACACTTACTATTTAACCATTTTGGTCAGACTTTACTCAGCTTATCTACAGTGCTGAAAGCAAACATGTGGCTCATAAAATGTTTATCACTTTTAAATACAAAAACCTGCCGCAGCGAAAGACTTGTTTGTGTAGCAGATGATCACGTTTGAGAATGTTAACTCCAACCGAATATGGATTTACAGGATGTATGCTGGGTGTTTTTCTGCTTTCACAGCTCTTTAGAGATGTTAACTTTGCTCTGGCACACTTCCTGGTTTTAGACTTGGCACAGGTTCAAGGTGAGCAGGGCCGTATTAGCTCCGTTAGAGTATAAACGCAGAGAGTCCCAGAGTTGTGACATCATCATCCAACAATATTTAACGCTTAAGAAGAAGTGTTTTTACTCATGTTTTAATGCATAATTTAAGGCTACTAAATAAACGTGTAAACAAATGTAAGCGAAATCTGAACTGCGTGGGATGTGAATATAAAGGGAATCGATGCCAACTCGGGAGAAGATGGATGAGCGTCTCGTCTAGATATCAATATGTATAGGTCATTCGCCACAACTACTACACATTTAGGCATATATTTAAAGACTTGTGGAGGATAAAGAATCACTTATTATTTTGGCCTGCGAACATTAAAGATGAGATATTGCACTACACGGGCGCGATAATCATTCCCGCCCCAAACATCGACGATGGCAAGCTCCTTCTATGGCCGCATCTGCCCTGGGGGAAGTGGTTGCCATTCGGCACCAACAGCATCTCCAACCCCATTTAGCGACAGAAACGAATAGCTCAATATTTGTTTTGCATTATATTGAAAATGTTGTTCAAATGATATTTTAACAAAGAATCAAGAACATGCTAAAATGTGCCTGTAAATGGCTTGGTTGATGTAAAAATATTGCACAAAACGTGACTGGACCATAAAATTAACCACAAAAGGGCAGAAATATGACTTTATACTCTGTTTGGAAGATTACACTAGACATTTCAGACAAATTTTGAGGTCATTTTTAATTGTTTTTATGATAGGCGATACTAATTTTGCATATCTACTTATATAAATGTTTTGATACATCTCCATCACCACTCGCACAACACAATACCTCAATGTCTTGATACAGGATATGATTTATATAAACTTCACAAAACAACCCAATAGATTTTCAAAACCTCCCAAAAAAATATTACCAGTGTAAAAAGTCGCCAGCACTAACACTTACTCACATGAAAAAGTAAATGTGCTCGTTTGCCGTGTGGAGTTTGAGGACATTATCTCCCACTGCGATCACGTCAGCATCTCCATTATTGTTTACACTCAATCACCTACCCTGGGTCTAGGACTGGGTCTGAATGCTAAACGCTGGGCCTGCCAGATGCTTTCACGGGCTTTGAGATAAGGAAGGAAATTACACAACTCTGCCTGCAACCCCAATGGACACCTTCATATCTCCTCCGATTAAAACCGTCACTTCAGCCGCTCCAGACGTTTTCCAAACCGCACGAACGCATCTGGAAACGGATGAGAATTCGTTACGGCAGCGCAGATGTTTTGCCGCGGCGTTGCGACTCTTGGGCCAACTGACGATGGAGGGTTTGTTTGTCGGCAATGAGCTTCGCGACCCACTAGCAAAACGTCTCGTCATCTCATTCAGCAAGCTCTCATTCAAGAGCACATGGGATACGAGTAACCCATGAATGTGCTTTTAGAAACAAACACCATTAGAGGAAAGAGCTGTACGGGAACTGCATATGGTCAGCATAAACAGCGTGGGGTAAAGGGCTGACACTGCAGGCAGCTTTAGGAGTCGTTAAAGCTTAGAAACGTGACACGTACGTTCGAAACTTGTAATTCACCATTAGAACAGCTCAAGAAAGACACAGGTTTTTTGGGGGTTTTTCAGGGTTAGTGGGTTTTTGCTGAGATCGACTTGGACTTTGGGTGGCTTTAGTGCGCCTTACGGGTAATCACCAGGAGGGGAAGGAGTTTATGGATCCACATTAGGGTCAGCGAGCAGCCAGGCGATTTCCAATAGTTTTAAATAGCGTGTCACCCTTAGAGAGCGAGAGCGAGTAAAGAAGAGAAAGGGCCTTGGACATTAACAGACAAAAGTGTTGACTTGGCACCATCCGTCCACTATCAGCTGAGCATCACATTTCCTGCCCTTCCTCTCTGTTCTTTGTTGATGGGGGGAAAAAAAAACAACACAGGTTAAAAGTTTCCCACAACCGACTGTCATGCCATGTCTCATTACGGGAGAAGTGATGCAGTAGCCGTCAGTCCAGCAGGCGCCATTAGAAGAGCTTTTCCTTGTCTACTACATTCGACAACAATAGGCCCAATTGTATCCGCTGTAGTGTTGTAAATTCTGGAGCACTTGACACTGCCGATTTGTGCTGAAATGTGTTCTTAAATGTGAAAAAAGGACAGTAAAAGTTATTATATAAATCACTGCATACCCTTGTTTGTACCATGTTTCTGAATGAATCTGCTCTTTTTGCAGGTTTTTGAGACATTTGTTGTTATTATAAACCACACAGCCAATGTTAAACTTTTGCTCATGTTCAAAAACAACATTCATAGTAATAATAATTATGAAATGTACTGACCACCTATATTCATACGGCAAGCAAATTGAGTAAAAAGGCTTCAGCTTTGTGTCGAAAACATCTCATTATAATGCTCTAAAGTCCTCTCAGGGTTTTTCGTTTAGGCTCTACGACACGTTTTTATAGTAACTTATACTATTTGATAAACTTTCTCACGTCGTTTTACTTAGTTACTTGGATCTCAGTGGTACTTGGTTCAGATCTGCACTCTAATCTTCGTCCCAAAATCAAAATCTGTATGGCATAAATATATTAAAAACAAATATATATTGTAATATTGCACTATATTGTGCCGAAAAATCAAATAAATATGAACCTACAAATCGACACCGCTCACCTGAGGCTGTGATTAAATAAGTTGCAGGGGAAAAAAACGTGTCATGTTTTTCTATCCAATAAAACTCTCATCGTGAACTCGGCAGGTAACATTCTGCCCCAAAGCTACGACGAGTCTCCGGGTTGAGACTAGACTGGGGTTTTCTGTCTGCGCATTCCTGATGTTTTGCTCAATCTCAAAATACAGCCTGCCAACGCGGTGTCTCTTTGTCTGGACGCCTGGAGAGACAAAGATCAAAACAAACAAACAAAACTTCGGATTTATCTAACAGGCAAAGCGACATTATTTTGGGAGCGATTGTGTAGATTAAAGGCTAACACAAAGACCTTTTGTTGCCATGGAAACATCAAGTGGGCCCCATTGACAAGATGGAGAAAACCACGACTCAAAAGCAAAGTATTTTGTTCATGTTTTTGCTGGATATAAAAGACTGTTTCCATGGTAATGCTTGTTTGATGTAAGCTAAGAGACGGCGTTTGCATCTTTGGCTCATTAAATGGTCAAAGTCTCGCAAGAATTAAACTAAAACTTGTTAAACGGGATGGAGAATTGTATAGTAGTTATCCAAATGAAATTAAATAGCTCAGGCACTCTCTCCAACTGTACAATACAGACATACCTGGCTATGTTTTGTGTTATATAGAAAAAATATATAATTTACAGTAGTATTCCCAATTAACTTAAAACAAGCAGATGAAGACTAATAGACAATAATTGACGCTTTAAAAGCTTTCAAACTCAAATAAGTGCCACATAAGTGTAGAAAACAACTACTCGATACAGTCATATCCATTATTCAGGAACATGCACACGGCCCCAACAACGAAAGGCAAACCAAGCCTGCAATCTTGTTATGGACAAACCCCACCGCTGGATAAAAGAGGCCATAGAAATCCGTAAACGTGCTCTAAACTGAGACGAGGGGGCGTTCTGGCTGTCTCATACTTGGGCAAGTGGTCGGAGGGGCGTTGTCGTCCTTCCTCTCCCATATGGAAGACTGCACAAAAGACTGTGTAAACTCTGCCGACAAGACACGTCGCAGCAACATCACGTGACTCTTCTGAAGATGACAGCACATGACAAACGAGGAAATAAAAGTATATTTAACGAAAGAGAGCTGCTGCCCATAGCAGTGGTTCTCAACCTGGGTACTAAGCTCACCGCTCGCCAGCCATCTTTTTGTACCTTCCCTTTGTTTCCTTTCCTTTTCTTCTGTTGTCCACTTCACTTACAATACTTCCACATGGCCTGATCTTTCACACAAACACTCTGCCTTCACCTGACGTTCCCAGTTCATCTAGATGTCCATGGAACTGGTTAGTTTGTGATTTATGTTTTCTTGAATTTGGTGATACGGTTATTGTCGCGACATCAGAGGCCATGACATTTGACCCCCATGGGGGTCACACAATTATTTTAGGGGGTCCCCAGAAAAATGTATACAATAGTCATAGACAAGGCTTGATACCCTTCAAATGCAGTGAGAAATGTAGATTATTATTTGGTTACCAAGGTAATTTATCTAGGTCTATATCCTCAAATAAAATCAAACATGACATGAGGTTACTTTATCGCGTAGGGGTTAGCCTACTTTTTATGTTTGGAGGTCACAAATGCCAATGGTTGTTATTTTGGGGGTCATGACTCATAAAGCTTTATTTGAACACTTTAGTGCAAAGAAGGCACTGCACAAAGCGGGACATCGCTGCTCTCTTATAGGTTAGTTGTTAACTTACAGAAAAACAGAGCTCTGAGTTGTAGGCCCAAACAATCAACAGATGTCTGGATTCTAAACAATCTGCATCGACCATGAAAACCAGATTGATTTTTTTTGGATTAAAACAAGAACTCCTTTAAAATTCTATCCAAGACGACAAAAATTCTCAAAAGTGAAAAAAGATTATGTTAAAAAGATTCAATAACAGTATATATATATATATATACACTCAATAAAACAGAATGGATACAACCAGTCAGAAAAATGGACCAGTCAGTGCTGTGCTGTAGTGGTTTAAGGCATTGCACATGTGTGGTTACTATTACCTCGGCGTAGTGGGTTCATTTCCGGGCCTCTCTCTCTCCCCATTTCACACCACACAGTTGTGCCATCAAATAAAGCCTTTCGGGCCTGTTTTAAGTCTAAAAGCACCAGTCAAAACTGCCTTAACACTCTGCTCACTTCTCCAAAGTTCTTCCTCACACAAGTTTAGTTCCTGATCACAAAGCTCAAGGCAGCTGGCACTGGAGTTGTGTCAAAAATGCTCAAAGTCGTTGGAACAGGATGCAGTTTATTGCTACTACTCTCCTGGGATGGAAAATATGAAAGTACATTGGTGATAAAAAAAAAAAAACTGTCAGCTCTCGATGTTTACAGATTTGGGGGATGCATGCCTGTTTACTCTTGCACTACTGTGTCAAACCAATAAGTACCGGTAAGTATTTTTGTGCTTCAAGCCACATAAAGAGATTTATCTCAGCAGCTTTTACTCAGCAGGGAGTTGTGTTAGATCACCAGACCGGCCCTTGTCACTGGTTCTCTTCAGGCACTTCAGCTTCCTCCTGTTATCTAAAGACATGTGAATGTGATGATGTGGTATTCACAACGGAATCCTATATTTTATCTAGAGCATAAAAGTAGGGCTGTAACAAAAAAAATAGATTAATCGCAAATAAATCGATTATTGAGATAATCATCAACATATTTAGTAATCGAATCATCGTTATCTGGACTATTCAGACTAAAAATACAATTAAACTTCCTTTATATTGATACTGGCCTCCAGAAAAGGATGGCCTCAAGCGGCATCACTTTAGCTTCATCTGGGTCAAATTTAGTAAAACCCTCATTCACAGGCCTTTCGCAATCTAAGAAACAAATTAATTAATCAAAAGAATATATGATAGATTAATTGAGCAAAATAATAATTAGTTGAAGCCCTACTTAAATGTTAAAGCATATTAAAAGGTGGAAATTTGGCATTGAGTAACTGGTAATCTTTCAGTATCATCACTCCTAAGCAACTGTACCTACGGCTTCTTGCATCACAAACTCCAAACAAAAAGCTAGATGTTCTGTAAAGTCTTTGTGACTCTAATTTAGCTATTGAAATGATTAAGAACACACACTTTAAATCCATGTAAATGATTAATCTAATTTAATTTGAACACAATTTATTAAATATTACACTTTTGCTATATCTATGGTTTTAGATGAATCAAACTTAAATCCATGGTATAGATAATATAAAGTAATACTCATCATAGATACAGCATGTTGGCTTTTTTTCTAACCTTTCTTTAAACTTCATATGAAATATATTTCTCTAATAATGACACATGATCCATGCAAACTGCTGTAATCTGGACCAGACCGTGATCAAACGCAGATGTTGGTCACTTTTATACCATTCGTAGCTACATATATGATTTACTAAGGGTGCACTCCAAAGGTTACGTTACGTCCTAATCTCCTCCAGTAAAGACATACTGTATATGTGCCTCGTCTGTATTGATTTGCTGCCACTAGTATTCATGCCTCCAACATGCCCCCTGGACGCAAAGGTCAAGCGCGTCCATGGGATTGTATCAAACTGTCACAAGTGAGTTAAGTGTCTACATCCCGGGACATTTTTAAAATTTAACCAGTGGAGTGTGAAGCTAGAGAGGTTAGCGGCTAATCCCCAGAGTCCCCTATATCCCTCTGTGAAGGTCTTTAACGCTCCACTCCTGATGTACCAGTCTGTCCTGTACATTCAACCCAGCTAGGGGCAAAGCCAGAACATGCAACTCTTAAAATAAAACTGCATCTATATCCAGGATGGTCCCAGAGGTTATGGGGACGATTGTTAAGTCCATACATCATGGATGAAGTGTACCACAGAAGTAAGGAAAAAGTAGGGTTTAAAGTTACAGATGGGAGAAAGATGACTGAGCAGAATGGTAGAGAATCAGTCTCAAAACTTGATCTGCCTGCACAATGATTCCTGCTGATGTACAGTCTGTTTGATTAGATAAAAGAGGGGAAACTATATAGGATGTTGAACATGTACGTCTGTGCAAAACAAACAAATGTTGTCAGTTACAAAGTCTGGGGAGTTGGAGTGCAACAGCATGTTTAATGATTCTCAACGCAGGGAAACCAGGGAAACTAAAACGATTCCATTAAATACACTTTGATATTGTGTTTACAATGCAGATCATGTTTAACTGAATGGAATTATAGATCACAGTATTTTTAAGATACCCAGCCTAGCTGGGAAGAGTAGGGATGGTGGAGAAAAAAAGTTGTATCTGCTAAATGTATGCGGCTGATTGTCATTTTTAAAGGGAGGATACAAGAACATGTTCTTGAATAAATATGTGAGGATTCTGACCTGGTTTGATGTACATAAAGTTATTACAGATCTTGGCTCAGTGCCCATCAGTCATGAACATAATGAGACCACATGACACACAGAAAAAGTGCATGACAACATATGAAACAGCAGAGTGAACCTGCACACAGGTATTAACACAAGGCAGAGGGTCTTACTTGTGTGTGATGTGCTCCTTGATGGCTCCCAGTGAGCTCAGGCTGTTGCCCTGCTGCAGCCTGCAGGTTGCCAGGTGTCGCTGGTACTGCTCCTTCAAACACACGTTCTCTGTGCACAAGTCGGACACTTGCTGCTCCAGCTCCTCTATCCTGCCCCTCTGCCTCTCCAACAACTCCTGCTGCGTCTCTATGATCTTATTCAGCTCCTTGAGGTATTCCGAAGCCCGCGTTGGGTTCTCGGAGAGGCTCTCCATGTCCGTGTCCTCCCCGGTCACGCCAACAGCAGCGCGGCGGCGGCGGCAGAGGCAGGTCGGTTCTGCTCGTGTTCTAACAATCCAAGAAGAGGTTGCGCCTTTTACGCCTCGCCATTGCTTCAACAAAGTGGACGGTGAATCAAAACAAATTAAAACCCACTTCCTTTTGGTCAAAGTTCGAAGTCGAAAAAAGAAAAACAAAACCAAAACGCACTAGAAGCTCCTGGTTTGGTCAAATGAATCCGTCATGAGAAGCGCGCAGGGCGAGCTCATCGTGCGGCTGTAGTTGGAGCCTCTTCCTTGTGCTCGCTGCCAACGCTACGGTGTGGCATGTTCTCGGAGGTGGAGGTGCCTCTGGCTCCACGCCGCTCCCGTGACTTTTCGTAAACACTGGCGGGCTGGATGTCTGTCAGGTGGGCGGGACTTCCAAGTTTTATGAATCTGCAGGTCGCATTAGGCGCATTAGGCGCATAATGGCTTTGCAGTCGCACACAGCGGGCAGAGAACAGGCGCACACTTCCTCGTGCTGAGACGGCAAACAGAAGAGGATGTTTCTGTCTCTCTCCTGTCCTTATTTTCACATAAACTCGCGAACTTTCCTTCCACTGTAAGTACACACAGGCTTGTGCGTAATTCCTTCCTTATATTGTGTCATTTGAATCATTTCAACCAATAAACATTACTGAAGAAAATGATTACAGTGGGTTATTTCAATAGCCTATTTTAATAAAGGGAACTGACTAACAAGAATCTAATATGCTTTTGGACTATACTATCTAGTCTTAATTAAAGGTACTTGAACAATATTATGCATTTGACATTTAGACACCTATTATTTATATTATATATTGTAACCAATTAAAAATGGATTGAAACAAGAGAAATTATATGTCATAGAATAATTTTTACCATATTACTATAATCCAGATTAATATTCTGATTGCAAGTTAAATAATAATTACAAATATTACATTTATTATATATTTAATCTATTACTGTGGCAAGTAGCTGCTTTAGGACAATAACAACTGCAGTTCATATTAAGAGTATTTATTTTACATATTTATATTGTATGGTGTGTACATGGCATAAAACCTTTGGCATAGACACATTTTTTGGTGCTGCTGGCTATTAGAGTAAAGGAAGTATCATCTAACTTTTATGGCTGCTATCTTTTTGCCATTTGCTCTGCTTGCCTGGGTCTTCAATATACCCCCTATAAAAGCAACAGCGAGCAGATTGAGGTCTCAGCGTCACTGGGGGGAAGGCCATCACTGAAATATGAGCAAGATATAAGGCAACGGTTCTCAAAGGCTGGTGCACGTACCACTAGTGACAGGTTAGTAACATTTGTGTGTGTGTTTGTGTGTGTTTGACTAGGTGTAACAAACTGCTCAAGTAGACGATATAAAATGTGAAAGCCCTCCTAGTGTAGTCCTGGTTTAGATCTCGTTTTAAAGCATAACAACTTGTTTAATTTGACTTTATTTAATCCTTGAAATAAGAGTTGAACCATTACTATATATATATATATATATATATATATATATACATACACATTTATACACACATTTATACATTTAAAAAAATAAATAAACAGGAACAAGAAAGAATCGATATGAAGCAAACAAATTATGTTTATTTTACTGAAACTTAAAAAAAAAACAAAAAAACTTTCATTTCCCTGGTTTGATACCTGGCTGATTCCTTGTTTCCTGTTTGGCCAAAATTACTGCATGGTTCAAGTTGGTCACATTTTTCATACAATATTGCAACATATTTTAAACCGTATATATCTTCCTTTTGATCGCTCTGATCAAACAATTACTATCTATTAGTATACATTTTACAATCATTGTCCCGCTACCAGTTTCCCACAGAGGAAGTTAAAATCTCAGTGATGGGAATAGAAGAGAAGCGTACTTTATTGTACAGTGCAGCGTTATCAGTAGCTCAGGGTCGAGATTCGGGTCAAAAAGATTTGTAAGGTTCCTATTTTACACAACGGCCCTCTGCATTCCTTCCTGTACAGTCAGTGTTCAAGAGAAGTCCACACACAGTAATGTTTCCTCATGTAACTTGTAAAACTGGTATAGGTGCATCAATCTTATAACAATAAGTGAAAAGCTTAAGGGAGCTGGAGTATATAGAAGGGCTGATATTTTCTGTGGCTACCTAATCCCGACGGCAAAAGGCCAGATTGGACGACGAGCCTTGACATGCCACTCACAAAGATATATAGCTGTACACATGCCCAAATCCAAGGCTGTCTATGGTTCCCAGAGATGTGAAAACAGAAGGAGACATGACATCATTGCACACTGGCGTCTATAGGAGCAAGTGACAATGAGATTAAAGCCACACATATGATATGACAAAGTCTGGACAAACACAATGCACTGGTTGGTTATTAGTTAAGTTTATTTCTTCGGTCATTAGGCATAGTCAAGAAAATGATACACACATGTTACAGGCAAACAAAAAGAGCAATCAAAAAAAGTGGAGATAACAAACAATATAGCCTTGTTTCAGCAGCGTTTTGGGAACCATTTGAAAGATACAGTGTATTTTGTCATACATTGTACAGCGCTATGGCATCGTCATTTATTTCTCCAATTTCATTATTTGCTTATTGAATATGGGCGCCTTTTTGATTCAGAATCAGATTTGGCCACTTCAAAAGAAAGTCTGTCATATTTTGTAAACTTGTATGCATGAGATACTTTTGATATCCAAAGTGGACCTGGCCGTATAAAGGTTGTGTACATCATGGCTTATAGATCCAGATCCTTTCCAGAAGTTTAACAAATTCAAAGCCCCACCATGCAAGCGTTCAATAAAAAAAAGACTGACCTTAAGGCATTCATTATTTTCATTACAATACACTGATTTGTGGGAGCGTGTCTCTCCACAAACTTGACTTGTAACTTTTGTGGTAGAAGATCTGCCCCCTGCTTGTCTTCATGCTGAAATCATTACTTTACCTATAAAACTCAAAATAATTACTTAAAACTGACCTGTCACCATAGAAAATGTTCCGAAATGTGTTTATTTGTTTTTAATGTTCTACCTCCATGGAGTCGTGCAGGTGGCGCGTCTGCTACCAGGAATATTACGCAATGCTGCATTAACACACAGTCCAAAGTCTGTTGCCTCCATTCCTATGTCCTTGAAATGTGTTACTGTATTCAAATCAAACTGTACAATAAATGGTATGTAATTGTCACACTCAATATATTTTCATTTTCTATTCCAGGGCAATTCAACAAGGCCCGGGGGCCAAATCAGGCCTTCCAAGCATTTAATCCAGCCAACAACGCATCCTCCCATGATAAATTAAAATAAATCTTGTTTACTGGTTTAATTCTGGGTTGGTTTTGGGTTTAGTCCTGTTGGATTCAGGGTTAGTCATTTTGCAAAGCAAAATTAACTCAATTTATTGAAAAAATGTTGGGGATATTTTGTGTGACCCAAAATTTTGTTAGTGGCATGTTGTGCACCTCCGGTCCAGAGGCCTTGGCCCTCAGAAAAATCAGAAAAATCTGGCCCTCAGAAAAATGAAGTTGAATTGCTCTGTTGTATCCGTTATCGAGACTGGAGAGACCTCTTGTGACGACACAATATTTTTAGAGTTTCCAATTTAATCTGAATCATTTTGCACGCTTGGTACATTTGGAAAGTCTTACTGCATTTTGAGAAAGTATCCCCATTAACACAGCCCATCAGAGTGGCAGAATAGCTGTAATTTCTACCATAGCGTCACCTCACTCCCTCTCAGTGGCTCGTGTAAGTCTACTGCAGTCTGTGATTTATGGATGTGCCTTCCATCAACCACAGGATATTAAGCACTTGAAAACATACTGCTTGTCCTCACTCTCTCAGTTTCTCCATCTCTTTCCTTTTGGCCGGACGGTCGCATGTGGGTGCCAGCATGGGTGCTGCGGCTGGACAGGGAGATTTATTTTGTGGAAACGACTCTTATATTTTCACAGAGCCACAGTTACTGATGCCAGCTCAGAAGGAAGGGTGCTAATCATTCTGGGCACGTTTTTGTATGTGAAACTTAATATGGATTCAAACATATTGTATACAAAAATGAACTCGTGAACTCTATCTGCAAATGGATGTGTGTCAGTCCTGGACACATCTACAGATTGTCCATGAGTGAATCTCCTCAGAGTTTCTCTTTTTCCAACTGGATATTTTGGAAATACGCAATACTTTAAGGATGGTTACTCACTTATTTCCTATGAATGCTGGTCAATCTGCTTGGCTTTTATCATTGTTTGATTTTCTAACGCTCAATGAAAATGTATAGAATTGAATGTTTTTACATAGTAGGCCAAATATGTGTGAAGGGTTGGATACAACAGGCAGGTTAGTTGAACCGGAGTTGATCCACAGAGTAAATTATTCACATATATTAACTCTGCAAAAGGACTCACATTTTTGTGTTTAGTGTTCATTTATTGGGTGGTATGAATTACTCTAGTGGGCCAATGGATATTAGTTTTTCTATAATTTTACTTGATAATATTAAGTAGTCATCAAAATAACAACTCATTAGTTTACTTCTATTAAATTATTACAAAGGGTCTACAGTATGTCACATGAAGGCCTATTATAGCTGAGAGGTTTCACAACAATTAAACATAAAAACAATCAGATGACTGGAAGTAGTCACAGAACACAGAAAAGTGTGCTTGTAAATGTGCCTGACTTTTAAGTTTTAAACACATGGACTGTCCCTCTCTTGTGGAAACATCCTTACCATTCTTGTCAGCTCTCATTCAAATTGGCCGCCTCTCAGATGGCCTCCGCTGACAGCACAGTAAGCCATCTGGAACAGTGGTGCTTTGGCCTCACCAGGGACTCACAGCCCGATGCCTCTCCCGCCGGACGGGCCTGACAGGTGGGGTTTACACTCCATCCTCCGCCTTAATCGAGAAAATAAATTGGGTGTCATTTTAGCATATCACGGATGGCTGCCCTAATGAGCTATAGATATACTAGATGGTTTAGATGGTCGCTCCCACTTGATGGAAGTCATTTCCAAATGGTCATTTCCACTTCTAAATCTCATCACGCTAAATTTAAACAATTGACGTGCTCAAAACTCGAGGAGGCAATCATTTACACATCTGTACACAATGCACCACATAAAAGGAACTGGATGTAATGTTACAATAAAACTGAAACTTGAATGGGTTGGGGGTTAAAGATAGATGCTAAGATACGAATACATATTTTTATGTTGTCCTGTTACGGGTTTTGACACAGACAGTGGGACACATTTACAGACACGGGCACGCGACTTTATTACATCCTACTACTACTACTACTGCATCCAAGAACCACAATACTAACTCCATCCAAGCATGGAAACACAGAATGGCTTATTCTTCAAATACAGAATAGGCTTTTTTTTTCTTGTTTATGAAAAACATTGACTGTGCTGCCCGGTGGTCGAGTGGTTAAGGCAAAAATCGAATATAGCAGTTGTAATATCACTATTGAAACAGATCTAATCCAAACTGTGTCAAAAGCGGTGGAGCTCACTCTCCTCTCTTTATTATAACAACTTTAAAGGTGCTTTCTGTAACCCTTCCAGCACGATCCTGCACCGGCTTGCCCCCATGAGATGCCGTTGCTTTGACATCCCCCAGTATAGGCATTACACTTAAACAACTACATGTCTCAGTGGAGATCGACAAGTGCTAAAACACTTCCCTGACTTTGTGGATGATATAATTGTTGTTGTTGGTGAGAGATTAAAAGCAATGCAAAGTTAAGCCTTTTAATCCATCGTTTCCAAGTCGAATGTTTGCACAATATATTTTACAAACATTTTCCCACTACCCGCTTTGCATTAGACTACCCGGTCTTAATTATCCCCCCAGAGCTCCTGTTGTGACCGCATACAACTGCACCAGGGTTATCAAAAGTATCAATACCCAGATACTAATAAAAGACTAAAACTAGCAGAAGTGGGCAGTACTATGTTACATTTACTTGAAGCTAAGGTACATTCACTTATGGAAGCTTTCTAAATGTATTGTGCTTCTCTGAGTAGTTTTGCGATACTATACTCCTACTTGAGTTTTTTTAAGTAACAGTACTATTTGATTAAAAGTTGTGTCTCTCTTCCCACTGTGAGCAAAACGGATTTGATGACAATATTAAACGATTTGAACATTTGCGTTTCTTGCACCGCTCCTTCAGATGGGATTTAGTTTTCACATTTTCTGTCCATCCTTGGAAAATACTAGCATTTGTGCATTATTTAATGTTTGGTCTTCTTACATAATTAAATGGAAAGTTATGTCCAGACACTTACTCTTAATTGAATAATGTCTTTGACTGTTACCTTCTACTTGAGTAATATTATTTTTAAATGACATTGCTCTTGAGTAAAATGTTTAGCTACTCTATCCAGCTTTGAAAACTAGTATCATAACCAGATAATCATTTGAACAGGTTTCAATAATAAAAATAAATCACAAACAGGACAAAATTTGACATTTTCGAACAAGTATAAGGCCTATACTTTGTAATATTGTAAAAACGGATGTTAATTTATGTTGAAAATGACATTCCGTTGTGTTCTTTCAATCATAATTTTTCATACTTTTTCCCTGGTATAGAATTTTAGTGAGCTACACAACCAGCGTTTCCCTAAAACACCTCAAGGCTACGAGCCACAGCTATGTCTGCGGCCACCCTCTGAGAAATGAAGCGCCGCAGGAGAATAATGCACAGATTATAGCTTGTTCTGTGTGTGTCCCATTTAGGATTATTCTTCACTCAGAGTGCAAACTGCTGGTGGGCTATTGTGGGCTTGGTAAACACAGTGTAGGCACCTGCAGACTTTAAGTAAACATAAACAAAACACAAAGAAAATCACTGCAAAAAGGAATATACACCAAATTATGACCTGAAGTTCAATTATTAATGTTTTGGTAGTTTTGACCTGTTACGATTTAGTTTGTTGCGCTAGATTTTTGACTTAATTCAATTGGAAATGTTCACGTAGTCATCAGTATTGGTTTAAACAAAAAAGATAGAGTAAAAATTATAGTGAAACCAATCAGACGTACCTTTGAAAAATATTTGAAACCAAGATGTGAATAAGGCATTCATTGTTATATACGTTTGTTTTTTTTAGTGTTGCACTTTCTCAGATTTTTGTAACAACAATGCAAAGATAAACACTCAGGTGTAAGTGCATGTTAAATATATAATGCCTGTACCTATAGGTGGTGACAGCTGCATACAGAGGAGATGCCAGATGGGTCCCGGGTTCTTACACATCCTCTGGGAGTCCAAGTTCTACATCACTTTTATCTTCATTTGGTCATTCTTGTAATGTTTAGTAGAGACAAGAGGGGAGGAGTAATAAAAGGGAGTTCAGCCAAGGACAATGTCTGAAATACACAATAGGTTGAATGCACTTCAAATATTAAATATCCATGGATTCATTCATTTTCTCCACCCACTGTTTAGAGCAACTTAAAATGACACCTTTTCCATCAAAAATGGGCTTTAGGCCGGGTGCACAGGCCAATTATATAATGTCTTTAAGCAGTGGAATGATGCCAGAAGCCACACTACAATTTAGCTTTTAAAGATGTATGCTTCCATAAGAATGAGGGCTATTTGTCAAGTTGTCAAGATTGCACCAAAGGTTTTAGAGCCAACATGCAGCTCTTTAGCTCTCCAGTTCTGGGCATTTGACATCAAGCCATTATAAGTAAAAGTACACAGTAGTGAAACAACCAGGAAATTATCAATAGCATTTTACATTAGACAAGAGGCTATAATGCATTAAAAACCATCCTTACATATAATTATTTTTAGGGCAACAATCGTTTCTCTGCTTTCCTTACATATTTGACCCTAAGCCTGGTTTCCCTGGCTTAGGGTCAAATATGTAAGATATATCCTCACGTGGCCACTGAAATCTGTCAACGTAAGTGACCAAGACATATTGTGCTCCTCGGGGTAAACCAAAGACCTTTTATTTAAACTATAGACATTTGTAAGAAAAGCGTTACATTTTAGATTAAAGAATAAAAACCTTTAATTAGCAAAAGTAAATATTTATACAAACAGACATGTATGAGCTGTACACACGGCAAATTGAACAAACAAAACTTCTTAAATCCTTTTTTCTCTCTCATCCAATCAAATACACAAATAATTATTTAACAAATTATCCTCCAAGTGCTAACACCAAATGCAGTCATTGAAAGTCAAGTCACATTCATGTCCCCGCGGTTCAGTGCAATTGTGATCCCTTCCTGGACGGCTTGGCTTAATACAGAAACATGTCACACTGTTAAACACAACTTTGAATAGACAGGTCCAGGTAAAATCTAAATATTCACATGCTTCACCTTGGGTAATCAGTCAGTTTATAATGAAATTCAAAATGCCTCAAAACAGAAATATTCCTTAGTCTGATTCTGCACATTTGTAGGATTTTTCACAATGTGTTGTTCATTGGACATTATAGCGTCACACATGGCTATTCTGTCCTAATAAATACAGAGGTAAAGTTCACTTATTGTCACAGGAGAATTTGAGTCTTACCGAAGTTCACATCTGAAAACACAAATAAAAAGCAAAAGCAGCCACTTGTAGCCAAACCAGTGATTGTTTTTCTGCATTCTTGAAGCATTAAAATGAAAATTAATAATGAGTAGTTTGGTATAGAACATGTATGAAAAGATGCAACACGCCACTCAAAATAAACAAGTATCCAGTCCTATTATTTTGGAAGATCTTAATCTTCAGAATAATAAACTTCTATATACTGTATTTGCATATGTACCAAGCTTTTGTTAGAGTGACATTTATTTTGTCACACAACAAAATATCCTGAGATTTAGAGGCACAAACAAAAGAATTGCAGGCCCGGCGGTGCTCCACGGTGAAGGCCGCATCACGACTTGTAATCAGGAGAGAAGAGCCGCAACCTGGGAGTCCTGTTCACATCCATCCCCGGGATCGAATTATTGAACGAGTTTGTTCCAGAGGAGTTAAAACCTGAATAACAACAGTTTTAAATACAACATAAGTGCAAAGTAACAAAGGCTGGAAGACCATTTTAGGCCATATTATACATTAGACTTGCTGCACTTGTTTCAAATTAAGAAAGTAAAAAGCCTGATTGGTTTTTGGAAACATTGATTAATTGCTTCACAACAATTCTAAATTGTGACAAATGGCTCCTGCAAAAGCTTCATCTGAAAACATTTACACTCTTATTTTTACATCAAACTGTGATTTAATTCATAATTGCTGAAGATATTGCACAAGTGAGGGTTTAAGCGTAACTAAATGCTTCATTGTGTAAGTGCTGGCTGCATGATGGAGCTTTTTTCTTATTAAAACCAATAGGGCTTCAGAGAAGGATTTTCCTGCTTTTTGAAGGTTGTTCTTTTTGTGTTTACTGCAGTGCTCGTGCCTTACCCATTACAGGTGGGGTTCTCTGGATGAAGGCTGGATGATACGTCGGTTCTCTTGGCGAAAACAAAGTGTGGAGTACTTCAAATCAATAAAAAGAAATGTTAAAGAAGACCAGACAATTACACAATGGGAGAGGATGGGGGAGAGTAACCAAAAGATGCACAAAAGTTCAAATATATTTAATTTAAATATATAAAAACTTAACTCTTTCACCACTGCATATTTAAAGTACCATCATTTAACTATTCGGAAAATATTCAACAAAACAAACTCTCCCAAGGTGAATCTATAGAAATGCAAAAAAATACAAGAAACGGGACTGACCGATGATGATGATGGCAGAACCAGCAAGCAGAGCGAACAAGGTGAAGAACATCGTCTGGTAAGAGTTGATGAAGCTGTGCAGAGACGAGCCCCCCTCCAAACTCCCGAGTGGAGCAACAGCTGCTGAGGACGCAGTGGATCAAACAACAGCCTGTCAGACACTGCACTGCTGCGGCGCACTCGCTAACATGAACCCTGCGATAACAAGGGCCTGAACAGACAGCTTTGTGCCATCAAATGACAAAACTTTAGCTCTAGAAGTACAACGATTCAAAAATGAAAAATAACTAGACCATTGCTGAACTCTCTATGCATTAAGTGGAATATATTTTCTGATTAGTGGGTGGGGAAACAAATATCAGTCTTGATATTTTGGCAATCCATAAAAACGTTCAAGGCATTTAAAAAATATGGCAGTCAAATTTAACAGTTTATACCCTTGTTTGGAAGCTTATATTGTATAAATTAGCCCTTTTTCAGGTGATAGACAAAAATTTATAATTAGATTAAAAAAAATTTGCATCCCAATAACGATAGTAAAACAATATAATGTATTAAAACATGTCTTTAAAGTTAGAGTTTAATTATCAGACAAATGTGAAATGTCAATGAAGGGCTGAATCTCAAAAGGGCTGAGATTTCACCTTAAAGTTGTATTTTTATTTTTTATTTTCAAATACCTTTTTTGAAGCATTTTTTTTTTTTTTATATATAATATATTATATATTTTTTAAAAAACAATATAATTTTCCTATCCTTTTTAGAAGCATTACCATTTACCAAATTTAATAAATATTTTTTATATTATATATATATTATTATATATTTCATACTATAAACAATATACTTCTATAGTAAAATGCATACCTTAAAACAATAATTCACAATATTATCCACATTTTATAATATTGTTATACCAATCTTCAGTTTTTAATATTGATGTTGCAAGCCATCTACCTCAATTTCCTTGTCTTTACATAACGATCAAATTTAGAACTCTAGGAACTCCCAATCGTTCATTTAACGTCTTTTGCTCTAGAATAGTACAAGAGTGCTCCAACATTCATGCTCAGTTTAAAAGTCTCATAGCCTAACGATCTTTTCTTTAACAGACGCCAGGTTGAATTACTAGAACTCCCATCAATTGAGGTGGGAAAAATCAAAGAATGATCATTGTTGCTTAAAAGAGGTCTATTAGCTCTTTAATGAATATTTTGTTAAGAATGCCGAAGTTGTCACGGCGGAAATAAACCTCGCAGAATACGTGGCAATGTTACCAGGGCAGCGGAAGCAACAGGCGTTTAGTTTATTGATCTCGACAGCCTAAAATGCCATAACTATATAATGTTTGTCATAAATACCTTGAACATTTACAATAGACCTACTGCCAGTGAGATTTTGCCAGCTTCTTTTTGCGTCCGCCGCAGTCGTCCTCCAACTCGCTGTCTGATTCTGATTGGGGTGAGCTGCCCAAAACCCACGAGTCTTTGTCTGACTCGCCTTCACCTCCCGAAGAAACCTCATCAATGTTTTGAAGCATTGCCAGGGTCTCTTTTACGGATAATCGCTTCAAATCCATTTTACCATTAGCTTTGTTGTGAGAGACGCTAAAGGTGACGCAATGCTCGTGCTGCACTGTCATCCACAGTGTAATTAATAGATATATACACAAAGAAAAAGTCAAGAGCCCATGAATCTGAAAGAGCAACGTAATTAGACGTACAATTCTGAAAACCATCAAATTGATGGCCTTGGGAGTTCTAGTGTTAAGCCCTGATCTGTAATTGCACTTAAAAAGGGTCCTGACCTTGTTTAGCAGCACTGGGGTCAGCAACATGCATCACGATGACAGGAATGAGCAGCCTCTGTCCAGATGAGGAGCTGCTGATGGAAACAGAGGTGGAAACTGCAGCCGAGGATTCTGCTGCAGAGACCGAGTACTTTATGAAACTAGGGAAGCCGTGGTGCACCTCTGACTCCTGGACGGAAATATCTGGAGATGTAGCTGCTGCCTGTGGAGTGAAATCCAAGAGAAAAATGTTGTATATCTTTACAACATGAAAAAGAGAGGCGTTTTGAAGATGTAGGAGATTAATAGTTCAAATGAAATCTATACGGTGTTCAAAATATAATATCAAAATGTAGGTAGGGCAGCAATAAAAATACTGTATAAAAAATACTGGCTTGTCACAGATTAAAAGTACATCTTTTATATTCATTACATCCCATTTCTCCTGAACTCCGCTCCAAACCTCATGTTTCAGATTGGGGTTTTCGAATCGAGAGGGACACACAGCCCGTCATAGAATTGACTATTAGACATGACCGAATCTAAACTCATTTTTAACAATGCGACCTAAAAAAAAATAATTCTTCTCTGTGAATCCTGACCTCCACCGTGGACAGGGCAGCCGCAGGCCCGTAGACCTTGAGCTCGGCAGAAGGATGGAGGTTGGACAGCAGCAGTTCGGTCTGGTCTGAGTAGAGGCCTGGCTCCAACGGCAGCAGCACGCCGACCTGCTCCCCGGAGAACGCACTGCCCTCCAGCCCCGCTTTGACCAGCACATTAGTCAGGGACATGCTGAGCACACGGGTCTGCTGCTCCGACAGGGACCGCAAGGTCAGGGAACAGGTGTACAGGCCTGAGAGCCGGGAGAGAAAAAAAACAACAATACGGCAATGGTTTGATGTGATCATGTAACTTTTGAACAGAAGAGTAAAATCTATTAAACGTACATTTGGGAGGGAAACATTACAGAGTGCTCCTCGGAGGAAAACAAATAAGTGGGAGTTCCAAACCCCAAACACAATTATAGGAGGAGGCAACATGGAGACCTCTTCAGTCCAATACATCACCATGACACTTTTTATGGCACCGGCTGAATTCATTCCACTGGCAAAACGGGTATTGATTACAGCCTTATAAATGGTACTTTCCAGGCCCTTTGAGGAGATGCATAAATTCTGTCCCTTCCAGTTTAAGACCAAAAGCAAACATGAGAAGAATGATGAGCTTAAAAAACTCCAGAGTGTCAAGTGTTAGAAATTGAAGCAATGAGAAGAATCGGATTCGGTCTGATATTTCTCTCTGCACAAGTGTGGCTGAATTGGTGTGAAGATTTATTTCTTTGCCCTTTTGAGTAATATTTTTTACAATTTCTTAACTAAAAAGGTTCCCAGTGTTAAAACAGAGGAAGATACGCACAAAAATGTATATCAACATGTATATTTTGTATTATCCTGATGCCAATATTGCAACAACCCATCAGAAATGCGTTACAATGTGCCTGTAAAGCAGTGGGTCAGGTTCAAGTATTGCAAAAAACCACTAAAGTACAGAAAAAAAAATCACTTTATACCCGGATTTAAAAGACTACACTTAAGAGTATGTTTTTCACTTGTTTCAGCCTTATTTACTCACCACTATTTAAACATTATACGGTAATTTATTTACAGAGGTGGTCAAATGGTCTTTACCCATGTTCGAGTCAAAGCTGGTGTGCGTCCTGAAGACATCGTTTGGGGCGAAGCCGACAGCGTCACTTGTGAAAGTCAAGAGGCAGCTGACTGAAGCCTCAGGACGCAGCAGAGGGATGGCTTCAGTCTGGGCAGAGGAACACGCCCCTGCAGGAATACATTCTCGTTAGGGCTCGGCGATATGGACAGAAATGCATCGCTCATCTATTCTTTTTAAAGTGAAATACAATTTGTCCAAGACTATACGCTGCCATATGAACCATCTCGGACTCTGAGGACCTCAGGGACCGCCTCCTGCTGGTGCCCAGAGTCAGGACTAAACATGGGGAATCTGCGTTTCAGTTTTATGCAGCTCAAATCTGGAACAGTCTTCCTGAGGATGTGAGACAGGCCGCTACTCTGGCAATGTTCAAATCTAAACTAAAAACTGTTTTGTTTGGCTGTGCATATGACTGAAATGACTTCTCTTTTATGTCTTGAACTATTTGACGGATAGCCTGAAAATGGCACTTTTAAATTAAGATTTTGTGATTTCTGCCATGTCTTTGTGATTTTAATGCATTTTTTTTCCTGTTGTGTGAAGCACTTTGAATTGCCTTGTGTACAAATTGTGCTCTACAAATAAACTTGCCTTGCCTACTTAGGAGGCTGGTTTTCGTGAGGCCTGTTCCTGATTAAAACTAAATCCAACATCAAAAATAAATGTTATGCGTCACATAAATCCTTCAGTTATATGTAAATTATGACTCTATGCCCCATTAGTTTATAACAACAAATAAGTCTAATTGATCAACTTCTCATCTCTCCTTGTTTGTACTTGGCCACATTTAAAGAGAAAAGTGTTTCAGTTTCATTTAATGGTGTGCACTTGTGTGACACGGTTTAATTTAGAGCAGCTGGAAAAGGAAAAAAAAGCACTTTAACACCACATCCAGCAGAGTTTAGCTTTGTGTTAGCACTATGCCTGACGCAAACAGGAACATTGTTGTGAGAGAAACTACAGCCCACAAGCCCCTGTCCTCTGCAGGACAGTGTGGAGTTAGATTAGGTCAGCTTCTGAGCACATTTAGCATGAATAAAAAGCTGTTGACTTGCATAAAAAGAGCATTTCCTGTAAACTCAAACTGAGTGAAATAAAGCCTAGGAGGAATCCTGGATAGATATTCCATTGGTTACAGTGAACAGCTTTAGTCCAGAAGGGGGACAGATGAGAGCTGTGACAGACAGGCTGCAGACAGGAAGTGCAGGTCTGCTCTGAGCGAGAATAGGAGCAAAGAGAGGAAACATACAAACACACACACACACACACACACACACACACAGAGCAGAGCAGAGCAGAGGCGCGGCTCCAACATGGATCTGGGCTTCACACGGAATTATTAAACTACAGTATATCGATATTTACGATATGGCCAAATTCATATCTTGCACAAAATTATTTAGACATATCGCCTAGCCTTAATCCTGGTCCACATTCTCACATAAGAATTTTTAAATGTAAGATATTTATCAAGAACCCCTTGATTACCAATAAGGTTAGTTCCTCTTTCTCTGGTCGAGATGTAAACCTTTGTCTCTTCACCACTTCTTAATGGCGTCGACTGAGCCTGAGCAGTTGTTCGACGAGAGGCTTCCACTACCACCTGCAGTTACAGTTCAAACATTAAACACGTTTTACACTTTCCTTTACACCAACAAAACATCAATGACTTATTAAAGACACGCATTAGTATTACAGGACGCTTCAGGAAAGGGTTGTTGTTCAGGTGTATTTGTCTCTAAAGAACAGGTGAAACACACCTCTCTGTAAGTTTTCAATAATCCCGGTATCTCGTAGTAAACGGTCACTGTCCCAGCGTCTTTGGCAACAGCTGCACCACTTTTAGAGTCCACCTTAAGCACACCATTAGAAGAGGATCTCCATGTGCCCTGGACACCTGCAAATGTAGTTTAATCAATACACACATTTTTGTTGTAATGAGACTTAAAATGTATTTTCAATAAAAACCTCTAACCATCTGGGCTGAGCGGAGGGACGCTGAAGCAGACCACATCTCCCACCACGAGTCTGGTGGCTTCGTCTGGGAGGATGACGTGCTCCACAGGCAGAGGGATGAAGTCTGCGACGCCCTGGTTCTCACTGTCCCACACTGCGAGCAGCGTGAGTCCAACGTTTACTGTCCGCACTGTCAGAGTGTGATTATCAGTGCTAAAGCCCACCTGCACCAGGTCCTCTCTGCAGGACACAGAGTTCAGACTTAAAGTCACAAGTCACATACTGAAAAAAAGGTAGGCAATAACACAATAATGTTTTGTCGTTTCCATTCTGTACATAACGGCTCACAGCACTTCAGTTTAATGCGGTGATTTGGATATTTCCCTCCTAAAATAGTGTGTCAGCATCTTGAGGACAAGCTAATAGAATCATTTATTGTGTGGACTGATGAGAGCGTCCCTCATTGGGACTACTGTGCTCCTACCCAACACTCCCATTAATTTAGCTCACTCACTGAGGTGGAAACCGTTCCATCTGAAATGAGGCTGAAGGAACGGCAGTGAATTAATGGTGTGAACTGGCGAAATGACCTCTCACTCAAAGTGGCATTTATACATCTTGTTCTACAGACATTACTTCTGAAAGTGTGATGTAGCAAAGATTCAGTTAAAAGAGAAGACTAATCAATTTGATAGATGTCTAAATCCCTCAAATCTCAAAATAGATGTATTAACAACAAGTTATGATTAGTATTGTTCTCATCCCATTTATAGCACAGTAAAGACAGATCGTAGCTTTTACACCTGAGAGCAAACAACCACAAATGTTCAGAATTTAACATTATACACTTTGCCCATTCTCTCAGATTGTGGCACTGCTGTCAGGAAAACGAGGCAATGACAGGCCAAAGAGCAGGGCAGTAATAACATGTTTGTGGCGAGACCTGTTGGTGGTGAAGGTGAGGCGGGAGCTGGAGCTGTGCAGAGTGTCGCCGGTGCTGGAGTGAAATTGGACAGAAAAGGTGAGGACCAGCCCCAAAGGAAACGCTCGCAGTGTGTCTCTGGTGGCCATCGGCAGGACAGGGCTGGTAATGAACTGGACATAGGACACAGGGACCACCTACAGAGCAAACAGCTCCGGTAGTCACTCACTTTATACACAAGGACATCATTTTTGTTGTAAATTACACTGAGAGGAATATGTGTCTCATAAAAACAACGTGATGCTTTAATCATTCTGAATAAGGATTGGCAAAATATGCATCTGGATTTTTTGTGTGTCTTGTCACGTTTGTCTGATTCTTGAACTTAAAACGTTTAAAATGGAATGGAAATATCACTTCATGCCCTAGTTTTAAAAAATAAAAATGTAATCAACTTGCATGATCTTTCAACCATCCATTTTGCAGCATTTAGAATAGTTTATTAATAAAACAGTATATCCTATATTTCCAACTTTTGCAGATTCAAGTCATTATTGATCATTTGCCATCTTGCACCCCCACAATATCCATCCACCACTGGAGTGTGTATGGGACAGAGATCATCTTTGTTTTTTCCACTCATATAATTGTGCAAAAATTACGTTACCCAAAACAACCTTTAGAGTAAAGTAATATATTTTGCATATCTTCAAAACATCATTGTCCATTATTGATAGTGTTTACTTCTAGTTCTAACCACAATATTTGTCCACCACTTAGTTACTTGGTACTAAATCAAAATGTCTGTGACTCAACGGTTTATCTTAGGTTTTTTTATGAACAAAAAAAAAAAACAGTTACCAGAGACAACATGCAGTTAACAATTTATCTGTCAGTAATAATATGAGCCAGCTATAAATATCAAACATCTTGAATACAGCAGATGAGCGACTGACCTTGACAGCCAGAATGAGTGTTTGATTGACACCAAAGGTCTCCTGCGAGGTGATCAGAAGAGAGGAGATGCCTGTAAGCGAGCTGGAGCAGAGGAAGCCTTTATCATCCACTTGTGCGACAACAAGCTGGTCGGGGAAGCCCAGAACCTGGTAGGAGAGCAAGCCCACCCCATCTCTGTTGGACAACACACATTTGTTAGATAGAAATTGATTTTTGGCTGTTTTCTGAGATCAATACTAAAACTTTACCTGTTGGTTTGTAGTTTGAGGGCCGAGTTTGGTGCCATCAATATATCTCTAGTCTCGATTTCAGGATTAAGTATGCGCAGCTTGTCGTAGACCTTGTTCAAAGCAAAAAAAATTTAAATCCTAATTATTAAAAGGCTTTAATCACTCTTTGATGTTTTAGCAGAGGCACGTCATGGATGCACTTAGATGCAGTTTGAAGGAGAATGATCTCACCACCAAATAATCTGTAGTCTAATCCTGTGGTTCTCAAACTTTTTACATCAAGTACTTCTATGCAGTGTTTATTTTAAAGAAAAAACAAATAATAGAGGTTCATCTTAAGTACAAAACAAACAGTGTGGCATTATTCCAGACTGACATCAATTGTAGTTTTTTTACATTAGTCATTGAAGGGTTGTCAAAAATGCAGATACCTAGAAAGATACAAATCAAACCAAAAAAACTCAAAAGTAAATACTGATTTTGAGAAGGTATAACAAGAAATAACATTTATTTTTTTCTTTTCTGAATAATTTGAGAAGAATCGTCTTCACGTATCTCAGAAATAGTATAAGACAAGATAATATTAAAAGAAACCATTTTGTGTTGGAAATGACACTATTGTATGTAAAAAGAGTGGTTTTCTATTGTGTATCAAAACATTCTCCCTAGAATTGAAGCGTTTTGACAAGTTTAGAATAATTTCATTTTGAGTTTACCTGTATTTGAATCTCATCTTTAAGCTCATATAAGCCATCCATGAGTTGCCCCGCTGCAGGTTCCTTCATCCTCAGAACCACCTTGAGTCCAGTTCTCCCTCTGGTTTTTCCAGTCACTCTCATGCCAAAATTATGCTCTGCCTGGAGCTCCACATTAGTCTGAAGAATACAGCATTATGAGAATGTTAAAAATAGCTGCAGCAAATCAAATAAAGAAGAGATGAGGATGCAGCAGGAACAGGGACAGCAGCAAAGCAGACACACCCCCATCATACGATAAACCAGAAGATTTCTGTACAAGTACAAACATGATGGATACAATAAAATACATGACCAAACGTGTAATATGTCTGGGGCACCTCAGTGTGTCTTGTCTGGACGTCCAGGATGTCTCTCTTGGTGGTGGACCAATGAAAGGAGAAGCCTGGTACAGCATTCGCAAAGGTAAAAGGCGTCTGACTGCTGCTCAGACCGATCACATAAACAGGCATCTACAAAAAGGACATAAAACAAGTCAGAAAGCTTTGCATTTTTAAACTTCGACCGTATGTTAGAGAAAAAAAAAAACAACAACACAGGATTGTGGGGGGGATTTAAAATGTTGTGATCGATGTCTAATCAATCACAAGATATGTTCCTGGTATATGTTCCATCTACTATGGAACACTTACTTCATTGCACTTCATTTGCATTTTGCTGAACTTTGCAAATGTAATCACAAACAAGTTGACTCTAATTAAAAAAAAAATAAATCCCTTCAGCCCTTTACACATTATGAGATATTTAATATCTTGCTCTTTATAGATCCAAAAAAGTCCACTGCAGCTGACACCCTTGAACTTAGGTTGCTATTGTCATCAGCTCCACACAGTAAATTGTTTAACTTGAGTTTTTAATCTCACAATTCAAACTGAAAGTATTTCTTTACTATGGAAAATTGCTTTTTTTCTCTCTTTGCTTAAAAAGGAGGCCAGTAAAACCCTTGGAGAAGTTAATGGGTAACCAGGTGCTTGCTTTCTTAACCAAATATTTCATTTTGAATAGCTGCCAGTCCGGTTTTAGACCATGGCATTGTACTATCACAGCTGCTACCAAAGTTATAAATAATATTGCTATTGTTTTGAATGTGATGCTGTTTTTGTTGATCGGTCAAAGACCTTTGATTCTGTAAATCATTGTGTTCTATTGGATGGTCCTGATGTTATGGGGTTTGATCAAATTGTTTCGGCTGATGGCCTCCAATTGGAATTTTATTATCTTAACAAAAAGGTGTTCAAGCGTCCGACCACTTTTATTCACAATTTACATAAACTTAATTGGTCATAATCTAAAATATAGTAGCATCCACTTGTATGAAGATTATGCGATTCTGTTAGGGCGCCATCTGATGCACAGGTGATTAAAATATCCAAGTTGATTTTCACTCTATCCAACAAAACAGTGTTCATTTAAAATTGTTCATGAATTTAAGTGAAATAAATGTGTGCTATTTGCCAAAAGGCAGTCTAGTGACAGTACCCCATTGCAAACACCTGGGCATCTGGAGAGATGATAAGCTCTCTTTCAACAAACACATACAAGATCTTAAAACCAGATTGTCTTCTTTAAAAATAAAAGGTGGATTCTTCTTAATTGTCAAAAACTGTTAATCCAGGCTACATTTCTCTACAGCAACAGTCTTAAAACCTCTGCACTCTGTTTATCACTCAGCATTAAGGTTCATTACAGGAGAAGGATAAAGAACTCACCACTGTCAATGTTACTTTAAAGTTGCAATAGCAATCATTGGATGTGAGAAGAGAACAGCACTGCCTTTTTGTTTACAAGGCTCTTATTGGCATTTTGCCTGATTATTTAACATACAGGCTGAACATCAGATCAGGAATTCATCTGATATGATCTCAGGACATGTATGACATGTTTATTTTACAGTCATGCTGTATCAACACAGAACTGGGGAAAAAAGCTTTTAGCAACTTTGTTCCATATCTATGGAACGAAAGAGTTTTAGATATTGGATCATCTTGTACCATTTTATGAATTTAGGGCACTTGTTAAACATTCCCGCCATATTGTATGAGTTACTGTATTTAACTACTTTAATGTTTTATTGACATTTCATTTTGATATTCAGTATTTGTTTTATGCGTTTTGTAAACACAGGGTCCCATGAAAAAGAGAGCTTCTCTCATTTAAGTATTCCCCTGTATAATTAAAGACATAAAACAAATTTAAAAATGTATACCTGTGCTCCCGTCTTCATCCTTGTAATAGGCGTTTTGATACGAATGGCTGCCAGTTGCACAACCTCAACTTCTACTTGGTCCTGCAAACACAGTAAAGATAAGCCCTTGGAAACATCACATCAAGACTAAGTAAATATCAACAATATTTACCTGAGACACAACAACAAGCTTCCCGGTTTCAGCATCAACAGCTTGAACTAGTCCAGTCACTGTGACATTTCCGACAGTGGCACCTTTGACATGACCAATCGCACTGACAGAAGCCACCTCATCTTTGGAAACTGAGAAAATGATGTTGGACTGAGGTTGTGGCCCACCCTCAGACGTGATCTTAAAAAAGCAAAAAAGTTCATTTGTATTGCCATGAGTACAGATCACATTCATTTGATTGAGGCACTTTGGATAGAGAGAGACAGCTGAACTAAGCTCATAAACATGTGAAAAATACCTGCATCATTGCTCCAATGAGCAAAGTCATCCTCTTTGGGATGAGTTTGAATGGTGGAAAGACCTAAAAAATAAATATTCCAAGTTACTAGACAAATAAATTTTTATAAAATACAGATACAGTAGGTAAAATAACAAAAAGTGCATACTTCAATTGGCTGTGGTGCAGATGAAATTGTTCTTCCATTTTTGTCCACAACTACAGCAGACAATGTAGTTTGCGCAATACTAATGCCTTTCACAAGGAAAACCGCAGTGTCTTTGTCTGCCGATCCGACTACATGCCTGTGGAGAAGATAACATTTTACTAAAGTCTTTTCTGAAGATTATGACGGTTCCAACAAATGGTGAATTTACTTTAAAGAGACAACTTGTGAAGCAGCTTTGAGTTTTAGACCCATATATTTGAAATAACTAACTGGAAACGGCATCTTATTCTCATCTAATACTCTCACATAAGCTTTAACGGATTTGCCAATCTCCACCTGCAAAACAGACATCAGTAATTAACACAGAGACCTCCATCCTGGTAATCCACACGCATATATACAATTTAGAAATCTGACCTTGTCCACTACTCTGACGTAAATCTCCAAAATGTCCGACACGTGGACTGTAGATTTAGCTGGAGCTGGAAATGCTAAACAAAGATCATGGACCATCACCTTCACTGTGCCAGAGTGAAGTGGAACTACCTGTGGAATCATACATTAGGGGTAATGGGTACTTTTACAAGTGGAAGCACACATTTGATTTGACGGATTTGAAAATAATTACCACAGCATTTTTCTTAACTTCCTGAAATGTGACAGCTGCAATTCCTTTACTGCTCGTGTTCACAAAGAAGTGTCCAGATCCTTCCAGCAAGGCAAGGTTTACCTGAAAGACAAATTATTGTAATACAGTCATCAAATTGCATTAAAGAGAACAAAATAACATCAGAACACAAAGTACTCCGATCTTACCCGCACTTCAGGGTGGTTATAGATTGTTACAGTGTTGGGAGAAACTTTAACATCTTCCACCAACAGCAGCTCGAGAGTTGCAGACACCGGAGTCAGGGCTTCGTACTGTCAAGAAAAAAGAAAAATCAATACATCCACCCCAGACAATATAGTTCAATAAGTAAAAGGATGTAAAATGTACTTACAAGGCTGGAAACTTTAGCTGCAGCAAGATGTGAAACTTGGTAACCCAACGTGGTCACACTAATGGCAGCCATCCCAGTCTGATGATGGACAAGGACGGTCTGATGTCCTAATTTAAATCAAATATTTTTAGGAGTGCTTTGTGGTAAACAATAATAGGCTGATCAACAACCAGACTTTGAATTGATCTGGGAAGGGACGGCCGGTATCGCTCAATGACGTGACTCTCGACCGATACCGATCTGATAGATCTGTGCATTGCAATAAAAAGACAAACTTTTTACCATGAAGTTTCTTTTGATTGTTGTCATCCTCGATCAGCTGAAGCTCCATGGGCATACTGGGCTCAATGCTGGCCAGTGAAACCTTTGTCGATTCCCAAAACAGGCTTAAAGAGCTGAAGTTATCAAACTTTCTTCCTTGATGATCAAACGCAGCAAGCTCTAGAATTGGGTTTCGGTAGTTGGAAACGGGCACCTTCAAATAAATAATACATGGAATACAGACTTAAAATGTACCACTGACTCCTGGCTGTTCTGGTTATGAATTTACAATGTAGCGCGTTGAGAGACAGACCACTTGTTTGTTCTGCTGCAGAAGCGGGCAGGTGAAGTCAAGCTGTGGACTATCGTAGACTGGGACCATAGTGAGTCGAGATGGAGGAGCACAGACAAACTTCACTACCGCTAACTCCACCGCGGGGAACGGATTAGTCACACTGGCTTTGTTCCCCACCATCACCTGCAGCACCTGAAACACAGACATCAGCGCATTATTACCCATTTTAGTTCTAAGGGCCCTTTACACAGAAAGCTGTCAGGGCGACCTTTAATAAAAGAAAAGACTACCGTACCTGTTCACCGAGGGCTCTGCATGTGGCTCTGACCCAGTGCTGTTTGGAGCTGGAGGATGAAGGGTTGACGTGAGTGAGGCGCACAGCGTCTTCATCTTCAGAGGTCAAGTTACAGGAGAACTTCGAGGGCTCCAGGACCCAGGGCCAGGGTCCTCCCTCAAACAACATGTCTTTAGAGGAACCCAGAGTCACCACTGCCACTGAAACAGGATCTACCGCCTGCCAGATTAAGTCAGGTAAAATGACTTTGTTAATTTGCCATTTTTACAGTTGACTGCTTTCTTTTATTTTCATATACTATTAACTAAGTAAACACTGTTCAGCAGAAGTACATGACTATGTTGATTACTAAATGAATTAACTTGATGTTGTTCGGTAGTGAAGGTAAATTAAAAAGCATTTTAAATCTACAAGTTAGATGAAGAAATACATGTGTCATCAATTTCCCATCCTGTTTAACTTCCTGCTCTGAATGCTTAACAATTAGAACCCTTAAATAAAAATTCTGTAAATCGTAGACTAGAGACAAAAACAGTGCACTCACTTTTAACGGCAGGTATGCAGCGATGGTGATCTTGGCGCTGAGGTGGACGTTGCCGTGAGTGTAGCTGACTGTGAGCGTGGTGTAACCTGCAACTACAGCCTTCACTCTCACTCCACTGCAGTGGTCCTGACCTGGGGCCAACCGCCCTAAAACAAGGTTATACAGTAAACATAACACACATATTCAAAATGTACTACCAGTTACCGCCATGTGACAGTGCTTACTCTTAGCTGCAGTATATGAAAACAACACTAGGGGCGACTCATTCATTTTAATAAACATTCTAAAAATCAGAGCTGCTTGACTGTTGGAAAAATATATAATTTAGATGTAATCATATTTGAAATCCTTATTTTGATGGAGAATGCAGTGTAAACTGAAATATGAAATGAAAGTAAAAATAAAGAAAATGACAAATTTGTAATTCCTCATATACTGTAGCTTTCAAACCTGTTCTTACCATCTAGCAGCTGGAAAACTCCCTGGTTTTCCTCTTCTACCTGCAGGTCAAAGTGGGAGCAGTCACTCAACATCACTTGATATTTCTCCAACTCCTCGAGTAGGCCAAAAATCCTCAGGGGCAGCTCTAGGACCTGCTCAATCCTGGCCTCTACCGGGCAGGGAGCAAAATCCATGGCAACCGGCTCAACTACATACACCTGAGGGAGAAAATTATGTTAACAATGAGACTCAACTGTTTTTCATGGCCACATAATTACTACTACACAAATGGATTCACCCAAAATAGTTTATGGGATGTCAGCATTTAGATTTAAGAATGAATGTGTCACTTGTCTGGCCAAAATTTTATTGATTATTACAGCTTCTGTTATTTACTCCAGCGCTTACTAACCCACAATATAAAGCTGACTATCTCGGGGCATATTATGAATTTACATAACATAATAAAAAGGTGAAAGACATTAACAATGTAGAGAAATTAACTTTGCTGTGCCAAAGGAACACTTTGAGCAATTAAATATTGGGCCACTTCCCCTCGACATCTTACCTTCATCTGGCCAAAATGCAGCGGGTTCCGTAGATCATGAGCATAAACCAAACTCAGCCCAATATCACTGACGGTTGTCATCAGCCCTTTCACAGTCACTGTAGCCACGGCCTTATTGGAGGAAGACCAGCTGAAATTGCCACTGCCTCCAGAAGCCTGCAACAAACGGAGGCATAGAATAAAAAAATTACATATTTTTAGCCCCGCTTTTGTTTGTGCAGACAAGTAATTCCCATTCAGTAATTGATAGCATTTTGAGGGCAAAAGTATTTTATAAATAACAGGCAAGCAAATTATGAACAAAAGCAATAATTTTCTTACATAATAAAATAATGATTACCTTTATGGTGTATTGGTAAGCTCCTATCCTTGGCTGCCACGGAAATGTCAGAATACTAGGACGCAAAACTATTGGATGATAGATTTCCACATCTTGTTCATTGTGGACTGGGTTAGCAAGAGTAAAAATCTTTCCATTCTGAAAATCAAACAATGGGGGGGTAAAAAAAAAGGTCTATCAAACAGATTATACGTAATTTCAGAGCAGTTAAAAAAGTAGGGGAGAAAACGAAACTCACTTCTCCGACAACAGCTGTTAAAGTGGCATCAATTAGAGTTAAGCCTTCATTGAGTGCTTTGACTCTGTGGTATGATCCGTTCAGTGATGAGTCCAGTGTTTCAAAGTACATTGCAGGGAACATGGTGTCAATACGGACATTCTGCAAAACAACATAAAACCTGTTCAAATCCGATGAAGATGCAATATTTCTAATAACGAAATCAATGTCAATCGACAATATAAAACAAAAATACTTACATCAGAGAGGTAAATTTTGTTGCCACTCTTATCAAATACTTCAATCACTATATCGTACACTCTGCCAGTTTCAAGGACCCATGTGTCTCCAGGGTGAATTTTAAAACCTGAAAATGCACATTTAAATTAATGGGATAATTTACAAATAAATCAATTAAAATGTACTTGATTTTGATGCATAACACAGACCTAAATAACCGGGTTCAACAACATACAAGGTGCTGTTGGGTAAACGAGACACTCCTTGCATTCGAAGACCTAGGTTACATATGTTTAGGACGTTTACAGCGGACATTGGAGCATTATATTAAATCTGCCAACATTAAAAAACCAAATTGTTCAAAGTCAGTAAAATAAATGACAAAAGTGTGATAAATAATGATAGAAATTGAGGAAATCCACAAAGAAATAAGAAAGTCAAATGTTTGTGAAAAGGATACTCTTATGATCCAGCACCACGTTGATATGGCCCAGTTGAACTGCGCTAACTTTTGAACTGCTTTGATCCAGACTAGCCACGGCAAGGTCGGGATTTCCATTGGCCCCAAGTACACTGTTCTCAAGGTGCAGCTCATATTGATCACAAGGCATTACCAGCTCTGAAAAAGATAAAAAGACACAGGTTCAGGAACTGGAAAAGATCGCACATTATGAGTAAGATGGCCGCGATATTGGCGGAAAAGGAGATTTCAAAGTCAAAAAGTGCGCGCACACACACACCAGTAATTGTGCCCTGTCGTATCTTCAGTAGTTTATATCGGATTGAGGTCCCCACGAGCAGGTACACGTCATAGGCCGGGCTCAGCATGATGTTCTCCAGTATCAACAGTCTCACTTCAGCAGCACCCACATCCTGTAGCACACAAACACCATGGTTACGGCAATAAACTAGCCCATCAGCTTCCTGCCACATCAAACCAGAAGAGAAACTGGTGGCACTATGAGTAGATGAAAAAGATTATCTTTGACATTAACACATATTACCCATCTACATCACTGGACTTATTCCGACACCATTAGCAATGTACTAAACACTGGATTTACCTTGTACAATGATTCCTGTATTTTGGCCTTCAGTTTTGCATGTCCCGTCTTCAGTCCCGAAACTAGAATTATGTCGCCCTGCTTTCCAACACGCTCCATTTCCGATATGTATGACGGGGGAGTGTAAGTGGACTCCGAAAACTTCAGCACCCTTAGAAAGAACAGATTCAAAGATTAGTATTACATAAGTTATAGTTAAGTTATATTTTGGTTAAAACAAGTGATAAAAAAAAAGCTCACCTTAATGAATTATACGTATCTGAGAAACCATTTGTTCCAACATCCTTTACCAAAGTCCAATCAAAAACTAGACCTGCCAGAGTGCTGAATGTGTTTCCTGTAATTATGGAAGGTTATTGAGACACAACTAATCACATATCAAAATCTCAATGTATCTGACGTATTATTTACCTTCTGAATCCAGTGCGTGAATCTTAAGACCCAGTGGTGAGTCTTCCAGATGCAGTTCTCTGGTTGTAGAGACGATCTGGATTTCACTGATGACGTCCACAATGGCATCACACCGAAGCACCTGTCCTGTAACTATAACAAGGAAAACACCATTATACAACAAAATGTGTACAGAAATCACATTTATATTTATCTGTGATGGCTCAAAATGATAGGTAAATTGTTATTATTTGAGTAATATAGCGTGACTACAGAAATAAAACCATAATCTTCATGAACAAAAAAAACATAGAAGCCCAAATTGTCAATGAACAAGTAGATAAAATAAATTGTAATTGGTTTTTTGCATGATGATGTGATGACGATGACGAAGAGATTAATTCTGCATGAGTAAAGAAAAAGCAATGCCTGTAGATTCCGTGTTTATTTACCAACATCTTCAGCCAAAATGATGCTGGTCAGCCTAGAGGGTTGAGTGGACATGGCTTGAAGAAGAGCTTTCCTGGAGCAGCCTCTGCTTGCATCTTCTTCCACAGCCTGAATGCTGGCCACCTCTGGTCTGGTTGAAGTCCTGGAAGAAGGAAAAATGTATATAATGATTGAGTGTTCCTAGTCATTTGTCATTATTAGGCTGCATTTCCGCTCTCAGACGTAACCAGTATTCCTAAAACACAATATTCAAAAGGAATATGTAAACATTGAGCCCAATCGCTTACATCAATTCACATATTCCCACAAAAATAACCCAATTCACCACAAAATCTGCAGATGAATATTTTCAAGTCCACATTATTAAGGGTAAGATGCACTTTATTGTCCTCAGCATTTGGCCCGTAATTCAATGCTGCTGGGGCATTGAAGCTTGGTGCAGTTTTTGTAGTACAGTATTTTACCAATAGTGCAGGTTTTAGGGTTGACAATGAAAATCAAGGCAGACACGGGTAGAAACATGTAAATACTGTACACCATTAAGAATCTGAGCGAAAGTGCATGTGCAATCCTCCGATCTAAACTCCAAATCATATTGCGATTATAAAATTAACTCATAACTACCATTTCAGGGCTCACAGCAGCAGCTAGCTTAATAACGTGTTGTGCAGAGACTTAGCTTGAATCAACAGTGCAATTCTCCAGTTATCCTGTTTGTAACATGACACTATCCACACTGTCGGCTTCGGTTTCTTTTCTGTTTCCGTTTCATGGTGACAAACTTCAGCTTTTTTGAATCCTACTCACCATCTGTAGCAGCCCTCCGTCGTTTCAAGAATAAAGTTAATCCTTGTACTTCTGGCTAGTGGCAATAACACTTTGGGGATGTTTAATTTAGAACTGCCATGGACTTTTATAACGGAGATCAACAATAGTAGTATTATTGATAGGGCATATTTTGAATAAATCATTTCCGCTCAGCGCCTCGTTTCTGAGATTTCCTATATATTTAACCGTATACTCAATGTGCTCTCTTGGCTACCGTCCAAGTAATATAAAACTGCGAAGACCACCTTAAATTGTGGTAAAAACGAGTGAAAATAAAGATTACATTCAAACAAAAGCTGCCTTCCTGTGTGGGTTCAGTTACAGTAGTAGTAATAAAAAGAGCTGCCTCATGATAGTTAAGTCTTCAAGTCGTGTTATTATTCAGCTACTGGCGCTGTTTCCCCTTTGAAATGTATCCAAATGCACAAACCGAATAATTTCTAGCTACCGATACATTAGAAGTGCAAATATTATAAGAGCAAGATCTTAAAACGCGCATGTTTCGTACAAAAACCCGCCATTAACAATAATTGGACTTGAAGCGTGCACGCCGGGAGAACAGGAGACGTCATAAACGTCCTGTGGGCGGAGTCGATCACATGACGACATCTCTTAAAGCAACAGTGGGCCTTTGTTTACCTTTGCCGAATAAAGTCTAAAAAATAAAGTCTAAAGAATAAAGTCTAAGGAATAAAGTCTAAAGAATAAGTCTAAAGAATGGCGGCAATGTAATGTATATTTCACTTTATATTGCCTCACTGTCACTCTCAAATTTCTTTCACTAACCCATATGTTTTGGTTTGCAATGTTATTGAAATAATTTCTTATGCAGCAGTCTGTTTTTATAAGTCTGTCCTCTCATCTGGCATGCATCAGCAGTACTTCCCATCCTTCCTGGTGTCAGCTCAGGAACGTCCATGGACCATCAGTTTCCAGATAGCTGTGCAAATAACTGGTAAGTGAAAGCAATATCATTGCTTTTACTTTTGGCCAATGTAACCATGCTTAAATATAAAGGTAAATGATGTTGGTTCGGCTATAGATTCGAGGATGTCAGTTCAAGGCTGCCCAAAGTGAGCTACTAGAAAATGCTCCTGTATATCAAGCAATAAAAGCTGTATTTTAAATATATACATGATCTCGACATACATTTACCGACAATATTATAACTTGGATTACAATTTCAAAATCTAAAATTCGAATTTCAATGGAATAACCTAGAAAGTAAAATAATTCCTAAAATCTGACAATTTCATCCAATTTTATCCATATAATGTTTAAAGTGTCACTTGAAGCTAAGTAAACACTGTGGTCCCCTTAGTTCAGTCTGCAGTTGTGGCATGTTCCGCTCTAGCTCCCGTCCCATTAACGAGAGCCTGGAAGGACTTTACAAGACCCAGGTGGGGAGTCCCTTTGCCTTATTTACTTACTGCTTCTAATTTCTTTACTCCCCAGCCCACCGCTGTGCCACAGCACTGAGTATTTGCCTGTTAATGACTTCCGCTTTTAGTTTGTGTAGTTTTAAAGACAGCAAAAGTTCAAAGAATACATGAGACATATTGTGTTTTTTATGTATTGCTTGAATTGAAAATGTGTGCAATGAAAAATACAAGCAGTTTAAATACAGGGAGAGCAGGGAAAACAAAGAGCTTATTTTAAAACCTCTACATAAGAACAATATTTTACAAAACATGCTTTACTGGACCCGACAGCCAGCAATCTTCTTATTTTAAGCAAATGTTGAGCCCATCTGAAACAACTGAATGTGAACAAAAACAATATGATATAGTACTAAAATGTTCTTTCATCAGTGGTGTGTCCTTGTTGACCAGATGGTAAAATTTCCTCCAGAATTTGCATCTTCAAAATCTTGGACAAAAGTGATCTCATGACAAATGTTGGCAGACAATGATGTGACTTTGATGATTATTTAAACAATGATATCCAATGCTCAGACACAGAGCTTTGATAATAATGTTGTTTACTTTTTCATAATGAGACATAATTTAAAACATATCTAGAATTTGTAGAATACTGGCATGCATTATATTTTGCAAAAAAAATACCACTATTATCTTAGCATCAGATGACAGAATTTGCATTTGGATACAAACCATATTCAAATTGTCAAATTAAATTGTAATCGCTAATCCAACTTGACAAATGTCTAAAGTTAGGTTTTGGGAAATTCTAACCACCTGTTTAAACAAAGAATCAGACCATGTATCACACAATAGACTGAACAGGGGCCTGATTAGACAATGATGTCACTATCACTGGCACCTCTTTTCATGAAAACCAAAGCACTGATGCAACAATTACATCACTTTATCAGGGGGAACAAATAACAAACACTACCTCTTTTACTTTGCAATTCTATATCCTATATGCTATAAAACAGACACCCATTAAGACACATTATGATGAGCCAAGGTTAGACAGTTATCCGGCACAGTCAATTAGCGGTGGCATAAGTCACTTCTTAGACATGCATGAATGAGGAATTACAAGAGAGGGAGACGCGATTAGGTCTGCCCAATATGTGCGTGTCAGCTGGCATTATCCTGCAACTTAAGAGTCATTAGTTACAACGATGTGGGGAGAGAAAGAGACAGGTCAAGACAGAGGGCATCCCTTAGGAGTGCCTCCGATGGTGTAACAGACTAGGAATTTCCAGCTTTAATTGAAATAGATCTGCATTTAAGTGTCAAAGACCACCTTGGAGATACGGTCAAAACAATACGCCATTGTTGCATGCTTTTTTACTGTGCAGAGATTAATTATGATTTGTGTTTTAATAAGTTTCAATTCACCCCCCAGTGTAGTTATTATTACATGAGTCAGTCTTATGCATGGTCAACGTGGAGGGTCCAGAGGAGGGTTCAATAAGACACTGGCAAAGTTCAAATGAGGATACTAATTTTAGATGACTTAAGAGTGGATTTGAGTTTGTCCAAGTAACAGTCTTCAAATGTTAAACGTAAGGGGTAAAGTAATGACATATGGATATCATTTTGAACAGGTACAGTATGACAAACCTCCATCTAACTACAGTACTTTCACACCATACACTTGTACATTATCTATATTATCTTTAATTTTATCTATTCATTTAGCAAATCACAACAATGGTATTGTTTTGTTAGTTTGTCATATGCCTATTTCAGTGTTAAAAAGGCATTTAATCACAATTGCAATACTTTGTACAATACCCAAATCATGTATTCCTAATTCATTTGATAGGGAAAGAGCATTGTGGTCTATTTGTGTATTCTATCAACTTTTATTTTTATTTATTTACTTTTCATTCCTACTGAAACTATAAATTCTTACAAAAACTCTTGTGGTAGAGACCGGAGAAGCTGAACTATCACTGCAGAATATCAAGCACAAATCCATTGAAATGCATGACGCAGCCGTGGGTGAATTTGATTATGCAGACCAGAGAGAAGTAATAATGAGTGTCTAACTCCTGTCTGACATTGATTAGTCATAGCAGACCCCCAGAACACAGTGACCAGTGGCCTCCTCAGTCAGCTTGGTGCCTTCAATTATGAGGCCATTCATCTGCTGCTATTGTCTCTATTTATTGCGCCGAAATGACCAAAGGACCCTTAAGATCAAACAAAAGAAATGTGATAATATGAGAGAGGCAACGTGCAAGATTGGCTATTTAATTTTATGTGGTGTAGAGCAATTTGCAGCAATTTACCTCTTCTATATAGGCCTAATATAAGCTTCTGCAAGACTCATTTTGTGTGATAAACGAATAACGCCTTGATTATTTGTTAACGTATAGTCATAGTAATTTATATGCTTGTTCTTCCCTGGCATTTCAAATACCTTATTACAGTATTTATGCAGCAAAGACCACTAAAAGCCTTACCATCACTCTAGGTTCCTCATGTTTACGTAATAGCAGATATCCATCGCTATCCATCGCTTCTTGAAACCTTACGTCAGTCGTGCACGTTAGGTCATTTCTCTGGGGTGATTTCATGAGTAACACGCGTCTAACACGCAGGATAAGAGAAAGTATTTCCACGAACATGAATTGCCCCGCCCTCGTTCCTGAGAAGCGCTCCCAAGTTTGAGCCCGAGCCCGCGCACCAACTTTACGCACAAGTTTCCCAGTGGAGTTCAGCGGCACCGTGAGGCAAGGGACAGGAGGTAAACGGCGTTTTTCTGTCTCGTTTCTGTCGATGTCATTGAAACTTTAGACATTTAGACGCATTCATTATAAAAAAAACAAAAAAAAAAACGGATTGGCACAAGGTGATGTTTTTGTACTCCGCTATGGATTCGTGCGACTTTACAATGTATATCCACGGTAAGGTCAACGCGTAAAGTTCGGGCTGAATAATATAAACTTTTTAGTTGTGGAGGGAAAAAAAAAGTGTAAACTAATGATTTACAGTAAACGAAGAACCGCAATATTTCCTGTGGATTATTAAGAACGATTTATTTATTTACTTATTCAGAATACACTTTGCAGCAGCACAGTTTTGCGAATTTAGCTTCATATTGTGCAGTTTTGTTTGGTTTCTTTCATGGTAGTCAATTAAAGTTGCTGTTACAGTTACATTCAGTGGTCATAACATACATTTTTTTCTTATTGCATCAGTCTTTTGTGGGTTTTACAGGCTCCAAGTACTTGACTTCTCTGACAGCCCACATACAGGCAGAAAATCCAGGGCACTTGTTAGTTGGCGTTTTCAGATCTGTTAAAATGATTTTGAGAGAGCACAAAGACATCATTGATTCTCTAATGGAGCCATAATACACTTCAGGGAGACATTTGCTGCAGATGCTGTTGCATTTTCTTCACAACCTTTACAAGAGATTGGCTGCTATAACTTAAAGTTATCTCCAAGTTTTAGTCTGAAATAGATTTTTTTTCAAGTGGGCTCATTTTACTTTATTGTTGTCACATAAACTCATTTGAGATTGCAAAGCTCTGAGTAAAAGATATGTTTTATTGCTTGCCAAATACAGTTCAGTGGGAGTCTGTTACAAGGTCGCAGAGTGGGGCAAACAAGATAAGGGTAGAGACCAGAAAAACACCAAAACCTGTTAACCCTTTAATTTAAAACACATTTTATTCTTTAGTATGAAACAAGTTTTATTTCCTTCTATATCAAATGGTGAAGGGAAACAGGACCAAAATAGAAAACAGATGGTTGACTTGAGCTCTAATCTAAATTCACATCGCATGGTAACTCATCTTGCAGACATATACGATATAGAAATTAGCTTCTATTTTATACAAAAATCATGCTTTATAGTGTTTTCTTTGTTATCTGCTATTCTTGTTAAATTCGTGACTAAGTAAATTACATGTTTTATCTTTCAGGCAACATGTGGCCTCAAAAGACATTCCTATTCATGCTGTTCCTTTACCTGGACGTGTCTTGTGCTCAGAAAGACTGCACTGGTGTGGATTGTCCTGTGTTAAACAACTGCATTGAGACCATTTTGGTGAACGGAGCCTGCTGCCCCACCTGCTCACAGAGGGGCTGCACCTGTGAGGGTTATCAGTCCTACGACTGCGTCCAGGCTGGCTTCCGGCACGGGAAAGTCCCAGAAGGAGAGTCTTACTTTGTAGATTTCGGAAGTACTGAATGCTCCTGTCCCAGAGGCGGAGGGAACATCAGCTGCCAATTTATGCTATGCCCTGAAATCCCCCCAAACTGTGTTGACGTTTTGCAGCCCCAAGATGGATGCCCGCAGTGTGGTAGTATTGGATGTGTGCATGGTAACAAAAAATATGACGCGGGGCATTCATTTCAGATGGAAAGCTGTCAAGTTTGTCACTGTCCAAATGAAGGTGGGAGCTTGATGTGCTCCATTATTCCTGGTTGTGTCAAGGAAAACAATGGCCCTTTGAGAGACGTTAGTCAGACAAATCGTGCCAAATCTGCATCCAATTTTGGAAACACTCTACCTTTGTACAAGCCGGACCCACCCAATTCTGGCACCGCCGATTCTGACTATATATTGGCACAGCCCACATCTTCCACTCAAAACCTGGAACAACCGCTGGAATCTACTACATTACCACCACCTCACCAAGAGTCCACTTCCAATTCGCATGACGAGCAGAGACGTGAACCCAAGCAGACACATGGCAGGCCTAATCCTGAGCAAAGTGGCCAGGCAAAGGTATCGCATAACACAAATCCAACAGTTACTGAGGCCCAGAAAGAGTCACTTCAAACGGGCAAAACCTCAGAGGGGAAGACCACAGCCAGCCACAGACCACAGCAGGGTAGCGCAGATAGGACCATAAGACATAACAGTGAAAGAAACAACTCTACACGCGCGCATAAGGCGAGCAGGAATGCAGCCAGGCACCAAAAACACAGCCAAAATGGACACCAATCTGTCAAGAACCAAGAACAAGAGGAAAGGCCCCATCCTGTAATACAGTTTAGCCCCACCAGCAAACCTCCAGTTCGGATGAGGGATTTTGGGGAGCAGCCAAGAAGACTGGCCCAGACACTTCTCAACTATCAAGATGCAGAAGGTAAGGTCTGACTTGTGATTCTGATGAAACAAATAACAACTAACTGGTGATTTATACACTGACATATTTTGACACTCTTCAGCCACATCCTGTCTATGCTGGAAAATGTAACAATGATAGATTTGGCACGAATCCTGGAAAAACAAATGCCCATTCTAGTCTGTTTTCCCTAGAGAGGATTTATCTACCTTGTTCAGAAAAAGCTGTAAATTTAGTATTAATATTGAGTTTGTGTTTCTCTAATGGTTTATAAACTGTGTAAAGTCTTAACCTTGAAGCTCACATATTTATCAGGAAGAGAGGAATTAGCAATTATTCTTTCTTTACGACTGCTCAGATTCTTCATTTATCCTTTATAGTCAAATTAATAAGGTATAAAACTGTATATTTCCAGGACTGATTTACTACTATGGAAATCTTTGTTGGATCATAAATTATATGGCACAATGGGACTGTTGGAATCTATGGTTCCAGTAGAACAGGCAGTGGGTTTAATTAAAATCTATGTGGTTATACATACTTTTACATAATTATACTCAAGTAGGCTTAGAAGAATGATAACTGAAGTAAAAGTAATGCGTGCAATGACTACTTCGGCTTAGCTGCAATTTCTCAGAAGTCTGCTTTTAAGAAGAATTTTAAAATAACTTTCATTTCCTCTTATTTGTAATATTTCCTCTAAGTTCTATAACATTTTAAATGAACTGCTTTCCGCTAGTGGCTGAAATAATCAAAAATCATTCTTTGACTGGTGTAATTATTATTTTTTTGCCTAGAAGTGCTAGCGTTTTGTGTGGCGCACAGTAGTCCAGGGGTGCAGCGTTACCCACTTTACAGCTCTATATGACTGCTGTTGAAACGTGTCAGGAGCTCTCTGCTCTCAGCACCTGGCATTCATAGGTATGTAGTGTCTAGTGTTTAGTATTGGAAATAAGGAGCCAAGAACTGCCTGTCAAAGCCATTACTACTACAAAGGGTGACTATAAAAAGGGCTGATGGACAAAGTGTTTTCTTTTGCTGTTCGCACATTTGGAGATGGAATGTTACGGCCCTGGATCCGTCTGGAAAAATGTGGGCAACAGATATTTTTTAAGTAAAAGCATTCTCCGACAGATGCAGTTGTATTGTGTTTTTATTTTGAAATCCTTAGGAAGATTTGGAGAATCTTAACCCGATTGTTTTCTGATGCGTATGCGCTACAAGGCTTGTCGTAAGGAGGGACTACAGTATGTTTGTGCCCATTTCCACTCAACGGTTGGTTTTAAAATTAGAATAACTCAATTTCATTACTTACAGCTAAAGTCGCATATGTTTTTTTTTTTTGATAACTTTGTTGTTTTATACCCTTTCTGTTACAATCACTCACAAACGACGATTGGAGCTGGCAAGAATGATGAAGTGTGCTGTCAAAGAACACAATGACAGCGTTAACAGCCCAGCCACTGTTGACTTTAACTTATTTAGCTAAACTGTTACAATGCTTTTATATTGAACATATTTTTATATTTAGTGTTATAGCTAAGAATTGCTTGAACCACAGCTGTTTTTTGTGTTTTAAAAAAAAAAAAATCTTGTCCTGATCTTTCGGTCTCACTCAAACACCTTGACTCCACTAACACTGTGTAATGGTTCAGTGGTGAAGGTCATTGCCCCAGGAAGAGCTCTCCAGACATTACAAGTTACACAGAGGGAATAACAATCCCCTTGGTCGTATCCTCCAGAGTTTTTCCATCAAAGCTCTTCGTTACTGGACTGAAAACATTAGAAGGTGCAGCGATGTGAACGCTATTGTATCTTTTTCAATAAACATAAACTTTACTTGTAGAGGAACACAACCCAAGATACATGTTTTTTTTGTCTTCTCCTGTCTAAATGCAGACACACAGGGCGGGGGAGGGGGTAGTTTGGCTGGACTCGGGGGTTGGATTTCGTGGGCTGTACCTGTTAGTGGTATAATGCTGCGGTGATGAATGAGAGCTCTGTTGTGGTGTGATTGCCAGACGCTGGTCACTGCACACTGATTACCCATACTCCCCTCTGCCTGCCCCAGTCGCAGTGTATTCCCCTCAGCACAGGCTAAACGACATTAACCTCTGTGGCTTGAACTGGAGTTTGTGAAGGAAGTGACAAAACACTTTAATACAGTGGTTAAGTTGGGCATTTTAGGCCACCATGTCCAATGTATGAATAAATATTCTCATCAAATGTAACAGTTTTATACAGACTTCTGTCTTTTGTTTGCACCTCAAATCTTCAGTATCTAATTTCTGGTTTTAAGATATGGTTTGATGACTTGAAAAGGCCGATTTGGTACTTTTCCTTGCAGTGTTAATGAGTGTTTTGTGTTTACACCATGACAGATACTGTATCAGGCTATTGGTGGTTTTGTTGTTATTTATAATGAACTCAACTTATTCAGTGCTTTTTGTCTAGATACAATTACTTTGGGCTTCTCAGACTTTTCCTCCAGCTCATGAATGGTAATCCCAAGATTTTTACGAGCCAAGAAACATAATAGTCTGAGATCAGTGGTTCTCAAAGTGAACACTGGGAGGTCAAGACAGTTTTGTGTCGTTCAACTAGGTCCAATAACAGTAAACTAATAAAATAAACAATATTAAATCTGATTCACATGTTTTTTTATTGTCTACGTCAATTTCATTTTGCTGTGTGGGTCTTAGTTGGGTCCTTGCTGCAAAATATGCAAAACCCTCTAGATATCCTTATTGAAAAGACTACTGCATGCTACTGCATATCTAATTTGCCACAAAATGAATCTAATTAAGAGTCACAATTATACAAATAGATTATATACAAAGTGATAAGTACTATGCCTCAAGATTTCAGTAAATTTTTCATATAGATGTCTGTAGCATATTAGTTACACGCGGTCAAACATGATACACGCATAATATGTAAAAAATACATGTATGAAGCGTTTTCGTCAATAGAGCTGTCACAACACGCTCCATATGGCTGTAATCTTCACACATGTGTAATTTTCCTGAGGATGAAAGGGATTCTGAATTCCAGTGCATTTACTGTAGCACTACTGTGGAAGCCAGAGCAGGGCAGAAAGTCAGTTAATCTGGGGTGTCTTCCACAGCATTTCCTGGAATTTTTCGCCATCTGAAACATATCCTGCAGGAGATAAATGTCACCAGTAATTATAAATAAATGAAAAAACACATCTGCTCCCAAGATTTGGTCAACCGCTCATTAAAGGGTTTTCGGGAGAAAGCAATTTGAGTGATACATTTGAAAGCAACTTGGACCCGCCTTAATTGTGCTCTATGATTTGGATATCATTAATACAGCCACAAAAACTCAGAAGTCAACTGTTTGTGCTGTTCCAAGTACCACTACTTGACCATACTCCGGATTACTGCTACTGCAATTGATTACTTAGTTTATGATAGTATTTGTGTGTATAATAACAGTGTTCGCATGTTAGAAAACTTTTGGATCCCGTCCCTCCCAAGCCCTGTTGAAATGTAGTCCCAGAATGCATCATTGTATATGGCTTATTATTGCGCCAACCACATTTTATTACTAACACCAAAATGTCAAAAGTGATTTATAAAAAAAGGCTTCATACCAAAATCAATTTTGATATCAGAATGAAGAAAAAAACAATAACAAAATAAAATAAAACTATGTTATCATGTTCAACAGTAATGATAGACTATTAATATTACCAGATGTTCAGATTTATTTTAATTAGGATGTAACAATAGCCAAAATACTGTGGTATTAAATTGTAAAAAGTCTCAGTAATATTGTGGGCTGTTAAATATCTAATTACAAGCTTCTCAGAGGGAACTACATAGACCATTGCATCCTTTGCTATTTCTATATGATTATTATTATTAGTATTATTAATAATACTAATAATCACTTTTATATTTAACAGTCATGATTCACACAAAAGTGCATATTAAAAGGTATTTTTTTTTATTATTCCCCTACTTTTGATACTAATTTTACTGCTCTTGCACACTACATAGGGCATCTGGCGTAAAAGCTACAATATGTAAATACATTCATGCTGAAAGAAGCGGTTGGGTATCAACAGAGAGGGAAATACAGAAGGGAAAGGATAAGACTATACCAGAATTGGTTGGTTTACAAAATGTCTGTATAATTAGTCAGTTCTAATAATCCAAATAGTTCCTGCCAAATAAGAGGCTAGACTGGATTCAATGCTATTTGTGTTCATCAAGTCCAAAATCTGCATTTGGACCGATTTTCATCTCTGGCAGAAACTGGTGCTTTGTGACCCTCGACACCAAGTGCAATTATATTAGTGTATAATAATGAAGGAATGAAAACAGGGCCATATTAAACCCTGTGGAAAGAGCCGGTCACAGGTGTGCAGCAGAATATTCTCAAACCATTTATTATGTAAAGGAGTCCAATGAAGATTGACTTTGTCCACAGGGAAGCCTTTTGTGTTGAATTTGTGTTGTAGATTTTTCCTTGACACCCAAATGTGCTCAATAATTGTTCTGTAATAGTAAGTAAGTGTTAAACGACTAGGCCAAAGATTGGTTACTCTTTGTGCCAGCTCGAGCCTAAATAAATAAAGTAAATGCAATTGCTTATTCAAAGTCTATATGAATACAGTACATCTATTTGGCCTAAAAAAAGGCTGCTGTAACTCTAAATTAGATTAAAGACCTTACCCTTAATTTTTGAGGTAAGTAAATAAGTAACAATGCTGCAGAAAGCATGTTGATGGCACTTGTCCACACTAATCTCCAGTTACCAAACACCTAATCTACTACACAAGCTTTGACAAGTGTACATTGTATTTCAGCTTGATCTTTCCAACCACATTCAAGAAACCACAAGGAAACACATTATTTCAGATTTTACCGCTAAACAATCAAAGTAAAAACAGCTTCAAACTACAAGAAGGAATTAAGGAATGACTAGCGTTTCTTGGCCCCCAACAGTTGACCAAAAATCTTTCTTTAATTAAAACTAATTATCTTTGTTATAGCCCTTGTGGCTTGGTTGTCATAGTTTCGTGTTATGTCACAGCCAGCTGTTTTTGGACGGCGACTGCAAAAGGCCCAGCAAGTTCATGTCGAAGGTGCGGGGAACATTGCTTCCATGTCTTTCGCAGAGAGAGGCAAACAGACCTAAACATGTACGCTATTTCTTTAAGCCTGTTGCATTAATCATCTGTCAGCTCTGGCTGCTTGAGTTTGTGTGTGTAGTGACCCATAGTAGACCTGCTGCCTCCAGACCCACCTGTATTGTAAATCACCGCCACAAAGAAGAAGACACCACCAGGCTCCCGAACACCCCTGGACATGTTGAGAGTTGCCCCGTTTTTAAGTTGTTATTTTATAATTTTGAAGGATGTGATGTCAGCCTTTTGGATTTGGACAAGACAAAACCATCTGGTGTTAATGCTAGGCTAATAGACAGATAAGATTACAGGGGAGCGCTGAAAAAAAGACCTGCACCTTTCTAAGCTCCTGTCAAGGGATTCATAGGTTGTAACTGGATTCTGCAGCCAATTACACAGTTTTGGAGTTGAAATGCACCTCCTGGTGATAAAACTCAGATTCAAGGAAACTTTTCTCATCTAATTAGAGTTACCGGGTATTTGTGAAGTACTGGAAAGGCGATGGTTGTAGAACTTTTGGCAGCAGTTGTGTAAATGTCTTGATTTCTACTAGATCGAGAAGAGGAGTAAACAGTATTTGTATGGAGACATATTTTATCAGAAAGTCTGAAAATACATTTGAACATATATCTACACTATTGCTGCAAGGTTTCAACTGTAGCAATGATCTCTCGTCAGTTGAATCTTCTGGCTACATTTTTTATTCATTGAGTTGTTACTACGTTGCTCAAGGGCAGTGAATATGGCCGGATTAAGCTAAAGGGACGCTTGAGAGAATATGAGTTCATTTGCTTAAACAGATAAGTGGTATTTGAAAAGCAGTGTTTTCACAAGTTACAGCTATTTCAGTGCAATACAAAAATCATTCCATCTCTTCTCTTCAACTAAAAAAACTTTGGAGATATCTGTTAAAAACACGACATGTTTATGTTGACTGTATCATTCCGATGGGTTAGATAGTTAGTTAGTTAGTTAGTTATGTATCTATGTGAGTCATAAAGCCTCTTCTCACAGCACATGGCATGTTTTGAAGTCTGTGCAGTTCAGATAAGGATTTTTCTATGACTAAAGTTGTTGTTTTTTGTTGACATTCATTTGGATTCATTACTCTTCACTTGTCCTCAAAATGCTTGTGTTATGTATCAGTCCTCTTCTTTCGTATCCCGAGTTTTAAGGTAACTTGAGTGCCGACTCTGACTACCTTCTCCACCTGCTCCATTGTGTAAGTATAACAAAAAGTTTCATGTTACTGCATTGTTGAAAAGACAGATCAAACTAATAGGTGAACAAAAGGGACTAAAAGACAGTTTATTTATAGTAGGCCTGGACTTCTTTCCATCAATACACAGAGCACACTCCTGTTATGTTTTATGTAGAGGAAGATGGCAGATGGAGAAAATGACTAGGAAGAAGAAATTATGAATAATTACTCTGCCTTTCCTTTAATATAGTTTCTGACAGTTCAAAGGGACTGGCAGATACTGTACTTAGACATATCAAAGACGCATTGTGCCTGCCTGGGTTTCGCTTTTCCTCATGCCTTTAAATTATGTAGGCTACAGCAGCTTGTTTTATTTTGTTTAGGGAAGTCAGAAAGGGGTACTATCACGAACAATGAAGTACATTCTACAATGTAATTAGTCCTCTGATCTGTAGGCATGTTTTTGTCTTGCATGTCATCATCCCTCAAGAGAAAAGCGTGTCCTGAGTGAGTGTCTAATGCATTGGACACAAATTAAAGCAGGAACGTACTGGCCTCTGTAAATAAGATTAACAGTGTTTCATCTCTCCCGTCTGACCTATTTTAAATTTTGGTTCGCAACAAGTCTTGTTCTTATCATTTGCCACCACTAATCAAACAGGAGAGGTAAGAATTCGGCACACAGTATTTAAATGAATGTGTTGCGGAGGCCATGTAAAGTTAACGCTCTTTAAGGCGACTCAATTCGGCAAGTTGTGTGAGTGGACGGCCCACACAAATACCTGGAGAGAAGAGTGGTGTAATTACCAGTAAATGTGCAACAAGTGCCCAGTTTCAACATATTCATTGTAT